>CM070520.1:23306053-24506053 GCA_036346375.1 Guadua angustifolia
CAGGAGGAGCCTGAAAAGTCGCATACCGTGCTTTCCTCTGCGAGCTTGAAGGCAAGCAATGGTTGGTCCGATAAGAGCTTTCTTGGTGTTATGTCTCTTGGGGACTTGCTTCGAGAGGGTAGCGTGTTGCCTTCAACTACGTGCCGAGCCAAGCGGGTTATCCGCCCGTTGGGAATTGGAAGTACAAAGAATACGCGCATGTCCAAGCGATTGCATATTGTATCGCAATGAGTTTGCGGAACATGGATGCTGTGTTGTTTGCAAAGCAAAGCGGTATAAGAACAGCGACGCCGATATCGAGAACGAAGATGTTGGGGTGAGGCGTAAGAAGAAGAGGTGTCCCGTAAGGTGGTGTGGTATTTCCTATAATCCCGTCTGCAGGCGATTGTTTGCGAACAAAAGGCATGCCCAATTGCTACGATGGCACGCCGAAGAGCGTAAGAAGGATGGAATGCTCAGACACCCTGCTGATTCTGTGCAATGGAGGAACATCGACGAAAAATATAAGAAGCGCTTTGCATATGATGTGAGAATATAAGGTTTGGATTGAGTACGGATGGGATGAATCCTTTTGGCAACATGAGTAGTCGTCCAAACGCTTGGCGGTGACTTTATGCATCTACAACCTTCCTCCTTGGCTTTGCATGAAGCGAAAGTACATTATGATGCCACTATTGATCCAAGGGCCGAGCAACTTTGGCAATGATATCGATGTGTACCTCAAACCATTGGTTGAAGATCTTCTAATATTGTGGGCCGATGGTGTATGCAGGTATGGGATGAGTATAAAAGAAAACTTTATCCTCGGGCATTATTGTTTGTAACCATTAATGATTATCTGCTCTTGGCAACTCGTCGGGCGAGACGACAAAAGGCTTCAACGGATCGTCCGATGGCTGGATGATACAACTAGCCCGATGGTGAAGAACACCAAAAATGGCTTACATGCGGCATCGTAGGTTCCTCCGTAAGGATCACCCATACCGCAATAATAAGAGAGCTTTTGCGGGACAAAGGAGACATTAGCTCAGAAGAATCGGACTAGGAAGCAGATATTTGCGGCTGTAAAGGACCTTACAATTATTCACGGAAGGGAGCGGCGGTACATCTATTCCGACTTCCGGGATAAGGCTCCTTTGTGGAAAAAGAAATCAATATTTTGGATCCTACCTTATTGGCGGCACACGGAAGTTCGACCGCATAATCGGCGTCATGCACATAGAGAAGAACGTGTGTGATAGCTTGCTTGGTATCTTCTTGGACATACACGGCAAAGCGAAAGATACACTTCAAGCAAGGATGGACCTCGAAGATATGAAATCGAGGAAGGAGCGCATCACGAAGAAATGGATCTGGTAAAAAGCACCTTCCAAAGACCTACTACACTTTGACAAGAAAGAGAAAATTAAGCGTTTAAAGAAAATTAGCATTTGCGAATGCTTGCACGTCAAAGTTCCGTATGGTTACTCTGCTAACATAAAGAGACTAGTCTCAATGAAAGACTTAAAGTTAATTGGTATGAAGTCTCACGATTGCCCGCGTGATGATGACACAGATGCTTCCAATTGCAATTAGGGGTTCTGCGGAGAAAGTCCGAGACCCAATTATCAAGTTGTGTTCATTCTTCAACGCGATTTCACGAAGGCCATCGATCCATTAATACTAGACAAGCTGCGGAAGGCGTGGTTCACACTGCATGCGGGCTTGAGATGTGTTCCCTCCATCTTTTTTGATATTATGGTCCATCTCATTGTTCACATTATGAAAGAATCTGAATTCTTGGTCGTATTTCTACATCGGATGTACCCTTCGAGAGATTCATGGGGTTATAAAGAAATATGTTAAGATGCAAATCGTAGGAAGGTTTGCATTGCCGATGGCTGGGGAACCGAGGAGGTCATTGAGTTCTGCGTCGATTATATGGATCTCAAACCGATTGGTGTGCCTGTATCTCGGCATGAGGGAAGGCTACAGGGGAAAGGGACACTAGGCGAGAAATCAGTACGTACTAGCAATCTAGCTGCATTTACACAAGCACATTTCGCAGTTTTGGGACAATCAGTTGTGGTGGCCCCATATGTCGACATGCACAAGAACGTGCTATCCAAAACAAACCCAGGGAGGTTAGAGGGTTGGCTCGCGAGAGAGCACAGAGATAATTTCAGCGATTGGTTGTGTAGACACATGATGCGTCTGAGACAGATCGCTTTCGGTTGAAATTGTTGGCTCGAGGACCGTCAACTACAATTCGGACATTCAAGGATCGACATAAATGGTTTTACATTTTATACAAGAGCGCAAGATAAAAAGAGCACCAATCAAAATAGCGGTATCCGTATAGATGCCTATGACAAAATGGAAATAGGCAAACCTACTATGGATTCATAGAAGAGATTTGGGAGCTTGACTATGGTCCTTTGAAGGTCCCTCTCTTCGGTGCCAATGGGTCGAGACTTCCGTGGCGTGAATATCGACAAATCGGCATCACTACCGTGGACCTCAAACTCGTCGGATCTGAGAGAAGAACCATTCGTGCTTGCTAATTACGTGACACAAATCTTCTTTATGGCGGCCGGCTAACAAGGAGCGCCACGTGGTTATTCAAGGAAAAAGAAGGATTGTCGGAGTTGAGAATGTTGTCGACGAGGAAGAGTACAACCAATTCGATGAGCTTCCCCTTTTGGAGAGGATGTTGACCTAAGTACCATGGAAGGCGATGGATTTGCTACATACATACGCTGCGATCATAACGAAGGTCGAGTCGTAGCTTAGTTGTAGTAATGAAATGTATGCTTTCTTTTGTATGAGCGACATGTTTATTTTCTCATATGTAACAATTAATGTAATATATGCAATAATGGAAATTGAGGTTATGCTTTCTTTTGATCAAATTGAAAGTTTTATGCATTTGGATTTTTGTGAATTTGATCAAGACTTGAATTTGTTCGAATTTGTGACATTTGGTGCAATCACTGTGCAATCCAACTAAGAAAAGTTTCCAAAAATTCTGAAACAAAATCATGGATGTACATCTCATCTTACCCCATCTACATATAAAATTTCATGATCAAATTCGTCCTATATTAAGAGTAATAAAAAAGACAAATTTTAACGTAATATGGGCAAAGAGCTTATCACTTTAGGGTTGTACAATGGACGGCGGTAGTATTCCACTATCACTTGCCGGTTGTACAATGGACCGGCAGTAGTATTCCACTATCACTTGCGGTTGTACAATGGACGGCGGTGATATCTATCCTTGGGTTGGTATAACCAACCGGCGGTGATATTCCACCACTATAAATAAAGCGCGCGTCTTCCTCTCATTTACCTTAGCCCTAGCCGCGCCCTCCTCTCGATTTCTGTTGCCGTCGCCTCTGAGCTCCCGACGCCGCCAGCTTGCCCCACCGCCGTCGGTTCGCGTTAGAGCTCCCGCCGCCGCCTCGACTCGGGCCCCGTCGCTGCGTCTCGCCTCGAGCACGTCATGCCGCCTCCCCACCGTCGCCTTCACCTCCACGCCGTCTCCCCACCGTCGCCTCGACCTCCCCACCGTCTCCCGCCGTCGTGTCGACCTCCCGTGTCTCCCGCCGTGGTACACCTCTTGCGAAATTATGACAGAGGTCTTAATGTTCAATGTTGCTTGATGTCCCCGCCGTCGCCTCGAGTCTTGCTCTTGCGATGTGTGAATGTGCATGTGCGAGATGTGAATGTGCAGATGTGAATGTGAATGTGATTGTGAATGTGCGAGATGTGCATGTGCAGATGTGAATGTGCGATGAATGCTAAGGGCGATCAATTCGTTTGGCTTGGGGACCTAACATGTGGGGTATAGTGTTGATGAGGATTTGGGACTGAAATAGACAATTTGTGACACATTTATTTTTTACATGGGCAATCTACATCTTTGGTATTGAAAAACGCATGCTTGATTGGCAATGTTAATGCTTCACCGTAAAAAGGTAGTTATTCTTGCTTATTGATATATGGCTTTCTTCATTGTGCTTCCATTAATATGTTAATGCTTCACAAGAAAAAACGTGGCTCATTATGACTGTTACGCATAACACAACACTTACCCTTAATTTGTGTTGATTTACCATACTTGTCTTTGTGTATTGAGCAAATTCATTGAAATAAAGGGAGGCACCAGAACACCTTTGTGCAATATGGTTTCATTCTTATATGATAAGAGTAGGAAGTAACGTGGTCAACTATGATAGATTGCATAATATCATGATGTGCAAACTTCACTTCGGTTCATTTTAGTTATACTTGTATTTTATTCATTATTGTTAGTTTGTTGCGAATATTAAGGTATTACCGCATTATGCTTATGTTAAAATACAAACCTGATATTTTTTGTTAATGCTTCACGGTATTGAATTGCTTCATAGTATTGAGTTAAAAAAACTCAACTGCATTGCTTATTAGTATCAAAATTCAACTGTACCTAATGGAGCATCATCATCTCTAATTTGCTATGGACAACTCTTGAACAAACCTGAACTTGCATTTATAATTATTGTAACTTTCCTTGTATCACTATGCTCGCCTATTCTTCATGAATTTTTCTACTTGTTGATATTGAGTTTCATGCGAGAACAAACACACAA
The DNA here is from genome assembly GCA_036346375.1 of Guadua angustifolia. NCBI lineage: Eukaryota > Viridiplantae > Streptophyta > Magnoliopsida > Poales > Poaceae > Guadua > Guadua angustifolia. The sequence continues at coordinate 23,310,667 of CM070520.1, forward strand.
AATTATGATGTCTTGCCACTTGATGTCCTTTATTGATTCTCTGCATTTGACTTAGTTACTTCCTAGCATGTAGGAGTAAATGGCTTGATAGAAGCATATACTTCCATTGTTGTGTACACCCAGCACTCGTTGTTTAAATATTGTTTGTGGTTTGTTAATCATTGAGTTTTTGGGCATTTGTGTTTGATCTTTTGGTTAACTCTTTTGATATATTAATCCTGAATTAATTTACTTATTTGAGGAATTAATCAATAACTAAGGTAAGGTTGTCACAAATTAGTCTATTACTCGTCCCTTGTGGCGAGGAGGGCCTTTGGGCAACCCGACATCCGAGAACACTCAAAATAAACAAGTTGAGCTTTATGCTAGTTGCCTTGTGAATTTACATCTGCACATGTCTTTGTTTTGATCATTTTGCTCTGTGGTTATTTATATTGCAGCCAAAAGTAAACTTCAATTTGGTGCTTTGTATATCTTCTTGAAAGATGTATACATGTGTTGTAAATATTTGTTTCAGAAAGATGTATACATGTGTTGTAAATATTTGTTTTGTGCCACTAATTGTAATAGTAAGTAGTTGTAGTTCATTTAGTTAATAGTTGTGCCACTAATTGTAATAGTAAGCGGTTGTATGAAATTTCAAGATTCATTATATCTGAGAGTTACAAAAAGAAAAAGTCGACAAGTTTATAGAGTTTAAACTTGCTAGAATTTTCTCTTGTTTGTAACTCTCGATATATAATGAATTTGATCTAATTTTATGTGTATGTATATTTTGTTGACCAAAAATGTATGTGTTTAAAAAAATAAGCCCTGCAAGTTCAAGAAGCATGGGTGTCACGAGGCGTCCCTAGTACACGAGAAGGGAAGCCATGAGGAGACATGCTCTCTTGAAATGGACTTGGGACTTGGTTCTTTGTCTTCTTTTCGCGTACCCTTCGTCTATAGGCTTCCTCCGCTCCTCTTCTTCATTGATCATGGAGTACTGCGTGTCCAACTTTTCCAATGAAAATTTTCATGTTCTATCTTCATGTGCACATGCTGGAAGAATTGGAAGACTCACCTGAGTAAGAACTATGTGAAGAAGAATGTCACGCCAAATTTTAACACGTTTCCAAAGATAAGGGAATTTTGGAAGGACTTTGTGGAGTACAGGAATTCTGAAGAAGCCCAGACAGTGAGTCAGAAGAACAAGGCTAACGCGGATAAGAATATGTACCCTCACACACTAGGCACTGGTGGCTACGTGAAGAAAATACCTGCATGGGATAGCCGCGAACAAGAGCTAATCCTCAAGGGCGTTACTCCTGCGACGGCCGAGTTCACTGCACGATCAAAGCATCGTTGTTTGGGAGGGGGGCTTCATCTCGAAGATGGCAGCTTGAGCTTCAGGAGCGATAGAGCCCGGGAGGTGTCGCAGAAAATATCAGATGCTCACGTGGAGTCTTCCCAAGGGCTTTTCAAGCCACAAAGGGAGAATGATGAGTGACTGTTGCCCTGGGTAACAAGGAGCATCCTGGGCGCACCCGAGGAGTTGGTTTGGTGCCGTGGAAAGAAGGCTTCCCAAATGGCGCGTCGTCGCATACAAGCGGTCGAAAAGACTAAGCGAAGATGAGCGCAAGCGTCAATACAACTTGCTTTGGCAAGAGCGCTAGATGAAGAGAGAGCGAAGTCGGATCAAGTTGTGCGACAAGCGATCTGAAAGCTCTCGACTCACGACCGCCACTCGATGACGACCCTCGGAACCTCGATCACGGTGTTCTTAAGGGCAGCAAGGCGTCCTAGCGATTCCGGAGAGCCTCGACTCCATTTTCCGATGGATGACATCACGTAACCGACACCGTGCAAGCTGCATTTGTCCGCACATGGCATTACCATCAAGGTGGTGATGGCGGGGCTTGGCCATGCGCCTCCTCGCGGTTACGCTGCCGCCTAATACACACGGGATTCGCCAGGTCGAAGTAAACGGTGTAGTCCGACAATATCGTAAAATGGAGGTAGAGATTCTGGCGAGGACGGAAAAAACAAACTTGGAGAAAACGTGCATGGCTTCCTCGCGTGGCGCAAGAGCTTGATTATGTTGGCTCGGGCGATGAGGGCGACAACGATAGCGATGATGATGAGCCGCACTCTCCACACGCAGACACATGCCGCCTCGAAAAGTGCAACTCCTCATGGCACCGGTTAGGACAAGTCCAACTCCTCCGCGGCACCATCCACAAAGGACCAACTCCTCCGCGGCACCGGCCAGAAAAGTCCAACTCCTCCGCGGCACCATCGAGAAAAAGTCCAACTCCTCCTCGGCACCGACCAGAAAAGTCCAACTCCTCAGCCGGCACATAAGAAGAGTCGAACATCAGCACCATCTCGGAAGTCCGCATCGTCTTGTACCAAATCTCGGTCATCTGTGAAGGCAACATAGCCTCAGAAGAAATTACCGGCCGATATGACTGAAGAAGAACGCAAAGAGCAAACGAAGGCCGAGGTAACATCTCACTTCCAAAAGGTGCCATCACCCGAGAAGACTAAAGTCGATGCTAATGCGCAGGAGTTTTTCTTGAGTATGGCAAAAGCCAAAGAGACAGTATGGCTTCAACCTTCGAAATGTCGGACTCGGCGCATCTCGAAAGCAAAACTTGAAGATGGCTAGTCTTTGGCGTCGATGTCGCAAGCTCAAAAGATCTTCTTGAACAACGTCGTAATTATGAGCTAGGTCTAAGCCGGAAGTACATTAAGGGCAACCGATGGCTCCCCAAAAGATTTAGAGAACCTAACAACAAAATTGCGGTGGCGTCCATCAAGATTACATGCAGCGATGCCAAGAGGGTATGTGGGCGATCGATGAAATACAAAGATTCGGATTGTCACAATGGGGATGGCATGTTCGTTAGAGTTCTGCGAATTGTATATGTTGTACGGCTAGATGCTCTGGGCGTCCTTTGGTCGACCGTGGACTTTGTAAGTCTCTATTTATATTATTGTATATTCTTCTACCGTTCAATTGTATGTCTAACTTCTTTTTTACATATGTAGAATGGAATCTGATTATGTGCAAAAATAAGGATGAAGATTTAGGATTTCTCGATCCGGGGCTTGTTAACGAGACACTCGTCGTGATAACCCAAAGTTTGTTGAAGACTATTTATTTAAGACTTTCTTCAAGTGAGAAAGAAAACCTCCTTACTTGTACCCTATAACTTTCGATCGTATTACCCTACTTCTAATATTGTTTTACTATTTTTGCGTGACACGGTGTGGGACTAATAGGTCAGGTCAACATATATGTCTAGTTATCCTTTGGGTCCTCCTCGTCATCGAGTTAGAAGCTAGCGGGGTTTATGTCTTGGACTCGTTGAGAAAAGAACTTCGTGAGTATGAACATAATTTTTGGAACATGATGAGCAGTTAAACTCGATCGTTGCGTTATTGCTCTAGTAATATTTTATTCTATTGTATTTAAGGTTAATTACTATTTAAAATCATTCACAGCGCATTCACACGGTATTGCAAGAAAGGTGGTCCGCATCTTCCCTCTGGGACAACTTTCAAAGTAATAACAGACTTTCCATGCATGAGACAGACTGTGGAAATAGTTTATCGCATACTACGTATGTACAAATTTACATTCAATTGTCACGAAGATCGGCCGGCTATAAAGCCATGGTATATAATTACACATTTATGCCTACTTTTCTTTCATTTAACATCTATCATCATTAATTAAATTTCTCTTTTCTTCAATAACAGTGCTCCAAGTGAGAACCAATCGATTCTTGTCGAAAGAAATTTTAGCAATTCAAGAGCATATCATTGGATTCATTGTGAACAGTCATCGATCCAAAGGGCGAGTTCCACGACGGAAGCTTCGATCTAAAGTGAGCGAGATGTACTCACATAACATTTGTGAACAGACTATTAATTGTAAAAACTAAATATTGTGATGCTTTAATATATTTTAATTATGATCTAACGACGCTTCATATACTATATATTTGAAGGCAACATATCATGTGCACATTAGCCTTCCGTGTACACATCGTGCACACCAACTAATAAAAGTCACGAAAACTACGAAAAAATTTGTAGATGTACTTCATAGATTAAGTAATCTACAAGTACATCTAAATTCGTTTATCACCGCTTGTTAAATCTAGGAACCGGTAATCTCTACGAATCCTTTGTCGGTTTGTCGTATAAGCCGGCAGAGATATACATATATCCTTTGCCGGATTCTAGGTTGAACCGGCAGAGATAGTTGAGTATCACTTGCGGATGCTAGTGTAAACCGGCAGAGATAGTCTAATATCACCGCGGTTGTATAATGAACCGGCGGTGATATCTATTATCACTTCTTAGTTCCTCGTGGTGATGATAACCCCGATATCCTTGCCGACCAATGATGCCGGCGCCCATAACCTAAAATAATGGCGTGGACGAACCGGCGATGATGACCTATTCTGTAGTAGTGAGAACTACAAAGCTGATCTGGCTGTGCAGGATCAGCTCCGTAGTGGCCCTGAAGATACATCTCAATAGAGCTTGGTGCAACGCCACTTTGTGCCTCCTGTAATATGGACAATTTAGAACCTACACAATTCACAATTTAATATCTAGTTTTTGAGATGATATTGTCTAGTCTTTAAAACCATACGACATGATAGCACCTTCAAGTTTCAATTAGAGAACTACTAGAGGACATTCTAATTGATGAAATATCAATTTAGAAACATAGTGTCGATTCCAATTTAGAAAATAGTGTTGATTCCTGTAGTGCATCATACAGCTCTACCTAGTGTATGGATCGGCTAGACAATATTCCTAGTTCTCTCAAGTATTGCTTTTTGTCTTCCTAATTAGCTCAACTAATATTTTCAGTACAGTTTAAATGAGTGGATATGCGAGGGTAAGCAAGTGATGAGGCTTCAAATGCAACAGTTTATCAACAATGTGCAGTGGGTTCTTCATTTGTGGAGTGACGCATATATATATGATTACAACTTAAAGCAAGTCATCATTCGACGAGATTACATCATAAAGCAAAGCATGAACTAGTAACATACATGGAATGCTATAGTTGTTAGGTTAATTTGTACTCACATTAACGATCGAAAATTTACATTAACGATGCTAAAGCATATACTAACATTGACCACAATTAACATTACTAACATTGAGCATATACGAGTAACACCGAAAATATGAGTTAATTATCTACCACATACTAACATTGAGCATATACTAGTAAAACCAAAAATTAACATTAACTATGCTAGAGCATGTACTAGTAACACCAAAAATATGAATTAATTATCTACCATATATTAACATTGAGCACAATTAATATTAACGATTCTAGTACATATTTTTTAGCAATCAAATTCACAAAACATATTACAAATCACTACATGTACAAGATATTTGTCGGCGTACTTTACGACAGGGTACCCTCTCCGCCACTGTTAGAAGGGGCCACGGGTGCCGAAGCACGACAGCCTGGCGAGCAGGTGGGCGATCAGGCCTTGCTGCCGGACGACCGCACCACATGGCGGCCTGGCGAGTAGTTGGGCGATCAGGCCCTGCTGCCGGGCGACCACTCCGCGTGGAGGCCTAGCGAGTAGGTGGGCAATCAGGCCTTGCTGCTGGCCGACTGCGCCGTGTGGCGGTCTGGCGAGCAGGTAGGCGATCAGGCCCTGCTGCCAGGCGACCGCGTCGCGTGGCGGCCTGGTGAGCAGGTAGGCGACCAGGCCCTGCTGCCGGGCAGTTGGGCTACGTGGTCAATCGAAGGAGCCAGAAGGTACTCAGGGGTACACCGCCGGTCAGGCATGAAGACGTACGTCGGCGGAATAGGGGAGCTTTACCACGAAGTCTTCTCCCCCGATACCCCGTGTTAGAACCATTAAATGCGCGTGGCCATGACAAGCAGAAAGCTTATCCTCTGTAGTCCAAGACCTAACCGATCCCATACAAGCCACTTCCAAGGGACCCAAGGAATTGGACGATAGTGGAAAGAATGAGGCCAGAGGATGGGGCTACATCGACTGATGTAATAAATGAAATGTAATCATTGTGATGTCATCCTTCTCACATGCCCGAGCCAGCCCGGCCTATATAAGGGGGGTTCGGTGCATGGGAGAGGGGGGGACTAAGAAGGAGAGAACTTAGAACCAAAGAAAGCTAATAGAAAGGAAGGGAGGAAGAACGACCAGAGAGCTCAAGTAGAACCCGGGGTGTGGATTGTGTACATGTAATCCCCCAAAGCACATTAACAAGAGCCGAAGCAGGTAGTAGGGTTGTTATCCACATCGAGGGCCTGAACCTGGGTATATCGACGTGTTCTTTAATCCTTGTTTGTGCGGATCCCTCAAGAGAGCCCATAGGTGTCCGTCCGTGAAAATCCCCTCTATCGAACCTTAGATCCCTTCGAGGCATAATAGCTGGCTGGCGAAAAACATTGACAGTGGCACGCCAGGTAGGGGGTAGCGGTTGGCTCACCCTTTCGTCTCTCTAGCGGATCTTGGTCATCCATCCGGAAGGATCCCGCCTCTGGAGATGGCGGGTTCACGTTCTCAGCAAGAAGAACCGGCGGAGGCTAGCAGCACCCACGACGCATCCCAGCACTCCCGTCGGGCGGGGGACCGTCTCACGCGCCTCCCCAAAGGCGGGTGTGTCGTCCTCTGATGGTAGCAAAGCTGCCAGTTCGGCGACGGCTAGCCATGGAAGAGGCCACTCTGGCCCAAAACCTACATGCCGTCCATCTCCTCTTGGACCACCCCTAGTGGAACTTGCAGAAGACACCCCAGCCACGCCGTGGCTGCGGGACATTGCTTCCCTAATAGATGCAGCTTAGCTCCATGTGGGGGCACCTGAGAGGCCAGGTACCTCCGGTGCCCCACAATCAGGGTTGCGTGCGGATTGCACCCAAGCTTCCAGCCCCCCGAGCAGGAAGCGCTCTAGCCAGGAGGGTCAGAGCAAAGGAAAGGGCTTGCTGGATGCGAACCCCACTAGTGCGGGGGCCACGCGGCTGCCGACGTATCGCCTCGTGCGTCTCCCGGGTACCGGGGAGGCCGTGAGGATTTGAGGGCACAGTTGAAGAAGCGTCATCAGCAGCACGTCGATGATTTGCGTGACGTACTACGACACTGTCGCGCGCAGGGGCAAGGCCTCTATAGGCGGATGGCTCCTGATGGCGACCGCTCCTCTAGCGATAACCACTCTCGGGATAAGGAGGAGGCCCTCTCCTCCGAATCCTTGGGGAGCCAATATCCGCGCTGCCCGGCACGGTCTTTAGGCCGGGTTTAGGTGGACAGCGTAGCTCCCCCTACGGCGTCGGGTGCCAAGCCTTCTCTAGTCGGCTGCGCCGCATTGCATGGCTGGAAAGGTTTCACCCGGCGTCCATCGAGAAGTATGACGGCACCACCAACCCGGAGGAGTTCTTATAGATATACACGACGGTGGTGCGGACTGCGGGCGGGTCTAAAAAGGCCAGGGCCAACTACTTCCCGATAGCCCTGATGGGATCTACCCATTCTTGGTTGTTGAATCTTTTGCGAGGGTCGGTGCACTGGTGGGAGGAACCGTGTGACCTCTTCGTCACCAACTTCCAAGGATCATACACACAGGCGGGCATGGAGGATGATCTCCACGCCCTCGAGTAGGAGAAAGGGGAGTCGTTGCGTGACTTCATCTGGTAGTTTAGCTACTGCCGCAACATGATCCCCAGGATCTCCGAGCAGTCCATCGTCATCGCCTTCCGAAGAGCCGTCCGGGACCACAAGATGCGGGAGAAGATGGCCACCTGCAACATCACCATCACTTCCGAGCTGTTCTCCATGGCGCACAAGTGCGCGCGGGCGACGGAAGTTCAGAAGAAGGTGCCCAGTCCGGCTAGCGGTCACAGCAGAGACGGGGCCGGGACCTCGAAGGGTCACGGCTCTGTGAGTAGGAAGAAGAAACACGGGGCGGCTGAGCTTGGACAGGTCCTGACCGCGGAGCGTGGGCACAGGGACACCAAGTCACGATGGCGCGACCGCCGCGACCGGTGAGACGACTGCCACAACCGGCGGGATGACCACCGCGACCGATGAGATGACCGCCGCGAGTAGAAGGAGGGTAGGCCATACTGCCCGATCCACCGGTCCAACATGCATGACCTGGCCAGCTGCCAAGTTGTGAGCAAGATGGTGGAGCAGCGCCTCAAGGAGTGTCGTCCCCGCGACGACGATCAGGATGAAGACCCCGCCCCGTTGGCTTTCCAGCGGGTGGAGAACACGGTGGCGTATATACACGGTGGCTCGGCCACCTATCCCTCCAACACAAGGTACAAGCGGCTGATGAGGGAAGTCTGCACCGCAGTACCGAGCTCAGGGGCGTGTAGGCCGCTGAAGTGGTCGGAGGAGCCGATCACTTTCAGTCAGGCCAACCACCCTGAGTGCACTGTCAGCCTGGGTCACCTTCCGATCGTGGTTTCACCCATGATTCGGAATGTGAAGCTTGGGCGGGTGCTGGTGGACAGAGGGAGCTCCATCAACCTCTTGTCCTCCAAAGTGTTTCGGGGGCTCCAGATATCACGGCTGGAGCTGCGCCCGGCCCTGCCTTTCTACGGGGTCACCCTGGGGGCTGACTCAGTGCCCCTGGGCCAGGTGAGCCTCCCCGTCACCTTTGGAGATGAGAGCAATTACCGTACGGAAGTGGTAGACTTTGAGGTCGTCGATTTCGACCTTCTGTACAACGCCTTGCTTGGCCGACTGGTGTTGGTCAAGTTCATGGCGGCAACCCACTATGCATAAATGGTGGTGAAGATAACAGGGCCCGGTGGCCCCATAGTCATTCGGGTGGACAGGCCGAAAGCCTTGCGCTGCCATAAGTAGGCATTAGACCTGGGCGGCGCCACCTGTGCTAGGCAAGCTGATGCTGCCTGCTCGAAAGCCCCTCCGGCGAAGACCCGTGCCTTGCCTTGTTTGTCCGGTGAGGTTAAGGCAGTCCCCCTGAGTGTGGCCGAGCCCGAGAAGACCGTCAAGGGAGGTGATCGAGCACCGATTCGCAACGCTTCCAGGAGTGTGCCCGGTCCGACAAAAGGTCCGGAGACAGGCACCAGAGCGACAAGATGCCATTCGGGAGGAAGTAGAGAAGTTGCTACGCGCAGGCATCGTCAGGGAAATCTCTCACCCCGAGTGGCTTGCCAACCCCATGCTCGTCAAGAAGTCCAACGGGAAGTGGCGGATGTGCGTCGATTTCACCGACCTCAACAAGGCCTGCCCGAAGGATCCGTACCCTTTGTCGCGTATTGATCTCATCATCGACTCTATGGCGGGGTGCGAGCTGCTGTGCTTTCTGGATGCGTACTCCGGGTATCATCAGATTAGCATGGCGGCAGAGGACGAAGAAAAAACCGCTTTTGTAACCCCAATGGGCGTTTATTGTTATATCAGAATGGCATTTGGGTTAAAAAATACTGGTTCTACTTATCAGCGTGCTATGCATACTTCCTTCCGTCCGAAGATAGGACGGAACCTCGAGGTATACGTCGATGGCTTGGTGGTGAAGGCCAAGGAGGGCGGGGGACTGATTGGAGATCTGGAAGAAACCTTCGCCAACCTCCGGAAGAATTGCCTAAAGCTCAACCCTGAGAAGTGCGTGTTTGGTGTGCCCTCCGGGAAATTGCTCGGGTTCCTTGTGTCCAGCCGAGGCATTGAGGCCAACCCTGATAAGATAGTGGCCATCGAACACATGAAGCCACCAACTCGGCTCAAGCAAGTGCAGAGTCTCACTAGCTGATAGGTTTCCCTTGGGCGGCTTATAGCTTGCTTGGGAGAAAGGAGTCTGCCCTTATTTAAGCTGCTGAAGAAGACCAACCATTTTGAATGGACCACGGAGGCCCAGCAAGCATTTGAAGATCTGAAGAAGTACCTCTCCTCCCCGCCGGTGCTGGTCACCCCCAAGCTTGGCGAGCCGTTGCTCCTGTATATCGTAACAACTTCTGCAGTGGTGAGCACGGTACTGGTGGCGGAGAGGGAAGGCGTCCAGAAGATGGTCTACTATGTCAGCAAGGTGCTACACGAAGTGGAGACCAGATACCCACAGGCACAGATGATGTTGTACGCCGTCCTAGTGGCGTCCAGGAAACTACGGCATTACTTCCAAGGACGAGAGATCATGGTGGTCACTGCCTATCCCCTGCGGGAGATCCTCCACAATCGGGAAGCTGAGGGTCGCGTCACCAAGTGGTCGGTAGAGCTAGGGGAGTTCTGCCTCAAGTTCACCCCCGCACTGCTATCAAGAGTCAAAGACTGGTGGAGTTCATCGTCGAGTGGACTCCAACCACTCCTGAAGCTGAAGAGATACCCGCGCCTTCTCGCTGGACTTTATTCTTCAATGGCTCCTTCAAGCTTGAGGGCGCGGGGGCTAGAGTTGTCCTGGTCTCCCCGACCGATGACATCCTCCAGTATATGGTCGTCCTGGACTTCAAGACCACCAACAACACCGCCGATTATGAATGTTTACTGGCAGGGCTGCGCGCCGCCTCTACGTTAGGCGTCCGGTGTCTACAAGTCAAAGGCAACTCCCTGCTGGTCATCAATCAAGCGTGAAAGGAATTTCAATGCTTTGATCCCGCCATGGCAGCATACCTGGCGAAGCCACTTCGAAGGACTGGGATATATCCATATCCCTCGGCGCGGCAACCACATGGCGGGCGGGCAGGCTTTCACAGCTCGCGTCGTCAAGAGCCTCTGTTCCGATCGGGGTCTTTGAAGAAAGACTTACGCGACCGTCCATCGCTGCCCCCGTTCATGGTGGGGACGATGGTGCAGCTGTCTCAGCCTCCAACTCAGGTGGGGAAGGTGGTGCGGCTGTCGCGGCCTCCAGTTCAGGGAGGGAAGGCAACATGCCTGCCTCAGCCCCCGGTTCCGGGAGGGAAGACGGCGGTGCCTCTGGTGCGACACCTAGGGAAAAGTCTGGCCAAGCGGAGTACCCAGGCGATCGCTGTTTGATCGCTACACTTGGCCGGAAAGGTCAGTGGATGGATCCGATCCTAGCCTTCCTACGGGACCAAGTGATCCCCGATGATGATGCGTCAGCTGAGAAAATTACACGTAAGGCCAAGTTGCTATACTTTGGTAGGTGGGGACCTATATCGCTAGAGTAGAAATGGAATTCTTTTGAAGTGCATCACTCAAGAAGAGGGGAACAACCTGCTCTCTAATATCCATGGAGGCATCTGCGGGAGCCATATGTCCAGTCGGACAATGGTCGAAAAAGCGTTCCGCCAAGGATTCTATTGGCCTACTGCCCTCCAGGATGCTTGCGAGCTGGTGAGGAGATGCGAGGCGTGCCAATTCTACGCCAGGTAGATCCACCGACCAGCCCAAGCACTGCAAACCATCCCGCTCTCTTGGCCATTCGCGGTCTGGGGGCTGGATATCCTGGGCCCATTCCTGCGGGCCACAGGGGGCTTCAACGATCTGTTCGTCGCCATTGACAAATTCACCAAATGGGTTGAAGCCGAGGCAATCCATTTGAAAAACAAAATTTCAAAAATAATAGACTTCAATTAGTCTCAATCAAAAATCAAAACCCGAAACAAGAAATTAGAGCAGTCACTGTTGTCAGAATATTAATAATTTTTCGGTAACTCATTTTAACCTCAAAATTTTTCCAGACATCAAAATATATTCAAAGACCTTGGTCAAAAAGTTTGGATATTTTCTACTCCCATTTGGAAGCTCAATAAAATCGGAGACTATCTCTTTTGGTCATCTCCATTCACTGCCGGTGGGTCCTGGTCCCGCTTGTCAGTCTCATTCCTTCTTCTTCCTCCACCTGTTCTAGCGACCGAGCGGAGCACTCTTGAGTTCATTCCCCCTCTCCGTTCTCTCTCTCTCTTTTCCAGTGTCTTCTACACCTACTCAGGTCCTTGCAGCGTCGCCCAAGAGCCCAATTGCTGCCACGAAGACCTCCAGCCATCTCGCGCCATACCGCAGCACCTGTTTGCTTTGTCGCTTCCAGTGAAGTTCCCGTCCGAGACAAATGCAACCAAGACCGGCTCATTCTCTACTTTCCTCAATCATTACTCGCACCTGGCTATCACCTGAGGCAGTGCCTTCATTCCCCCTCACCTCTCTTTCCCTTTCCTCAATTGAGTCGCATGGAGCTCATCCCATTTCCAACATGACCAAAAGCTTGGGAGCTCAGAATCCGATTGCAATTCTCATGATACAATCACTCATTTCCAAATCCATTCAAGCCTTAGCTTTAGCAAGCTCTGAAGATTAAAAGCCCCCAAAAACATTCGGACACCCTCATGCAAAAGTTGGCTGCCGAAGTGGAGCTCATCTTCCCCGTGACCGGCTAACGTGGGCGGAGCTCTCCGGTGAGTTTTGGCCTGGTTCGACCCCAAAAATGAAACCCCTAGCATCCATTCATGCTTAATGTGCTACCAATTTCACCCCTAATCCCTCTGCTCATCTTCTCCGGTTTGCCACCGCCATGGCCGCCGCCCCTCCTCGGCTGCGCACCACCCTGCTGCATCTCCGGCCGAATCGACACCTCCCGTGGATGCTCCTTGCCGTGCTGATGCTCTCCGTGCCGTCGCCTTCGCCGGAGTACCCTCGCCACCATGCCCTAGAAGCCCCTCTGTTCTTCTGTCTCTACGCAAGGGGGGCCAAGGAGTTAGAGACCACAGGTAGAAGAAGGGTAGGTCTAAAAGGCGCCTCCTGTGATTGAACACTACTACACAAATGATCTTTAGTCCCGGTTGATAACTGGCTTTAGTCCCGGTTATCAAACCGGGACAGCCCATCCGGGACTAAAGGTCACAGACCTTTAGTCCCGGTTCCCCTAACCGGGACTAAAGCTCTCTCGCGATGTAGAAAAAATTATGACGAACTCAAGACTCGAACCTGGAACCTCCTGCATGCCACCACAGGACACTACCAACCCACCCACCCACCCACGCGTATTGAATAGACTAGGATATGCATTCCTTTAAAGTATGTTGAACGAGTTTTAGTACGGTTCGTAACACTAACCGACTAAAGGTACATTTAGTCCGGGTTCGTAATACGAACCGACTAAAGCCTTATTTTTAGTTCCGTTCAGAAACACTAACCGACTAATGTGTGCTCGTGCGGTTGCCCCGCCAAAGACTCTTACATCTTGCTCGTAGCACGAACCAGACTAATGTGAGCGAAAAATCATGCTTTTAGTCTAGTAGCCACAAACCGGGACTGTTGCTACTATTAGTCCCGGTTCGTGACTAATCGGGACTGATAAGTCGGTATGAAAGGTCGTTTCTCTAGTAGTGGAAAGCGTAATTCAATTATTTCCCAGACATTTTCCACCCGAATAGATTTCATTATTGAATATCTTTTGTAATTTTAATCCAATTTTAGTAAAATGAATTCCTATATTCATCTAAAATCAGTAAGATTCTAAATATACAAAAATATTTAGTTTTTTGAACTTCAGAGCAATTTATTGGAATTAAACTTTGCTATAATCCCATTATGGTCTTTAATAAAAGTTTGTGCCGAATAATTCATAAAATATTGAAATAAATCTTATATGATGCTAAGATCAGGATGGATTCAAATATACTAAAATATTCAATTTTTGAATCATAGAACAATTATTTAAATTTAAAGGTGAGATAAACCCTATTATAGACCTTATTGCACACAAGAAGAATATAATTTATAAGATCATAAATTAAATGATTATGTGCTTCTGGGATTGTAATAAACCTAATCATGCAAAGATATTTAATTTTGGAACCAAGTATAATATATTTGCTTTGCAATCATTAATAAGCCTTAATATGACCATTTATAAGAGTAAGTGCATAATAGCTCATAAAATAGTAATAATACTTTTAATAGGTTCCTGGAATCAATAGAGAACCATTCATGTAAAAATATTTAAAGTGAAACTTATCTTGCATTCTTTGATGCAAGAAAGTGCAAACAACAATAGCGAATAAATATAGAATCCATCGCAATTAAAGTCAAAAGAATGCAAAACCAACTTTAAAACATTCCTAAGATTTTACCATGCTAATACCTGAGAAATGAATCAAGAATCATGTATAGTGTAGTTGGAAATTAAGTTTGAAACTTGGCCGATTTAAGGTTGCAAATATGATCATTTAGGCTATTTCAGTGATAGATAAAATAACTCATTTAAATACTAAAATCAGTAAAACCAGTTTAGAATCACTGTACAAAGTTCATAATACCATGTTCTGTAAAAAGAATATTATTTCATTAAGGTTTGCATATTATTCTTTTTAGCTCAATACCCTTAAGTGTTAACCTCGCACTTCATATTCTTGCCGATTCCGTATATCGTCAATTTTCTAATGCCACATAAGCCCTTTCAGCGATGAATATAATGTTTCGTCTAAATCGTAAAACTTATGAAATTAGCTTAGTAGTGCCTACAAAGTATAGCCTACCCAAATATGAAAAGATAATCTCATTTCATGATGATTTACATGTTAATTTTGATAGCTTAATAACCCTAAGCGTTCGCGTGTCTGAAAGCGTAATATGAATGAACGAACTGTAGTTACAAATGAGGAAACCTGTAGATAAGTTATTTGTATCACCAGAACCTTCTCAAGTATCATGAAAATAATCCCAGTAGCCTAAATCAATAGATCTAACCAGCATAAAGCTAACTCTAAGTGAAATCAATTAAAGATAAAGAGGTATTCATTCATAATATAATACGATCGTTTAAGCCTTTTCATCAGCCCGCAATGCAGCTCATCTAAATCTGAATTTGGTAAAGAATAGCCTAGAATTAATCTTTAGGATATGATCTGCAGTAATCTAAGAAAATATTCTTATTTTATCTTGCTTCGAATTTGAATCTTAATAGAGCAAAACCCATAAGTAATAAAGTTACGAAACTCATATTATGAATAGTGAATTGATGAAAGCTTGCAACTAATGATTAATTCTATTTAATCTAAACAATCTTTGCATCTTGAATTCGTAAAACAAGATTAATAAATTCATAAAAGAGCAATCCCTGTTCTTGAGAAGAGTTTTATTTGTTCTTTCTATCTACTTTCTTTTTGCCCTTATTGAAGTTTATTATTTGCTTTGTTTCCGTTGATCGACGTGTAGAACCCGACATCACTAATTCCATCGTCGCCATCGTCAGCCGCGATCCTCGTCTTCGTCGTAAACGATAAATAAGCAAGGCAAGCACCCCTTTGATCATATTGATCCCAGTATTTAATATTCTTTATTTTACCAAACTATTTCATGCATGCGTTTACTTTCTGTAAACTTGCTATTTTGCGGTACTGGTAGTTATACCTGTTGTCTTATTAAACTTCTTTGATGATTATGGTCATGTGAACCTTGATAACCATAGATTGAGGATAGGCATTACTTAATGTCATCATGGTTATATGCGTTCATATTATTCATGCTTAGCCATGATTTAGCATCAGCAATGTACATGATCAAATCAATATTTGTTTCCTGAAAACCTTGGAAATGGCATTGTTAGTTGCTGGTACTTTGATTAAAAACCCAAAATAAAACTATGGTTTGATGCGGGCGATTATTGGCAATAGCCGGGTGTGCTAAAGGAATTGTACGTAGTGTAGGGTGGAGTATCGCCCGTGTCGGATTAAGGACCGAGCAATGAGATGCTATTGATCCAAGAATTTCGTGCAACCATGAGGTCCGGTATGGGACGGCCATAGCTTATTAAGTTATTTAGACATGGCTTTGCTCTTTGGAAGGCGGGAGCTAGCACAGGCATTCCGGTCAGGTCTGCCTGACGGGGTTTCTACTTGCTAATGCAACGGTGTATGCCCTGCCGTGTTTAGAAATGTTGTGTTGGTTGTGTGAAAGTGGATCCACGACTTGTGTGTGTGTTTCTAGTTCTATGGCGGGGGTTAACGTCCCGGGCTGGATCGAAGCCATGTCTAGGTAATGTAATGGTTATGTATGATCTCCTGGACGGCGCACCTAAGGAAGTGCGTCGAGCAAAAGATTGATCATTCCTTGTGGGTAAAGTTGTACACCTCTGCAGAGTTTAAATCTAATCGATTAGCCGCGCCCGCGGTCATGGGCACTTGGTGAAGGCATTCCAATGTTAGATGTTTTATTATTTTCAAAAGGGTTGGTTCCATTTATTTTGCAACTGTGCTTTATGTCGAAGGGCTGACATTGTTGGATTTCAGGATTTGTTGATTCGTCGCTCACGTCATGGAGGACTGTGAGTGTTATTTATGCTTTACTTATTTGTTATCAATCAAATGCTCTTATAAATTCCGTTTGCAAATAACTTGGATTTACAAATTCAATTTCGCTTTATGCAAATTAACTGTAGTAGCCTCCTTTGAATTGGCCTACATTTATGCATTTGCAAGAAAGTCTTGCGGAGTACGAAAGTACTCACCCTTGCTTAATCTATTATTTATAGGTGGATTAGAATGCGAAGCTTTGAGGGTTTGTTTCATCGCAGGTTGCGGGTTCTTCTCTGAAGCGATCTTTTCTAAGGATTTATGCAGTCGGTTACTGCTCATGGGATTGGATGGGTACACTACAAGGCTTGCTTCTTTTGCTGCTATATACTCTGAGTTGTAATATTTCTTTGTATTTATTCGTTTCCGCTAATTAAAATAATGTATGGTTGTGATTCCAATTGTTGAAATGTGCGTACTAGCTACTGATGCAGGGACTAGTACTATGTGCATATTAGATTTCCATTTTGGCATTTTGTGCTAAAATGGGGGTCGTTACAGCTTGGTATCAGAGCTATACTGACCGTAGAATAAACCTTAGGTAGAATGGTCGCTAGCATTGGAATAAACCAAATTCAAAATCATATTTTCCGAAGCTAGTATATTTGCCAAATGTAGGCTTTGCTATTCTTTTCTCATTCTTAAGATTCTATTTCTTATCCCTACATTCATTTTGATTTGTAAACAAACTCTTCTTTCCTCAAAAAGAAAACCTCGCTATGGTTTATCTCCGTTGATGCTTCTGAAGATGTACGAGACATGTCGCTGTCATTCTTCGTGCTAACCAAAGAAGCCTACAATGTCTACGACAACCATCTCAAGAAAGCACACAACGCTTCGCTAACCTCGACAAAGCAAAAGTGAAGATCGAAGACTCTACTTCATGAAGAAATAGCATCACCCAACCGTAAAAAGGTAGAAGATTAGAATACATTAGGATCTACCTTAAGATAAGAACCCATATGCGTAGCCCATTATTCCGCTCTGGTTATATAGAGCAATTTATGTTGTCGTTATGTTTTGCTACTTGAAATGGGTTTTTATTCTGAATGTCAGGACTGATTTATGTGTGAACTTAACCGCCAGGTTAAAGTTTCACAATAAATTGTCCTCTTGTATGAATATCGAAATCTCAACCCATAGGATAAATAAGAAATTATAAAACAGTTTATCTCTTCGCTCCATAGAACTTTTTATGAAGTTATCTCCTCTCTGTGCAATTTCTCACCTATGTAACCATCATGGTTATTAACCTTTCTCCAAAATAAAACCTCATCAGGATTTGTAGTACAGTCTCTATTACTACTCTAGCTTTACTGAAACCACACCACCCAGATATAAACCAAGTTTAAGATCTCACCATATTAGTAACACCAAACTAGCTTATGCTGCTTTGGGCTTGTTAAAAACCTAACATTTTCCAATAATAATTTCTAACCATGCCTCAAAACTCATCTCGCTGCTTATCTAGATTATATACCAAGAAAATGAGTTGGAATCAGAAAAGTTATATACTTCTGAATAGAAACTTTAGAATGGTTGTTAGAATGAAAACTGAAAAAAAAATCGAGAACTCTATTTTTCTGAAAGAAATATAAAAAGAGTAACATTAGTTGTATACATATACTCTTTTACCATCTATAGAATTTAATTTCCTTATTTGTATACTCTTTCCTCTAATTGGGATTTCCGTATACTCATTTACTCTTTATAGAACTTTCTTTCTCTACTCCAAAGTTATTCTTTCTAAAAGTATTTCTCTCCTTATCTTCTTGCGAAGTAAAAACCACCAACAAATCTTTTTGAAAATAATTTTGGTAACAAAACGACAACGTCATGATGTTTGCATCAGCAACTTCAAGAAGATAGAAGTATCAAGCATCACAACCCCCCGACTTCATCAAAGCCTCGGAAGACTAAGACAGCAAGTGGTGCAAAGAATAAAGGAAGACTCATCACTGAATAGTCTACTTTGGAAGATAGCAGTATGCGAGTTACACACTATTCTTTCTATATAGTAAACCTTTTATGCATAAACATGTATGGCCAGTAGAAGGAAAAACAATAGATACCCTTCCTATGTACTAAGTTAAATATATGTATAGTATTTCTGTGTTATTGAAATTTTGTTGTAAATCTTCTGTATTGCTTTCGGGTTACTCTCGTGAATGTTAAACCACTAGGTTGAAATTTACGATGTGTCAACCCTACTTAATAAGAAAATTTTAATTAAAAAGATTTTAAAGAACAAAACGTTGCCTTATAAACCAAGCCAAAAACTACTCAATCTGCATAGAAACTGTTCCTAAAATAATATTTTAATGAACGAAATGTTGCCTTGTAACCCAACAAAAATTCATCTAAATAGCTTTACTCTAATAAATATTGTTACAGGATACCTGCGACATAATCCATTAATACATCTACTAAAAGTAACGAGTAATAAAATTTTTAGTCTTTATAACTGACCTTCAGCTCTCCCCAAATAATCTGGTTGAGATACATTCTTTCATTCATCTTAAATATTTTAACATACTGTGTACCTCTCTTTAAATTAGCTCATTCTTGCTAATGATTCTCGGTATAAAATGCTAACACTCCTCATCTACTTGGTGAAACCCCGCAAGACACTCAATTGCCAAGAAATGATAATCCTATCCAAGTTCATCCAAATCTTTTGTAATTAGCTAAAGCACTTCATTTTTAACATAGCAATCGTCATAACTCTCCACTTTCTCAAGGTTCGCAAAAACCCAAACCAAGAAAAATGATTATCAAGAGTCTGTAACCATGGTGTAAATGCTCATCATAATTGAACAAAATCATCAAACGCACACCCTTCTGTTCTAACAACTCGCACAAAATATTTCTAATATTGGTGCAGCTTCTGTCAGAAAAGAAAATGGTTTAGACTAAAAACCTGCTTCTAATATCCTATTTGATACCTACACATTGTTCTTTAAAGTATTGTTAACCCAGCCAATCCAAAGTTTGTGCTTGCACTCGCTATGGAGAAATAGGTCATACTGTTGATGAGAGTGCAATCAATTATCGTACTACTACTCCCATCCCAAAGATGCCGACTTGTGGTACCTACACATATGCGATAAAGAAGAAGTGAGTCAAGACTCAAAGAAGTACAACAAGTAGCAATAACCACAAAACAACACAACAATTAATATATTTAAATCAATAACATGCTCATATCTCTTAAACTAGGGTAACAAGTACATAACCAAAGAAATCACCGTCAGTTACCTCATCCACTACCTTACTCATTTATTTCACATACCTCAATAGATAATATGGTAGGAGCCCATGACTCAACCTATTCGTAACCTGAAAATTTCCCTCAACTCAAGGATCATTTATTATCATTCATCATTAGTAGTATCATACAAGGCGACGGACTTATTCGCAATCCACACAATATGTCACAACCAACACGCTGACAATCACTCCATTTGCAATGATATGCAATGCAACTATGCTTGAATGCTTATATGCACCTTTAAGCCTATACCAGATGGTCAGAGTGCACACCCGTCAGTATGCACTCTCATTCCCTCCATCCCGTGGAAGGTGCCTACTTTATCGACTCGCTCCCATGCACCCTGGGTATGGGACTACGAGTAGGACTTTCGTGCTCACTACGGTGAGCACCGAGGCCCACATCAATATGGGACGCCTGCCTATTATGAATGCACAAATGCAATTGACACAATATAACATTGTAGTTATAAAGCGATAGTAATCAAAATTTTATATACAAAATCTAGAAGGAATCGGCGAATCATTTTAACCAAACCCATGTCATCTCCATTCATTCAACCACAACATACCAAAACCCACTCTCACCCAAGATTCATCTAAATCGCATAGCATTAAATAAAATAAGGAACATCACATATTAACTCACGACCATACTCAACATCACGATGTACTTGCCTTTTTCCCACAGGAAGTGGAGTGGCGTATGAAGAAGAGGCCACCTCCCCTAACAATCAAGTCATAATGAATACAACTTACCAACCAAACGATTAATCACAATTTTAATTAATACAAAGACAATTAAACCTCAAACAACTCTATTACTTTTCAACTAATGCAACTCCGGAGGTAGTAAAATGTATGAATCGGAGGTGTACAACTATCTAACCACACCATACCATCCTATCGTCATAATAGAGGGTCTTAAAGCAAACTATCTAACACAAAATTTAAAAGAAAAAGTAAACAAGGCAAATCCCTTATGGAAGCCAGAAAGTAAATAATACTTATTCAAGTTAAAGAATGCATAAATCAGCAAATTCATGTAAACTAAGCTCCATCTATAAGTAAGAACTACATATGTACTAAAATTACACATCACATACAGTGGTACTCTATTTCTTATAAACAAATAATCCAATAATCAACAATTGAACAAGGATACATTCCAGGTCAGACCTAAGCTGAAGTAAGAACATAAAGATCACACTTCTCAACCATACTAGACTGAGATATGACAGAATAAGAACACAATGAGATATTATACCGCAAATCATCATACAAGTGCATGTAACATAATGACCTATTTGCACTGTGTTACCAGCATGGGAACATCAGTCAGACAACTTCCTCAAAACCAAAATGCAAATCATACCAACCTTCATTTAGCACTTGCTCTCCTCTATAACTAAATTTACTAGCAAAGGTATAGTGACCATATTTCTGATTTCGCATGACCATTGGAGGAATCAAGACATGAGCATACAAAACAATAGTAACACATCATTCACTATTCTAGGATTTCAAAGACTATCATTCTTTCGGCAATAATTATCAAACACTAGGACAAAATCCCACACTATACAATCTTAACAACAAAAGAACTCAGAAACCATACACGCAATTAGAAACTTAGTGCTTCTAGCCTACTCAACAGAGACAAAAATAAATCACATCGCCTAAGCTGCTACTAATGAGCAAGTCGCATTACAGGAGATCTACATGTCACTTGAAGCTCCCAGCAGCCAACAAATCTCGAAATTAAACAGAAAACAAATATATGGTATCCTCATGTCCCACTTAGAATCAAACATGGGAAAATATAGAGACATGCCCTTTGTGAGCAATTCATCAAACACATGGCATGCACACAATTTAAACCCCCAAAATCCCTAGGGTTTTTACCTCAGATTTTTACTCATGGAGGAAGGGAGGTGGGGGAGATGCTTGGAGGCGATGCCGGGAGAGTCACCGAGGAGGTGCTGGCCGAGGAGGCGCCGGTGGTCGACCGGCATGCCTTGGCGCTGCCAGGCTAGCGCAGACAGAGCGGCGAGGCGGGCCCACGGGCAAGGGCGCAGGGCGGGCGCGGGCGGGCGGCCGGGAGGCGCGGCGAGGCCAGTTGAGGCGCCAGACGGCGGGTCGGCCGGAGGAGCGACGGGTGGGTCACGGAGGAGCGACCATGGGGGTCTGACGACACGCTGAGAAGGGGTGACTACCGACCAGCCCTCCTCTACACTCTCTTCTCTTTATTTTTTTTTATAACCCAATAAGTGGAAGCACTAAATAAAAGGGCTATGGGGAAAAGAATAAAATGCATTTATAGACTACTCAACAATTCTAGAGAGCACAACCAACAAACTCCAAAAACTGACATTTCAAACTCACGGCGAAAAGAAAAACCTTTGAATAAAACTCGCCGCAGAAAATTACGGCTCGGAGAAAACACCCATACCGATAAGATTTACAGAAAACCCAAAACCTTTAATAGAATTAATAACTGCGCGACGGCAGAATCTTGAGTCAAGAAGGTGGAAAATATTTCTGGCAGAAAACCCTAGCAAAGGAGATTTGTGGTATTACACTCTTCCCCCCTTTAACAGAATTCGACCTCGAATTCTGAACACAACAAAATCACCAACAAATCAACGGAAACAGACTGAAAAAAAAGCGGAAGCACCCAAAAAGAACACAGTTAGGTACCTCTCACGCACGAGACTCCAAATCTCAAACCACGACTCTCGCCAAATAAAACGAGCAAGCAACTGAACTCATTTCATCCATCAACAAATCAACACTCACTTTAACTCCTTAACTTGCATGGTACAAAACTCTAAGCCAAGCCTTTCAAAAACCAACACTAAACCAAATCGACCTTATGCTCTCAATCCCAAAAAGTTTACCTAAACCAGAATATCATAAGCACTATCCGACAATTCGCATAACTCTTCTTTGACGCTTCAATACACAACGCCCAACCAACGATTCTTCTAGGAAGATCATACGACTAATCTCCAAACTCGAAATGATACGATCATCGCGAGCCACAACACTCTATTAAGCATCCAACCCATCTTCACCGACTCACTGAATTCTATGCGATTGAACAGTTGGGGTTCTAACTCAAATCCCCTCAGAACAAAGAAACCTTGATTCACATTTCCCCTCAATGATTAACCTTCATAACCACATAACCATTATCAAGCCATATCATCGAACGAGTTAACCCACCATATCATAGATATACCACGGGTCGCTTAGCTTAAACCACTGAGCCACACAAGGCTTTTCAATCCAACAACTCCTAACCAAATCCGAATATATCACTATTCCTAACCAATTAACACCGGAATCCTCCCGGAACCAAAACACAACCTTTATCTTTTCAACAGTTGCCCTATCAAATTCCCCCATAACACAAAATCGTACTTGCCCTTCTTTCAAACTTGTCTTGAGCAAGGAGACGACCACTCGAAGAGAAAGATTCATAACTGATCCTGCCATTTCTGACTAACCAAACATTGAATCCAACCCACGAGACCAAGGATTCGAACATACCTAGAAAAGAAATAACGCATTTATCGACCGATTCCACAGTCCACCAACAAAATTAATCCCACACAACCATGGGACAACGGAATCCGACAACCCTCCACCAAGGTTTAGACCAAACCTGGAACACCACTCATTACTCTCTACTCTGAATCCATTTACTATCCATGCCTAACCCAGGCTAGAAATTGGGGTTACCACTAACCCACGCTTGATTTTTCCTTCCAAGAAGGTTTCACCTTACAACCATCACCCAAGCAATAATTCCAAAGAGTATAATCTTCCATTATACTACATCCAAAAACTCATGACTCAACATCTTCTTGCCTCACACTAGAGCAAGGAAAATTCTAGATTCACTTAACCAGCTAATCACCTTCCTCAACTTAAAACCAATGCAATAAGATTCATATCGAAGAAAATCTCAACTCAAAAGAGGAGCACCACAAAACTTTTGCGTAAGTGGTCCCAAAAAACCCGAAAGAACAAAGGTTTCTTTCTATCAACAACCCACTTCCATCACTTTAAATTTCCAAGGCATACATCTTCGATCGAGACAACACTCAATTAATAAACAACACATCCCATAATCCCAATTAAAGGGGCAAATCACTTCTACCAATAATAATTACTTATGACTTAATCAACCGATTCACCTTTTAAACACATTCACACAAATCATTCTCATTTATTTAAGTCCAATTCCAATCGAACTATTAACACCATTATCTCTCACTCAAGAGCTCCCAACATTTTCCGTTACATCTATTTATTTCTTTTAAATAACGAGCTAAAGACATCAAATTCTAGTTACTAAAAAGGCACAATCCATTCATACACTCTAAGTGTAAATTCCGCAATCATACCTTGAGCCAATATTTAGCCACGGCCACGCAGTGGCGTAATTCAATGAGCTGGAGTAGTCCAAAAACTATCATCACACCAAATCATAATTAAGCACTCTTTCTTCCTCATAATCTTTCATCCAATGATTACATCCACGCATTGAAAATGTTATTACCTACGCTGAACCAATCCTTCCCCTAGGATGCTTATCAAGGGAAAACAGGTTAAGATTTTTACCCGCAATCAACCTGACCATCAACACCACTGCTTAATCTATTTCCAAGACATCGATGTTCAAAGCAACCTTTAATGAGATTAACTCGCCTCACATTACCTATTTGACAATAATACAATGAACACATTAGAGCGACTAATTAAGTCCCCAATAATTTAGACAATGCCTCCTCGAGACATAAATCGCCAAATGGCTCTAAGGCCATCCGCCGCTAGAGAGCAAACCAAGTTTCAAAATATTCAATCCAAAATTCCCGTCCCCCATTACAACCTCAACTTAGGTTATACTATCCACACCTTATAAAAGCTGGATGATACTCCACACACTCAGACCATTGAGAACACCTCGAAACAATTTAATCCCATCACCCCATTAAAACGAGTTCCTCAACCAAACTTGTTATTCCTTCAAAGCCCCAAACCTTAAGTTCTCACGACTTAAGTTTTTCACCAAAATTTCAATTTGGAGAACGATAACACGAAGAAATCCATGCCTCTCGCCGCCATCAACCAATGGGGCGCAACACCAAACCCTTTTCTTTGACTTAAACCCACAAAAGACCAAACAAGTCAAAGCTCGGAAAACTTACTCCATCAATCCTCCAATCTACAACAAAAGAACAACTCCTTTTAAACTAGGAGAATGTCCAACACAAGAAGAAATCCATGTCTTTCCCCAAAGCAACCCAAAGAGGAGCAACATAATACTCTTTTCTCCGTCTTTAAATCCAAGAAGACCAAAAGAAGACAAAACCCAAATAGCGACTCCAATTTATGATGAAAGAACAAGGACTCTCCTCACACAAGGTTATGAATCCTCCGGTCTTGCCCTCAATCGCCACACCAATCCATTACCTGCCATACGACATAGCCAAAATTCCTTCGGCACAAAGAGTCCCACCGGATTCCCCTAATCAATCTACCACTTCATACACATAGCCATAAATAATACCATAGCCTTAACAAGACAAACATATAACATATCAACAAGTGTCAATATAGCATAAATCTCAAAGGAACATTGTAACACAATACAACGATATCCCATCCCTTCCTACTGTGCATCAGAGTGTGTCAAGTTTTAAATTATTTAACCATTCTACATCAAGTTTTAAGGTTATTGCCCTAGGGCCACATTTTAAAGGTTCAACCTAAACCATGTTTCTACTTTCACACAGCAAAAATTTTTAATTCATTCTAGAATTACTCACTACATTCAAACACCACGGACCTGAAGCCCGCTCTGATACCAACTGTAACATCCCAGCACCCCGTGCCATGAATGTTACACCCTCAAGAACCCAACCGCTAGCACAAGACACTAGAATAATTTAGCCAAGCTAGCTAACCTCGCTAGCTACTTACCGTAATTATTAGAAATTTCAAAGACCTCCCCTAAAATTAGGACATCCACTCACAGCAGAAAAACAAGTTTGAAGAATGATATCATTCTAGCAGATCCTTAGTTAACCAATCACATATCCAACAAAGAATTAATAACTACACCACGACAAACAACATTATTACAACCACAATTTATTTATTACAAGTCATGAACTCATTAAGATTAGAAGCGATAAAACTAATATGATATTATGGTGATAGGTCGTGATCGTACTACTACTCCCATCCCAAAGATGCCGACTTCGTGGTACCTACACATATGCGATAAAGAAGAAGTGAGTCAAGACTCAAAGTACAACAAGTAGCAATAACCACAAAACAACACAACAATTAATATATTTAAATCAATAACATGCTCATATCTCTTAAACTAGGGTAACAAGTACATAACCAAAGAAATCACCGCCGCCACCTCATCCACTACCTTACTCATTTATTTCACATACCTCAATAGATAATATGGTAGGAGCCCATGACTCAACCTATTCAGAATCTGAAAATTTCCTCAACTCAAGGATCATTTATTATCATTCATCATTAGTAGTATCATACAAGGCACGGACTTATTCGCAATCCACAATATGTCACAACCAACACGCCGACAATCACTCCATTTGCAATGATATGCAATGCAACTATGCTTGAATGCTTATATGCACCTTTAAGCCTATATCAGAGTGGTGAGTGCACACCGTCTTATGCACTCTCTCATTCCCTCCATCCCGTGGAAGGTGTCTACTCTTACTGACTCGCTCCCATGCACCCGTGGGTATGGGACTACGAGGTAGGACTTTCGTGCTCACTACGGGTGAGCACCGAGGCCCACATCAATATGGGACGCCTCGTCTATTATGAATGCACAAATGCAATTGACACAATATAACATTGTAGTTATAAAGCGATAGTAATCAAAATTCTTATATACAAAATCTAGAAGGGAATCGGCGTAATCATTTTAACCAAACCCATGTCATCTCCATTCATTCGAACCACAACATACCAAAACCCACTCTCACCCAAGATTCATCTAAATCTGCATAGCATTAAATAAAATAAGGAACATCACATATTAACTCACGACCATACTCAACATCACGATGTACTTGCCTTTTCCCGCAGGAAGTGGAGTGGCGTGCGAAGAAGAGGCCACCTCCCCTGAACACCGAAGTCATAATGAATACAACTTACCAACCAAACGATTAATCACAATTTTAATTAATACAAAGACAATTAAACCCTGAAACAACTCTATTACTTTTCAACTAATGCAACTCCGGGAGGTAGTAAAATGTATGAATCGGAGGTGTACAGCTATCTAACCACACCATACCATCCTATCGTCATAATAGAGGGTCTTAAAGCAAACTATCTAACACAAAATTTAAAAGAAAAAGTAAACAAGGCAAATCCCTTATGGAAGCCAGAAAGTAAATAATACTTATTCAAGTTAAAGAATGCATAAATCAGCAAATTCATGTAAACTAAGCTCCATCTATAAGTAAGAACTACATATGTACTAAAATTACACATCACATACAAGTGGTACTCTATTTCTTATAAACAAATAATCCAATAATCAACAATTGAACAAGGATACATTCCGTGTCGACCTAAGTCAAGTAAGAACATAAAGATCACACTTCTCAACCATACTAGACCGAGATATGACAGAATAAGAACACAATGAGATATTATACCGCAAATCATCATACAAGTGCATGTAACATAATGACCTATTTGCACTGTGTTACCAAAGATGGGAACATCACGACAACTTCCTCAAAACCAAAATGCAAATCATACCAACCTTCATTTAGCACTTGCTCTCTATAACTAAATTTACTAGCAAAGGTATAGTGACCATATTTCTGATTTCGCATGACCATTGGAGGAATCAAGACATGAGCATACAAAACAATAGTAACACATCATTCACTATTCTAGGATTTCAAAGACTATCATTCTTTCGGCAATAATTATCAAACACTAGGACAAAATCCCACACTATACAATCTTAACAACAAAAGAACTCAGAAACCATACACGCAATTAGAAACTTAGTGCTTCTAGCCTACTCAACAGAGACAAAAATAAATCACATCGCCTAAGCTGCTACTAATGAGCAAGTCGCATTACAGGAGATCTACATGTCACTTGAAGCTCCCAGCAGCCAACAAATCTCGAAATTAAACAGAAAACAAATATATGGTATCCTCATGTCCCACTTAGAATCAAACATGGGAAAATATAGAGACATGCCCTTTGTGAGCAATTCATCAAACACATGGCATGCACACAATTTAAACCCCCAAAATCCCTAGGGTTTTTACCTCGATTTTACTCATGGAGGAAGGAGGGGGGAGATGCTTGAGGCGATGCCACGGGAGCAGCTGGAGGAGGTGCCACGGAGGAGGCGCCTGGTCGATCGGGAGGCGCGCGCTGCCAGCGCTAGCGCAGACAAAGGCGGCGAGGGCGGGCGCTTACGGGCCGGGCGCAGGCGAGGCGCGGCGGGCCAAGGCCGGGAGGCGCGGGCAGGCCGGCTGAGGCGCCAAGACGGCGGGCTCACGGAGGAGCGACGGCGGGTCGGCGGAGGAGCGCACTGCTGGGGTCTGACGACGCGCTGAGAAGGGGTGACTACGGACCAGCCCTCCTCTACACTCTTCTCTTTATTTTTTTATAACCCAATAAGTGGAAGCACTAAATAAAAGGGCTATGGGGAAAAGAATAAAATGCATTTATAGACTACTCAACAATTCTAGAGAGCACAACCAACAAACTCCAAAACTGACATTTCAAACTCACTAAAAAAGAAAAACCTTTGAATAAAACTCATCACAGAAAATTACTCGGAGAAAACACCCATACCGATAAGATTTACAAAACCCAAAACCTTTAATAGAATTAATAATCAGCATGACACAGAATCTTGAGTCAAGAAGGTGGAAAATATTTCGCGAAAAACCCTAGCAAAGGAGATTTGTGGTATTACACTCTTCCCTTTTAATGTAATTCGACCTCAATTCAACACAACAAAATCACCAACAAATCAACGAAACAGATCAAAAAAAGCGGAAGCACCCAAAAAGAACACAGTTAGGTACCTCTCACGCACGAGACTCCAAATCTCAAACCACGACTCTCGCCAAATAAAACGAGCAAGCAACTGAACTCATTTCATCCATCAACAAATCAACACTCACTTTAACTCCTTAACTTGCATGGTACAAAACTCGGAAGCCAAGCCTTTCTCAAAAACCAACACTAAACCAAATCGACCTTGCGTTCTCAATCCCAAAAAGTTTACCTAAACCAGGAATATCATAAGCACTATCTGACAATTCAGACAACTCTTCTTTGACGCTTCAATACACAACGTCCAACCAACGATTCTTCTAGGAAGATCATACGACTAATCTCCAAACTCGAAATGATACGATCATCGCGAGCCACAACACTCTATTAAGCATCCAACCCATCTTCACCGACTCACTGAATTCTATGCGATTGAACAGTTGGGGTTCTAACTCAAATCCCCTCAGAACAAAGAAACCTTGATTCACATTTCCCCTCAATGATTAACCTTCATAACCACATAACCATTATCAAGCCATATCATCGAACGAGTTAACCCACCATATCATAGATATACCACGGGTCGCTTAGCTTAAACCACTGAGCCACACAAGGCTTTTCAATCCAACAACTCCTAACCAAATCCGAATATATCACTATTCCTAACCAATTAACACCGGAATCCTCCCGGAACCAAAACACAACCTTTATCTTTTCAACAGTTGCCCTATCAAATTCCCCCATAACACAAAATCGTACTTGCCCTTCTTTCAAACTTGTCTTGAGCAAGGAGACGACCACTCGAAGAGAAAGATTCATAACTGATCCTGCCATTTCGACTAACCAAACATTGAATCCAACCCACGAGACCAAGGATTCAACATACCTAGAAAAGAAATAACGATTTATCGACCGATTCCACACTCCACCAACAAAATTAATCCCACACAACCATGGGACAACGGAATCCGACAACCCTCCACCAAGGTTTAGACCAAACCTGGAACACCACTCATTACTCTCTACTCTGAATCCATTTACTATCCATGCCTAACCCAGGCTAGAAATTGGGGTTACCACTAACCCACGCTTGATTTTTCCTTCCAAGAAGGTTTCACCTTACAACCATCACCCAAGCAATAATTCCAAAGAGTATAATCTTCCATTATACTACATCCGAAAAACTCATGACTCAACATCTTCTTGCCTCACACTAGAGCAAGGAAAATTCTAGATTCACTTAACCAGCTAATCACCTTCCTCAACTTAAAACCAATGCAATAAGATTCATATCGAAGAAAATCTCAACTCAAAAGAGGAGCACCACAAAAACTTTTGCAGAAGTGGTCCCAAAAAAAAACCCGAAAGAACAAAGGTTTCTTTCTATCAACAACCCACTTCCATCACTTTAAATTTCCAAGGCATACATCTTCGCATCGAGACAACACTCAATTAATAAACAACACATCCCATAATCCCAATTAAAGGGGGCAAATCACTTCTACCAATAATAATTACTTATGACTTAATCAACCGATTCACCTTTTAAACACATTCACACAAATCATTCTCATTTATTTAAGTCCAATTCCAATCGAACTATTAACACCATTATCTCTCACTCAAGAGCTCCCAACATTTTCCGTTACATCTATTTATTTCTTTTAAATAACGAGCTAAAGACATCAAATTCTAGTTACTAAAAGGCACAATCCATTCATACACTCTAAGTGTAAATTCATAATCATACCTTGAGCCAATATTTAGCTACGCCACGCAGGGCGTAATTCAATGAGCTGGAGTAGTCCAAAAACTATCATCACACCAAATCATAATTAAGCACTCTTTCTTCCTCATAATCTTTCATCCAATGATTACATCCACGCATTGAAAATGTTATTACCTACGCTGAACCAATCCTTCCCCTAGGATGCTTATCAAGGGAAAACAGGTTAAGATTTTTACCCGCAATCAACCTGACCATCAACACCACTGCTTAATCTATTTCCAAGACATCGATGTTCAAAGCAACCTTTAATGAGATTAACCTGCCCTCACATTACCTATTTGACAATAATACAATGAACACATTAGAGCGACTAATTAAGTCCCCAATAATTTAGACAATGCCTCCCCGAGACATAAATCGCCAAAATGGCTCTAAGGCCATCCGCCGCTAGAGAGCAAACCAAGTTTCAAAATATTCAATCCAAAATTCCCCGTCCTTAATTACAACCTCAACTTAGGTTATACTATCCACACCTTATAAAAGCTGGATGATACTCCACACACTCAGACCATTGAGAACACCTCGAAACAATTTAATCCCATCACCCCATTAAAACGAGTTCCTCAACCAAACTTGTTATTCCTTCAAAGCCCCAAACCTTAAGTTCTCACGACTTAAGTTTTTCACCAAAATTTCAATTTGGAGAACGATAACACGAAGAAATCCATGCCTCTCGCCGCCATCAACCAATGGGGCGCAACACCAAACCCTTTTCTTTGACTTAAACCCACAAAAGACCAAACAAGTCAAAGCTCGGAAAACTTACTCCATCAATCCTCCAATCTACAACAAAAGAACAACTCCTTTTTAAACTAGGAGAATGTCCAACACAAGAAGAAATCCATGTCTTTCCCCGCAAAGCAACCCAAAGAGGAGCAACATAATACTCTTTTCTCTGTCTTTAAATCCAAGAAGACCAAAAGAAGACAAAACCCAAATAGCGTACTCCAATTTATGACAGAAGAACAAGGACTCTCCTCACACAAGGTTATGAATCCTCCGGTGCTGGCCCTCAACTGCCACACCGACCGACACGGCTACACGACATAGCCAAAATTCCTTCGGCACAAAGAGTCCCACCGGATTCCCCTAATCAATCTACCACTTCATACACATAGCCATAAATAATACCATAGCCTTAACAAGACAAACATATAACATATCAACAAGTGTCAATATAGCATAAATCTCAAAGGAACATTGTAACACAATACAACGATATCCCATCCCTTCCTCATCAGGCATCGAGTGTGTCAAGTTTTAAATTATTTAACCATTCTACATCAAGTTTTAAGGTTATTGCCCTAGGGCCACATTTTAAAGGTTCAACCTAAACCATGTTTCTACTTTCACACAGCAAAAATTTTTAATTCATTCTAGAATTACTCACTACATTCAAACACCACGGACTCAAGCCGCTCGATACCAATCAGAACATCCCAAAGACCTCGTGCCATGAATGTTACACCCTCAAGAACCCAACCGCTAGCACAAGACACTAGAATAATTTAGCCAAGCTAGCTAACCTGCTTAGCTACTTACCAGAATTATTAGAAATTTCGGCAGCACCTCCCCTAAAACTAGGACATCCACTCAGCAGACAGAAAACAGTTTCAGTAAATGATATCATTCTAGCAGATCCTTAGTTAACCAATCACATATCCAACAGCAATTAATAACTACACCACGACAAACAACATTATTACAACCACAATTTATTTATTACAAGTCATGAACTCATTAAGATTAGAAGCGATAAAACTAATATGATATTATGGTGATAGGCCGTGATCGTGCTACTACTCCCATCCCAAAGATGCCGACTTGTGGTACCTACACATATGCGACAAAAGAAGAAGTGAGTCGAAGACTCAGCAAGTACAACAAGTAGCAATAACCACAAAACAACACAACAATTAATATATTTAAATCAATAACATGCTCATATCTCTTAAACTAGGGTAACAAGTACATAACCAAAGAAATCACCGCTGGCCACCTCATCCACTACCTTACTCATTTATTTCACATACCTCAATAGATAATATGGTAGGAGCCCATGACTCAACCTATTCGTAACCTGAAAATTTCCCTCAACTCAAGGATCATTTATTATCATTCATCATTAGTAGTATCATACAAGGCGACGGACTTATTCGCAATCCACACAATATGTCACAACCAACACGCTGACAATCACTCCATTTGCAATGATATGCAATGCAACTATGCTTGAATGCTTATATGCACCTTTAAGCCTATACCGGTATGGCTGAGTGCACACCCGTCGGTATGCACTCTCTCATTCCCCTCCATCCCGTGGAAGGTGTCTACTCTTACTGACTCGCTCCCATGCACCCGTGGGTATGGGACTACGAGGTAGGACTTTCGTGCTCACTACGGGTGAGCACCGAGGCCCACATCAATATGGGACGCCTCGTCTATTATGAATGCACAAATGCAATTGACACAATATAACATTGTAGTTATAAAGCGATAGTAATCAAAATTCTTATATACAAAATCTAGAAGGGAATCGGCGTAATCATTTTAACCAAACCCATGTCATCTCCATTCATTCGAACCACAACATACCAAAACCCACTCTCACCCAAGATTCATCTAAATCTGCATAGCATTAAATAAAATAAGGAACATCACATATTAACTCACGACCATACTCAACATCACGATGTACTTGCCTTTTCCCTTGAGGAAGTGGAGGGCGTATGAAGAAGAGGCCACCTCCCGAACACCAAGTCATAATGAATACAACTTACCAACCAAACGATTAATCACAATTTTAATTAATACAAAGACAATTAAACCCTGAAACAACTCTATTACTTTTCAACTAATGCAACTCCGGGAGGTAGTAAAATGTATGAATCGGAGGTGTACAGCTATCTAACCACACCATACCATCCTATCGTCATAATAGAGGGTCTTAAAGCAAACTATCTAACACAAAATTTAAAAGAAAAAGTAAACAAGGCAAATCCCTTATGGAAGCCAGAAAGTAAATAATACTTATTCAAGTTAAAGAATGCATAAATCAGCAAATTCATGTAAACTAAGCTCCATCTATAAGTAAGAACTACATATGTACTAAAATTACACATCACATACAGTGGTACTCTATTTCTTATAAACAAATAATCCAATAATCAACAATTGAACAAGGATACATTCCAGTCGACCTAAGCTGAAGTAAGAACATAAAGATCACACTTCTCAACCATACTAGACCGAGATATGACGTAATAAGAACACAATGAGATATTATACCGCAAATCATCATACAAGTGCATGTAACATAATGACCTATTTGCACTGTGTTACCAAAGATGGGAACATCACGACAACTTCCTCAAAACCAAAATGCAAATCATACCAACCTTCATTTAGCACTTGCTCTCCTCTATAACTAAATTTACTAGCAAAGGTATAGTGACCATATTTCTGATTTCGCATGACCATTGGAGGAATCAAGACATGAGCATACCAATTGCTTTAGACTACTCAACAATTCTAGAGAGCACAACCAACAAACTCCAAAACCGACATTTCAAACTCACTACGAAAGAAAAACCTTTGAATAAAACTCGCCAGAAAATTACGGCTCGGAGAAAACACCCATACCGATAAGATTTACAGAAAACCCAAAACCTTTAATAGAATTAATAACTGCGCGACGGCAGAATCTTGAGTCAAGAAGGTGGAAAATATTTCTGGCAGAAAACCCTAGCAAAGGAGATTTGTGGTATTACACAATTGCTTTAGCTGTGAAGGAAATTATTTCCCTGAAAAACGTCCTATAAATAATTCCACTTGTTACCTTTGTGAAGGTCAAGATTATTGTCCAGTTCCATGCCCCCCCTCGATCTGATAGTCGCCAATACAATTTTGCTCAAGATTTGGCGATCAAAAGAGGAAGAAAACCAGCCACACAAAAAAAATATCACTTAAGGAATTAAAGAAACGACACTTAAGCCCAACTACCTTCACCAAGAAAGTAGTAAATGGTAATCTCCAATGGCATGTTTCATATCTGATAAAGAGAGTCATTGGGCCAAAGTGTATCCTAAGAAGCAACAGGCTAAGATTTACAAAGAAAATAATATTAAGTATATAAATATACCCAACAAGACACCATGAGAAAAGTGTGAATGCTTTAACTGTCACAGAAAGAACCAAATTCCTAAACAATGTCCACAACTTGAACAAATATATCCTACAGTTGTAGACATACCAAAAGTTACATTAGTCAAGTTTATAACTCCAAGAGTGGGAGAAAAAAAAATCTGAAGCGGTTCATTCGAAAAAAAAATTGTTAAAGAATCAGAGATACTTAAACAATAATACATACCCTAAGAAGAGTTCTGCTCAACTTCATTCCCAACCTCAATTATCATCTGTTCATCCCTCCAACAACACCAATGCATATTTGTCTGGTACTCAAAATCAGAAAGTCTAACATTATTTGCTTTTGCTATGGTAGCCATGGGCATTATGCCAATGGTTGTCCGAAGAAAAATAAAACTCCACCTCATCCTCAATCTAATGAAGCTATGCAACAATCTCAAAGGTGACCTCAAGAATTTGAAAACAAACAATTCCTTAGACATATATCAATCCAACTCAAAATGTCAATCCAGTTATTCATGGCATCTACCTGCAGAAGAAGCTTATAACCTACCAGGCATAGTACTAGGTATGATACTTACGTATTTGAACCCTACCAAAATTCAAGTTTAACCCCATGGTCAACTCTTTGATCGTAGTCACTTCCTAATCATCTATTTTATATCATTAGCAAACAACCTTTCTGTCATTTTGAATAAAATGGATAATGTCACTTGTATCAACTAAGAAGAATTTGAATACCTCGCCAACACCTACCCAAGAAGAGTTTTAATTCACCTCGATAAAGAAGACATTATTAACTTCTAAACAATCTCAAAGACCTAGAAAACATCAAGTATTCAGAACAACCCCTACTTAACATCAGGCTCTGAACGTAAAACATCTTTCTCATATGAATGTACCCGACACTTAATGTGGTATTGAGTATGTCCCTTGTGTGTATGCAATTCTTACGATCAGTCCTTGATTCTGTACATTTCATTTCTTCATAGTTGCCAAATCCAAAGAAAATGAAAACTCTCTGCCTGCCAAAGTAATTAAACGAATCAAATCATTAGAATCACTTTATAATTCTTCTATCTCAATCCAATCTTGGAATTATCTCTACCTTGTTTTCAATCTAAAGTCAACCCGAAGTGACATTTATTCTCATCTCATTTCATCAACCAATGTCAAACTATACAAGTTAACCATTGTTTTCAAATATCCTTCTTGGTATTGAACGTTTGGTTCTTCCCAAATAAATCTGATGACAATGCAACCTATCTCTCACCTTAAATGTTCTAAACATACCACATGCCACTCTATGGATTAGGCTACCCTTATCGACAATCCTAGTTATTCAATCAAAAGAGATATGAAAAAGGTATTAGTATCTCTCCTTTGCTTA
The DNA here is from genome assembly GCA_036346375.1 of Guadua angustifolia. Taxonomy (NCBI): domain Eukaryota; kingdom Viridiplantae; phylum Streptophyta; class Magnoliopsida; order Poales; family Poaceae; genus Guadua; species Guadua angustifolia. The sequence continues at coordinate 23,346,631 of CM070520.1, forward strand.
CCTAAAACTCAAATAGAAGTCTTCTCTTTTTCTGACACGTCAACTTAGAATTGCAAGACGAAGATCCAGTGAAGCACCAGCAATAAAGACAAAGCGTCAACCGAACGACAAAGTCATCTCCGATAAAGAATTCCCAAATCTATCTCATCCTCGAGAATTGCAAGGTTCGTGGTATTCACTGTTTCCAAATCCGAGGTAACCTGGCGCTACGATATATTAGGCCATGTCGTATCGTTAAGAAGATGGGAGAAAAAGCATACAAATTAGAGTTGTCATCTTAGCTCCAGTGTTCAGAATGTCTCCTATGTATCGCAATTAGGGAAATGTCTTCATCTTCCTTCTGAACTCACCCAGCTAGATGAAATCGATCTACAACCTGGTTTAACTTATTGGGAGCATCCAATTTGAATCTTAAAAGAAGACGACCGCCACACTCGTAATAAATCCCACAGGATGATCGAAGTTCAATGGAGAAATCATTCTGATGAAGAAGCAACTTGGGAACGAGAAGACCGACACAAGGAGTTTCCTAACTTCTTTTAGAAATAATTTTCTTTAGACCCGCCAAATCTCGGGGTCGAGATTTTTGTAAGGGGGGTAGATCTGTAACAGCCCGAAAATCCTAGAACAGTAAAAATATAATATTTAAATTTGATTGTGAATATTTCAGGGATTTCTGAATATTGTTTGCTTTATTTGGATTTTTTTGGATTTTGTGTTGTGAGAAAAATTATTAAAATGAGAATTAAAGAATGAAAAAGAGGAAAAGGCAAAAATGTAAAAAGCAAAAATTTGGAAAATTGCCGTGAGAACCCTGATCATTCAATTAAATCATTTTAGCCAGCAATTGAAAGTTTATGCATAAAGAAATGAAAAGATAAAATGAAAAGATAACTTCTAAATAAAAACAATGCATTGTAAGATTTTATAAAATATTCTGGAATTTCAAATGGAGCTGAAAAATTTATCACGAAACTCTCAATGCAATATCCACCTCTGGTAAAAATATTATAAATTAATAATGTCATTTAAGACTTTTCCAAATTTAAAAATAGAAACTATGAAAATCTGGAAATTGCAAAGTCAGAATTCTTATAAAATAATGGAACCATATTTTGGCTTGAAAATTTTACAGAAACATTCTGAGATCAAATACATTTGAAAAAAAATTTCAAAAATAATAGACTTCAATTAGTCTCAATCAAAAATCAAAACTCGAAACAAGAAATTAGAGCAGTCACTGTTGTCAGAATATTAATAATTTTTCGATAACTCATTTTAACCTCAAAATTTTTCCAGACATCAAAATATACTCAAAGACCTTGGTCAAAAAGTTTGGATATTTTCTACTCCCATTTGGCAGCCCAATAAAATCAGAGACTATCTCTTTTGGTCATCTCCATTCACTGCCGGTGGGTCCTGGTCCCGCTTGTCAATCTCATTCCTTCTTCTTCCTCCTCCTGTTCTTGCGACCGAGCGGAGCACTCCTGAGTTCATTCCCCCTCTCCGTTCTCTCTCTCTTTTCCAGTGTCTTCTTCACCTACTCCGGTCCTTGCAGCGTCGCCCAAGAGCCCGAATGCTGCCACGAAGACCTCCATCCATCTCGCGCCATACCGCAGCGCCATCTCGCTGGAGTACCCTCGCCACCATGCCCTAGAAGCCCCTCTGTTCTTCTGTCTCTGCTCAAGGGGGGCCAAGGAGTCAGAGACCACAGGTAGAAGAAGGGTAGGTCTAAAAGGCGCCTCCTGTGATTGAAAGCGTAATTCAATTATTTCCCAGACATTTTCCACCCGAATAGATTTCATTATTGAATATCTTTTGTAATTTTAATCCAATTTCAGTAAAATGAATTCCTATATTCATCTAAAATCAGTAAGATTCTAAATATACAAAAATATTTAGTTTTTTGAACTTCAGAGCAATTTATTGGAATTAAACTTTGCTATAATCCCATTATGGTCTTTAATAAAAGTTTGTGCAGAATAATTCATAAAATATTGAAATAAATCTTATATGATGCTAAGATCAGGATGGATTCAAATATACTAAAATATTCAATTTTTGAATCATAGAACAATTATTTAAATTTAAAGGTGAGATAAACCCTATTATAGACCTTATTGCACACAAGAAGAATATAATTTATAAGATCATAAAATAAATGATTATGTGCTTCTGGGATTGTAATAAACCTAATCATGCAAAGATATTTAATTTTGGAACCAAGTATAATATATTTTCTTTGCAATCATTAATAAGCCTTAATATGACCATTTATAAGAGTAAGTGCATAATAGCTCATAAAATAGTAATAATACTTTTAATAGGTTCCTGGAATCAATAGAGAACCATTCATGTAAAAATATTTAAAGTAAAACTTATCTTGCATTCTTTGATGCAAGAAAGTGCAAACAACAACAGCGAATAAATATAGAATCCATCGCGATTAAAGTCAAAAGAATGCAAAACCAACTTTAAAACATTCCTAAGATTTTACCATGCTAATACCTGAGAAATGAATCAAGAATCATATATAGTGTAGTTGGAAATTAAGTTTGAAACTTGGCCGATTTAAGGTTGCAAATATGATCATCTAGGCTATTTCAGTGATAGATAAAATAACTCGTTTAAATACTAAAATCAGTAAAACTAGTTTAGAATCACTGTACAAAGTTCATACTACCATGTTCTATAAAAAGAATATTATTTCATTAAGGTTTGCATATTATTCTTATTAGCTCAACACCCTTAAGTGTTAACATCGCACTTCATATTCTTGCCGATTCCGTATATCGTTGATTTTCTAATGCCACATAAGCCTTTTCAGCGATGAATATAATGTTTCGCCTAAATCGTAAAACTTATGAAATTAGCTTAGTAGTGCCCTACAAAGTATAGCCTACCCAAATATGAAAAGATAATCTCATTTCATCGTGATTTACATGTTAATTTTGATAGCTTAATAACCCTAAGCGTTCACGTGTCTGAAAGCCGTAATATGAACGAACGAACTGTAGTTACAAATGAGGAAACCTATAGATAAGTTATTTGTATCACCAGAACCTTCTCAAGTATCATGAAAATAATCCCAGTAGCCTAAATCAATAGATCTAACCAGCGTAAAGCTAACTCTAAGTGAAACCAATTAAAGATAAAGAGGTATTCATTCATAATATAATACGATCGTTTAAGCCTTTTCATCAGCCCGCAATGCATCTCATCTAAATCTGAATTTGGTAAAGAATAGCCTAGAATTAATCTGTAGGATATGATCTGCGGTAATCTAAGAAAATATTCTTATTTTATCTTGCTTCGAATCTGAATCTTAATAGAGCAAAACCCATAAGTAATAAAGTTGCGAAACTCATATTATGAATAGTGAATTGATGAAAGCTTGCAACTAATGATTAATTCTATTTAATCTAAACAATCTTTGCATCTTGAATTTGTAAAACAAGATTAATAAATTCATAAAAGAGCAATCCCTGTTCTTGAGAAGAGTTTTATTTGTTCTTTCTATCTACTTTCTTTTTGCCCTTATTGAAGTTTATTATTTGCTTTGTTTCCGTTGATCGACGTGTAGAACCCGATGTCACTGATTCCGTCGTCGCCATCGTCAGCCGCGATCCTCGTCTTCATCGTAAACGACAAATAAGCAAGGCAAGCACCCCTTTGATCATATTGATCCCAGTATTTAATATTCTTTATTTTACCAAACTATTTCATGCATGCGTTTACTTTCTGTAAACTTGCTATTTTGCGGTACTGGTAGTTATACCTGTTGTCTTATTAACCTTCTTTGATGATTATGGTCATGTGAACCTTGATAACCATAGATTGAGGATAGGCATTACTTAATGTCATCATGGTTATATGCGTTCATATTATTCATGCTTAGCCATGCTTTAGCATCAGCAATGTACATGATCAAATCAATATTTGTTTCCTGAAAACCTTGGAAATGGCATTGTTAGTTCCTGGTACTTTGATTAAAAACCCAAAATAAAACTATGGTTTGATGCAGGCGATTATTGGCAATAGCCGGGTGTGCTAAAGGAATTGCACGTAGTGTAGAGTGGAGTATCGCCTGTGTCGGATTAAGGACCGAGCAATGGGATGCTATTGATCCAAGAATTTCGTGCAACCATGAGGTCCGGTATGGGACGGCCATAGCTTGTTAAGTTATTTAGACATGGCTTTGCTCTTTGGAAGGCGGGAGTTAGCAAAGGCATTCCGGTCAGGTCTGCCTGACGGGGTTTCTACTTGCTAATGCAACGGTGTACGCCCTGCCGTGTTTAGAAACGTTGTGTTGGGTGTGTGAAAGTGGATCCACGACTTGTGTGTGTGTTTCTAGTTCTATGGCGGGGGTTAACGTCCCGGGCAGGATCGAAGCCATGTCTAGGTAATGTAACGGTTATGTATGATCTCCTTTACGGCGCACCTAAGGAAGTGCGTCGAGCAAAAGATTGATCATTCCTTGTGGGTAAAGTTGTACACCTCTGCAGAGTTTAAATCTAATCGATTAGCCGCGCCCGCGGTCATGGGCACTTGGTGAAGTCATTCCAATGTTAGATGTTTTATTATTTTCAAAAGGGTTGGTTCCATTTGTTTTGCAACTGTGCTTTATGTCGAAGGGCTGACATTGTTGGATTTCAGGATTTGTTGATTCGTCGCTCACGTCATGGAGGACTGTGAGTGTTATTTATGCTTTACTTATTTGTTATCAATCAAATGCTCTTATAAATTCCGTTTGCAAATAACTTGGATTTACAAATTCAATTTCGCTTTATGCAAATTAACTGTAGTAGCCTCATTTGAATTGGCCTGCATTTATGCATTTGCAAGAAAGTCTTGCGGAGTACGAAAGTACTCACCCTTGCTTAATCTATTATTTATAGGTGGATTAGAATGTGAAGCTTCGAGGGTTTGTTTCATCGCAGGTTGCGGGTTCTTCTCTGAAGCGATCTTTTCTAAGGATTTATGCCTGGTCAGTTGCCTGCGGGATTGGATGGGTACACTACAAGGCTTGCTTCTTTTGCTGCTATATACTCTGAGTTGTAATATTTCTTTGTATTTATTCGTTTCCGCTAATTAAAATAATGTATGGTTGTGATTCCAATTGTTGAAATGTGCGTACTAGCTACTGATCCAGGGACTAGTACTATGTGCACATTAGATTTCCATTTTGACATTCTATGCTAAAATGGGGGTCGTTACATGGAGGAGGTGCGCGATCGAGCAGCCTTGCGTGCTGCTCGGTACTAGCAGAGCCTCAGGCGGTAGCACGCCACCCGGGTCCACAAGAGAGCATTGGTAGTGGGCGACCTTGTCCTGCGTAGAATTCAGATGCAGGCTGGTCGTAACAAGCTGTCTCCCCTATGGAATGGCCCCTTCAAGGTGATCTCAGTCTCTCGACCTGGGGCGGTCCGATTGGCCGCTGAGGATGGCCAAGAGCTAGCGAACTCCCAAAACTTGGAGATGTTGCGGAAATTCTACCCCTGAGGACTATAAGTGCTCGACGGTTCGCTCCGGTCAGCCAGGGAATGGGGTTTTCCTCCATTCGGCTGGTCAGGCGACGACCGGTAATAAGTTAAGTTGTTTGCCTCACGGGCTCCTTGTAAATCTTTCTTGTCTGTCACATTTGGCCCTGGTGTGCCGTGTTTCATGTGGTTATTATGGGTACCGATAGCCTGGCGGCTCCTTGTCGATAAGCGGTAATGCCCAGCGCTTGCGTCGAGCAGGGACGGGCGACCAAAGGGTCGAGTTCGACACGATGTTCCATCCGGCTAGCACACCCCGGGTTGTCACCGCGAGCACCGCAGGCCCAAAACCACCCTTGGGAACCTGCTGCCTTGCCACGCAGCGTTGTGGTCAGGTTCCGAGAGATCGCAAGGGTTTAAGATCCGAAAGACAACGGGACAATGACAACCACATGCGCTGGGACTTAAGATCTTTTGGTCCATTCCTTGCGTATCTTGCGTAACTCCTGCTCGTATTTGTAGCGGTTGTGCGCAAGTACGGGGAGAATGCCAGAGCATCGACCTAATCTAAACCCCTAGACCCGCATCATGGCAAGGTCAGGGGGCTGGTCGCCCGGAGACTTAGGCAAGAAAACGCAGGCAAACATACTCACAAACAGGCACTTAGGTAAATCCGAAAGATAACAATTTCGTTAAGTTTACTAAAAGGTGTATCTACATGGTTACAGTAAGAAGGAAAGAAAGGAACGAAGAAAACAAGAAGGGCCACCCAGGCCATCAATCGTCATCAGCAACTTGGATGTGCTCGGCGTCGTCTCCCGCCTCCTCCTCCGCCATTGCTATGTCGAGGGCCAGGTCCTCCACCTTCATCAGCCCTGCCACGTACTCCGAGGCTTTGCGCACACGAGCTTGCGCCTGGGCCTCATCGCCTTTGATTCCGGCCACGATGGACATGGCATCGAAGGAGGCGTCGCGGCTGGTGCAGCAGACTGGCACGTACCCTGCGGTGGCGATGGCGACCTCCCGCCCTTCTCTGGCGGAGCGGGCAGACAAGGCGGTGGGCAGGCCGGCGAGAGCGTCGATGACGCGGGTGACGCTGAGGGCGTACTGCATCGCTGAAGATTCCAACAGGTCGCTCAGCTCCACTCCTAGGGGCCACAGCCTCCTAACCATGCAGTTGTATACAGGGCGGAGCATGACGGTGAGGTTGTGCAGCGAGCGGCGCAGTTCATCTTCAGCCCGCTTCCATCCCGCCTCGGCCTCCTCTGTCTAGGCGAGCAGGGCCACCACACTCGCCTTCTCCTGGGTGAGCAAGGCCGCCCCTCTCTCCCTCTCCAACGCCATCTCTTCGCGCAGCTGCCCCATCTGCTGGCTCAACTGCGCCTCCTGCTGGGTGGCTGCCGTGAAGAGGGTGCCCATTGAAGCATGAGCGCTGCCAAGCTTAGTGAGCAGTGCTACCAGTCGAGAGGCGGGGGCAGCGAGAACGCTCGATGAAGGGCTGGCGGAGGTGCCAGCGTCGGCAACATCCCTATGAACCACTTCCGGGGCACCGGACGGACCACAAATAGGATCTCCGGCCACTTCGGCAGGTGCCTAGCTTTGCATAGCACTGCTGGGAGCCATCCTTGGGAGCACCGGGAAGCGAAGGAGGATGCAGGCAGGTTAAGCCCTCCCTGCAGAGTAGTGGAGAGGGCTTTCGATGCCGGTGGAGTAGGTGTTGATGAAGTTGGCACCGGGGCAGGAGCGGAAGACGTCGCTGCAGCAGATGAAGACCCCGTTCCAGCCGTGCTCGAAGGCACGATGGAAGTGGAAGGGGCGGCCGTCCAGTCATCAGTGTGGGGCCTCTTAGGGTCTGCACCCGAGGCGTCCGAGGAGGATGGCCACTTGCTCGCGCTCCGGTCGTCCACCGAGGCGGGGTCCCTGATCGTCAGGGGGCCGTGAGGCGGCAGCGTCGCGGGCCCGGTGGAGTCCATCGCCGGGAGCGACTTGACGATTCGGAGGCACTTCACGAACTCCAGATCGCACAATGGCGGGCTTCGACGGGGAAATCTGAACCGCCTGGTGTTGGCGGGACTAGCCCGCCTAGCCACTTGACGATGGAAGAGGCGTCAAAATTCCCTGCGCCTGAAGAAAGAGAAAGGGTTACCGACTGATGGCGACCACGTGAAATCAGAAGAAAAGAAGAACAGAAACATACGGCCCGGGTAGGTACGGGTTATGTCGTCGTCACCCGTATACTGCCACACCGATCGAGCACGTCGGCGTAGGGGGCTAATCCTCCAGGTCACGAAGTCCCGAACCACCAGTGCCCTGGTCAGCCCGGAGTCCCGTAGCCAGTCGATGCATGCCACCATTGTCTGGAGCTCCACCGTCTCGTCGACGGGCGAGCCCTAGTTCTCAATGGCCTCCGCCGGTGCGGAGGGTATCCCCAGGGCGTCAAGGCTGCTGTTGTCGCCAGCATATAGCCAGTCGCTCTGCCACGCCTTCCAATTGGTCTTCATCTGGAAGGGGATGTAGCGGGAGGCTGATCCATCGCGAAGACGGATATGGCAGCTCCCCATGACCCCACCATCGGTGGAGCTACGGAGAGTGTAGAAGTATCAGAAGAGAGGATGATTCGGCATCACCCCCACAAACATTTCACAGAGGTATGCGAAGGTGGAGAGAATGAGGACAGCATTGGGGGTGAGGTGAAGATGGTGGATTTCATAGAAGTGGAGGACGGTGAGGAAGAATTTGGAGAAAGGCCGGACCAGGCCCTCCAACAGCGCCCAAGAGAAAACAATGATCTCCCCGGATTCGCACCGCGGCATGGAGGATCTCCCTGGATCTGGAAGCGCCACGTCTGCTTCTCCCCATCGACGGTCGAAGCAAGGAATGGCTGCGCCATTGGAATGAAGCAAGGTCTAGGGATAAGGAAGTAGAAGCGGCAAAGGAAGAAGACGAAGGAGGTCGAAAAAGAGCGTGAACTGCCAGCCCTGGGTGCGTGTATTAATAGGTTTCTTGCGCTGGCAGTTCGCGAAAAGACGAAAGTGCGCAACGTTTCATGTCCCGAGAGAATGTGGCGGAAGCGAAGAGGACCAGAGCGATTGCATGCGCAGGAGTGGTGGACCCGTTCGGGAGCACGTCAGCATTAAAGAGGTCTGAAAGGGCTGGTGCGCACTCCAGGATGGGCTCGGGTGCTACGCTGTCGTACTTTACGCCAGGGTACCCTCTCCACCACTGTTAGAAGGGGCCACGGTGCCGGCACGACACTGGCGGCGGTGTGGGCCATCGAGCCGTCTTCCGGGCGACCACGCCGTGTGTGGCGGCCGGCGGCGTGTGGGCGATTAGGCCTGCTGGCTGGCGATCATGCCGTGTGGCGGCTCGGGCGGCGGTGGGCGATCGAGCTCTGCTGCCGCAATCAAGCTGGCGCGTGGCGACCTAGGGCGATGGTTCGCCATCGGGCGACCGCATCGCGTGGTGGCCTGGCGAGTAGGTAGGCGACCAGGCCCTGCTGCCGGGCGGCTGGGCTACGTGGTCGATCGAAGGAGCCAGAAGGTACTCGGGGTACACCGCCGGTCAGGTATGAATACGTACGTCGACGGAATAAGGGAGCTTTACCCCGCAGTCTTCTCCCCCGACACCCCGTGTCAGAACCATTAAATGCACGTGGCTTCGCTGACAGCACGATAGCTTATCCCTCTGTCGTCCTGCACCTAACCAGTCCCATACAAGTCACTTTCTGGGCAGACCGGGAGGAGTTGGACGATGGTGCAAAGAATGAGGCCAGAGGATGGGGCTACAGCGACTGATGTAATAAATGAAATGTAATCATTGTGATGTCATCCTTCTCACATGCCCGAGCCAGCTCGGCCTATATAAGGGGGGTTCGGTGCATGGGAGAGGGGGATACCGGGAAGGAGAGAACTTAGAACCAAAGAAAGCTAATAGAAAGGAAGGGAGGAAGAACGACCAGAGAGCTCAAGTAGAAAACGGGGTGTGGATTATGTACTTGTAATCCCCCCAAAGCACATTAACAAGAGCCGAAGCAGAACGTAGGGCTGTTACCCACATCGGGGGCCTGAACCTGGGTATATCGACGTGTTTTTAATCCTTCTTTGTGCGGATCCCTCGAGAGATGTGAGACCCTAGATTTCCATCCGGAGTCTCCTGTGTATTTCTGTACTAGTCTCAGATCAGTAGCTAGTTCACACAGTCAAACAGTGATGAATCATTACTGAACAGAACGAAGTAATAGCATAAATATAAAGTACCAGCCACATGGCTTTTTATTACATCTCCTGGTCACATGACCAGAGTTCACAGCAGCGGAAACAAAAAAGACAACAAGATAAAACCCAAAAGACTTCACAGGCGACGACTAGGAGCGCGCGCTTAGTTATCTTGGTGATCTTCAACGAACTCGTCGTCATAGAACTCATTGTCTTCGACTGCATCTTGGTAATTCTCTGATGACAAAATTTGTGTAGCATGTGAGTACAAACGTACTCCGCAAGTCTGGGAAATTATGCAACATGTCGGGCTTTCCAAAGAGAGGCTTAATATGGTTCATTTTGCACAAAGCAAATTTTATTAAACAATACATGTATAATTTTTGTAAAGCAGTTTTATCAATTATTTGTAACATTTGAATTTATATATACTCTAGTGAAGGTTCTATCCACCAATCACTAGCTAACAGGCTCTAACCGCCACAATTTAAAATGATCAGGGTTCCATCCACCCCATGGCTCCAACCGCCAAAGACAGACACGAAAGTTCCATCCACTCTCGGATTCCCAAAACTCATTTTTAAAAAGAAAACATAAGACTACCAATGTGAAAGCATCCTTCGCCGCCTTTGACCGTAGGCACGACTATTCGAATAGTTTATTAATACTCTGCAAAGATTGTACACTTTACCCACAAGACATGATTGACTCTTGGTGCCATGCAATTAACACACTTCATTTGGTGTGTTGGTAGAGAGATTATGACAAGACCTTTACAATGTATACATCTAACCCGGCTCACCCACTGAGGTTTCACCACTGTTAGGGTTCCATCCACACAGTACAGAAGCCCCCTCTTGCGCCGTGTGGGAACATACGACTTGCCTCCATCCGACACCCACATTCCACCATCTAGTGAGTCTAAGTTAGGTTTCTACAAATTATTCAGCCAGGTCGTGCCCATTTTGACATGTGGTTGCATTGTTGTGCTTAGTTTGGACAATCACAAGCGTCGGTCCTTAAATTGATTATGGCGGCTTTCACAAACCAGAACCAGTGCTCCATCTGCACTCGCCCGACAAACCATTCCGCCCCAATCTAAACCATTTTTATTTTACAATCACAGCAGCAATCACCTTGCTACAGTTTCAATAAAACACATTTCAACAACATTTTAGAATTTATCCCACCATAGGCATTTTGATCAACCAATCATAAGCACAGTCTATCGTACTAAACAAGGTTAATCACATAATACATGATTTCATGATCAAGTCTTAAGGTTACAAAGGCATGGTAATCAAACAACAAGGACATCATTTTGAAATGGGTATAACTAGCATCCTATAATTTAACATCATCAGTTTATATAAATAGCCATTTATATAAATAGCCATGCAAGTTGTAAACATTTTATAAAACAGTTATAAACAATGGGATCAACGTGTGTCAAGGAGACTTGCCTTCATCGACGAAGTGCACTGCGCTGTTCTGAAGGTCTTCTCCCTCGTCGGCGACGACGACCGCTACTTCAACTACGCGCAAAACGGTGCACGGAATGAATAAAATAAAATAAACATAAACTAAAAATTATAATAAAAATACTGGCAGATAGATGATGAATTTAGATGAATTTATCAATTTGAATCACTCGATTCGGAGTTATGACGGAGGAGAAACATTTGTTTGAATTCTGTCGGATTGGAAAAATGGAAAATCGGGAATATTCCTTTGGCATCTTTTCTTTTTCTCCATTTTCTGATTTCTCTCCCTCACTTACAAGTGGGTCCCACTCGTCATTTGCTCAAGGCTTCTTCTCCAAATGCCAAGAATAGAGAAAGCAAGGGAAAGTGGCGCCGACCAAGGGGGAGGGCTCGCCGGCCGGGGCGGCGGCCAGAGAGGGTGGCAGCGAGGCCGGTAGAGTGGGCGGCGAGCGGCGGCATGGCGCCAGGCGGCAGGCGACGGCGCCAGGGCGCGGGGGCGCTTGGCGCATGGAGGCGGCAACAAGACGGGCTGCAAGGCCCGAGGGCCGGCGGGTGAGGCTCGGCGATGCAGAGGTCGAGCGCACGGCGGCCAGCGGCGCGGCGGTCGAGAGCGGTGGCGGCGAGGTGAGTCCGGCGACGCCAAAAACGAACCGGCGGCACGATGGCCAAAAACACTCGAAAACGCGAAATTTCTCGAAATTGAAAGGAGCACGGGATAGCTAGCATCAAGAGGAGTCTATGGGTGCAAGGAATTTTAGATTGAATCATACCCAATCGGGAGAAATCGATGACGAACGGAGCGACGACCAACGATGAACAAACTCGAAATTCGGGGTCAAACTGCAATGAAAATCAAATCCGATTGAATGGTTGTGATCACGGAAGCAAGGGGCACAAAGTGACGTGGTTGGTTTACCTAGAAACTCACCGGAGCAAAAGATGGCTCGCCGGTGTCTTTGAAGAACGCCGGGCGTCGGTTTTCTCGAGTTTTGGAAAGGGAAACGGCATTGAATCAACGGGGAAAAGTGAGCACGGGATAGAGGACGCCAATACGCACATTTTAAGTGCTCGCACGTCCGGTGAGGTGAAGAAACGCCCGCGATAATGGCCGAGCAATAAATTGTCATTAGCGCTTAATTGCGACCGTTTCGCTTGGATTAAGGATGGGTAACGGCAGGGCATTTGTTCTCCATTACGACGCCGTCACGATGCTTCAGATCTCACTTGATTTGGTGCATATATTGAGAGATATAAGGATTTTGAAGATTTTGCTTGCAACGAGTTGAAGCTTTGAACAGGTGCTGAATGTTTGGGGAAGATAAACAGTACCAATTCTAGAGCACACGAGATAAAATAGGTAACAAGATCTAAAAATGTCGAAAAAGATCCTAAAAATCCTAAAGAATAAAATGGAACCCAATAAAATTGGTTTTGCTGATTTTGGATGAATTTTAGAATTTAGATAATTTCAGGACAAATATAATGGATTTGATGAAAGCGCGATAGATAAAATACCAAAGAGAGTCTATAAGTCTTGGAACAATTCCCAAAAATATTAAAGAATATTTGGAACCTAAAGCAATGGTTTCAAGATTTTTGGAGCATTTTGGAACTCGGGTGAAATTTCGAATAAGAACCGGAATTTGAAATTTTGACTTTGCGGAAGGTAAAGGATTGAACTCCAATTTCGAAAGTATATGGATGCCAGGTTAATTAGAAGACCGAGGAAAATCCAAATTTTGAATTAATTAATTTTAAAATAAATTTTTAGAAGCAGACCGATAAATTCATAGTATATTCAATATATTCACAAATTAACAGTGTAAATTTATGGATACATACTCAATGCAGAAAGCGATAGCACAATCCTCTAACGTAACTCTCTTCAGGCAAAAAAATTAACTGGATAATTATCCTTATCTCGCCGACCTCCGCAAAAAGTTTTGTAAAAGTTTAAGTCGGTTTGCTAGACCAACTTGCGGAGAAATCTGGTTCTGTCCAGAGAGCTCTGTCAAGTTGTCCTCTTGTTTCTCTTACATGTGGGCCTGACCCAGCCAGCTACTGCAGACCTTCTTCGTCACGAAGACAGCAAGCACAGCCAGCCGTGTAAAGCGCTCTGTTCTTGGTCAAAGCAAAACAAAAATCAAATGCAGTTTGCACAACCGAGCACACTCCAGCCGCCTCTCTCCTCCCTTGCCGACTGCCAGCATTGCCGCACATATCATCTTCTTCCTCCAGTCTTCTCTATTCTTCTTCCTTTTTCCCTTTGTCTTCTCTTGGCGCAGAGACAGCAAAAGCAGCACCGCCTCAACCCTTTGTCTCACCTGCGCCGCAAATCGCGTCGCCTGAGGCCACTACCACCTAAACCTGACACCTCTGCTACTAGATTTCCTCCACTGCTGTGCTATACCCTGGAATACCCGAGAACTCCGACTGCAATCCTCTGATTTGCCGCCGCAAAGTCAAACTGCATTCACATACTGTCTGAACCGACCTCATTGCTTATTTAAACGCCACAAGGCTCTCCCTAGCACACATACTCCCCGTTCACAGCCTCAAATTTCAATTAATCTGGCATGGAGAAACCTCAAGCACTACCAAATAGTTTCCCCAGCTCAAAATTTTCTTTCCCCTACCCATCAGTCGCTGCCACGAGCACCTCCTGCCGTCGTCGCCCATCTCCGACACGCCACCTCTACAGCTCGTCGTGGCTCTGACCGAAGCCTTCTATAGCACCGTCGCCATGGGGCATCCCAGCACCGGCCGTCACCTCTCGAGGCCTCAGTGGGGTCGTCTTCATTCATTTTGGCTTCCGCCGTAGCCCCCTTGCCTACCTCGCCGCAGGTCACATGCGCCCGAGCTCATCTGCAGTTCGTGACCATGGCGCCAGGAAGTTGCCAAGCTGCTCTGTTTTTCCCTTCCTCTGCTGTGTGGTCCCAGCTCAAGGTAAAGCAGTGGCAGTAGCATACTCTGTTAGTTCCTTACCTTCATGGCATATATGGCAGATTGAGTTTGCGCAATTCAGGAATCAAAAGTTAGATGAAATCAGTTTGGTTAGATCTTAAGGCCCCGTTTGATACGGTTCCAGATTCTAGTAGAAACGAAAACGATTCCGGATTCTTGGTAGAAACGTTTCAGGTAGAATTAGAATCCGGAGGAACGGGTTGCTAGCCGATTCGACCACGGCGTGTAAAAATCAGAAACGATTCGCTTTGAAACGTTCCGAGTCTTATTCCGTTTGGTTGGATTTATTTCAGATTCTAGGAGAAACAGTCCAGTTCCAAGTTGCCAAACAGAGCCTAAGTATCAAATATCAAAACTCTAGCAGTATCATGGTCTCAGGACAAGCAAGTGAACTCAAATGATATCTAGCCTAATAACACATATACAAATAATTTACAGAGGAAGAAAGAAGACCATGAATTAGCTCACATAAACCTTCATTCCGATTGTACCAAGATACCTGTATACCACATAAGCCCTCATACTACTTATTAACTAATGCTTACTTCTATTATTCCAAATAATTTTTGCATCTTGAATTCAATACTATAAATATAATATATCTAATTTTAGCCTCTTGAATTCATAGAACAAGAATATATAATCTATAAAAGAAACCGTATCATCGCTCAACTTGGAAACTGTTAACGATATAAATATATATGCATATAATCAATCAACTAAAACACAAGAACTTGAAATCATGCAACCTAAACCCTAAACTATTCTTGTTTTTTGTAGTGTCTTTATTTGGTTTTCTATCTTCTGTTTGCCCTTATTGGAAACTTGTTATTTGTTATATTCTTCGTTCGTGATGTGTAGAACCCGATGTCACTACTTCCATCATCGACTGCGACTTCAATTTCGTTGAAGACATCAGTAAGCAAGGCAAGCACCCCCTTTGATCATGTTGATCCCAATTTTATAAATGTTTTATTAAATGTTTTCATTGCATATGCTATTTTCATTAAATGCTGCTACTTTGTGGGTACTGGTAGATATACCTGCTGTCTTTTGAAGTTCTTTTAGTGTTGACATGTGAACCTTAACAACCCTTGAATTAAGGTTAGACAATATATGATGTCAAATTAGGTATATGCGATGGTGAATAATCATGCTTAGCCATGCTTTAGATTTGGGATAAATCAATTGGAAATATTGATCAGATGAAACTTGGAAATATTGAGACATTATATTGGTTATTAGTATTTTGATTAAAAATAAAAATAAAACTATGTTTTGATGCGGCCAATTATTGGCAATAGTCGGAGGTGCATGGACTTGCACGTAGTGTAGGGGAAGACTATTGCCCGTGTCGGATTAAGGACCGAACTAATTGTACGTTATATCCAAGTATTTCCGTACAACCACAAGTGCTGGTATAGGACAGCCTTAAACCAATTAAGTTATCTAGTTTAACTTTGCACATTGGAAGGCCGGAGTAGTACGAGCTTCTTCAGTGACTGGTTGCTCGGAGAGGCGCCCACACCGAGGTGTTAGGAGCAACTTTTGCTGATACAACGGTGTAAGCCATACTATGGATATGCTTAATCATTTACTGTATAGTGACTGTACAAACATTTACACCATAGTACGGGTTTGACGTCACCGGACTGGTGCAAACTTAACCTAGGTAATGTAAAGGTTTTCGTCATGAACATTCTGGCCACTACGCCAAAAGTGCGTGAAACATGCGGCAAAAAGAAAAGGTCATGACTTGTGGGTAAAGTTGTACACCTCTGCAGAGTGTAAATCTTTTCGAAAAGCCGTTCCTGCGGTCATGGGACACTTGGTGCGCTTGCATTAGTTAGCAATTTTGATATTTTCCAAATGGATTGGATTGGAAATATTTGTTGGAAAAGAATTGTTTCAGATTTGTGTCTGGTGTTGGCAATGGACGACCTGATACTCACGTCGTAGATGACTGTGACTTATTACTTGTACTTTACTTGTTTATTATTTTCATATCTATCAAATTTGCTTTTATAAATTCTGTTTTACAATTTCTACTTGTTTTACAAATTAAATTGGCTTTATTAAAATTAACCGTAGAAACCTTTCCTTTGAAATGGCCTGCATATATTATAGGCTTTGCAAAAGTCTTGCTGAGTACGAAAGTACTCACCCTTGCTTATTCGTTGTTTTTAGGTGAAAAATCAGATTAGCTCGATAAATCTTAATTGATGCAGGATTTGGGGATGTTAACGAGTTTTTCTGGGGATTACGCCTTGTCAGTTGCTTGAGGGATTGGATGGGCACACTCAAGACTTTTGATTCTTTCCGCTGCATTACTCTGAATTGTAAGACCTTATTGTATAAATTACCATTATTATTTGTAATAAAGAGTATGGATGTGATATCAATTGTTGTAAATGTGTGTACTAGCTACTGATTATGGGACTAGCACTGTATGCACATGAGATTTCCATTTTTGTATTTATGTAAAAATGGGGGTCGCTACACGGGGTGGAGTAACGTGGATAGTATCAAGTGCTTTTAGTGCAAGCATATGATAGGGTTGTTGCCCCAGCAGCACTTGGATGCTGATGAGTATAGTGAGTCTCAAAATAAGTTCAGTTATAGTGACAACAAAATTGGGGAATCTAGCCGTGAGTAGCATTGTACAGGAATGCAACAAGTACATCATTTACTAGAGTGATTGTAGTGACCCCCATTTTTACATGAAATGCAAAAAGAGAAATCTAATGTGCATTCTGTACTAGTCCCTGGATTAGTAGCTAGTACACATATTTACAACAATTGGAATCACAACCATACATCAAAATATTAATGCAGAAGCTATTATTACAATTTATTTTATAACTCAGAGTAAATATTCAAGGCTATAATAAAACCTAAATATTTTTACATATTTGGAATCGTTGTGACCTCAAGAGCATAACAAAACTATTTTGGTGAAGATTTGAGTTTGTTTGTTTCAAGTTTTCACTATTTAATCTTTTAGGCATGAGAAGCATTCTTTATTCAAATTTTTGGTTCAAAATGAACTAAAATCTAAATGTTTTTGCAAAAATAGAACATTAATGACTGCAGAAACATGTGGGAATAATTTCATGATTTTATGAGCTATGGTTTTCATAGTTACTTTATGGTACATAAAAGGGACTTTAAATAAATTTCATTCAAATAATTTAAACTTCAGTGATCATATAAACTTTGTTGCATATTCTCAATCCTTCCAGCTTAAATCAAATTTAGAAACTTAGTTTACTTCATTTGAACCTTCCTAGCAAAAGATATAAAGAGACGATTTCGAATGAAATAGAGCAAAAAAACAAAAACAAAAACAAAATAGTGGAGGTGGGATTTGAACTCAGGACCTGCTAGCAACATGCTCTACCACTAAGCTATGATGCTCTTTGTGACAAGGTGCCTGACCAAAATAATTGAGCAGTACTTGTTCTCTTCTTCAGAACAGAACGAGACGCCATGGCTAGATTTCAAGCGAGCTCGGCCGGCAATAGGACAGTCCCAAGGAGGCCAAGGCGAGGGCCAAAATGGAACGCTGAGACTGCAAGGAAGCCACAGACGGTCTCGGTTGGAGCTCCGGTGGTAAGCTGTAGCAGGTTACCAACACGCGCCGGCTGGGAGGAAGAAGATGACCAGTTGTGGTAGTGAAACTGCTCTAATTGCTATGCTCCCTTTTTGAGCTTTTCGGCAAAAGGATGGACCGGTGAGTCTCAAGCTTAGTTTTTGAATGGAAAGAGCTCACTGGAGAGAGGTGAGCATATTGAGAGCCTGGGAGCTAGATTTATAGATGAAGAGATAGCGGCACAGGGTTATAAAGCATGAGGGGAGTTGCGGCCAGTGCTGTTCATGATCAGAGGGTTGGTGCGAGACTTCCAGTGCTAGGATGAGACAGAGCAAGGCGTAGGAGAGGCTGAGGACAAACGTGGCAACTGATGATTGTGTGGACGACGCGGAAGGCGTTGGAGTGAGGAGACTTATCGGGAAGAAGTGAGCCTGGGCGAGTTGGCGCTGAAGAGAAGAAGAAAGTAGGAGAAGGGGAGACTGACAGGCAGGACCGAGGACAACCTGGCAGGGGCTGGAGAACTAAGCTCAGCTGCACCCGGCATTTGGGGCCGAAATAGGAGGTTGGCCCCTCCTGTCATTGAGAGGAAAAGAAGATAAGGGCAGATGTACTAGTCGGGACAGCTTGAGTTTTGCATTAAAACAGCCATCAAATCACTGCCCAAAATTTTCAAGGATTTTTGACTAGAGTCTCGAGCTAATGCAATATCTCCAGTAAAAACTTTGGTTCAAAAAATTCTACACGGAATTATTAGAAATTCTTACATTGATGACTGCTCAGAAATTCATTTTTGGATTTTGATTTATTTACTGGTGTAAATGATATTATTTATTTTTCTAAACTTTTTATCTATGTTATAAATGAGATAGTAGTTCTCCCATAAAATTTTTAAGTCAAAAAAATGAGTAATTATTTTCTAACAATTCTGATATTCCAATTTTTATATTTTCAATGATTCTGTTTTTGAATTTTTAAGAGCCACAAACTATTTTATTAATTTTTAAGATTTTTACCAGCTGTACATAATGCATTAGGGATGCTATGGTAATTTCATTATAACAACATAAGGTCAGAATATTTTTCAATAATGCTGACTGTACACTGTTCTTAGTCAAAAGGTTGTCTTTTCAATTATTAATTATTTTTAATGTACAGGTAAAATTAAATATACCAGGCAAAAAGTTTTCCTGAGAGATAAAAATTTTAATATAATTTTTTTAAGATTTTAATTTTACCTTTTTATCTTTTTACCATTATCCATTCTTTAATTCTCTTTATTTGATTTTTCATACAATGCATAACTCCCAAGAAAATTCAAATAAAACCAATGATACCAAGAAAACTCAGAAATAATCATATTTAAATTCAATATATATATATTTTTACTTTATTAGAATTTTCGGGATGACGGCCCGTAGAATTATTGACGATAATTTGATCTGCATAATTATTAACGATGATTGGGTCTATAATGATATGACTTTGGGTCCCGATCTTTCGATGAGAGGAGGGTAACTATTGATTTGGTAGGAATCGATGTTGACGGCCCGACTACAACCGTCCAGGACGTTGCGCCTTAGCAACCGATACACCAACTCCAGATGGTTATTGATCTCGCCGAGACGCGATCAACCTGACCACGAAGGTCATTGTTCCTGCAAGCAATCGAAGAACATAGCAAGAACAAGATGAACAACCAACTAAATTGGCAAATGTGTATTAAGCTCAAATATGAAAGAAACACAAACGGTGGGGTTCTGTAACGATAAACAGGCGGTCTAGTCGACACGCGTGATTATCGGTATGTAGCAAAGGCTAGACATAACTAAACAAAACCCAAGTCCTAAATGAGGGTTTGGGTGGTTATTTATACTAGAGGAACAGGAGGGGGCCTTCCATAGTAAAGGAAATCTAATACAACTCAAATCCAAAACACCAAGTCTTCTTTGACTCGAGTTTGACTCGGACTGGAAAAGCAATGTGTGGTTTTAGGCAGTTTCCG
Organism: Guadua angustifolia; assembly: GCA_036346375.1. Lineage (NCBI taxonomy): Eukaryota > Viridiplantae > Streptophyta > Magnoliopsida > Poales > Poaceae > Guadua > Guadua angustifolia. The sequence continues at coordinate 23,366,367 of CM070520.1, forward strand.
GATGCATCTGAAGGAATTTTGAGGTGCAGCTGGATCCTTTGGAAAGTAGACTCCGAGATCTTTCAAAAGTGTACTCATGGGCCTCCAGACTCCTCCGGAATCAAAAGTTATGATACTTTAAAGTCAGTGCTGTTTCTAAGTTCGAATTGGACTCGAACTCGGACTGAAAAAGTGTTCTGGATTGTTTTGCGTTTTCCCGCTGACTCGAAGGGAATTTTTAGGTGATCTCAGATCCGTTTGAAAGAGGACGACCAGGGCTTTCGTTCTTGTACTCATAGACCTCTAGAACCCTTCTGGAACAAAAGTTATGGCCGTTTGAATTTGACCATCTCTGGGAGTCCGAAGCTGATTCCAATTTGCTCTTCCCTCCGGACGCGAAATCCCTTGTGCTTTGCAAGTCTTCCCCAAGGTTCCTAAGAATAATCAAATCATCACAAGTATTAAATAGCATTCCATTCATATTATCACTAATGGAAAGGCTGTGGAACGCATTCACCTGATGATTAAACTGTCATGCACTAGCTCGAGTAACCGGTCCTTGGATAATAGCAGCGTGTTCAAATTGATGTGTAGATGTGGCTATATCCATGGAAGTGATGTCCTCATCATTCTCCCCTTCTTGCATTTGAGTCGTCCTCGACTCAAGCTCACCCTTTTGGACGTCTTCAGCACAAAACATCCTCATATAGGATCTGATAATTATCGATATAGCTCAAGACCTCTTTCCAGCCTATAATGGCCTGATGATTAATCTGTCGTGCGCTAGCTCGAGTCATTGGTCCTTGGACTATTGTAGGATCGGCTCGTTGGTAAGTTGTAGTAGACATGGTTGTATCAAAAGAGGTGATGTCCTCATCAGGAGGCGGCCAAGGTGGCGGCCTAACTGCTGGAGGTGAAGGTCCCATGCCCTGAAGCCTAGGCGGCGGCCAAGGTGGTAGCCGAAATGACGTGGATGATGATGCCAAATCCAAAAGCCAAGAAGGCCAGCTGTGTGATCGCCCTGGCCAAGGTGGAGGTCGGTGAAACCTTGCAGCTGAAAGCAGCATAGTAGGAATAGCCTTGGTCATATCCATGCCGAACATGGTCTCATCATTCTCCCTTTCTTGAATTGGAGTCGTCCTCGACTCCATGGCATGCTCGTGTGAAAGGTTAGTGGCAACAACGGGCGAAGCAACATGCACATCCTTTGTAGTCAAAGCAATGGTGGAAGAACAAATGTAAACACGATGAACCATATAATCTCCTTTCTCATTATATTGGCCAATAACATGAAAACTATTTCTCTGTAAGCATGGCAGATTGCAATGAAGAGCAAGTTTCTCCTCTAAACTATTTAGATCACATAGAGTATTAAATTCAATATAACCTAAAGTATCTAAAGAAGACATCAATTTAAGCTCATCTTTTTCTTTAGTGATGTGAAGAACATGTCTGTCATCAGCACAAGTGAAAGTTTCATGTCCATTCACTAGTTGTGAAGTTGATATAAGTGAAACATTACCGCACAACTCTTTTTTATCACAAGAGATAGCATGCACATCATCCTGTAACAATGAAATTTCAGCCATGGGTTCCACTAAAGGTTGCTCTATGACAGCATGAGTAGTGGACAATTTCAGCATATCAAAATTATTTTCACCACGTGTAAAATCAACACCTTTTACATTACCTTCTAAAATTTCATCCATTGTTGTAGGTGTCGGGGTATCCATATCTCATTTCATAGTCGAAGGGAATGTCCCATGCTCGACTTTCTCATCTTCCATGTTCTCAAACTCTTTTTGCTTGTCCTCTTTTGTCTGCAAAATGTTAGCCACAAGAGGAGGTGCAGCAACAGGTGCCTCAAGTGAAGCTAGTAGTGCATTCAAACTTTCAATACTACAAGCACTTTCAAACAATCGTGAAAGAGATCGATATGTTTGACCAATAAGAATATCCTGAATACCTTTATTAAGCCCATGAATGAACCTAAACTGGATAGCTTCATCACGTTCTTCTAAACCACAACGTAACAAACAAGTTTGCAATTCACGATAGTATTCTCTAACAGTATTACTCCCTTGTTTTAAGCATTGAAGTTTAGCAAGCAAACACTCAGCATAATATTAAGGAACAAATTCAAGTCTCATAATTTTTTTCATGTCATTCCAATTCTCAGGTTTTCTCCTTTTTCTACAAACATGCTTCCACAATGTTAACGCATACCCAGAAAGCACATTAGCGGCAAAACTAATTTTTTCATTTTCGAGATCGCAAATTAAAGACAGATTCTGGAAATATCTGCTTTTGCTTTTCTAAATTAGACATGCTAAATTGTTTGTCTACCGCTATTTCCCAATCAATATATGCTTCGCCATCTCGATCCTTCACAGACAAAGTTTCTAAATTGTTTAAGGAGGCAATCAATATTTTCAAAGTTTCCAGCATAAGGAGGCAATGTTATTTTGAGGTTACCGTGTTCAAGAGTAGGAGACGAAGCCTTCATATTGTTTATGTTGCAACTCTTTTGGTTGAATCGAAGTGAACTCGTTTCATGTGGACCTGCCATGATTAGTAGATAACAAGGAAAAAACAAAACCAGATGTAATCCCCTATCAACTACTTGATGTGGCTAAACGAGTCGCTCACACTCAACTTGTTCAATCAAGTTCTTACCAATTCTTACCAACTGAGCAGGAGGTGATGGCAACCGACAAGAAAATAACTTCTGGAGATAAGTGTATCGGTGCCAAACACATGTACCTGGGGCAGTAGTATATGTGGAGCTATAGGTGGTTGAAAATAGTACAAAGGAAAAGCTGAAACCACATTAGTCAAAACAAGTTGAATAATCGTTCAACGATGGTACCGTGCTGGTCCTAGGCCTAACCGTACTAGAGACGCGAGCCGGGACACAAACGTCGCCACGGAAATCCAACCTTCGAACCGAAAAACAAAGGCACTACCCCAAGCTCCCTTTTCTTCCTTTCTTTTCTTTTTAGTGCGGCTCTTTTCTGTGCACTTGCCTTTTCCTTTTTTTTTTTGGCTCTTTTTTTTGCACTCGCCTTTTTCTTTCTTTTCAACTTTCGATGGTACTTGTAGGGCGTAAACTTTTACAAGGAAACCAAGCCACTATTTTTCGCAAGATCGCTCAACAATTTTTGAAACCAATATGCTAATTTTTTGGGAAGATTGACCAACAATTTTTTTTGGATTTTCCTTCTAGGATGAACACAAACCCTAGAATTGTGATGGAGGCGGCTCAATTCAGCAATGGAAGCACGCTGCAACGAAACCCTAGGCGACACAAGAGACAATGACGACGATGATGATGAAAGCAAAGGTGACGATAAACGTGACACGAACTCGAAACTCTACGGGAAAGACACTAAAACCAGCACACGACACAACGATGCAACCGAAGACTCAACAAGCAAGGACTAAGTAGTAAAAGCAAAAGCTAAAATTGGTTTGGACAAAGGCAATCTAATCTACTATTTTTTGGTTTTCTGGACTGTAGGTAAATAAATGCAAACAAGTAATCTCTCACCGATCAATCTGCGCTCGATACCACCCGATATGACTTTGGGTCCCGATCTTTCGATGAGAGGAGGGTAACTATCGATTTGGTAGGAATCGATGTTGACGGCCCGACTACAACCGCCCGGGACGCTATGCCTTAGCAACCGATACACCAACTCCAGATGGTTATTGATCTCGCCGAGACGCGATCAACCTGACCACGAAGGTCATTGTTCCTGCAAGCAATCGAAGAACATAGCAAGAACAAGATGAACAACCAACTAAATTGGCAAATGTGTATTAAGCTCAAATATGAAAGAAACACAAACGGTGGGGTTCTGTAACGATAAACAGGCGGTCTAGTCGACACGCGTGATTATCGGTATGTAGCAAAGGCTAGACATAACTAAACAAAACCCAAGTCCTAAATGAGGGTTTGGGTGGTTATTTATACTAGAGGAACAGGAGGGGGCCTTCCATAGTAAAGGAAATCTAATACAACTCAAATCCAAAACACCAAGTCTTCTTTGACTCGAGTTTGACTCGGACTGGAAAAGCAATGTGTGGTTTTAGGCAGTTTCCGGATGCATCTGAAGGAATTTTGAGGTGCAGCTGGATCCTTTGGAAAGTAGACTCCGAGATCTTTCAAACGTGTACTCATGGGCCTCCAGACTCCTCCGGAATCAAAAGTTATGATACTTTAAAGTCAGTGCTGTTTCTAAGTTCGAATTGGACTCGAACTCGGACTGAAAAAGTGTTCTGGATTTTTTTGCGTTTTCCTGCTGACTCGAAGTGAATTTTTAGGTGATCTCAGATCCGTTTGAAAGAGGACGACCAGGGCTTTCGTTCTTGTACTCATAGACCTCTAGAAGCCTTCTGGAAAAAAAGTTATGGCCATTTGAATTTGACCATCTCTGGGAGTCCGAAGCTGATTCCAATTTGCTCTTCCCTCCGGACGCGAAATCCCTTGTGCTTTGCAAGTCTTCCCCAAGGTTCCTAAGAATAATCAAATCATCACAAGTATTAAATAGCATTCCATTCATATTATCACTAATGGAAAGGCTATGGAACGCATTCACCTGATGATTAAACTGTCGTGCACTAGCTCGAGTAACCGGTCCTTGGATAATAGCAACGTGTTCAAATTGATGTGTAGATGTGGCTATATCCATGGAAGTGATGTCCTCATCATTCTCCCCTTCTTGCATTTGAGTCGTCCTCGACTCAAGCTCACCCTTTTGGACGTCTTCAGCACAAAACATCCTCATATAGGATCTGATAATTATCGATATAGCTCAAGACCTCTTTCCAGCATATAATGGCCTGATGATTAATCTGTCGTGCGCTAGCTTGAGTCATTGGTCCTTGGACTATTGTAGGATCGGCTCGTTGGTAAGTTGTAGTAGACATGGTTGTATCAAAAGAGGTGATGTCCTCATCAGGAGGCGGCCAAGGTGGCGGCCTAACTGCTGGAGGTGAAGGTCCCATGCCCTGAAGCCTAGGCGGCGGCCAAGGTGGTAGCCGAAATGACGTGGATGATGATGCCAAATCCAAAAGCCAAGAAGGCCAGCTGTGTGATCGCCCTGGCCAAGGTGGAGGTCGGTGAAACCTTGCACCGAAAGCAAAGATAGTAGGAATAGCCTTGGTCATATCCATGCCGAACATGGTCTCATCATTCTCCCTTTCTTGAATTGGAGTCGTCCTCGACTCCATGGCATGCTCGTGTGAAAGGTTAGTGGCAACAACGGGCGAAGCAACATGCACATCCTTTGTAGTCAAAGCAATGGTGGAAGAACAAATGTAAACACGATGAACCATATAATCTCTTTTCTCATTATATTGGCCAATAACATGAAAACTATTTCTCTGTAAGCATGGCAGATTGCAATGAAGAGCAAGTTTCTCCTCTAAACTATTTAGATCACATAGAGTATTAAATTCAATATAACCTAAAGTATCTAAAGAAGACATCAATTTAAGCTCATCTTTTTCTTTAGTGATGTGAAGAACATGTCTGTCATCAGCACAAGTGAAAGTTTCATGTCCATTCACTAGTTGTGAAGTTGATATAAGTGAAACATTACCGCACAACTCTTTTTTATCACAAGAGATAGCATGCACATCATCCTGTAACAATGAAATTTCAGCCATGGGTTCCACTAAAGGTTGCTCTATGACAGCATGAGTAGTGGACAATTTCAGCATATCAAAATTATTTTCACCACGTGTAAAATCAACACCTTTTACATTACCTTCTAAAATTTCATCCATTGTTGTAGGTGTCGGGTATCCATATCTCGCTTCATAGTCGAAGGAATGTCCCATGCTCGACTTTCTCATCTTCCATGTTCTCAAACTCTTTTTGCTTGTCCTCTTTTGTCTGCAAAATGTTAGCCACAAGAGGAGGTGCAGCAACAGGTGCCTCAAGTGAAGCTAGTAGTGCATTCAAACTTTTAATACTACAAGCACTTTCAAACAATCGTGAAAGAGATCGATATGTTTGACCAATAAGAATATCCTGAATACCTTTATTAAGCCCATGAATGAACCTAAACTGGATAGCTTCATCACGTTCTTCTAAACCACAACGTAACAAACAAGTTTGCAATTCACGATAGTATTCTCTAACAGTATTACTCCCTTGTTTTAAGCATTGAAGTTTAGCAAGCAAACACTCAAAGATAATATTCAGAACAAATTCAAGTCTCATAATTTTTTCATGTCATTCCAATTCTCGTGTTTTCTCCTTTTCTACAAACATGCTTCCACAATGTTAACGATACCCGTAAAGCACATTAGCGGCAAAACTAATTTTTTCATTTTCGACAAATTAGACATGCTAAATTGTTTGTCTACCGCTATTTCCCAATCAATATATGCTTCAGGTCAAAGTTTCCAGATAAGGAGGCAATGTTATTTTGAGGTTACCGTGTTCAAGAGTAGGAGAAGCCTTCATATTGTTTATGTTGCAACTCTTTTGGTTGAATCGAAGTGAACTCGTTTCATGTGGACCTGCCATGATTAGTAGATAACAAGGAAAAAACAAAACCAGATGTAATCCCCTATCAACTACTTGATGTGGCTAAACGAGTCGCTCACACTCAACTTGTTCAATCAAGTTCTTACCAATTCTTACCAACTGAGCAGGAGGTGATGGCAACCGACAAGAAAATAACTTCTGGAGATAAGTGTATCGGTGCCAAACACATGTACTTGGGGCAGTAGTATATGTGGAGCTATAGGTGGCTGAAAATAGTACAAAGGAAAAGCTGAAACCACATTAGTCAAAGCAAGTTGAATAATCGTTCAACGATGGTACCGTGCTGGTCCTAGGCCTAACCGTACTAGAGACGCGAGCCGGGACACAAACGTCGCCACGGAAATCCAACCTTCGAACCGAAAAACAAAGGCACTACCCCAAGCTCCCTTTTCTTCCTTTCTTTTCTTTTTAGTGCGGCTCTTTTCTGTGCACTTGCCTTTTCCCTTTTTTTTGTGCGGCTCTTTTTTTTTGCACTCGCCTTTTTCTTTCTTTTCAACTTTCAGATGGTACTGTAGGGGCAGAAACTTTTACAAGGAAACCAAGCCACTATTTTTCGCAAGATCGCTCAACAATTTTTGAAACCAATATGCTAATTTTTTGGGAAGATTGACCAACAATTTTTTTTTGGATTTTCCTTCTAGGATGAACACAAACCCTAGAATTGTGATGGAGGCGGCTCAATTCAGCAATGGAAGCACGCTGCAACGAAACCCTAGGCGACACAAGAGACAATGACGACGATGATGATGAAAGCAAAGGTGACGATAAACGTGACACGAACTCGAAACTCTACGGGAAAGACACTAAAACCAGCACACGACACAACGATGCAACCGAAGACTCAACAAGCAAGGACTAAGTAGTAAAAGCAAAAGCTAAAATTGGTTTGGACAAAGGCAATCTAATCTACTATTTTTTGGTTTTCTGGACTGTAGGTAAATAAATGCAAACAAGTAATCTCTCACCGATCAATCTGGCGCTCTGATACCACCTTATATGACTTTGGGTCCCGATCTTTCGATGAGAGGAGGGTAACTATCGATTTGGTAGGAATCGATGTTGACGGCCCGACTACAACCGTCCCGTGACGCTATGCGCCTTAGCAACCGATACACCAACTCAGATGGTTATTGATCTCGCCGAGACGCGATCAACCTGACCACGAAGGTCATTGTTCCTGCAAGCAATCGAAGAACATAGCAAGAACAAGATGAACAACCAACTAAATTGGCAAATGTGTATTAAGCTCAAATATGAAAGAAACACAAACGGTGGGGTTCTGTAACGATAAACAGGCGGTCTAGTCGACACGCGTGATTATCGGTATGTAGCAAAGGCTAGACATAACTAAACAAAACCCAAGTCCTAAATGAGGGTTTGGGTGGTTATTTATACTAGAGGAACAGGAGGGGGCCTTCCATAGTAAAGGAAATCTAATACAACTCAAATCCAAAACACCAAGTCTTCTTTGACTCGAGTTTGACTCGGACTGGAAAAGCAATGTGTGGTTTTAGGCAGTTTCGGATGCATCTGAAGGAATTTTGAGGTGCAGCCGGATCCTTTGGAAAGTAGACTCCGAGATCTTTCAAATGTGTACTCATGGGCCTCCAGACTCCTCCGGAATCAAAAGTTATGATACTTTAAAGTCAGTGCTGTTTCTAAGTTCGAATTGGACTCGAACTCGGACTGAAAAAGTGTTCTGAATTGTTTTGCGTTTTCCCGCTGACTCGAAGGGAATTTTTAGGTGATCTCAGATCCGTTTGAAAGAGGACGACCAGGGCTTTCGTTCTTGTACTCATAGACCTCTAGAAGCCTTCTGGAACAAAAGTTATGGCCATTTGAATTTGACCATCTCTGGGAGTCCGAAGCTGATTCCAATTTGCTCTTCCCTCCGGACGCGAAATCCCTTGTGCTTTGCAAGTCTTCCCCAAGGTTCCTAAGAATAATCAAATCATCACAAGTATTAAATAGCATTCCATTCATATTATCACTAATGGAAAGGCTGTGGAACGCATTCACCTGATGATTAAACTGTCGTGCACTAGCTCGAGTAACCGGTCCTTGGATAATAGCAGCGTGTTCAAATTGATGTGTAGATGTGGCTATATCCATGGAAGTGATGTCCTCATCATATAAAATATGGTTCCTCAAATATATTGTGTTATATTGTGCCTCTCCATAGAATATAGGCCCTAAAAATATTTGTGGTAGGATTTGTGCTTTTCAGAACTAGCTGACGTATGATTTTTTAGAATTACTCATAGAATTATTTTTTTCCAAACTAACCATCATACATTTTTTTCTATTTGTAAAGCATTTATAAAACCTGATAAAATTAAAATGCATTTTTCATAATTAGCCTCCTCATAGCAAAAAACAAAACAAAAACAAAAAACACTGTAGCAAGCAAGCTCCCAAATTCCGATGTCATCACCTTTTTTTTTTGCCGTCACGTGTCGGACTGGGGCATTGCAAAGACCTCGACCGCTTCTTTTTGGCTAATTTAAAAAAATTAACAGGCTAAACAGTAAAAATTTCATTAGATGCTAGTAGGGGGCAGAGGGCAAGGAGAACGACCACCATGGCCAGAGTGCGAATCGTGACGCAAGATCCAAAGGACAAGAAATTTTCAGGAGAAAATTGTTTATTTGCCACTAAAAGTTGGCCGGTTCCCCACAATGCCATTGCGAAGATGCTGTTCTCTGCATTGCTATCCGATCTCAAATTGCCTTCCCATTTTGCCATTGCCGTCAAGTTGGCTGTCAAGCCACCGTTAGTTGACACGCGAAAAGACCAAATTGCCCTCCTTTTGAGTGTGCATCAGATTAGGCAAACCGAAGCAAAGTTTGGATAAAATGAAATGAACAAATAAATAATTTATGTCGTGGGTAATATTACAAACATAATAAAATAAATAAATAATTTATATCACACTAGTAATAATACAGACACTAATAGGGCAGCATACTCAAAAGGAGGGTAATTTGGCCTTTTCACGTGTCAACTAACGGTGGCTTAACAGCTAACTTGACGGCAATGGCAAAATGGGAAGGCAATTTGAGATCGGATGGCAATACAGAGAACAACATCTTCGCGATGGCATTGTGGGGAACCGGCCAACTTTCAGTGGCAAATAAATAATTTTCTCAATTTTCAGGCAACTCAGTACGTACTAGGTAGAATCGCGCGCGATGCCGTGCCGCGAGAGGAAAATCCGGTATGAGTTTTTTGCAAATCGAATTTGCGAAACTGCAGGTTTTTTTGTTCAAAATAACCGGCGGAACGACCTATTTACGATTTCAAAATACTCTAAATCTTTTTGCAAAACCACCGATTGAAGGGACCGGATGTATTTTTTTATTTTCGCAAAATCACCCACTGGTCAAAAATAGTCTAGAGGAAAAGAGTGAAAAATTATTAGAGATGACAACCTTCTTTTGTTAAGCCTAATACTCTACGCGTTCATCGAGTAACAATACATATTCGCATAACCACCCACCGGTGAAAAATAGGCAAGAGGAAAAAGGGCGAAAAATTATTAGAGACGACAACCTTCTTTTGTCGAGTCTAACACTCCATGCGTTCACCGAGTAATAATATACGTCTAAAAAAATATCAGAGATCGAAATGGAAAATCGAGTTGGGGAAAAAGTCTAGAGATAGAGCTGCACACATATCTCTAGCGATAAAAACATTTTTTTCCGGGAAAAACGGAGAACCCAACCGCGAATACAAAAACTACGGATTTTTTTGGGAAACGAAAAATAAAGGCGACTGACCCGTACGTGAATATACGAAACGATAGGGCCCTTTTTGCAAAACCACCGATCGAAGAGACCGGATGCATTTTTTTCGCAAAACCACCCACTGGTAAAAAATAGTCTAGAGGAAAAAGGGCGAAAAATTATTAGAAACGACAATCTTCTTTTGTCGAGTCTAACACTATACGCGTTCACCGAGTAATAATACACGTTTAAAAAAATATCAGAGATCGAGATGGAAAATCGAGTTGGGGAAAAAGTCTAGACATAGAGCTGCACACATTTCACTGGTGCTGAAACCAAATTTCTGGGAAAAACGTATTTTTTTATGTATTTCCTTTTTTAAAAGGCTGCTCGGACCCGCGGGCGAATCCATGAACCGCTATAAACCTTCGACGAATCTGTTTTTTTCGTTTTTTGGTTTTTTATGTTTGTTAAAAAAAATGGGTCGTCTGTGTTTTTTTGGTGGCGAAAACATTTTTCCCGGGTTTTTTGGGTGGCGAAAACCTTTTCCCCGGGTTTTTTCGGTGGCGAAAACATTTTTTCCGGGAAAAACAGAGAAAGGACCTGAACGTAAGAAGCAGGACCTGTTTGTTATTTTTTTTGGATCTGTTCGCTATCCTGAAAAATTAGAAAAGGGCTTGTTCGCGATTTGAAACTAACGGGAGGCTTTTTCCAAAAATGCCGCGCCAGGACCCAAACGCGAAGGAAAAAAACATCTTTGTCTCACGAAAATTATATCCTATCCGTAATTTTGAAAAATAGAAGGGCTTTTTTCGCAAAACGGCGCCCTCTCCTTGGTCCAATCCCAGCGCTATAAGGACCCAATTATTTTGGATAGGAGGCAACATGCTGGTGACTCGACAAGCTCAAGAAGTCCCAGAAAAATAGTACATGTCACATCTTTGTGTAGAGGAGAGAGAAGGAGGAGAGAAAAGTTGATGTCTACTATTTAAAATTATGTACCATTGTATAGACATCTGTTAATTGGATGACCTATCCGTAATTTTGAAAAAATAGAAGGGCTTTTCGCAAAACGGCGCGGCGACACGTGGACGGCCTCTCCTTGGTCCAATCCCAGGCGCTATAAGGAGTTTTATAATTAGCAAGATCGATATTATTAATCTGCCCTTAATTATTTTGGATAGGAGGCAACATGCTGGTGACTCGACAAGCTCAACTGACCATTGAAGTCCCAGATTCGTGTGCTTGTTAGGGCATGTGCAATAGTACATGTCAGCTGTCTGTAAGACCACGCCACCTAGGATTTTAGATGATGTAGAGGAGAGAGAAGGAGGAGAGAGAAAGTTGATGTCTACTATTTAACAGACAGTCTTATAGACAGTTTTCTATTGTATGTACCATTGTATAGACAGTCTGTTAATTGGATGAGAGACCATTACAGACAACTATATAAACGATCCATTGTATGAGTTATTTCTAGTGCTGTCTATAGATGATATGGAGATACAATATAGACAGCTACTGTCTATACCACTGTACGTGTCCTTATGTATAGGAGAATAATTGTCTGAAGCAATTATGAAGCTGACGAGTTGGGGCCTCGCGCGCCAGTCCAAACTCATGTTCGTTGCGCCACCTCCGCATGCAGCTGGTCGAGAACGACGACGACGACCGATGCGTCACTCATGCATGCATGCTCCCGTACTGACGAACGAATTATTTTTTCTTGAACAAGAACGACAAATTATGCACCAAGTTTTTATTTTTAACTTAGGTAGCAGCAGGAATTGGAAAATGTGAAACAGCACACATATATAGCTGCATTTATTCAGCTAGAAATTCCAAGTACATGGTTAAGCTCGACGAGCTCACAGATAGTATGAAAATAGAATAGGGAAATCGATAGCACAGGCATATGCATGCTTGTGAGACAGCACGCACGCTCATTGACCACAACCCTGGAGCAGACATGCAGAGTTGTACAATGGAGTCCGTGCATACTTATTTTGTTGTCCAGTACTGATTGATCGGACGTTCAGCTCAGGGTAAACCTCGATTACTGATATAGGGCCCAACACCGGCGTGATCTTGTAATCACTGAAACCGGCGTCGGAGAAGATGCTTCTCCACTCGTGCTCCTCTCGCCCAACGCCGCTAATGCACATGACGAACACGCTGTGCATGTCTTCCGCCTCCGCGATATTGGTGTCGCGCGGCCCAGACCCCGCCACTATCTCTACGATTACCACCTTTCCTCCGGCATCTCTCGTAGGGATCGCTTCCTTGCAGTGCCGAAGTATCTTGACGCAATCATCATGGCTCCAGCAATGCAAAACATACTAAAAAAAATTGAGAGAAAATTATTAGGGTCTTTTTGAGGAGATGTAGTTTTTTAAAAAAGTTATTTTTTTATTTTTCTGAACTGAAAAGCAGTTATAGTTTTTTATAAAAGACTGTTTAACAAATAGCTAATTTCTCTCAGCAATAAGCTGCAAAAGCAGATTCTGCTGAACTTTCAATTTTGGCTTTTGCTAGTTATACGTAGCTTTTAACTTATACTAAAAACCACTTAAAAACTGAGCTGTTTAAAAGTTTATTGGCTTTTCGAAAACTAAACTTGGCTTACAGTCCTCCAAACAAGACCTTAATGCTTTTCCAAAGAAAAATTACGTGACACAAATTAAGTGTGTTGGTACCTTCAGTAAAACAGCATCTGCTGACGGAATGGACTCAAACATGTTGCCGGCGACGAACTGCGGGTTGCCACTAGCGGCGGGGGCGTCGCTGACGACGTGAGGGAGATCCATCACGGTGCACTTGACGTGCGGGAAAGCCCTCGCAATGGCCTTTGCGACCGCGCCGTGGCCCCCGCCGACGTCGACTAGCGAGCCCAGCCCGCAGAAGACGTCGCCGTGTTCGCTAATGATGGCCTCCATGAGGTGCTGGCTTTCGGCGACCATGGCGTCGTTCGCCGTGCTGGTGTCCGGGTTCCCCACATCCCACCGGGGGCGGCCGTGCGACTGCTCGAAGAGCGATTTCGCGGCTGCCGGCCCGGTCCTGAGCCACGCGGGCATGTCGAAGAATGGGGAGACGGAGACAGGGCTTACCACGAAGCGCAACATAGGAGACCGGCTGCGCGGGCCGACGAAGAGGCAGGACGCCGCGGTGAGCGTGTACACGGCCTCGCCGCCGTCTGCGGTGGTTGCGCCGAAGATGCCCGACGTGCCGAGCAGTTTCATCAGGCACCGGAGGTCGGGGAGCTTGGCCGCATGTACTCCCGTGTCTGCGGCGATGTCGGCGAGGGTGGCGGCACCACCACGGCGGTGGATGGCGTCGGGGATGCCGAGATCCACGGCACACTTGAGCGCCATCGGCTTGATAAAGCCGAACATGTGGTGATAGAGCAGGGCGAAAGCTCCGACCATGTCCTGAGAGCTCACTTCGTCATGGACGAACGCCATTGTTACCTTACGTGCTGCGAAGCTTTGTCCGTGTAGTGTAGTGCTGCTTGGCCTTGCCTACCAATACGATACGCTGGCTTTTATAGAGGGCGGAATGATTAAAAAAAAGAGCTATATTGCACGATACTACTAGTCATCAAGCGTGGAATGCACGTGCTAGCCGTTTGAATACATGTTAGCTATTGGGTGGTTACTGCGTTTCGCAAGCCATCCAAATATGACCTGAATTTGTTGATTTCTTTATATTTTGTTTTTATATGTGATTTTTGTGATCCCGTCTAATGGGTGTTTCTTTCTTTTTTGGTGTGGAATGTTATCCATTCATGATTAGAGTATTTTGCTTTAAGTTTGTCCTTTAACTTCTCGATGATCACCAGGAAAAGGGCAACATAAAAAATTAGCATCATAATCGAATCTATATACTGTAATTTCAACAAAACACTAATCTGTACCTGCAAAATATCACCTAAACCTACGGCTGGAAAATGAAGGCCAAACAAATATATAATTTACCTCCTGGGATTAGTTGTAAGCCCTTAGGTTATTTTTTAACGATGACGACACATCAAGGACAGCTAGTAAATAATCCAAGTGAACACATCTTGCACTACATATGTTGCTCCGTGTCGGCAAAGCAAGAAGGCAAGAAAATCTTGAAACTGAACAAATCTGTTGCTTTATCTACTTGGGTTTTGATAAACATCACCCGGATGTTTTCTTTGCTAAAATCACCCAAATTTGGGAGCCTTTTGCAACATTTTTGTTCAACTCTTGTAACATTTTTTTCTGATGCGTGCAACATTTTTTTTCAACTCTTGCAACATCTGTTTACTGTGCCACATTTCCACAGTTGTCGAAGGAAAATGTTACACTCGTTGGAAAAATGTTGCATCCGTAGAGGAAAAATGTTGCAACGCGTCGGGAAAAAATGTTGCAAGCGTTGAACAAAAATGTTGCAAGAGGCTCTTAAATTTTAGACGCGTTGCAACATTTTTTTCCTACGTGTGCAACATTTTTTTCCAATGTGTGCAACATCTGAAAATTTGGCTGATTTTTTTGAAGAAAACATCCGAGTGATTCCTAAACACACCCTATCTACCTTTATTGAAGTATCAAAGTGCACGGGCTAGTTTAAATATAATTTTGAATTTTAACTATAAGTAATATTCATTCAGTATATTCCCTCCATTTCACTATATCTGTTCATAGGCTTGAGAGTATTGTTTCAAGGAATAAAGATCGTATATATAGTTAATTATTGCAGTATTTTTAATATCTACCCCTACTTAAATGCTTCGAAAGAGGTTAAGCTTCGTTATACCATTTAATAGAGTACATATATATTGTCATTTATTATAAATTTTTCTTAGATTTAATATTTGCTTTATTGGCCATTTATTTGTATGCGAACTAGAGATGATTCATCTGGACTACAATTTTTAAGTAAAGGCTTTGAAAGTCCAATTCGAAAGGTGTATCTTTGTCAAAATATATGGTAGATTTGAAACAATGTATTTTTTTAGAATCATGTAGGATCTTAGATTATGCTATTCGATCCTACAGTTAGATCTTACAACATCTTTCTAGTCGATTCAACATCCTGATCCTGACAACGTTCTTAGATTATGCTTTGAGTTAAATAAAGGTTGGTAAATATATAGCATCTTGGGGGGTGGGGATTGTAGCATGCATTCCTCTCAGCCGCTCACGCACGGCACACTTAGGCCGCGTTCATTTCTTTTTCCTGTGAGCGTCATTTTTTTATATACTAATTGGAGGCTATTTTAGAAGCCCTACGTTAATTAGAAAATGCTTGAAATTTCCACGTTAATCTAAAAAAAGAAAAATTGCTGAAAAATCTCACATTATTCTAAAAAAAAGAGAAAATCTTGGTCACCCAATCTCCTTAATCATTTTTATCAATGGCTTAGATCTATTTATCTATTAATAAGAGATATATGGTAAATCAAAAAAGTACCATATGGAAAGGAAGTTTTGCTTTCCTTTTCTACTCACATTGAAATAGAAAGGAAAATAAGAAATATTATTGCATGCATTACGAATTATATCTATTTATAGAAATTGCTAGCCGTGCAAGCGCATGGGTCAAATAATTGGAGGCCACCTTAGGAGCCTCTACGTTAATCAGAAAATGCTAGAAATTCCCATGTTAATCTAAAAAAAGAACAATTGCTAGAAAATCCCACATTATTCTAAAAAAAGAGAAAATCTTAGTTGTCCAATCTCCTTAATCATTTTCATCCACGGCTTAGATCTATTTATCTATTCCTTAGAGATATATCGAGATCGAGGAGTACCATATGGAAGATAATTAAGCTTTGCTTTCCTTATCTACTCCCCATCTTAAAATTTATAGAAATTGCTAATAAAAAAAGAAGACATGTAAAATACATGCATGTAGCATCATGGACTAATACCTCAATGACTTTGACTCGGAAGGCTCTCCTTCATGTATCTTGATGAGTTCAAATCGGAAGAGATTAGGTTATCAGATTGAGAAACGGAAAGCTAGGAATAAAGACTCTTCTTTCGTCATATCAAAGAATCAATGGACATTGAATGTGAGAGAGAATGAGTCTTAATTAATGGCATGATTGTCATATCACAGACTCAACGGATTTTGCTCCCAAATCCAAGCGTTCATTACTATTACACTGTAGGCATTATAGGATAGATTATTCATCATTCTGATTGATATGCCACGATTACAAGTTGGCTTGTGATCCCATTAATAATATTCTTCTACATCACTATCTCTCCGATGTGCTACCACTTAAAGTATTGTGAGATGAAATTTAAAGATAAGTATAGTTGTGTCGTCCCATCAATCTATCTATCTATCTTTATTTTTATCTTTATATATACTAATTGGACGCTCTCTTACAAGCCTTATGTTGATCCTAGAAGTACGAAACTAGACATTATTCCCACATTAATCGGAGAAAAGAAAAAATATTTCACATTAATCCTAGAAATACTAAGAGATAAAAAGCTAGAAATTCCCACATTAATCGAAGAAAAAGTGAAATAGCTAGAAATTCTTGCATTAATTGGACAAAAAGAAAAAATTGAGAATCCAAGGTTTTTAGGTCGTTGGAAAAAGTGAAAACATATTTAAAAGGACATTTTTGTTGTTCATTATAGGCAATTGTAATTGCATATTGAAATTGGCAACTATTTTTATGTAATCTGCTGCCTTATGAACATGCCAAGAATTTAAACTACTTCTGTGAATTGATGATTATAAATTTGCAAAAGTTATAAACTTTGGACCAGCCCTTATAATTGCTTCCACAAATTAAACATAACTTTCAATGATTGCTGTGTCTAAATATATATAAATATAATAGAAGTCCAACCAGATTGGACTGAGGCTACTGCACAACCAGAGCACCAGACTGCCTAAACCGACGTGCAGCTTGAGAACGACGGTCCACGGTCCACCTGGGCTAGCGTGAAGAGGAAATAAAAGTAACGGTATATATGTAAACGACGGACAGGGACTGTGAAAAGGAATCAACTTTCCGTTGACTCGAGCGGGGCTTTGAATATCCACGAAAATTCAAAAACATGACTTTTGCTATATCGGTCTTGGTCGATAAATAAAATCGGTCGATCTCCTACCAAAGGGTCTCAAATTCAAAGATAAGAAGCGATATTGTTCGAATGCTTAGCTAGAGATAACTAGGGAAAACAACAAGCATCTGAGGTGATGATTAAGAGGCGCAATTGATAAATGATGCCATACTACATAATATTTTCGAAAAGCAATTAAACAAGCTCTCTATTTTTTTTAGATAAAGGATTAAAATCCGGCCTCTGCAATTGCACACAGCCGAGTTCTTACAAATATCACATCCGCATATCATTATTGAATAATAGAGACAAAGAGAGTGTAAAATTAAAAGCAAATTCTATAATTGCTTCTCCACAACCTCCAATGCATTGCAAACCAGTAATCTTGAACGCGAGCACGGACTCCATACCGTCCACGACCACGCCCTTGAAATCTTGGGGGACGAAGACCTCCACGAGCAGGATGAAGTTGACCACCATAGCTGCGACCATGAAATCGATCGCCACCAGCAGCCGTCGCACCGCACGCCATGACTTTGAATAGATTCTTAAAGCATCGTCGCACATCCGGTTGCACTTCACCGAGATTGGACTCAGGAACAAAGGCAACATTGCTGCAAGAGGACTGGAATTGCTACAAGCTCTCTATTATCTTTCCCAAACTATTTTCACTAACTTGTACAAAGAGTTAACACTGGTGTATGAGCTAACCCTAACCACTCTTGTATGAATTGTATGTTTTGAATTTCTATATTTTTGTTAAAGCTTTTCTATAAGTTTTAATATATAATAGATAACCAACCAGATTGGACTGAGGCTAATGCATAAATCCTTCCGATTGCATACCAGAGCACCAGACTGCCTAAACCGGCGTGCAGCTTGAGAACGACGGTCCACGGTCCACCTGGGCTAGCGGTATGTAAACGACGGACAGGGACTGTGAAAAGGAATAAACTTTCCTTTGACTCGAGCGGGGCTTTGAATATCGACGAAAATTCAAAAAACATGACTTTTTGCTATATCAGTCTTGGTCGATAAATAAAATCGGTTGGCAAACCGGTCTAATTCAAATTCAAATTTAAAAAAATTATATAAAAGTTCCCTAAAAATAGTATTAATAGCTTTTTGACATCTTCTATTAAACTTTTCTGAAAAACCAAATTTGTGAGACGTTTTTGAGCAAATCCGAATAGCTTGACTTACCTATTTATGTGAGGTGATAGCTCTGTGATAACATCTGACAATAGGCCTACAATATTTCATTAGTTCTTTGATCCTCTAGTGGTCATCAAAGAGCAAATAAAAGCTAAGAACTCTACAGAAGAGAATTTAGCATACACTATAGGAAACGACATGATTTTCGTCGGCCAGAAACCGACGAAAATAAGGCTAAAACCGACTAAAATAGCTATTTTCATCGGCGAACCGACGAAAATTCGCCGACGAAAGTAATCTAACGAAAATAACCATATTTTCGACGGCAACCGATGAAAATAAACGTATTTAGGAAAACACTGCTAAGAATTTTTTAATTTTCCTTGAATTTTTTAATTTCTACTGAGTGTGTCGATTTTCAATATAAATCGATCGAAAATCTGTAAAATAATTGGTCAAAAAATGATAAATTGGAAAATCTGTAAAACTGGTCGGTTTTCAATTTATTTCACCATTGTTTGACTGCCGAGTTCAAAAATTTGATCTGCAATGGTTGACCAGCGCCAGCCAAAACTGAAGTTATTTTCCTCGACAGGCTAGTACACGTCGTGACGGAAGAGAATCGTAATATTAAGGGTGTGTTTGGTAGGACTCCAGCTCCACCAGATTCTGGGTATTCCTAACTTCACCGGATCCGTGGAGCTGAAGCTGTGAGTACATTAAGAGTGTTTAGATAAATCATCTTGTTTACATTTTAGGCCAAAAATATAAACTTAATTCACTTTATTTTAGCCTATAAGTTTCAGATCTCAGGTGAAATTAGAATCTAGAGCTCTACTAAACAGGCCCTAAGTTCAGCTCCAGCTTGGATCGGAAGATTGTACGGAAACGTACAGAAGTCAATGTAGATGGCTTGGAACGACGTCATGGATAGATACAGTAAAATCTTACGCGCGCGACTCGATCGATCCGCGCAAATTGTCTTCGCTTAATTACATATCGCACGCACGCACGCAGCTGTTGTAGTTGGAACTGCATGCGTTAGAGCCGTCGAGAAATATCAAACTATGCGACCAAGAAAAAGCGAGAAAATAACGTCACTGGATGACCTAGTCGGTATCGTACGTACAGAGGCAGCCAACCTTCAGTGACATAGTCGTTCTCTCGCATGTTCGAGATTGAATCCTCGGCTTCAGTCAACAGGACGTACGTAGTACGTACTCCTCTTCTCTCGATGCATATCAGGTTATACCTATCTCACACGTGGCAAAAAATAATTCATTAGGTTGTTGTTAGTGGAAACCAAGTTATGGATTGAACATAAGATATATATACACATGCATCACTACAGTAATCCCGCAAATTAACATCGGCCAAAAGCCGACGTTAATTAGCCATTTGCCGACGTTAATTACAATTAACGTCGGCAAATGGCTAATTAACGTCGGCTTTTGGCCCACGATAGTTAATCGACGTTAATTAGCATAATTAACGCCGCCCGACGCAATTATCGACGCTAATTACGCCGCCCTGACCCGCTAATTAACGGCGCCCTGTTGGGCCGATGTTAATTAGTAATTAACGTCGGCTTAGGCCTGGCCGACGTTAATTAGCGCCGTGGGGATAATTAATGTCGGCTGATATTTGGCCGACGTTAATTAGCGTTTTGCCGGAGATTTGTCGGACGAAAACAGGACTGCAGGATTACTAATTAACGTCGGCTGACCCCTTGTGGCGACGTTAATTAGCCGCTAATTAACGTCGGCCAGCCCTTTGGCCGACGTTAATTAGTAATATGAGGGGCAACTTTTACCCCTATTTTCATGTTTCGCCACACAATTCAATACATAATATTCACAACATTGACAACAATTCACACATCAACACATACAATTCATGAATATAATCAATCAAGCACAGAACATGCATATAATCAAGTTATCGATCCATCATAATATCCAAATTGTCATAACATACAAAAAAGGCCAAAGTGACACAACTACAAACGCATCCAAAAGTTCAGCTCGAATCATACACATCCAAAGTGACAACTATCAAACAATCTACAACTGCTGGCCGCCATCTGGTTGATTGGAGTTCTGGCCGCTTGATCCGGAAGCAAAGAGCGCGTTGACAAAGGCAGTTGCACCGTCGGTTCCCTACACAAGAAAATGCAAGATTAGACAATAATATAAGAATGAATGTACCATAAGGAGACAAGTAAGAAACGAACCGCCGGATCTGCAGGTGCTGCAAGTGTTGCAGGCGGAGTACTGTAAGACGAGGACCCATGTGCCGTTGATCCCTACATAAGGCAACAATTATAGCTAGATTGATCAAATTTTACTAGATTTACAAGTTTTGACAAAGTTTAGCTAGAAATTAGTAAGTGTAGCTATATTGAGTAAATTTAACTACATTTACAAAGTTTAACTACAACGGACCAAGTTTAGCAAAAATGAACTAAATATCGTTAAATTCATCAAACTTGACTCTAGAGATACTTAGTCTTGCTAGATTCACTAAGTCTCGCTAGAAATGACTAAGTTTAGCTAGATTGACTAAATGTAGCTAGTTTGAACAAGATTAGGTACAACAAGCTAATATTAGCTAGATTGACTAAGTTCAACTCGATTCACAATGTTTAGCAAGAATACCTGAGCTGCAGGAGGTGCCGGAGGATACATCCCCCATTGTGGCGGTGGCGGCGGCGGCTGGAACGGTGGAAAGACAATGTTTTGCCCCATCGCCTGGAACATTGCCTACAAATACAATGTATAAGTATTTTGAATTAATATATTCTCTAAATGCAATAGATTGAAGACTCGGACTTACTTGAATCGCCGCTTGCTGTTGTGCCTGGTATGAAGCGTAGTACTCTTGCTGCGCCCTTGCATAATCATCACGTTGGCGCAGCTCCTCACGCAGCCTAGTAACCTCCAACTCCTGCTTTGAGGAGCGACGGCTACCAACCCCCGAGGTCTGGGACAAAGAAGATCCCCTCTCAGCTCGCACCACCGCCGAGTCGATCACTCCAGTGAACATGGAGTACCTTCAAAATGCGTGACCACAAAGGCTTGAGCACTTGAAATTATGACTTCATGAAATTTTAGAAGGTATGACATCTCACCGTCCATGGGCCTTGCCGCCTCCACTAGCATGCACAGCTATGCCGTCAAGCGGTTCCTTCCTCCAATCATAGTCTTCACCATGGCGCTTGACCATTTCCTCGCCATATTTCTCCTACATAACCAAATCAGACAATTTAAATGGGAACTGCAAATCAAACAACTTAATTTGAATTGGATCAAAATTGTGACCACTAACCACCGATCAAGAGTCATCATTGCCAGACAATGCTCAGGTGTGTCGGGTCTCGACCTTTATGACCTTCCACGTACACTTCAATATCACTCGGCTGAACACCGGTCCGAGCCTCCTGTAGACATAAGTTAGGTGCATACATATACTTGGTAACATGTATTTTGCAAAAAATTGCTACAGCCAGACTTACCATGCGCTTAGCTTTACGCATATGTCCATCTGCGCCAAACGTGTGCTTTGATTCTTTGCCTCGGCAGTCTCGGTTCTTTTTTGACTTGGCGATGAACTTAGGTGAAGCCCAACGCCGGCAAAGAGCCTGGTAAGCTTCTAGACGGTCCTCCAACCATGGAATCATGACCTGCACAAAGATATTAATACATTAAAACAACATTACCAAGAAACGTTAAACTCAAATAGCTCCAATATTTGTTGTTTTACCTGCATGTACTGTTCCTCGGTCAAGTAACTTTCTGAAGACCCGCGAGTCCTGTTAATTCTTTGCCCTTTAACAGACCTCAAGTAAAGATTTGTTGCTTGAATCCGAGCATTAGACAATGCATCTTTGGTCACCCGACGTGCATTTACATGGAAAACTCTACGAGCATGCTCCATGTTTGCACCGTCAGCCAAACGGTAACGCTTCTGCAATTGTTCATCACAAAGAATAGTTAGAATAGTAAAGAATCGACAGTTGAACCAATACCAACCGGCACAGAGAATCTTACCCAAAAGTCACTCCAGGAGTATGTAACCGTTCTCGGGGATTCACTTTGTACACAACCCACCAAGCACTCAGTCTTGTGCATGGATATGGCATATAATACACCTACTCAACTTGGTGAGCAAGGATAAAATTGTCATAGCCATATAGCTGTTCGTTGTGTTTGACTTCTACCATCCCATACTGGTTTTGATGAGTCCCATGTTTGCTATCAAACCAAACACAATCGAAAAATACTACTTTGAGCTCCTTATTCCCTGCAAACTTGAACTCGAGGATGTTTTGAATGATTCCATAGAAATTTGTTTCAATCCCTTGTGCATCGATTGCCCTAGTTACAACTCCAGTATTTGTTGTGGCCGCAAGATGACCAACTTCAAATTTGGTTGAGATTCACGTCGTTGCCCATAGCTTTTAACATTCTGGATAGGATAGTGAAGCAAGTCCTCATGGACGTTCCCATATTTCACGACCGCCAACAAAATATGATTCGGTTGTATAAGATTTATAATATATTGAAACGTAACATTACTATTATAGGATGTGAAGGTGTTACATGATCTCGGAACCAAGTGATGAAATTAGGGCCCCATTTATTCCATCCCGACGCATCGTATTAAGTTGCTTGGCGGTTGGTTGATGAATAGGCGTTCAACCTTATCGAATTCACATCGTAAATGGATACATAAATGAATGATGTCTTGATAGCTTGATTCATGTACAAAGTAAACGCTACGTGAAATATTGTTCCATCTCTTCCATATTGGAGTACATATACAAAAGCGCACTTCTTTTCTTCCGGTGTGTAATAGTAAGCTTAACTACCAACGGTAGTACCTCTCCATTGGAAAATCTGTAGGTCACTACAAGGTGTCTCTTCATCTACATGGTACCGCATCGTGGGAGCATTGACTTTGTGTTCCTCTGCAAAGTATACACTCGAGAAGTATGATATCTCTTTTAAAGAAAATGCTTCTGCAATGCACCCTTCAACTCTTGCCTTATTGCCAACCATAGCTCGAAGTTTCTTTAGAGCTCTTTCAATGTGATACATCCACCTATACTGAACAGGGCCACCTACCTTAGCTTCGTAAGGTAGATGAACAAGTAGATGTTGCATTGGATTGAAGAAACCCAGAGGGAATATTTTTTCCATCTTGCATACAAGCACTGGTATCTCTTTCTCCAACCTCTCCATCATGTCTTTCGATATTTCTTTAGCACATAATTGTCTATAGAAATAACTTAGCTCACACCTTCCACACATTATCATTAAGATATCCACGAAACATTACAGGCAGGAGTCTTTCCATGATTATGTGGTAATCGTGGCTCTTCAACCCATTTAGCTTCCCTGTATTCACATTCACAGCTCGTCTCAATCCCGCTGCGTAACCATCGGGAAATTTCAATTTCTTCATCCACCTCAACACTTCTTTCTTTTCTTTAGGTTTAAGGCAAAATGGAGCGCGTGGCTTACCCCCTACTTCAGTGAGCTCAAGTGTTGGCCGGTTACAGATCTCTGCTAAGTCTCTTCGGGCCTTTAGGTTGTCTTTTGTCTTGTCCGTTATATCCATGACCGTGCTTATAATGCTTTCACCAACATTACGTTCCTGATGCATGACGTCAATGTTGTGCATCAGAATCAAGGCCTTCGCATATGGGAGCTCCCATAATCCACAAATGTGAGTCCAGTTGTGCTCCTCTCCAAACCCTTCAAACCCATCTTCTTTCTCCACCAATTTACTCAGCACATTAGCAATTTCTGGCCCAGTTAGACGTTTCGGCGGACCCTTTCTGACAACTGTGTCTTTACGGAAGGCATTCCTCTGGAACCTAAAGGCGTGTCTCAGGGGCAGGAAACACCTATGGCAATCGAAGTAACAGATTTTTCCACCATTTACAAGGCGAAAACAATCGGTGTCTGAACCACAGATCGGACATGTCAAATTTCTATGACAGCTCCAGCCAGCAAAAATACCATAGACCATGAAATCATGGACAGACCACAAATATGCAACACGAAGGTTGAATTTCTGTTTCTTATAGCAGTCATACGCCTCTACCCCTGTCCATAATTTTTTCAGCTCTTCGATCAAGGGTTTGAGCATCACATTGAGATGCTTTCCAGGATGTTCAGGGCCAGGTATGATGAGGCACAGGAACATAAACTCATATTTCATGCAAAGGGAAGGTGGAAGGTTGTATGGAATAGCAAAGACTGGCCAGCACGAGTATGATGCGGCGGTTGTGTTGAAAGGCGTGAAACCATCGGTCGCCAACCCAATGCGAACATTTCTCGCATCCCTCGCAAAGTCCTCGTCAAAGCTATCTAGAGCCTTCCATGCCTCACTATCTGATGGGTGCACCATTACTCCGTCGTTCTCACGCACACCTTCTTTGTGCCACCTCATGTGCCTGGCACTTCGTTTTGAGATAAACAACCGCTTCAGCCTAGGTGTGAGAGGCATGTACCGAAGTTGCTTGTGTGCAACATCGGTCGTTACCTTTTCACCTTCTTCGTTCAACACCTCGACAAATCTTGGTTTTTTACACACTAAGCAATGCTTCTCTTTCTCATGCTCCTTCCAGAAAAGCATGCGCTTATCCTTGCACACATCAATCTTCTCATACTTCATACCGAGACCGCACAACAACTTCTTAGACGGTACATGTCTCTAGGCATCTTATGATTCACGGCGAAGATATCGTAGATCAATTCCACGAGATCATTGTAACAATTATTGGAAAAGAAATACTTGGACTTAATGGCCATGAGCAGCGTCACAAAAGCAAGTTTGGGTCACTTTGTGTGTTCGCAATGCATGACTTTGAAGCTTTAAGTAGCTCAAAGAACTCCCGAACCTCACGTGTTGGCGGATCCTCCGAGTCTACGTTAATCTCTGGACGCAAAGCTTCTAGCATCTCATCCATCCTTTCATCGCCCGCCCTATCATCTTCCTCTTCAACCGCAACTTCAGGTCCTTGAGCACATGACTCACCATGATGTACCCACAACTCAAAGCTTGGCATGAAACCGAACCGACACAGGTGTAGAGACATCGATTTCTTGTCCTGGGGGTGGAAATTACGGCACTTGCTGCATGGGCACTTCACCTTAACAAAGATTAGACATACTGAAAGGCACGGTCGACAAAAGCGGTAGCCTTGACCGTCCACTCGAAAGTGAGCCCCACTTTTCTCCCAACCTTCATACATCCATCGGCGGTCGTCACCCATACTTGAGGCTATATAGGTTAAATCAACAGTTATAAGGTTCATTTTGTTTCTATATATCACGACCCTACATCTATAGGAAAGGATGTCCTAAACCCACCTAAGAGTGGCTGACAAAGCGCGGATTTATGACGAGCCTATAGAGTCCGAATGAAATTTGGCAAGATAACCCGCTTGTTCTCCACCGCACGCCGGATATGGTGCAGGGAGAACAACAGGTTATGACGCCGAATTTCATTCGTCACCGTGGCTCGTCATAAATACCGCACTTTGTCATCCACTCCGAGGCTGTCCAAAAAAGGGACAATTCCGGACAGCACATCTCACATGTGACACATGTGAGACATGCCGATCCGAAACGGGTGACGCATAGGTTTCGTGACACTATGTGATTTGAAATCAAAAATAAAAATCCAACGATAATCCATTACTCAAATATATATTTATAAGCACAAATTGGATATATAAATTTTAAATAAATAAACATGTGACAAATCAATATATCAAATTTATCTTTATATCTAAACAATTATAGTTCGCAGGATTAAAGTGTGCTCATCTGGTACTCTGGGAGAATGGACAAGCTTGTAAATCTGACGCTAGGCCTAAGGCAAAACATGCATGTTTGTATCCAGCATGCCATGGTGGCACGAATCAACATGCCATGTCATCGATTGTATCTGGGTTAGCGTATTAATAACCTAGAGTAACCCACCTTAAAACTAGTTTATTGGCCTAAATATGTAGTTTGTGAGTTCGTGATCTATTTAAACCAGTTGCACAAGTGCAGTGACCCACAACATAATTTACTCTCTTTGTTGCGATGGGTAATTTTTTCCCCCTGCAATGAGGCATAGGTTTCACTTTGACTAATCTTAATTAGTAAGAAGGCTTACATTTCGCTCAAATATGTACTAGTAAGGAGAATGAACATTCAACAAATTATTAACTAATGGACCAAGTACTTGGTGTGAATATATTGAAATTTTGACTCACTGCGTAACCTGATAACCTAAACATTTCTTTGGTTGCATAGAACAAAATGCAGATAATAATTGATCAACATACAACAATTAAACTCGACTTCATTCACTTCAACTGTTTTCCCTTTTGGATTGAAGCATACATTCACACCCATTCGCTCAATAATCCATCAAATGCAAGAGTTGAACCAATATCAGAACTGAAATGCAAACCAACTGATGCAACCAAACAGATGTAAAACGTGAACTAGCCACATGTGCAGGATGAACATGCATTTTGTATCCAGCAGATGCAAAACGTGCAGGATGAAGATGCAAAACCTGGAAGCCTCTCCGGATGGGTGTAGCAGATGCTGTTCTCGCCCTCGATGGTGGGGATGAACTCGTCGATGAGGGGGTGGAGTTGTTAGGCAGGGCGCCGGTGGTGGCTGCGCATGGGCGGGCAGGCGGGTCGGCGGGCGGGCAGGGCGGCGCGGTGGGGAAGGGGCGGCGGCGGCGGGAGCCGGCGGCGGGCGGCGGGCGGCGGCGGCGACGGCGGCGGTGGCGGCGGGCGGGCGGCGGCGGGCGGGCGCGGCGCGCGGCGGGCGGGCGGCGCGCCGCGTGGCGGGCGGGCGCGGCGTAGCGGGCGGCGGGCGCCGGCGTAAGCGGGGCGGGCGCAGCGCGAATAGAAGAGTTTTCGGCGTGATTGTGCGCGGGGCGAGCGAAAAGACGCAGCCTTATCGCCAATATTAACGTCGGCCAGGGCTTTTGGCCGACGTTAATTAAGTAATTACTGTCGGCCCACGAATAAGCCAACGTTAATTAGTTAATTAACGTCGGTAACCTTTTAGCCGACGTTAATTAATTAATTAACGTCGGCTTATTCTTTGGCCGACGTTAATTAATATGGCCGACGTTAATTTCCCTGTTTCCTATAGTGCATGCAAGATTACATGTACGTGTACAGGCTACAATGATTCGACAATAGCTGAATGCATGCTACAGTTTAACATCACGAGATCTCGACAAGATCTTGATTTCCGGATATAGACGAGATTTGAAATACTAGCCGGAGTAAAAAAATTCAAAAAAATTTAAATTACTATAGTAATCTCGAAAATCTCGACGAGATCTCGCCAAATCTCGCTAAGATCTCCTATTTTTTGACTTTTTTTTGACCAGATTTGTTCTAATAACCCTTAGGAAAGTCATCTTCTATGAAAATTTGTTGAAAAACCGAATTTTTGAGATATTTTTTAAAAAATGTAGAAATACTGTCGGATTTTTATAAAAATGTACATGCCTTATCATGATGTGCAAAATTTAAGGTACCATCCTAAGAAGTTTAGGATCATACATTTATTATCTTTAAAAAATAAAAAATGGAGTGAACAAAATTGGGATAGTAACCAAGGCGACAGTGCGGTGGGTCTTCGGCGACGTGCTTACTCCGGTTCAACGCAGCTCGCTGTGGGCTCCTCGGATCTAAACTCAAACATGGCAGGCGAGGCTTAATGACGATAGGGATGGCAGAAAACGACGGTCCAAGCTCGACTCACTCCAGCGAGCTTGTGCGGGCGAACGGCGGTGCTTCAACGGACGTGCTCTAGGGCTGCGAGTGTGACTCGAGGTGGGCTACACGGTGCGCAGGACAGCGCATTAAATAGTCGCCTCAACGAGCATGAATTGTGGCAGAAACGAACCCTGAAGTTCACGGGATATAGCGGTGCAATGGATTTGGAGAAGATCCGATGATGCTGACATGGTGCAATCGCAACCATCCTCGCAGATCTAATCCAACAGCACATGACGCGTAACAACACGGTGAAGAACGACGGTTGGATTGAGATCCAACGATCAAAACACGCGGTGGTGGGCTACGAAAATAAGGCTAAAGCCGACAAAAATCTCTATTTTCGTCGGCAAACCGACGAAAATTAGCCGACGGGAGTAATCTGATGAAAACATCTGTATTTTCGACGGCAACTGATGAAAATATATGTAATTTCGTCGGCTGAGCCAACCGACGAAAACATTGCCCGTCGCCAGCCTGGCCGCGTGCGCGCTGACGTGGCACAATTTTGTCGGCCGAGCCAACCGACGAAAACATTGCCCGTCGCTAGCCTGGCCGCACGCGCTGACGTGGCACAGTTAGTTTCGTCGGCTAGCCCTAGCCAATGAAAATACGCACGAGGCCATCAGTTGTTTCGTCAACCAATTTTCGTGAGCCCTAGCCGACGAAAACGCTTGCGAAAATTAAAAAATATAGAAAATTATAAAAATCCCAGAAAATTCACAGGATATGACAACATGCATATAATTCCCAGAAAATTCACTGCATACATATAATTCACACAAAATTCCTCAAAAATTACAAAAAATTCTAACAACCATAGAATGTCTATCACAAGTTCATTACACACATTCATCATACAAATCCATGTCACACATGTGCATATCTCATACACAAGCATCATTATTGGAGCTCATTGTACTTCAACATTGATGTGCAAGTATATGACAAGGTAACCAGTCCACAATTTTTTGGGCATGAACTCCTACAACCAGCAAAATAGTCAAGCACGATAAAGACAAAGGAACAAATGCCGAACACTGACAAATGCAAAAACATGAGAGCATTACACGACAACTAGGAATATTATACTCAACAAAAATATGAATGAAAGCTGAAAATGAGTAACCAAATGGAGTAAATGTCATTCGTCTCAGTTCGCACCCAGCTTTCCATTTAACATTTTTAGTACACATTCTCCTCTTGACAACAATTAGTTTATTAATAATCCTTTTCAAGTTTTTTCTTTGTTAGCATAAAAGATATAGCTAGTTAAAGTGTTCAATCTGCTAGGAATCCAATTGTTAAGCAGTAAGCTATCAAATAGCAATTGCCAAAGAGTACTAACGCAAGCATTTATGAAGTAACAATCAATTTTAGATGTAGGTCTGGAATTGAATAAATACATGTGAGACCCCGTTCTGACGAACAGGAACCTCCATGTGATTACTGTGCTATTCCCTGGATCAGTAGCTAGCACTCACATGTTTACAACAATTGGAATCACAACCACACAATATAATAATTAAGCGGAAATGATTATACAAATAAATATTACAACTCAGAGAATTTAGCAGCAAAAGAAGCAATAACCCGTAGTTTGCCCAACCGACCCGCAGGCAACTGACCAGGCATAAACTCTAGATAGAACACGCTTCAAGGAAGAACCCGCAACCTGCGATGAACAACTTCGAAGCTGCGCTAACTCAACCACCTACAATATAATTAGGCAAGGGTGAGTATTTTACATACTCAGCAAGACTTAAGCAAAACCTACCATATATGCAGGCCATTTTAAAGGAGGCTATTACAGTTAATTTGCATAAAGCGAATTTGAATTTGGAAACCAAGTTATTTGCAATCGGAATTTAAAAGAGCAGATTAATTGATAGCAAATAAGTAAAGCATAAATAACACTCACCGTCCTCCATGACGTGAGCGACGAATCAAACCTTGCCCTCGCATGGCATATATCCAGTTCTTTGTCCACAGAGGCACAACAATGATTCCAATACTTGCCCACACAGGGTATAGCATTGGGTCATCTGTGGGGTAAGCTAACTTGTAAAATAAACCCTTTTGGAAACAATAAAACATTTAACTCGTGCAAGTTCACCAAGACACCCATGACCGCGGGTACGGCTAATCAATTAGATTTAAACTCTGCAGAGGTATACAACTGTACCCACAAGGAATGATCAACTTACCACGTCAGCCGTGGATCGCCATACAAGAGTATGCGAATGAGCGATCATACATAGTCATTAAATTCCTAGACAAGGCTTTACACCAGCCCGGGACGTTAACCCTCGCCCTGAAAACAGAGACACTCACCCAAGTCGTGGATCCACATTTATCACACCCAACACCACGTCTCTGTCCATGGCAAGGCGTACACCGTTACACCGGCCAGGCAATTACCCATACGAACTGCATGGAAGCCCCTCACAAGCAATCCGTGCATCGAATGCCTCCGCTAGCTCCCGCCTACCAATGAGCAAAGCCATGTCTAAACAATTTAATAGGCTAAGGCTAACCCATCCTCACCCTCGTGGTTTGTACGGATTTTCTTGGATCATACAACACGACGTTCGGTCCTTAGTTGTGACACGGGCGACACTTCACCCTATACTACGTGCTATTCCTTTCTGCACAATCGGCTATTGCCAATAATCGCCCGCATCAAAGCATAGTTTTCTTTTGGGTTTTTAATCAAAATACCCGAAACCAACAGTAACATTTTCAATGTTTTCAGGAAACAATTACTGGTTTGATCATTTGCATAATTGATTCTAAAGCATGGCTAAGCATTAATAATATGAACGCATATACCCAAGATGACATTAAGTAGTGCCTATCCTCAATCTATGGTTGTCAAGGTTCACATTTCCATAATCATCAAAGGAGGATCACAAGACAACAGGTATAACTACCAATCCACAAATTAGCAATTTACATAAAGTAAACGCATGCATAAAACAATTTGATGCACAAAAAGAATATAAAATACTGGGATCAATATGGTCAAAGGATGCTTGCCTTGCTTAATCACTGATTACGACGAAGACGAGGATTGCGGTTGACGACGACGAATGACGAAGCTAGAGATGTCGGGTCTACACGTCGAACAACGGAAAATAAAGCAAAGCAATAAACTAACTTCAATAAAGGCAACAAGGAAATAAATAGCAAAAACAGATAAAACTCTGCACAAGAAACAGGGATTGCTCTTTATGAATTTATTAATCTTATTTTACGAATTCAAGATGTAAAGATTGATTAGATTGATAGGATTTATCATTAGATGCAAGCTTTCATTGATTTACTATTCACAATATGAATTTTTGGCAATCTTATAACTTATGGGTTTTGCTCTATTAGGATTCGGATTCAAAGCAAAACGAAATAGGAATATTTTCTTAGATTACGGTAGATCATAATCTAAAGATCATTTCTAAGTTGTTCTTTACTAAGTTCAGATTTAGATGAGCTGCTTTGCGAGCTAATGAAAATGCTTAAATGATTTCATTAGAGTATGAATGGTTAGCTTCTTATCTTTAATCGATTTCGCTTGGAATTAGTTTCATGCAAGTTAAATCTATTGATTTAGGCTACTGAGATTATTTTCGTAACATTTGAGAAGGTTCTGGTGATAAAAACAACTTAACTATAGGTTCCTTTCATCATTACCTAAAGCTTATTCATTCGTATTAAGGCCTAATGAAATGTGATTACTTAGGGGTATTCAGCTATTAAGATTAATATGCAGAACATGATGAAGTATGGTTATTTCTTCATATTAAGATGATTTATACTTTGTTAAACAATCCTAAGCTGATTCCATAAATTTTAGGCTTTGGCTGATATATTATATTCGTTGTTGAAAAGGCTTAAGTGGCATTGCAAAGTTGACGCTATTCGGAAACGGCCAAAAGGTGAAACAAAAGGGTTAACACTTAAGGGTTTTGATCTGATGAGATAAATAGGCAAACCTTAATGGAATATGATTCTTTTTACAGATCATGGTAGTATAAACCTTGTACAATGTTACTAAACTAATTTTACTGATTTTAGCATTTGGATGGGTTATTTTATCTACTGTTAATTTGTCTAAATGACCATATGGGAAACATTGAATCGGCCAAGCTTCACTTTGAGTTTGCAACTATATTATATAAGATCTTTAATTCATTTTTCAGGTGTTAGCAGAGTATCATCCAAAAAATGTTTTAAAGTTGATTTTGCATTGTCTTGACTTAAACTGCAATAGGTTTCCTATTTGATTATTGTTACATTTGACATTTCTTTATGATAAAAGAATTCGAGTTAAACTTTATTTCAATCATTTTCACATACATATGTCCTCACTGTTTTTAGGAACTTTATATAAATTTACATTATCATTTTGTGAGCCATTATATTATTATTTTGCTAATGGCCATAACCTGGTTAAATAAATGACTATGAAGCAAGTATGTTAAATTGAGTTCACCACTAGATGATGTTACATAATTGAGTTTGATTCTAAGTGTTTATGCACACATGGGTTCTTGCTGTTTCCAGAAACCTATTCAAAGTGCTGTTACCATTTTATGAGCTATCATGCTACTATTCTTAGTAATGTTCATACTAAGGTTTATTAATGATCGCAATGCAGTACATAAACTTAGTTCCAATCATTTAATATCTCTGCATGATGAGGCTTATTAAGAACCTAGAAGCACATAATCATTTCTTATATGATTTTATGAACTATTATACCCTCATTTCTATTAATTGCCATATTAAACTTTACTAACGGTTGCTAAGCAAATAAATTAAACTTAGTTCAAAAATTAAATGTATTTGCATATATTGAATACATCCTGATTCCTAAAATCTCATGAATATTGATGTAATCCCCTATCAACTACTTGATGTGGCTAAACGAGTCGCTCACACTCAACTTGTTCAATCAAGTTCTTACCAATTCTTACCAACTGAGCAGGAGGTGATGGCAACCGACAAGAAAATAACTTCTGGAGATAAGTGTATCGGTGCCAAACACATGTACCTGGGGCAGTAGTATATGTGGAGCTATAGGTGGCTGAAAATAGTACAAAGGAAAAGCTGAAACCACATTAGTCAAAGCAAGTTGAATAATCGTTCAACGATGGTACCGTGCTGGTCCTAGGCCTAACCGTACTAGAGACGCGAGCCGGGACACAAACGTCGCCACGGAAATCCAACCTTCGAACCGAAAAACAAAGGCACTACCCCAAGCTCCCTTTTCTTCCTTTCTTTTCTTTTTAGTGCGGCTCTTTTCTATGCACTTGCCTTTTCCTTTTTTTTTTGTGCGGCTCTTTTTTTTTTGCACTCGCCTTTTTCTTTCTTTTCAACTTTCAGATGGTACTGTAGGGGCAGAAACTTTTACAAGGAAACCAAGCCACTATTTTTCGCAAGATCGCTCAACAATTTTTGAAACCAATATGCTAATTTTTTGGGAAGATTGACCAACAATTTTTTTTTGGATTTTCCTTCTAGGATGAACACAAACCCTAGAATTGTGATGGAGGCGGCTCAATTCAGCAATGGAAGCACGCTGCAACGAAACCCTAGGCGACACAAGAGACAATGACGACGATGATGATGAAAGCAAAGGTGACGATAAATGTGACACGAACTCGAAACTCTACGGGAAAGACACTAAAACCAGCACACGACACAACGATGCAACCGAAGACTCAACAAGCAAGGACTAAGTAGTAAAAGCAAAAGCTAAAATTGGTTTAGACAAAGGCAATCTAATCTACTATTTTTTGGTTTTCTGGACTGTAGGTAAATAAATGCAAACAAGTAATCTCTCACCGATCAATCTGGCGCTCTGATACCACCTGATATGACTTTGGGTCCCGATCTTTCGATGAGAGGAGGGTAACTATCGATTTGGTAGGAATCGATGTTGACGGCCCGACTACAACCGTCCAGGACGTTGCGCCTTAGCAACCGATACACCAACTCCAGATGGTTATTGATCTCGCCGAGACGCGATCAACCTGACCACGAAGGTCATTGTTCCTGCAAGCAATCGAAGAACATAGCAAGAACAAGATGAACAACCAACTAAATTGGCAAATGTGTATTAAGCTCAAATATGAAAGAAACACAAACGGTGGGGTTCTGTAACGATAAACAGGCGGTCTAGTCGACACGCGTGATTATCGGTATGTAGCAAAGGCTAGACATAACTAAACAAAACCCAAGTCCTAAATGAGGGTTTGGGTGGTTATTTATACTAGAGGAACAGGAGGGGGCCTTCCATAGTAAAGGAAATCTAATACAACTCAAATCCAAAACACCAAGTCTTCTTTGACTCGAGTTTGACTCGGACTGGAAAAGCAATGTGTGGTTTTAGGCAGTTTTCGGATGCATCTGAAGGAATTTTGAGGTGCAGCTAGATCCTTTGGAAAGTAGACTCCGAGATCTTTCAAACGTGTACTCATGGGCCTCCAGACTCCTCCGGAATCAAAAGTTATGATACTTTAAAGTCAGTGCTGTTTCTAAGTTCGAATTGGACTCGAACTCGGACTGAAAAAGTGTTCTGGATTGTTTTGCGTTTTCCTGCTGACTCGAAGGGAATTTTTAGGTGATCTCAGATCCGTTTGAAAGAGGACGACCAGGGCTTTCGTTCTTGTACTCATAGACCTCTAGAAGCCTTCTGGAAAAAAAGTTATGGCCGTTTGAATTTGACCATCTCTGGGAGTCCGAAGCTGATTCCAATTTGCTCTTCCCTCCGGACGCGAAATCCCTTGTGCTTTGCAAGTCTTCCCCAAGGTTCCTAAGAATAATCAAATCATCACAAGTATTAAATAGCATTCCATTCATATTATCACTAATGGAAAGGCTATGGAACGCATTCACCTGATGATTAAACTGTCGTGCACTAGCTCGAGTAACCGGTCCTTGGATAATAGCAGCGTGTTCAAATTGATGTGTAGATGTGGCTATATCCATGGAAGTGATGTCCTCATCATTCTCCTCTTCTTGCATTTGAGTCGTCCTCGACTCAAGCTCACCCTTTTGGACGTCTTCAGCACAAAACATCCTCATATAGGATCTGATAATTATCGATATAGCTCAAGACCTCTTTCCAAAGATATAATGGCACGATGATTAATCGTCGATGCGCTAGCTCGAGTCATTGGTCCTTGGACTATTGTAGGATCGGCTCGTTGGTAAGTTGTAGTAGACATGGTTGTATCAAAAGAGGTGATGTCCTCATCAGGAGGCGGCCAAGGTGGCGGCCTAACTGCTGGAGGTGAAGGTCCCATGCCCTGAAGCCTAGGCGGCGGCCAAGGTGGTAGCCGAAATGACGTGGATGATGATGCCAAATCCAAAAGCCAAGAAGGCCAGCTGTGTGATCGCCCTGGCCAAGGTGGAGGTCGGTGAAACCTTGCAGCTGAAAGCAGCATAGTAGGAATAGCCTTGGTCATATCCATGCCGAACATGGTCTCATCATTCTCCCTTTCTTGAATTGGAGTCGTCCTCGACTCCATGGCATGCTCGTGTGAAAGGTTAGTGGCAACAACGGGCGAAGCAACATGCACATCCTTTGTAGTCAAAGCAATGGTGGAAGAACAAATGTAAACACGATGAACCATATAATCTCCTTTCTCATTATATTGGCCAATAACATGAAAACTATTTCTCTGTAAGCATGGCAGATTGCAATGAAGAGCAAGTTTCTCCTCTAAACTATTTAGATCACATAGAGTATTAAATTCAATATAACCTAAAGTATCTAAAGAAGACATCAATTTAAGCTCATCTTTTTATTTAGTGATGTGAAGAACATGTCTGTCATCAGCACAAGTGAAAGTTTCATGTCCATTCACTAGTTGTGAAGTTGATATAAGTGAAACATTACCGCACAACTCTTTTTTATCACAAGAGATAGCATGCACATCATCCTGTAACAATGAAATTTCAGCCATGGGTTCCACTAAAGGTTGCTCTATGACAAAGATGAGTAGTGGACAATTTCAGCATATCAAAATTATTTTCACCACGTGTAAAATCAACACCTTTTACATTACCTTCTAAAATTTCATCCATTGTTGTAGGTGTCGGGGTATCCATATCTCGTTTCATAGTCGAAGGGAATGTCCCATGCTCGACTTTCTCATCTTCCATGTTCTCAAACTCTTTTTGCTTGTCCTCTTTTGTCTGCAAAATGTTAGCCACAAGAGGAGGTGCAGCAACAGGTGCCTCAAGTGAAGCTAGTAGTGCATTCAAACTTTCAATACTACAAGCACTTTCAAACAATCGTGAAAGAGATCGATATGTTTGACCAATAAGAATATCCTGAATACCTTTATTAAGCCCATGAATGAACCTAAACTGGATAGCTTCATCACGTTCTTCTAAACCACAACGTAACAAACAAGTTTGCAATTCACGATAGTATTCTCTAACAGTATTACTCCCTTGTTTTAAGCATTGAAGTTTAGCAAGCAAACACTCAAAGATAATATTCAGGAACAAATTCAAGTCTCATAATTTTTTTCATGTCATTCCAATTCTCAGGTTTTCTCCCTTTTCTACAAACATGCTTCCACAATGTTAACGCATACCCAGAAAGCACATTAGCGGCAAAACTAATTTTTTCATTTTCAGACAAATTAGACATGCTAAATTGTTTGTCTACCGCTATTTCCCAATCAATATATGCTTCAGGGTCAAAGTTTCCAGCATAAGGAGGCAATGTTATTTTGAGGTTACCGTGTTCAAGAGTAGGAGACGAAGCCTTCATATTGTTTATGTTGCAACTCTTTTGGTTGAATCGAAGTGAACTCGTTTCATGTGGACCTGCCATGATTAGTAGATAACAAGGAAAAAACAAAACCAGATGTAATCCCCTATCAACTACTTGATGTGGCTAAACGAGTCGTTCACACTCAACTTGTTCAATCAAGTTCTTACCAATTCTTACCAATCGAAAGGGGAGGTGATGGCAACCGACAAGAAAATAACTTCTGGAGATAAGTGTATCGGTGCCAAACACATGTACTTGGGGCGGTAGTATATGTGGAGCTATAGGTGGCTGAAAATAGTACAAAGGAAAAGCTGAAACCACATTAGTCAAAGCAAGTTGAATAATCGTTCAACGATGGTACCGTGCTGGTCCTAGGCCTAACCGCATTAGAGACGCGAGCCGACACAAACGCCGCCACGAAATCCAACCTTCGAACCGAAAAACAAAGGCACTACCCCAAGCTCCTTTTCTTCCTTTCTTTTCTTTTTAGTGCGGCTCTTTTACGTGCACTTGCCTTTTCCCTTTTTTTGTGCGGCTCTTTTTTTTTTCGCCTTTTTCTTTCTTTTCAACTTTCGATGGTAGTCTTGTAGGGGCAGAAACTTTTACAAGGAAACGAAGCCACTATTTTTCGCAAGATCGCTCAACAATTTTTGAAACCAATATGCTATTTTTTTTGGGAAGATTGACCAACAATTTTTTTGGATTTTCCTTCTAGGATGAACACAAACCCTAGAATTGTGATGGAGGCGGCTCAATTCAGCAATGGAAGCACGCTGCAACGAAACCCTAGGCGACACAAGAGACAATGACGACGATGATGATGAAAGCAAAGGTGACGATAAACGTGACACGAACTCGAAACTCTACGGGAAAGACACTAAAACCAGCACACGACACAACGATGCAACCGAAGACTCAACAAGCAAGGACTAAGTAGTAAAAGCAAAAGCTAAAATTGGTTTGGACAAAGGCAATCTAATCTACTATTTTTTGGTTTTCTGGACTGTAGGTAAATAAATGCAAACAAGTAATCTCTCACCGATCAATCTGGCGCTCTGATACCACCTGATATGACTTTGGGTCCCGATCTTTCGATGAGAGGAGGGTAACTATCGATTTGGTAGGAATCGATGTTGACGGCCCGACTACAACCGTCCAGGACGTTGCGCCTTAGCAACCGATACACCAACTCCAGATGGTTATTGATCTCGCCGAGACGCGATCAACCTGACCACGAAGGTCATTGTTCCTGCAAGCAATCGAAGAACATAGCAAGAACAAGATGAACAACCAACTAAATTGGCAAATGTGTATATGAAAGAAACACAAGCGGGGTTACGTAACGATAAGCAGGCGGTCTAGTCGACCAGCGTGATTATCGGTATGTAACAAAAGAGACATAACTAAACAAAACCCAAGTCCTAAATGAGGGTTTGGGTGGTTATTTATACTAGAGGAACGAGAGGGCCTTCCATAGTAAAGAAATCTAATACAACTCAAATCCAAAACACCAAGTCTTCTTTGACTCGAGTTTGACTCGGATTGGAAAAACAACGTGTGGTTTTATTTCGGATGCATCTGAAGGAATTTTGAGGTGCAAGCCGGATCCTTTGGAAAGTAGACTCAGATATTTCAAGCGTGCTATGGGCCTCCGGACTTGTAAGACCCGTTAAGCAGGAACCTCCATGTGATTCTTGTGCTATTCCCTGGATCGACACTCACATGTTTACAACTAAATGCGAGGAGAAATATAGCAGCAAAAAGAAGCAAGCCTTGTGGTTTACCCATCCAATCCGCGAACTGGCGACCGAGCATAAACTTTAGAATACTCCATAACTTACGATGGAACAGCTTAAGCTCTAAACCACCTACAATATAATTAGGCAGGGGAGTATTTTACGTACTCGGCAAGACTTGAAACAAAACCTATAGTTTCAAAGGAAATCTAATTTGCATAAAGCGAATTTCATTTGTAAATCAAATATTTGCCGGAATTTATAAAAGCAAGATTTAATTGATAACAAATAAGTAAGCATAACTAACACTCACCAGTCCTCCATTGAGTTGAATCGATCCTTGACATATATCGAGTTGATTCAATACTTGCCCACTATAGCATTGGGTCATCTGGAAAAGAAAATCAAAGCTAACATTGGAATGTGGTGCTCATGATAGGCAGTTTAATTAGATTTAAACTCGGATGTACAACTTTACCCACAGGAATGACCCACCTTTTGCAAGATCACACCGCCTCCAATAGGACATTGTGTACGCAGGATGCAGCATTATCTAGACATGGCTTTGGTCCAGCCCAGGCGTTAATCGTAGGAAACTAGTGGTTCCTTTCCAGCGATCTTCACACACAACCAGCGAGACACGGCGGCGTACACGTTTGGGTGGAAACCCTTCGAAACGTGCACTGCTAAGCTCCCGCCTACCAATGAACAAAGCCAAGTCCTCCTAGACTCCTCCGGAATCAAAAGTTATGATACTTTAAAGTCAGTTTTACTCAAAGTACTGTTTCTAAGTTCGAATTGGACTCGAACTCGGACTGAAAAAAAGTGTTCTGGATTGTTTTGATGCACAAAGGAATATAAAATCTGGGCTCAATATGGTGAAGGATGCTTGCCTTGTAATTATTGCTTACGGAGAAGACGAGATTTGCGGTTGGCGGCGGCGGCGGCAATCTGAACGTCGGGTTCTACTCGTCGAACAAGCGAAAATAACGCAAAACAATAAACTAGATTCAATAAGGCAAAAGAACATAGATAGCAACACAAATAAAACTACGATAAGGAAAGCGAGGATTGCTCTTTTATGAGTTTATTAATCTTATTTTACTGAATTCAAGATGCAAGGATTGGTTAGATTAATAGAGTTAAGCATTAATTACAATAGTTCATTGATTTTACTATTCACGATATGAGTTCCAGCCAATTCTTATTGCTTACAGGGTTTTGCTCTACTAGGATTTAGATTTAAAGCAAGGTAAATTAAGGATATTTTCCTAGATTATGGTAGATTATAACCTAAAGATCTATTCTAAGCTATTCTTCACTAAATTCAGATTTAGATGAGCTACTATGAAGTTAATGAATAGGCCTAACTGATCATGCCGGACTATGAATGGATTTGCTCCTTATCGCTAATTGATTTCGCTTAGAATTTGTTTTACTCAAGTTACATCTAGTGATTTAGGTTACTGATAACATTTCCATGCCTTTTGAGGAGGTTCTGCTACAAACAATTTCACAATTAAGGTCCAGTTGTTCTTTCTAACGAATTCACAAATGTGATTATTTAGGGGTATTTAGCCTACAAGATTAATATGAAAACGTTAGCAAATTGGGATTATCTTTTTATAACACGGTAGACTATACTTTAAAGAACATTGCTAAACTAGTTCCATAAGTTTTAGGATTTTGGTCGCGACTATACTCTTATCGCTAATATGGTTCATGTTATACTTAAAGACTACACTATTCAAAATCGGCAAGAAAGGGGAAATGACAAATTAACGATTAAGAGTTTTAAACTATTTGGATTTGTATGCAAAACATGATGGAATATGGTTATTTCTTCAATGATTTACACTTTGTACAACAATCCTAAGCTATTTCCATAAATTTTAGGCTTTAGGTAGATACATCATAATCATTCTGAAAAGGCTTAAGTGGTATTATTAAGTTGACACTATTCGGAATCGGCCAAAAGCGACGAAAAGGGTTATCGCTTAGGGTTTTGATCTGATGAGAACTAACCTGCACATAAGCTCAAATATGAAAGAAACACAAGCGGTGGGGTTACGTCAGAACGATAAACAAAGGTCTAGTCGACACGCGTGATTATCGGTATGTAGCAAAAGCTAGACATAACTAAACAAAACCCAAGTCCTAAATGAGGGTTTGGGTGGTTATTTATACTAGAGGAACAGGAGGGGGCCTTCCATAGTAAAGGAAATCTAATACAACTCAAATCCAAAACACCAAGTCTTCTTTGACTCGAGTTTGACTCGGACTGGAAAAGCAACGTGTGGTTTTAGGCAGTTTCCGGATGCATCTGAAGGAATTTTGAGGTGCAGCCGGATCCTTTGGAAAGTAGACTCCGAGATCTTTCAAACGTGTACTCATGGGCCTCCAGACTCCTCCGGAATCAAAAGTTATGATACTTTAAAGTCAGTGCTGTTTCTAAGTTCGAATTGGACTCGAACTCGGACTGAAAAAGTGTTCTGGATTGTTTTGCGTTTTCCCGCTGACTCGAAGGAATTTTTAGGTGATCTCAGATCCGTTTGAAAGAGGACGACCAGGGCTTTCGTTCTTGTACTCATAGACCTCTAGAAGCCTTCTGGAAAAAAAGTTATGGCCGTTTGAATTTGACCATCTCTGGGAGTCCGAAGCTGATTCCAATTTGCTCTTCCCTCCGGACGCGAAATCCCTTGTGCTTTGCAAGTCTTCCCCAAGGTTCCTAAGAATAATCAAATCATCACAAGTATTAAATAGCATTCCATTCATATTATCACTAATGGAAAGGCTGTGGAACGCATTCACCTGATGATTAAACTGTCGTGCACTAGCTCGAGTAACCGGTCCTTGGAAATAGCAGCGTGTTCAAATTGATGTGTAGATGTGGCTATATCCATGGAAGTGATGTCCTCATCATATAAAATATGGTTCCTCAAATATATTGTGTTATATTGTGCCTCTCCATAGAATATAGGCCCTAAAAATATTTGTGGTAGGATTTGTGCTTTTCAGAACTAGCTGACGTATGATTTTTTAGAATTACTCATAGAATTATTTTTTTCCAAACTAACCATCATACATTTTTTTCTATTTGTAAAGCATTTATAAAACCTGATAAAATTAAAATGCATTTTTCATAATTAGCCTCCTCATAGCAAAAAACAAAACAAAAACAAAAAACACTGTAGCAAGCAGCGCTCCAGTCCGCTGCATGCTGCAGCCTTTTTTTTTGCCGTCACGTGTCGGACTGGGGGCATTGCAGCACCTCAGTCCGCTTCTTTGGCTAATTTAAAAAAAATTAACAGGCTAAACAGTAAAAATTTCATTAGATGCTAGTAGGGGGCAGAGGGCAAGGAGAACGACCACCATGGCCAGAGTGCGAATCGTGACGCAAGATCCAAAGGACAAGAAATTTTCAGGAGAAAATTGTTTATTTGCCACTAAAAGTTGGCCGGTTCCCCACAATGCCATTGCGAAGATGCTGTTCTCTGCATTGCCATCCGATCTCAAATTGCCTTCCCATTTTGCCATTGCCGTCAAGTTGGCTGTCAAGCCACTGTTAGTTGACACGCGAAAAGACCAAATTGCCCTCCTTTTGAGTGTGCATCAGATTAGGCAAACCGAAGCAAAGTTTGGATAAAATGAAATGAACAAATAAATAATTTATGTCGTGGGTAATATTACAAACATAATAAAATAAATAAATAATTTATATCACACTAGTAATATCTGAGACACTAATAGGGCAAAGATACTCAAAAGGAGGGTAATTTGGCCTTTTCGTGTGTCAACTAACGGTGGCTTAACAAATTAACTTGACGGCAATGGCAAAATGGGAAGGCAATTTGAGATCGGATGGCATCTGAGAACAACATCTTCGCGATGGCATTGTGGGGAACCGCCAACTTTCATGGGCAAATAAATAATTTTCTCAATTTTCGAGCAACTCGGTCGTATTAGGTAGAATCGCGATGCCGCGTCATGAGAGAGGAAAATCCGGTATGAGTTTTTTGCAAATCGAATTTATGAAACTGCAGTTTTTGTTCAAAATAACCGTGAACGACCTATTCTGATTTCAAAATACTCTAAATCTTTTGCAAAACCACCGATTGAAGGGACCGATGTATTTTTTATTTTCGCAAAATCACCCACTGGTCAAAAATAGTCTAGAGGAAAAGAGCGAAAAATTATTAGAGATGACAACCTTCTTTTGTTAAGCCTAATACTCTACGCGTTCATCGAGTAACAATACATATTCGCATAACCACCCACCGGTGAAAAATAGGCAAGAGGAAAAAGGGCGAAAAATTATTAGAGACGACAACCTTCTTTTATCGAGTCTAACACTCCATGCGTTCACCGAGTAATAATATACGTCTAAAAAAATATCAGAGATCGAAATGGAAAATCGAGTTGGGGAAAAAGTCTAGAGATAGAGCTGCACACATATCTCTAGCGATAAAAACATTTTTTTCCGGGAAAAACGGAGAACCCAACCGCGAATACAAAAACTACGGATTTTTTTGGGAAACGAAAAATAAAGGCGACTGACCCGTACGTGAATATACGAAACGATAGGGCCCTTTTTGCAAAACCACCGATCGAAGAGACCGGATGCATTTTTTTCGCAAAACCACCCACTGGTAAAAAATAGTCTAGAGGAAAAAGGGCGAAAAATTATTAGAAACGACAATCTTCTTTTGTCGAGTCTAACACTATACGCGTTCACCGAGTAATAATACACGTTTAAAAAAATATCAGAGATCGAGATGGAAAATCGAGTTGGGGAAAAAGTCTAGACATAGAGCTGCACACATTTCTCTGGTGCTGAAACCAAATTTCTGGGAAAAACGTATTTTTTTATGTATTTCCTTTTTTAAAAGGCTGCTCGGACCCGCGGGCGAATCTATGAACCGCTATAAACCTTCGACGAATCTGTTTTTTTTTCGTTTTTTGGTTTTTTATGTTTGTTAAAAAAAATGGGTCGTCTGTGTTTTTTTGGTGGCGAAAACATTTTTCCCGGGTTTTTTGGGTGGCGAAAACCTTTTCCCCGGGTTTTTTCGGTGGCGAAAACATTTTTTCCGGGAAAAACAGAGAAAGGACCTGAACGTAAGAAGCAGGACCTGTTTGTTATTTTTTTTGGATCTGTTCGCTATCCTGAAAAATTAGAAAAGGGCTTGTTCGCGATTTGAAACTAACGGGAGGCTTTTCCGTAAAATGCCGCGCCAGGGACCCAAACGCGAAGGGAAAAAAACATCTTTGTCTCACAGAAAATTATACAGGGACCTATCCGTAATTTTGAAAAAATAGAAGGGCTTTTTCGCAAAACGGCACGGCGACACGTGGACGGCCTCTCCTTGGTCCAATCCCAGGCGCTATAAGGAGTTTTATAATTAGCAAGATCGATATTATTAATCTGCCCTTTATTTTGGATAGGAGGCAACATGCTGGTGACTCGACAAGCTCAACTGATCATTGAAGTCCTAGATTCGTGTGCTTGTTAGGGCATGTGCAATAGTACATGTCA
This sequence comes from Guadua angustifolia, assembly GCA_036346375.1. Taxonomy (NCBI): domain Eukaryota; kingdom Viridiplantae; phylum Streptophyta; class Magnoliopsida; order Poales; family Poaceae; genus Guadua; species Guadua angustifolia. Next base: position 23,410,726 of record CM070520.1, read on the forward strand.
GCTGTCTATAAGACCACGCTACCTAGGATTTTAGATGATGTAGAGGAGAGAGAAGGAGGAGAGAGAAAGTTGATGTCTACTATTTAACAGACAGTCTTATAGACAGTTTTCTATTGTATGTACCATTGTATAGACAGTCTGTTAATTGGATGAGAGACCATTACAGACAACTATATAAACGATCCATTGCATGAGTTATTTCTAGTGCTGTCTATAGATGATATGGAGATACAATATAGACAGCTACTGTCTATACCACTGTACGTGTCCTTATGTATAGGAGAATAATTGTCTGAAGCAATTATGAAGCTGATGAGTTGGGGCCTCGCGCGCCAGTCCAAACTCATGTTCGTTGCGCCACCTCCGCATGCAGCTGGTCGAGAACGACGACGACGACCGATGCGTCACTCATGCATGCATGCTCCCGTACTGACGAACGAATTATTTTTTCTTGAACAAGAACGACAAATTATGCACCAAGTTTTTATTTTTAACTTAGGTAGCAGCAGGAATTGGAAAATGTGAAACAGCACACATATATAGCTGCATTTATTCAGCTAGAAATTCCAAGTACATGGTTAAGCTCGACGAGCTCACAGATAGTATGAAAATAGAATAGGGAAATCGATAGCACAGGCATATGCATGCTTGTGAGACAGCACGCACGCTCATTGACCACAACCCTGGAGCAGACATGCAGAGTTGTACAATGGAGTCCGTGCATACTTATTTTGTTGTCCAGTACTGATTGATCGGACGTTCAGCTCAGGGGTAAACCTCGATTACTGATATAGGGCCCAACACCGGCGTGATCTTGTAATCACTGAAACCGGCGTCGGAGAAGATGCTTCTCCACTCGTGCTCCTCTCGCCCAACGCCGCTAATGCACATGACGAACACGCTGTGCATGTCTTCCGCCTCCGCGATATTGGTGTCGCGCGGCCCAGACCCCGCCACTATCTCTACGATTACCACCTTTCCTCCGGCATCTCTCGTAGGGATCGCTTCCTTGCAGTGCCGAAGTATCTTGACGCAATCATCATGGCTCCAGCAATGCAAAACATACTAAAAAAAATTGAGAGAAAATTATTAGGGTCTTTTTGAGGAGATGTAGTTTTTTAAAAAAGTTATTTTTTTATTTTTCTGAACTGAAAAGCAGTTATAGTTTTTTATAAAAGACTGTTTAACAAATAGTTAATTTCTCTCAAAGAATAAGCTGCAAAGCAGATTCTGCTGAACTTTCAATTTTGGCTTTTGCTAGTTATACGTAGCTTTTAACTTATACTAAAAACCACTTAAAAACTGAGCTGTTTAAAAGTTTATTGGCTTTTCGAAAACTAAACTTGGCTTACAGTCCTCCAAACAAGACCTTAATGCTTTTCCAAAGAAAAATTACGTGACACAAATTAAGTGTGTTGGTACCTTCAGTAAAACAGCATCTGCTGACGGAATGGACTCAAACATGTCGCCGGCGACGAACTGCGGGTTGCCACTAGCGGCGGGGGCGTCGCTGACGACGTGAGGGAGATCCATCACGGTGCACTTGATGTGCGGGAAAGCCCTCGCAATGGCCTTTGCGACCGCGCCGTGGCCCCCGCCGACGTCGACTAGCGAGCCCAGCCCGCAGAAGACGTCGCCGTGTTCGCTAATGATGGCCTCCATGAGGTGCTGGCTTTCGGCGACCATGGCGTCGTTCGCCGTGCTGGTGTCCGGGTTCCCCACATCCCACCGGGGGCGGCCGTGCGACTGCTCGAAGAGCGATTTCGCGGCTGCCGGCCCGGTCCTGAGCCACGCGGGCATGTCGAAGAATGGGGAGACGGAGACAGGGCTTACCACGAAGCGCAACATAGGAGACTGGCTGCGCGGGCCGACGAAGAGGCAGGACGCCGCGGTGAGCGTGTACACGGCCTCGCCGCCGTCTGCGGTGGTTGCGCCGAAGATGCCCGACGTGCCGAGCAGTTTCATCAGGCACCGGAGGTCGGGGAGCTTGGCCGCATGTACTCCCGTGTCTGCGGCGATGTCGGCGAGGGTGGCGGCACCACCACGGCGGTGGATGGCGTCGGGGATGCCGAGATCCACGGCACACTTGAGCGCCATCGGCTTGATAAAGCCGAACATGTGGTGATAGAGCAGGGCGAAAGCTCCGACCATGTCCTGAGAGCTCACTTCGTCATGGACGAACGCCGCCATTGTTACCTTGCGTGCTGCGAAGCTTTGTCCGTGTAGTGCTGCTTGGCCTTGCCTACCAATACGATACGCTGGCTTTTATAGAGGGCGGAATGATTAAAAAAAGAGCTATATTGCACGATACTACTAGTCATCAAGCGTGGAATGCACGTGCTAGCCGTTTGAATACTTGTTAGCTATTGGGTGGTTACTGCGTTTTGGAAGCCCTCCAAATATGACCTGAATTTGTTAGCACTACCTGCTTACTGTATAATTTACTATTTACCATAACTGGTCTAACATATATACCTTTTTTAAAACCTTGTAGAATCAAATGTGTTTCGATCTGAGCTAAGTTGCCAAACATCCTGTAAATGTTTCTCCATTGGGAAGAATCAGCAGGGTGTCTTAGCATTCCATCATTCTTATATTCCTCTGAGTGCCAACGCAATAGTTTTGAAATCCCTTGGATTGGCAAATAAATGCTTCAAATGGAAAATTACAGGTAGATACAATGCCACTATAGCAAGAGATCCTTTATTTATCTCGATGCCCTCACGATTGTCATCTGGTTGATTCTTACACTTGTATCAGAATGCGTTGCACACCGAATATACATGCAAGTCTATGTACTATTTACAGTAGAGGATAGAGTCATTTGGACACATATGTATTCTTTCTATTTTCATTCCCAAGGGACAAAGAATCTTCTTAGCTCTTTAGGTGGTTGTGGGCAACTCATTTCTCTCCGGAAGCATGTCTACTAATACACCTAACAGCACCATGAAACTCTTGTCGGACCAATCGTTGCTTGCCTTCAATTTCAGCTATTCAAGCATGAATGACAATCTTGTGTATTTTAACTTATAGCCCAAGAATAAAGGTTTCATCGAGTCATCCATCAAGGCCCGAAATTTACCATACTCTCTCTCATCACGGTTTCCTTCTGCATCGTGCAGCATCTGATGCAAATTATAATCGTGCAACATGTCCTCATTAGAAGCACAATCGATATCGTCCGACATATTGTTGACATCATCGGCGATGTTAGTATTGCCTGCTTACTGTATAATCTGCTCTTCACCATGACTGTCCAACATGTATACCCCTTTTGAAACCTTGTAGAATCAAGTGTGCTTCGATCTGGGCTGAGTTGCCAAACATCCTCATATTGTCACAGGACATAAATTGGACCCATTATTAAGTATATCCTCCTCTATAGCTCTTCTAAATGATGAGACGTCATTAATGTACTCGCACTCACACGGTTCGTAGCATACATCCAACTTCGATCCATCTATACTACGTATATAACAATAAGTATTAAATAATGAAGTACACTAAGAGTGTACATGCATACATTCTTAAATTGGATCACAAATTAACTAACTAAACCCTACACTAAATCATAAACCATACTAGGACTAAATAAAAAATGGATCTCAATTTGCATATAAGCTACATTTAAATTTAACAACCTAGCTTCTTTAATCACAAATAATAAATGGATCTTTATGTAAACTGTATTTAAACTTAGTATATTCAATTCTCTCTTTACCTAGCTAGCTACATCTTGAGTATAATGCAATTAGAACCAATTACTACTTTAGATCATAATTAAAGAACAAATATATCTACACCAAACTAGATCTAAACTATCTTCAACTCCCTCTTTACCCATCTAGATCTTCAATATAATGCAATTAGAACCAATAACTAACCTTATATCACCAAAAATAAAAGGATTTATAATCATTCTTCTAAATCCATGGTCTTCTTTCACCAGATTGCCTCTCAATCACAACCACCTTAAAAATAGTTCGAGAAACTCTAAAAACACTAAGTGGGTTGGGGCTCTCTATATTTATTTCTAGAAAATTCTCATCATAGATGGTTTTAACTAAGAACTGTCAGTGATGACTACCATTAATTGATGGTTTTTGGCTAAAAGTGTTAGCGATGAACATTCATATCACTCACCGTTTTATCTAAAAATTGTAAGTGATGTAAATAGTAGTCATCTCTAACAGAAAATATATTTTTGGCTAAAAGAAAAAATATTTCACATTAATCCTAGAAATACTAAGAGATAAAAAGCTAGAAATTCCCACATTAATCGAAGAAAAAGTGAAATAGCTAGAAATTCTTGCATTAATTGGACAAAAAGAAAAAATTGAGAATCCAAGGTTTTTAGGTCGTTGGAAAAAGTGAAAAACATATTTAAAGGACATTTTTGTTGTTCATTATAGGCAATTGTAATTGCATTTGCAAAAGTTATAAACTTTGTACCAGCCCTTATAATTGCTTCCACAAATTAAACATAACTTTCAATGATTGCTGTGTCTAAATATATATAAATATATTTTTTGTTTAATATGCATGGTATCTCAATATATGTATGTTCCAAAATACAATCACAAACTGTGATCAAACTTGAAAATTAATTGAAAACTTTTAATTTTCAAAATTTAAATCATCCAACATTTTGTATTTAAATTATAAAAAATTTGTTTTCTATCTAAAGTTATATAATTAAATTAAGAGCTGTTATTGCAGCCCGTGCGATGCACCGGTTGATGATATACTAGTGGTTCCTAATTCCTACGAGTACGAAAATACGTGGCAATCTGATTATTTAAGATAACTATCGCTCCTAGTTTGTAATATCTAAACAGTAACATCCGATAAATCACTTGATTAACAGTTCAATCTTTGTATTTTAGAATTTCTAGTGTATTTCTCTTTTTTTAGCTGGCATCTGTGGTTATAATCTATTAAAGATAATTAGGAACTACCTAATTAAGAGCTGGACGTTTCTATATTTTTGAGAATTTTTTGAATTTCTATATTTTTTGTTAAAGCTTTTCTATAAGTTTTTAATATATAATAGATAACCAACCAGATTGGACTGAGGCTAATGCATATATAAGTCCTTCCGATTGCATACCAGAGCACCAGACTGCCTAAACCGGCGTGCAGCTTGAGAACGACGGTCCACGGTCCACCTGGGCTAGCGTGAAGAGGAAATAAAAGTAACGGTATATATGCAAACGACGGACAGGGACTGTGAAAAGGAATCAACTTTCCGTTGACTCGAGCGGGGCTTTGAATATCGACGAAAATTCAAAAAACATGACTTTTTGCTATATCAGTCTTGGTCGATAAATAAAATCGGTTGGTAAACCGGTCTAATTCAAATTCAAATTTAAAAAAATTATCTAAAAGTTCCCTAAAAATAGTATTAATAGCTTTTTGACATCTTCTATTAAACTTTTCTGAAAAACCAAATTTGTGAGACGTTTTTGAGCAAATCCGAATAGCTTGACTTACCTATATATGTGAGGTGATAGCTTTGTGATAACATCTGACAATAGGCCTACAATATTTCATTAGTTCTTTGATCCTCTAGTGGTCATCAAAGAGCAAATAAAAGCTAAGAACTCTACAGAAGCATACACTACAGGAAACGACATGATTTTCGTCGGCCAGAAACCGACGAAAATAAGGCTAAAACCGACGAAAATAGCTATTTTCATCGGCAAACCGACAAAAATTAGCCGACGAAAGTAATCTGACGAAAATAACCATATTTTCGACGGCAACCGATGAAAATAAACGTATTTAGGAAAACACTGCTAAGATTTTTTTTAATTTTCCTTTAATTTTTTAATTTCTATTGAGTGCGCCGATTTTCAATATAAATTGATTGAAAATCTATAAAAAAATCGGTCAAAAAATGATAAATTGGAAAATCGGTAAAACTGGTCAGTTTTCAATTTATTTCACCATTGTTTGACTGCCAAGTTCAAAAATTTGATCTGCAATGGTTGACCAGCGCCAGCCAAAACTGAAGTTATTTTCCTCGACAGGCTAGTACAAGTCGTGACGGAAGAGAATCGTAATTTTAAGTTCAGCTCCAGCTTGCATCGGAAGAAAATTGGGTGTTTCGTTCATTCATTCATTCATGCATGCATGCATACATACATACATATAGAGAGGTAGGAGTACTGTTAATTAAAGATTGTGGTATATGATCAATGAAATTTTATTTGCAGGCATGATTTTGTTTAAGTTTATAAGGCCGGGATCGCCGGCCGGGTTATACATGAACACACCTATAACTGCCTGTTTCAATTATGCATGGCTTTCCATGATGATTTATGTACGTACTATATGTGCGTATATATCCATATATGGTCGAAGAACGGAGACGTACGGAAGTCAATTGTAGATGGCTTGGAACGACGTCATGGATAGATATAGTAAAATCTTACGCGCGCGACTCGATCGATCCGCGCAAATTGTCTTCGCTTAATTACATATCGCACGCACGCACGCAGCTGTTGTAGTTGGAACTGCGTGCGTTAGAGCCGTCGAGAAATATCAAACTATGCGACCAAGAAAAAGCGAGAAAATAACGTCACTGGATGACCTAGTCGGTATCGTACGTACAGAGGCAGCCAACCTTCAATGACATAGTCGTACTCTCGCATGTTCGAGATTGAATCCTCGGCTTCAGTCAAGACGCACTCCTCTTCTCTCGATGCATATCAGGTTATACCTATCTCACACGTGGCATAAATAATTCATTAGGTTGTTGTTAGTGGAAACCAAGTTATGGATTGAACAAAAGATACATATACACATGCATGCAAGATTACATGTACGTGTACAGGCTACAATGATTCGACAATAGCTGAATGCATGCTACAGTTTAACATCTCGCCAAAATTTTACGGGATCTCGACAAGATCTTGATTTTCGGATATAGACGAGATTTGAAATACTAGCCGGAGTAAAAAAATTCAAAAAATTTAAATTACTGCAGTAATCTCGAAAATCTCGACGAGATCTCGCCAAATCTCGCTAAGATCTCCTATTTTTTCACTTTTTTTATCAGATTTGTTCTAATAACCCTTAAGAAAGTCATCCTCTATGAAAATTTGTTGAAAACCCAAATTTTTGAGATATTTTTTAAAAAATGTAGAAACACTATCGGATTTTTATAAAAATGTACATGCCTTATCATGATGTGCAAAATTTCAGGTGCCATCCTAAGAAGTTTAGGATCATAATTAAAAATTTTGAAAATAATTGAACTCCGTTTGTTATCATTAAAAAATCAAAAATGGAGTGAGCAAAACTAGGATAGTAACGAAGGTGACAGTGCGGTAGGTCTCCGGCGACGTGCTTACTCCGGTTCAACGCAGCTCGGTGTGGGCTCCTTGGATCTGAACTCAAACATGGCAGGTGAGGCTTAATGACGATGGGGATGGCGGAAAACGACGGTGCATGCAGGCTTGACTCACTCCAGCCAGCTTGTGCGGGCGAACGGCGGTGCTTCGACTGGCATGCTCCGGGGCTGCGAGTGTGACTCGAGGTGGGCTACACGGTGCGCAGAACAGCGCATTAAATAGTCACCTCAACGAGCGCGAATTGTGGCAGAAACGAACCCTGAGATTCATGGGATATAGCGGTGAAATGGATTTGGAGAAGATCTGATGATGCTGACATGGTGCAATCGCGACCATCCTCGCAGATCTGATCCAATAGCACATGGTGCGCAGCGACACGGCGAAGAATGACGGTTGGATCGAGATCCAACGATCAAAACACGCGGCGGTGGGCTATGCGGGCCGGCGGCGTGGGAAAATGGGCCGAGCTGGGCTGATTTTAGCCCAAAACTATTCACTGATTTTAATCATTTTTGAATTAAAATAAATTAACAAAATAAATTAAGCCAAATAAGACAGCAAAAATAGTAGGAGAAATCCAAAAAAAATTCAAAAAATATTTTAAGGCATTTGGAACTCAAATAAAATATTTTTAGAAAAATTTTATTAATAGTTTTGTGTTAAAAAAAATAAAAGATAGAGAAAGGCTTATTTCCATAAATACAAAGTAATTTAAATTAAATCCAAAAAATTCATGAAAGCACAAAATGAAATTTAAATTCAAGAAAAGAAAAAATTAGGGTGTTACAAACTACTAAGGTGGTATGGTATCTGCCTATAATTCCTCATTTGAAGTATTTGTTTGCGAACCCAAATGAGACAAAACTACTACATTGGCACTCGGAAGAGCGTAAGAAAGATGGAATGCTAAGGCACCCTGCTGATTTCATCAAGTGGAGAAACATGGATAGGAGGTTTCAAGAATTCAATGTGGATCTGAGGAATATAAGTTTTGAATTGAGTACAGATGGAATGAATCCTTTCGGTAATATGAGCAGCTGGCATAGCACTTGGCCCGTGAATCTCTGTATCTACAACCTTCCTCCTTGGTTGTCTATGAAACGGAAGTATATTTTGTTATCTGTACTTATCCAAGGACCAAAACAACCTAGGAACAATATTGATGTGTACCTAGCACCATGGGTGGAAGATATGAAAATACTATAGGTTCCTGGGGTACACGTATGGCATGCGTACAAATGAGAGAACTTCACATTTCACTGCCTTTTATTCTGCACTATAAATAATTATCCTACACTTGGTAGCCTATCAGAAAAGAGTACAAAAGGAACCAAAGCCTACACTCACAGCTTAGACGATACCAAGAGTGTGTGGCTGAATCACTCGCTCAAAACCATGCACATGCATCACTGTACGTTCCTTCGGAGGAGTCATTCTTAACGCAAGATGAAGAAACAATTCGATGGAACAAACGAAGACGGTTCAGTTCCAAAGCCTTTAAGTGGGATAAATGTTCATGATATGGTTAAGAATTTGGATGTTACGTTTGGAAAGGGACGTAAATCATCGTGGTCCCATGAGAAGAGTATGTGGAAGAAGAGATCAATATTTTGGGACCTACCTTTTTGGGAGCACCTAGAAATTCGACACTGTATCGATGTGATGCACGTAGAGAAGAATATCTATGATAGCTTGATTGGTCTCTTACTAAATATTAAGGGAAAACAAAGGAAAGTATCAATGGATGGCTTGACTTGGTCTATATGGGCATAAGACTAGAGTTAGCACCGAAAGAGACCAATACAGGCCAAACGTACTATGAACCTACTTGTTACACTTTGTCCATAGCCAGGAGAACTAAATTATGCCAATGCTTGCATGGTGTAAAAGTTTCATCTGGTTACTTCTCTAACATGAAGAGATTTGTTTCGATGCAAGATTTGAAATTAACTAGCATGAAGTCTCGTGATTGTCATGCGCTGATGACACAAATGCTCTTTGTGGCAATTAGAAGTATTTTGCCGGTCAAGGTCCGGGAGACAATCATGAGGCTGTGTTATTTCTTTAACATAATTGCTTAGAAGATCATCTATTTGGAAGCACTAGATGCTTTGCAGGCTAAGGTGGTGATGACTCTATGTAATCTTGAGATGTATTTCCCTCGGTCATTTTTCCATATCATGGTCCATCTCATTGTTCACCTTGTGATAGAGATAAAGATGTACAGGCCCGTGTTCCTATGTAGCATGTACCCATTCGAGAGGTATATGAGAATTCTCAAGGCCTACGTACGAAATTGATCTCGACCGAACGGTAGCATTGTCGAAGGTTATACAACCGAAGAAGTCATGGAGTTCTACGTTGATTACATGACTCAGGTCAAACCAATAGGTGTGCCTCAATCTAACTATGAGGGGAGGCTCTAGGGCATCAGGACCATCAAAACAAAAGCAATATTGCCTAATCCGGCTCCCTATGCTCAAGCTCATTTCATGGTTTTGCAACACATGGCTGTAATGTTGTAACAGCCCAAAAGTTAGAGAACAGTAAAATATAATATTTTTGATGTGAATATTTTTTAGAATTTTCTTGATGTTCTTGGTTTTACTTGGATTTTCTTGGATTTTTGTGTTGCAAGAAAAATCAAACAAAAGGGAAATAAAGAATGAAAAAAGAGAAAAAGGCAATATGTAAAAAGTAAAAATTTAGAAAATTGCCATGAGAACCCTGGTCATGCAAGTAAACCATTTTAGCCAGCAAATGAAATTTTATGCATAAAGAAATGAAGAGATAAAATGAAAAGTCAACTTTTAAATCAAAACAATGCATTGTCAGAATTTATAAAATATTTTGGAGTCACAAATGAATCTGTAAAAATTATCATGAAACCCTCAATGCAATATATACCTTTGGTAAAAATATTATGAATTAATAATGTCAATTATGACTTCTCAAAATTTAAAAACAGAAACTCTAAAAATCTGGAAACTGCAATGTCATAATTTTTATAAAATAATGGAACCATATTTTGACTTCAAAATTTTATAGAAGCATTCTTAGATCAAATCCATTTGAAAAAAAAATTCAAAAATAATACATTTCAATTGCTCTCAAGAAAAAATTCAAAATCATTTTGAAAACTAGTTAAATTTAAAGAATTATTGTATGAAAATCAAAGTAGCGAATTGAGCGAAACCAAAGAAAATGGAAACTACATACTTTAGTATTTCTACATAAAAAATTCTAGAAAATTCTGAAAGTGGTAAAACTACTTTTGAATTAATTTAACTCATGATCAAAACAGTTGGATTCATGTACAAATTGCAATAATTTAACTCATGATCAAAACAGTCGGATTCATGTACAAATTGCAACAACCATTATCTAGTCGCCACTGTAGCTTGCATCGCCTCACTGACTGGTGGACCGAAGCCCCACTTGTCAGACCCTTCTTCCTCCCTGTTCTTCTGACCGAAACCACTCTCTCCCGACCAGTGCAGCGCTTGACCAAGTTCACTCATCTCTTCTTCTCTATTCGGCCGACCGAGGAGGCAAAGACTCTCGATTTGCTTCGGTCAGCCGAGATCATCCATTGAACCCCGCCGGATTGTCACGTCCTCAGCGTCAACCTCGCCTCACCTCAGCCACATCCAACCTCGAGTCTCCCGCGGTTCTCTGCACCGGCTAAAACCAGCGCCATACCCCTTTGACTCTGCTGCCCATACCTCCGTGGATTGCCGCCACGAAGCCTCTCGCGCCATACCGCAGCGATTAACACCAGCCAGCTCGCCCCTGTTCTTCCTTGTCGCCTCTGGTGAAGTTCTCATCTGGCCGAGCCTTTGCCTGAGGTGGGTTCAACCGATTCTACAGCTATATATAGCACCAAGGGATCACCTAGAGATCGTTCTCACCTCCCCTTCACTTCTTTTATCTTCTCCCCTACCAAGACGCCAGAATTTCCACTTCTCTCTGCCATGGCCGTGAGCTTTGAACTCGCAATTCTTGTGATTCAGCCAACCATTCTCAAATCCGGTTGAGCTAGAGCATCACCAGGCCTCAAGCATCAAAACCCCTCAATAATTTCGTGAGCTCTCCATGTAAGAAGTTGCTGCTGCCGTGCGCCCTTCTTCCCCATGTCCGGCCAACAGTGGCAGCTCAATCCAGTAGCTCTCCCACCGAACCAACTTCAGAAATGGAATCATCTTGACTCCCTGATGCTCAAATACTTACCCATTCAAGCTCTCACACCGTGGTTCTTCTTCTCCACCGAGCCGCCATTGTTGCCGCCGCAGGGGTTCGGCTGCACACCACTCCATTTCCTCTTCCGATGAATTGACTCCACCTCTGGATGCGCCTCGCTGAGCTCTCTCTCCCCATGCCGTCGCCGTTGCCGGATCACCGCCGTAGCACCGTCGCCGCCATGCCCTAGCCATGCCCCAGTTTTCTATCTCTACGCAATGGAGCCAAGAAGTCAGAAGCCTCTGGTAGAGGAAGCTCAGAGCAAAAGGCACCTTCCTCTCAAGAAAGCGTATTTCTCTTTTTCCAGCAATTTCCAAGCTGACTGATAATTGAAACATGAATATCTTTTGTAATTTTGATTCAATTTCAGTGGAACAAGTTTCTATAATCATATAAAATCAGTAACATTCTAAATATACAAAAATATTTAAATTTTGAGCTACAAATGAATTTTAGGAATTAAGATCTTCTAATGACCCTATTATGGACTTAAAATGAAAGCTATACACCATGAACTATAAAATGATAAAATAAATTCTTATGTGTGGATCTGACCTTGAGATGCTCAAATGTGCAAAAATATTCAAATTGTGAACCATGTTTAAATTACTTGCTTTATGATCATTAATAAACCCTAAATATGGTCACCAATAGAAATGTGATATAAAATGAGGAAATAATTTGTATTAATTTCCTGAAAACAGTAAGAACACATGTATGTAAGAATATTTAAATTAAGATTTAATTAGCATTGTCTTAATGAAAGGAAATGTTAATTATAACAATAAGTAAATAGACAATCTATTGCAATTAAAGCTAAAATAATGCCAAACCAACTTTAAAACATTTCTAGGATTGCATTCTGTTAATGCCTGAAAAATGAGTAAAGAATCATGTATAGTTTAGTCGCAAACTTAAAATGAAACTTGATCCGATTCAACATTAACCTTGTGATCATTTAGACTAATTCAACAATAGATAAAATAACTCGTCTAAATACTAAAATCAGAAAAACTAGTTTAGAAATACTGTACAAAGTTCATACTACCATATTCTATAAAAAGAATCTTATTCCATCAAGGTTTGCATATTATACTTATTAGTTCAAACCCTTAAGAGTTAATCATTCGCTTCGCGTTCTCTCCGATTTCGTAAACGTAAACTTTATAATGCCACGTAAGCTCTTTCAGCGATGAATATAATGTCTCGTCTAAATCGTAAAACTTATGAAATTAGCTCAGTAGTGCTTCCCAAAGTATAGTCTACTCTATTACAAAAAGATAATCTCATTTCATCGTGATTTACATATTAATTTTGATAGCTTAATAACTCTAAGTGTTCACGTGTCTGAAAGCCGTAATATGAATGAACGAACTGTAGTTGCAAATGAGGAAACCTGTAGTTAAGTTATTTGTATCACCAGAACCTTCTTAAATATCATGTAAATAAGGCTAGTGGCCTGAATCAATAGATCTAACCTGTGTAAATCTGATTATATATGAAATCAATCAAAGGTAAAGCGCTATTCGCTCATAGTCTAATATGATCGTTTAAGCCTTTTCATCAGCTCGCAAAGCAGCTCGTCTAAATCTGAATTTGGTAAAGAATAGCCTAGAAATGATCTTTAGGATATAATCTGCAATAATCTAGAAGAATATTCTTATTTCATCTTGCTTTGAATCTGAATCCTAATAGAGCAAACCCATAAGTAATAAGGTTGCCAGAAATGTATTATGAATAGTAAATGAATGAACTTTGCAACTAATAATTAATTTTATTAATCCAACCAATCTTTGCATCTTGAATTCGTAAAATAAAATTAATAAATTCATAAAAGAGCAATCCCTATTTCTTGTAAAGAGTTTTTATTTGTTCTTGCTATCTATTTTCTTTTTGCCCTTATTAAAGTTAGTATTTTGTTGTATTCCCGTTGTTCGACGTGTAGAACCCGACGTCTCTAACTTCGTCATCGCCATCGCCAAACGCAATCCTCAACTTCATCGTAAAACGACAAATAAGCAAGGCAAGCACCCCTTTGATCATATTGATCCCAGTATTTAATTTTCTTTGTTTTACTAAACCATTTTTTGCATGCGTTTACCTTATGTAAATTGCTATTTTGTGGGTTTGGTAGTTATACCTGTTGTCTCGTGAATTTCCTTTGATGATTATGAACATGTGAACCTTGATAACCTTAGATTATGGTTTGGCATTACTTAATGTCATCATGGGTATATGCGTCCATATTATTCATGCTTAGCCATGCTTTAGAATCAGCAATGTGCATGATTAGATCAAAATTGTTTCCTGAAAACATTAGAAATGGCACTATTGGTTGCTGGTTATTTTGATTAAAAACCCAAAATAAAACTATGGTTTGACGCGGGTGATTATTGGCAATAGCCGGATGTGCCAAAGGAATTGCACGTAGTGTAGGGTGAAGTGTTGCTCGTGTTGGATTAAGGACCGAGCAATGGGATGCTATTGATCCAAGAATTCCGTGCAACCACGAGGTCCGGTATGGGACGGCCATAGCTTATTAAGTTATTTAGACATGGCTTTGCTCTTTGGAAGGCGGGAGCTAGCATAGGCATTCCGGTCAGGTTTGCTTGACGGGGTTTCTACTTGCTAATGCAACGGTGTACGCCCTGCCATGTTCAGAAACATTGTGTTGGGTGTGTGAAAGTGGATCCACGACTTGTGTGTCTGTTTCTAGTTCTATGGCGGGGGTTAACGTCCCGGGCTGGATCGAAGCCATGTCTATGTAATGTAACTATTTTGTATGATCTCCTGGACGGCACACCTAAGGAAGTATGTCGAGCAAAAGGTTGATCATTCCTTGTGGGTAAAGCTGTACACCTCTGCAGAGTATAAATCTAATTGATTAGCCGCGCCCGCAGTCATGGGCACTTGGTGAAGTCATTCCAATGTTAGATGTTTTATTATTTTCAAAAGGGTTGGTTTCATTGGTTTTACAACTGTGCTTTATGTCGAAGGGCTGATATTGATGGATTTCAGGATATGATGATTCGTCGCTCACATCATGGAGGACTGTGAGTGTTACTCATGCTTTAATTATTTGATATCAATCAAACTTGCTCTTATAAATTCCGTTTGCAAATAACTTGATTTACAAATTAAATTTCGCTTTATGCAAATTAACTGTAGTAGCCTGTAACAACCCAAAAGTTAAGAACAGTAAAAATATAATATTTAAATTTGATTGTGAATATTTCTGGGACTTCTGAATATTGTTTTCTTTATTTGGATTTTCTTGGATTTTCGTGTTGCAAGAAAAATCAAACAAAAGGGAAATAAAGAATGAAAAAGAGGAAAATGCAAAAATGTAAAAAGTAAAAATTTAGAAAATTTCCATGAGAACCCTGATCATTCAATTAAATCATTTTAGCCAGCAAATGAAATTTTATGCATAAAGAAATGAAGAGATAAAAGGAAAAGTTAACTTTTAAATCAAAACAATGCATTGTCATAATTTATAAAATATTTATAAAACTCATATGGAGCTGTAAAAATTATCATAAAAACCTCAATGCAATATATACCCTCGGCAAAAATATTATAAATTAACAATTTCATTTAAGACTTTTCCAAATTTAAAAACAGAAACCCTGAAAATCTAGAAATTGCAATGTCAGAATTTTCATAAAATAATGGAACCATATATTGACCTGAAAATTTTATACAAGCATTCTGAGATCAAATCCATTTGAAAAACAAAATTTCAAAAATAATATAGTTTAATTGATCTCAATCAAAAATCAAAATCTGAAACAAGAAATTAGAGCAGTCACTGTTGTCAGAATATTAATAATTTTTTGGTAACCCATTTTAACCTCAGAATTTTATCAGACATCAAAATCTATTCAAACACCTTGGTCAAAAAGTTTGGATATTTTATACTCCAATTTGGCAGCCCAATAAAATCGGATACTAGAAGCATCCGAGCCGGGTTTAATTCTTTTGGCGCCTCACCTCACTGACCGGTGGGTCCTGGTCCCGCTTGTCAGTCTCATCCCTTCTTCTTCCTCCCTGTTCTTCCGACCGAAGCCAGCTCCTCCTGATTCAATGCATCGCTCATCGAATTGTCTCATCACTTGCGTCGACAAGCTCGATCACCGCCACGTTTGTCCTCAGTTCTCGCGAAGCTTCAACTGTCCATACCTCCGTCGATTGCCGCCACGAAGCCTTCCCGCCGTTGTTCATTCTTGTCGCTTTCGGTGGAGCTCCCGTCCGAGACCAAGCCCAACTGAAGTTTAGTAGGATCGCTTTACTCGTACAACCACTTGTCTGGAATGGGACAGACCTAGTTTAGTAGGGTTCTAATATCTTTCCTTTGACACCTCGGGGCGACAGTTACACAAGAGTGTAACCGTGTGGGGGAGCGTACCTGTGCTACGGCTTGGTACCCATCCAACAGTATTCGCTTGTTCTGCACTTTGGCTCTGAGTGACGGAAGTGTTGGAAGGGTAATACTGGGGAGGTTCATAGGTTAGGTGTTAGTCTCTGAAAGACTTTGTTGCAATCAATCACCTGTGTGGTGAGCGACTGTATCCTGTGGGTAAAGTGTACAGCCTCTGCAGAGTGTGTGTGTTAAATCTATTCGAATAGCCGCGTCTGCAGTATTGGACAATGCTCGGGGATTACAGTCAAGGGGTAGATTTTCAAAATAAAAAGTGGAATGGGTGGCTGTGTGCCAAAGATTGATGAATCAAGCTTATGGCTGTGTGCCAAACTCTTGGAAAAAGAATTGTGGAATTAATTATTATAGTAATGGTTTTACACTTTTAATCTAATTAAGACTATCTGTTAAAAGAAATGCTACTTAATGCAAAATAGCCATTTAAGCCTTTCCTTTGGAATTAGCCATGCATGTAGTAATAGAACTGCATTGTGCATGACTTGTTGAGTATGTTGTATACTCACCCTTGCTTCAACAAAAACCTCAGAAGAAGAAGCAACACCAGCTTGGGAGGAGGAGTTTAGCGAAGGTCCGGAGAATTAGGGTTGAGCCTCGTCAGTTGCATGTGGCAGAACGAGGGGTCCATTGACGTACTTTTGCTTCTGCTGTTGAACTTGTGTTACTTTAGTTATTTATCGCCCTGAGTGGCAAATTATTGTAAGGTGACCATAAGGTCGTGTAACTCGTTTATAATTATGTTTGAGGTACTTAATTATTATTTCCGCTGTGTATGATTGTGGTATGTCAACCTGTTTATCCTGTGTGTACTAGCGTGATCCTGGACTAGTACAGAATACACAGAGGGTCCGGATTTGCAGATTCGGGTCCCGACAGAGTTGGTATTAGAGCCATACTGACTGTAGGACTTAACCCTAGTTAGACTGGCCGTTCTAGAAAGGATAAAAAAATTAATTTCTAAAGAATAAAATTTGGGCAAGAATAATCAATGAAATCTTGATTTATCCTTTCTTCCTTACTTCATACCTATGTTGCATTTTGCTATTACTTTTGTATTCTTTTAAAATTTTAGTACTGACGAGTTGAATTGGCAAATGAGGATGGTTCACTCCTTCGGCGAGCGTCACGGAGGATACGCTGCAGAGCTTTGGAGGATGCTCCAGGTGCTTGGAGGTTTTGACCGCCCTCTTTACCGGTCTCGCACCTGGGTGGTCAACGGCATCAACCGCCGCTGGGAGACGACCTTTACTTTGTATGCGCGGGAGAATGCTCATGCCAGTCGACCGCTCCACCTCGTGGTGAAGCGAGCCAGCTACGAGGCGGGTATTCAGGAGTGTGCCCGGCTGGCGCTTCGAAAGATCAGCCGTGACCACGGCTATGAGCTGTGGGACACTGCTTTCCGTGTGCACCCCCACGCGGGTGGACCAATCCAGGCATGCTTGGAGCTGGAGGACGATGCTGCTGTCGTCCACCTGGGATGGTTCGCTGTGGCCCAGGAGGAGGCCATGGACATGGCTACGCTAGAGCTGATGTCAGTGTACCGCACCTTGGAGGAGACAGAGACAGCCCTGCGAGAGACCAGGATGCACGCTGTGCAGAGGATCGCCGAGCTAGAGGAGGCCCTCTACGGTCACGGGGAGCCTAAGGCCGTCAAGGAGCTTGACGACGAGGATGAGGAGGAGGAGCTGGAGGAGCTAGAGCCAGAGGAGGAGTAGGAGCTAGAACCGGTGCCAGAGGATCAGCAGCCAGTGGAGCCCCCAGCACCAGTGGGAGGGCATTGGGATCAGTTTGCCCCGATGCCCGCTCACCCGCCAGTGTACGTGATAGGCGAGCCGCAGCCAGGATGGATCGAGGATTGAGTTCTTTTAGATTAATGGTGGTCAAATTTTGCGTTGAGACTCATCTGTTAGAGTCGCGTCCTTTAATTCTCGAACTTCCCTTAGATGGCGATGTTGTAATGAACTATTTTGTTGATGATTGTGATTGTTGGTGTGGTTGCATGGCCCCTAGGCCCTTGTAAACAACCCTGCTTATCTATTATCTATGAATTGATGTTTAAGGGTTTTAGTTACACCTGTTTCCTCGTATAAGTTCTTTTACTTGCCTATTCTTTCCCTCTTATCTCTAAACCGTTGAAGCAATCAGCAGATGGTGAACACTCGCAACACCGGAGCTGGAGGCAGTGGTTCACGTCAGGGAGGCAGTCAGAACAATGCATCACTTCCTCAGGCAGCACCACAAGTGGACATGCAGAATCTTGGAGCTTTTCTTGCAGCACAAACTCAGTTAATGCAGACAATGATGGCAACCGTACAGCAAATCAACAAGCAAGCAGCCGCCAACAACCAAGTTGTTAACAATGAGCTCCTATCCTTAGGGTTATGTGATTAAATTGCCATGCTTGAGTGACTGTTTTGCCCAAATTAAGGTCACATAGCATACTGTACAAGGGGAGTTAATTGCGCACTAATCATGTTTTACTTGATTATTGGATCCTTTGCTTATAAGAGATAGAGTAACAGTGCATATCATTTGTTATTTTAGTGCATATGACACTTTCACTTAAAAATGAGGGTTAGTTACATGAAAGCTGATTTGTGCTTTGATTAATCTGAATGAGTAGTATTTACTTTCATTGGTTAGAGAGGGAAATAAATGCATCAACTAAGATTAGTACCTTTTTTGCTACAGAGGAGAAGATGTAGAGGTAAAAATGGCAGGGGAGGGAGAAAAGGAACAACTGAACGTCGCCTTGTTCCTGGTCTTAAACCCAGAACAGCAAGGGAATAGTAGTGGCATGGTATGTGTGGGTGAGCTATGTTGGGTGGTAATAATTTAGGGTGAAATGAAATACTCTTTTTATATGCAGGTAACCGACATTGAGGTGAAATCGTGGCTGCAATATTGAGGCAGCGGGAAGGCAAGGGACAGATGGATGACATGCAAGCCTTTCCCCTGCCACTTGGCTATGCAGCATGGGCAAACGATGGGTCAAGGTATGGGTAGTGAGAGGGAGCTAATGCCTACTGCTTGGGGGCTAAGGAATTGGGATATGAGCCCATTTGTATGTCTCAGATTGAACGAAATCTAGAACAAGTTTTGTATGATGTGTTTTGAGAGCAAGTCTCCTGTAAATTCTGATATATGTTGGGCAAGTTTTGTAATAATCATACTCTATGGACTTTTGAAATTTGACATGAGATACTATTGTGTGAAGATGTGTATTAATTTGGGTAACTGTTTGTATGTGCTATTTGTTAATATTGGATGTGTATGCACTTGTGGGTATGCTTACATATTTGGTTGTGCTGACCCTGCGTAATTAACTGGATGTGGTATTTGTTTGAATGATGATAGTAATACTCAACTTGGATGTAAATTGTGCGAATGTGAAATCTATTTTGAATGAATTAAGGTTGTGTAGAATGTTTTTTTAAATATTGATATACAGTGCTGATAATTAGGTATGTATGTGTATGTTTGATTTTGAGACTTAAAATTAAAGATTCATCATTAAAAGTTTTCTTTAATGGCAAAAATTCAAATCTAAGTTCTTAAATTTCACTTTTTATTTTGAGGCTATTACAACACACCAAGTGCGAAGTCAAGCCTCAAAATTAGCTGCATAAGATGCAGACGTTGATGGCCGAATCTGGTGCTCCACTGTTGTTTTGACACCTTCATTGTCTGGATGAGGTGTGACACGAGCAAGGGGAGGCAGAGCTAGGGGCGGCACAGGGGACTTGGAGGGGTGACACTGGCACCGTGGAGGCAGAGGGCTGATGTAGGCATCGAACAGGCAGATGGGCAACACACACGAAGGGAGGTGGATGGGCACCAGGGAATAGAGGAGTAAACACCTTTTACAGAATGGAGTAGAAGCCAAGAGATCAAGCGCGAGATAGACGCTTGTAACGACCCTCATTTTAGTATAGAATACTAAAATGAGAATCTAATGTGCTGTCCGTACTAGTCCCTGATCAGTAGCTAGTACGTACATTTAAAACAATTGGAACCACAATCATACATCTTATTATTAAAGCGGAAATTAAATTATACAATGCATCCATACAAAACAGAGTAAATAATTACAGGAGAGATAAAGTCTTGTAGTGTGGCCATCCGACCCTCAGACAACTGACAAGGTGCAAATCCCTAGAAAGAAGGCTTTACTTGAAATTCTCATAACCTGCGACGAAAACATATTCTTCGAAACGTCATTGACTTATCCGCCTAAAACAACATAATAAGCAAGGGTGAGTACTTTTGTACTCCGCAAGACTTAAGGTGGTATTTGCAAATGCAATAAATGCAAGCTGAATCAAAGGAGGCTTCTAGGTTAATTTTGCACAAAGCAGATTTTAATTTAGAAATTGATTTGCAATTTCTCAAACGGAATTTGTAAGAGCAAGTTCGATAAGCAAATAAGTAAGCATAAATGATACTCACGGTCCATTGTGCATCCAATAATCCATCATCCAAATCCATTATCCAATCATGAAATTCATCAATGTCGTTCCATTGACATGAAGACATATTCATTCATCCAATAATCCATTTCAAATAATTCAACAAGGTCAACCCAATGACTTGAAGATATAAGCATTTATCCTATAATCCAATTCATGTAATCCAACAATATCAACCCATTGATATTAAGTAACGGTTGTAAAACAGGTTTCAACCCAAAACCCACTTTTAGAAAATATCAAATTCTAACTCGCATCAGTTCGCCAAGACACCCATAACCACGGGTACGGCTAATCGATTAGATTTAAACTCTGCAGAGGTGTACAGCTTTACCTACAAAACATGACTTACTCTTTGTGCAATCGATAGTTGACACACTTCCTTTGGTGTGCCGCAGAGAGTCATGACATAACCGTTACATTACCTAAACCTGACTTTGCACCAGCCTAGTGACGTTATCCCTTGCTATGGAGAAGAAACATAAATGGCAGACATACCCTGTCTTTTGAAAATAGAAAAATGAGCAGTACCCCTGCAATAAAGGTTTCTTCCCATAACAAGGCGTACACAGTTATACCGGTATGCATTTACCCACACTGCGGTGTGGTAGCCCCTCACAAGCAAACCTAACCAGAGTGCTTCTACTATCTCCCGCCTACCAATGTGCAAAGCCAGATTTAAGCAACTTAATAGGTTAAGACTTCCCCATCCCAGTACTTGTGGTTGCACGGATTTATCTTGGATCATACAATACGACGTTCGGTCCTTAATCTGACACGGGAAATACTCCACCCTACACTACGTACAAGCCCTCTTGTACATCTGGCTATTGCCAATAATTGCCCACATCAAAATCATAGTTTTATTTTGGGTTTTTTATCAAAATAACAGTAACCATTAATATCATATCCCAAACACATTTTCAATTTCCCAGAAAACAACTTTTGATCTGATCATCATCATTATTGATTCATCGTTGATTCTAAAGCATGGTTATTAAGTCGCATATACCCTGAATTGACATATTGTCATTCCCTTTCCTATGGTTATCAAGGTTCAGACATTCATACTTATCAAGGAAGTTTCATGATACAACAGGTATATCTACCGGTACCACTAAATAGCGGATTTACTGAAAATAAGCGCATGCATGAAACCATTTGATAAACAAAATGAAAATAAAGACTGGGAACAATATGATCAAAGGGGTGCTTGCCTTGCTTATTTGTCGCTTACGACAGAGTCGTGGTTGTAGTTGATGTTGACGGCGATGGAGTTAGTAACATCGAGTTCTACACATCGTTTGACGAAAATATAGTAAATAATAAACTTTAATAAGGGCAAAAAGAAAATAGACAGAAAAGCAAATAAATATTGTTAGCAAAGAACAGAGATTTCTTTTTATGAATTTATAAATTTTATTTTACTAATTTAAGATGCAAAAATTGTTTAGTTTAATAGAATTAATCATTAATCAATTTGTTGTATGATGCATATGTGAATAGTATTCATTTCTTAATTAACATTGTATAAGAATTAGTTGTGGGTATGCTGAAATGGTTATAACAAGTTACTGGTAATATATTCGTGCTTTTTAAGAATGTTTTGGTGATACAAATATTTTAACTATAGGTTTCTTCATTGTTACCGAGTTGGTTTACCCGTATTACGAGTTTCAGAACCCTTAATAGTTAGGGCTGTTTGGCTGATAGTATTTATATGCAGATCATAAGAAAATGAGATTATTTCTTCAGCTTAAGGTAATCTATACTTCGTAGAATGTTTCTAAACTGATTTTATAATTTTTAGGGTTTGAATGATATATTATATTCATCGCTGAAAAGGCTTATGTGGTATTAAGTTTACGTTATACGAAATCGGCGAGAATAGTGAAGTGAAAGATTAACACTTAAGGGTTTTGAATTAGCTAGATCTTCATTGATAAGCAAGTTGTAACTAATTGTTTTTCTAGAATATGACAGTCCATATACCAATATTGTTTCTACACTGATCTTTCCCAAAATTGCATTCAGACGAGTTATTCTACCGGCCATCGAAATTGCTTAGTTGGCATAGTTTTCTACGTGACTATTTCACGAAGGGTATTTGTAGTAGCAGGATTTATATACAGAACAAGTCCTAAATAGAATATTTTTCTAGATTATGATAGCACATATAATGGAGTGTGTCTTTGGACTAAGTTCCCTAATAATGGTATTTAGACAAGAAGTTTTACAGGTTACTAAAAAGGCTTAAATGATCACCTAATGGACGTTATCGGAAATCGGATATCATCTTAATTTTGCGGCTACACTAAACATGATCACTTACTTATTTTTCTAGCATAAGCAGGGGATGATCTTAGAAGTGTTTTAAAAATTGTTTTGTATTATTTTGATTACGGCCGCGATAGTTTACAAGTATATGAAGATTTAAGGCTTTTATAAGTTGAACTTAATTTAGTTTCTTTTACCTAGTGTTGTGGGCTTATCTTAACGAAAATAATAAGATTACCTTTGCCTAATCTGATACTTAGCTCATGAAGCTATATGTAATCTTTTGTTGCTATAAAGTGATTTAGTCTCATAATCTATTCTGAACCATGTGCATGAACAGATGTAGGTACTACTGCTAGTTTATTCAATATATGCATATTTATGAGTCTTTTTTATTTATGAAACAATTGAAGTCAAATTTATTTCTTAAATATTTTGGCATATTCAAATAACCTACTAACATATCTATTTCATTTATTTCAGATTTCTTTTGTACCATTTATTCCCCTTTTGAATATTTAGGTTATTGAATATATTCCTTTTTAGAGAATGATTCAAAAAAAGTTGAGAATTAAATATTTTTATATATTTGAGTTCCTGGAGGTATAAGTATTTCATAAAAATTGGTTTCATTCCATTTTGAGTTTGTTAGTAGAATTTTTATGTGAAGCACATGTTTAGGTCTTCTCTTTAACTTTGAATTTCATATTCATTCAGAGATCCTTTTCAAAATATTTTTGCATACATGAGGTTATTATGGTTCCAGAGACATATAAAAATTTATTTAATGATTTTATGGATTATATTCTCCATATGTGCAGTAGGGTCCATAATAGAGTGTTTATCCTATTTCAAATTTTAATAATTGTTCTATGACTGAAAGAGTAAATGCTTTTGCAGATTTTAATTCATCTTAGTCTATTTATCATATGAATATTTATTTTATTATTTTATGACTTACTGTGCACATATTTGCATTAAAGACCATATTAGTATTATAAACAAATTTAATCTAAATATTTATTCTGCAACTCAAGAATTTAATATTTTTGCATATTTATATTCTTATTGATTTTATATGAGTATAAAAATTTGTTTTGTTAAATTGGATTAATATTGCAAAAGATATTCAAGATTGTAATTTCATCAGGTTTGGAAATTGCATTCAAAATTCAGGAATACGCTTTCATGAATTGAATACGTCTTTTACAGTTTCACTGGAGTTTTTTTCTGAGGCACTGACATGAGTGGCCCGCTCGACAGAGAGAGAAAAACAAAGGAGGTTTAGGGCTCACCGGCGAGGGAGCTCCGGCGATCTTCCGGCGAAGGCGAGGTCACCATGAGGAAGATCTCGGTGAGGCACTCCCGGTGCTGTAACCGATTCGGCCGGAGAGATACCGGAGAGGCACTACTATAGATCAAACCTTCCATACCGGCCCATCAGTCTCGGTTGGATTTGAACCCGTACTGATGTGGGCTTCAATACCGGTTCATTGGCTACAGGACTGTCGTGGGCTTTCAGTACCGGTTCGTAACACGAACCGCATCGATGTTCTCACATCGATCGTTCGTGTTAGTATTACTGACCGGTACAAAAGGCGGGGTATATTAGTACCGGTTCGTATCACGAACCGTTACTAATGTGAGGGCATCAGTACTGGTTCGTGTTACGAATCGGTACTGATGCCTCGTTTGAGGAAAGTTCAAAAGGAATGCTTATTCTATGTATATCAGTACGCGATGGTGGGTGGGTTGGTTAGAAGGTTGAGGCTGGAGTCATGAGGTTGCGGGTTCGAGTTCCGCTTCTCCCATACCTTTGACATATTTTAAAACTTTTCTACACCTTTAGTACCGGTTCTCTTAACCAGTATTGATGCCCAAGGAGCATCAGTCCCGATTGGTTTATACCGGTTCAAAAACCGGTACTAAAAGCCATTACAAACCGGTATTAAAAACTGTTTCTGCAGTAGTGAGGTGCGGCACCGAGCTTCAAGCGCCGGCGTTAATGGTGCATCACCAGAGAAGATGAACAGGGCTTTAGGGATTGAATCGGTAGCATTTTAAGCATAAGGGGATACTAGGGAATCCATTTTTGGGGTTGGTTCAATCGGAGAAGTGCAGGTTCGAGCTACCATCGTGTGCCGGCCATGGAGGAGACAAGCTCATGGTGGCGGCAACATTTTTCATGAAGAGCTCATGAAATTTTTGAGGGCTTTGGATCAGTAGAGCTTGGGGATGCTCTATATCAAAGGAATTTGGATATGGACGATCGTGTCATGTGAATTGTGATTGGGTTTTGGAGCTCAGAAGCTTCGGCCATGGCGGAAGACAGGGGAATTTCGGGCGACTCAGTAGGGGAGAAGATGGAAGAAGTGAAAGGGAGAGAAAGCGCTACTCAGGTGATCATATGGCGCCTTTTATAGCTGCGGGGTATGGATGAACTTGGCCGGATTGAGTTCAGCTCAGATGGAGGCTTCACCGAATGGGACAAGAGGAATTAATGGCTTGGTTGCGTGGATTGCAGAGGCGGTGTCCGCGTGGAGGAGTCGGGACATGCTTGAAGCTTTGCTGGCTCGGTTACGGTGAAGGAGTGACGAGATGTACAGGAAGCTACGTGGGATTTTGCTCGGGAGCACCAGGCACTGGAGATTGAACAAGACAGGGGAGAGAGGCTGCAAGGTGGGGCTCAACAGGAACTTGGGCCCGCTTGGCAGAGAAAGAATGGGGGTTGTGAAGCAAAATGGAAAATGAACAGCAGGCTGAGGATGATGAGGTTCATTGAATCGATTATGAATCATGACTCCAATTTATTGAGGAATTTATTGCGTGATGGAAAGGAGCTTATCTTCACACTGTATTCATTTCAGAGCAAAATATTATCCATAGAATTTACAATAATTCTGACAAGGTACAGTGCGCATAATTCTGTTTTCTGTTTTGGATTTATCAGAGAGATTAAATATTTTCAAATATTTTTCAAACTTTGTTTTTCAAATTTGTTTGAGCTAAGGATTCTTATGTAACATTTTCAGCTCAAAATATTGCTCCAGGAATTTATAAAAATTCTGACATTCAGAGTACTAGTTTCCAATTCTCTCTATTTTTGAATTTTTAAATATTACAAAATAATTTATTAATTTCTGATATTTTTACTTTTGATGAATTTATTTCTGGGGAATATAATATAAAATTTTCAGATCCAAATAGTGATGGAATATTTACATTTAATTCTGACATTTTTACTATTGCTAGTCAAGGTTCATTAAATGGCATTTAATTCGCCCATAAATGCTTGATATGACATTTTAAAATTTGTAAATGAGTCACTGGGGTTTTCCTAGTTTTTTATAAAATTTTTATTTATTTTATTGTTGTAATCTTTTTGCTCCTCTCTTTATCCATCATTTCAATTTATATTAAAAAGATTTCTTAGGAACCAAAATCCAAGGAAATTTATGATTAAATGAAATTTCAAATTGAATTTTATTTTAAATTTATTTTCATATTTTGATTTATTTGAAATTTTATTTTGTAGCTCATCCTTTGATTAAGGTTGATTTCAACATGTTGAGATGAAGGATAAGATTTTAATTCCTTCTCTAAATTTTAACTGAAAATTTTATTCATTTTCATTTTTTTGAAATTTTTATATTTTTATTTTATTATTTAAAATTTTCAAGATGTTACAACGCCTCGGCTTTCGGTATTTGGATGGATCAAGAGGAGAAGTGCCAAGAGGCTAGGTCGAGCGTGAGGAGGATTTTGGTATGCATACTATCACAATCGGATCTAACCAAAGAAACCAATCATGATGACCATCTTCATCACTATCGGTTCTGATGTCAGAACCGATAGTGATAGATATAACATCACTATCGGTCTGACTTTAGAATCGATAGTGATGTTTTGCATCATATTTCTCACTTATACCGAATCACCTATCACTATCGGTTTTTTCATGAAAAGTTGAGAACTGAGTAAGAAGAAACGATAATGTTGTATTATTCTATACCGGTGAATTTAAATTCGCTCTTTACAGAAGCCCCATCTGCTGATTCACTGTTTCCATTAATTCAAAAATTATATAAGTAGCTAGAAATTCCAGCGTTAGTCAAAAAATAGGAAAAATCCCCATCTGCAGATTCACTGTTTCCATTAATTCAAAAAATATATATGTAGCTAGAAATTCCAGCATTAGTCATAAAATAGAAAATATTGATTATCGAATCTCTCTTACTGATATAAATTGGCTTGCATTATGTCTCCATTTAGTGTCATGCAATGAAAAAGCAAGTCCAATTCAATCGAAGAGTAGGTGCTGAATCTTAAGCACGAGAAGGAAACGCTGACATCCTGACGTGCAAACTACTAGGAAAAAAACAAAACTACGATTCGGTCTTAAGAAATTGGTTTTTAGCATATTAGAGTAAAAAAAAATGAAAATACATTTACGTTCCTCCACGGTTTTCTTTAAAAAAAACACCACGTATTCACCAACGATTTATAGCAGTCCACGGATTCGCCAATGGGTCCTAACGACCCCCCTTTTAAAAAAAAGAAAATTGAAAGTACGCAAAAAAACAAAATTACATTTAGATCCCTCTACGGTTTTCTCCAAAAAATCCGCAGATTTGCCGACGGCTCCTAGTGGCCCATTTTTTAAAAAAACCAAAAACCGAAATTATACAATTTTTTAAAAAATATCCGTCGGATCTTCATAAATAACTATTGGACTAAATTTCACGTGACACAGCGTCACACGACCAAATTTCCTAAATTTCGCACGACATAGCATAATACGTAACCCTGACTAGTAGCCATAATCACTACTGCAAAAGGGGCTTTATTAGACACATCATCACAGACGGTTTTAGAAACGAACCATCTGTAATGTGTTTCGAGCACATCACAGACGGTTTGTGGCTGAAACCATCTGCGATGTTTGATTATCACAGATAGTTTCATCCACAAACCGTCTGTGATGAAAGTGAAAAGTTCACAGTCGGTTTGTGGATAAAACCGTCTGTGATGAGGGAAATATCACAGACGGTTTTATCGACAAACCGACTGTGATGATAGGTATAACTTCACAGACGGTTTGTGGATAAAACAGTCTGTGATATCGCCCTCATCACAAACATCTTTATCCACGAACCGTCTGTAATCATCAATTGAAAACAGCAAACTACGCCTTACAAAAAAGACTACTGGATTGAGAACTAGATTGCATTATATATATAAGAAGATCATTACAATAGTCTTTGATGATTTTGAGAACTAGATTGCATTATATATATGAAGAAGCATTACAAAAGACTACGTACGAAAGTACTTTAACTAAAAAAAGACTACTCGTTGTCACCGGAGTAGTCATCGTTGGAGTCGGCGGAGTCAGCGGAGTCCTCGCTGCAGTCGTCCGGGTCCTCGCTTGAGCCGGCTCGGTCTGGTCATCCTCCAGCTCTCAGCCGTTGTGATATCCCTCCGACGAGTCATAGCTTTTGTCGTTGTCGGAGGAGGAGGCCGGCGCCGGACGCTTCTACCCGATGTGGCTGGAGACATAGGCAGCCGGAGGGGCGCGGCTAGAGGCGGAGAAGGTCGGAGGAGGCAGAGGCGCCAAGTAGTGGGCAGCTGGTGGATCCATGGATATGGCACCGGCGTAGCGCCGCAGCCATTGGCACATGGGCATGTGGGCGGGTCTGGTCAGAGGTGCAGTCGAAGGTGGCAGTGGTGGAGTGTTTGTAGGCGGTGTCGGGGGGTGGAGCCATCAGAGGAGGAGCCGTCGGAGGAGCTTTTTGAGTTGCTCATGGCGGCGGCGGAGGAGATATTTTTTGCGAATGATCGAGTATAGAGGCAATCGATAAGCCTCTCTGTTCTTATAGGTGTGGAATTGCATTGGGGAAATGAAACGCCGCTTGGAATTAACAATCTGCATTGGGAAAACGAACGCCGTCTACATTGGGAAGACGAAATGATGAACTGCATTGGGAAGACGAAATGATCGAAAGACTGCATGTGTCTGCATTGGGAAGACGAAGGAACATCACGGACGGTTTGTAGATAAAACTGTCTATGATGACCTCATCACAGACGGTTTTATCCATAAACCATCTGTGATGTGGAGTGACATCACAGACGGTTTGTGGATAAAACCGTCTATGATTGCATCACATAGCAGATGGTTTTATGGAAGTTGAACTGAATTGAACAACTCAAGCAATTCTGTTTGCTCAAAAGGAATTTGTCCCCTACCATATTTTCTTTCTCTCTGTCTGTCCACTACCTCGCCTGAAACTTGGCAAAAGATGTCCAAAAGACAGACACAAATGAAGAATAGAGGAGGGTCTCCGTCGCCCTACCATTGGAGAAAGGCATATGTCGCCAATGGTAAGGCGAACACCGTTGCACCGGTATGCATTTACCCACACAGAGGTGTGGAAGCCCCTCACAAGCAGACTTGAATAGAATGCTTCTGCTAGTTCCCGCCTAACAAAGTGCAAAGCTATATCTAAATAACTTAATAGGTTAAGGCCGTCCCATACCAGCCCTTGTGGTTGCACAAAATTCTTGGATCAATAGCATAATACATTGACAAAAACAACATATTGTAGGTAAATTATTGGGTTCGACGTGGTCAAGGAGGTGCTTGCCTTGCTTAATCTTTGATTTTGAAGTCGAGGTTGCAGCTGACAAAGTGACAATGGCGACGATGGAATCAGAGACGTCGGGTTCTACACGTTGTTATCGACTAAAATGTAATAAGAAGCAAATAACAAACTTCAATAAGGGCAAAAGAAGGCAGACAGAGAACCAAATAAAGACTCACTGAAGAAAACAGGAATATTATAGGGATTGGATTAGATGATTCAATATTCTCGTATTTTAGGTTGATTAAGCATTCATATTGTTGTTAGTTTCCAGGATAAGCGATGCACGATTCACTTTATAGATTATCCATTCTTGTTTTATGAATTCAAGATGCAAAAATTATGAACTTTTATATTTATAATTTTCAATTCAAGATGCAAAAATTATTTAGATTATTGTAGTTAAATTATTAGTCATTTTGTTGCATGATATGAATGAATAGAGCTTATTCCTTAATTGATCTTGCATACAAATTGAGCAAAAAAAAAAAAAAATAAAATGGTGGAGGTGGGATTTGAACTCAAACCTGCTGTTTGCTAGCAACATGCTCTACCACTAAGCTATTAAGCTCTTTGTGACAAGGTGCCTAACCGTAATAATTGAGCAGTACTTGTTCTCTCTTGAGAACAGAACGAGACGTCATGGCTGGACTTCAAGCGAGCTCAGCCAGCGGTAGGACAGTCCCAAGGAGGCCAAGGCGAGAACCAAAATGGAACGCTGAGACTGCAAGGAAGCCACAGACGGTCTCGGTTGGAGCTCCAGTGGTCAACTGGAGCAGGCTAACAACACGCGCCGGCTGGGAGGAAGAAGATGACCAGTTGCGATAGCGAAACGACTCTAATTGCTATGCTCCCTTTTTGAGCTTTTAGGCAAAAGGATGAACTGGTGAGTCTCAAACTTAGTTTTTGGATGGAAAGAGCTCACTGGAGAGAGGTGAGCGCATTGAGAGCCTGGGAGTTGGATTTATAGATGAAGAGATAGTGGCACAGTGTTAGAACACAGGAGGGGAGTTGCAGCCGGTGCTGTTCATGATCAGAGGATTGGCGCGAGACTTCTGATGCTAAGATGAGACAGAGCAAGGCGCAGGAGAGGTTGAGTACAAATGTGGAAATCGATGGTTGTGTGGACGATGCGGAAGGCGTTGGAGTGAGGAGACTGATCGGGAAGAAGTGAGCCCGAGCGAGTTGGCGCTAAAGAGAAGAAGAAAGTAGGAGAAGGAGAGACTGACAGGCGGGACTGAGGACCACCTGGCAGGGGCTAGAGAACTAAGCTCAGCTGCACCAGCATTTGGGGGCTGAAATAGGAGGTTGGCCCAACCTGTCTTTGAGAGGAAAAGAAGATAAGGGCAGATGCATGTACTAGTCGCGACAGCATGCGTTTTGCATTAAAACAGCCATCAAATCACTGCCCAAAATTTTGAAGGATTTTTTACTAGAGTCTCGAGCTAATGTAATATCTCCCGTAAAAACTTTGGTACAAAAAATTCTATAGGGAATTATTAGAAATTCTGACATTGATGATTGCTCAGAAATTCATTTTTAGATTTTGATTTATTTAATGGTGTAAATTATATTATTTATTTTTATAAACTTTTTATATGTGTTATAAATGAGATAATAGTTCTCCCATAAAATTTTTAAGTAAAAAATTGAGTAATTATTTTCTAAAAATTTTGACATTCCAATTTTAAGATTTTCAATGATTCTGTTCTTGAATCCCAATCCGCTTCATGCTGCAGCTTTTTTTTTTCGCCATCACGTGTCGGACTGGGTGTATTGCAGCGCCCCAGTCCGCTTCTTTGCTTGTGCAGCGCCTCTCGAGCGCGGTTTGTGTGGGCCCGGAGGCCAAATCTGTAAAAAAAATTCTAATGGGGCTAATTTAAAAAAAATTAACAGGCTAAACAGTACAAATTTCATTATATGCTAGTAGGGGGCAGAGGGCGAGGAGAAGGACCACCATGGCCAGAGTGCGAATCGTGACGCAAGATCCAAAGGACAAGAAATTTTCAGGCAACTCAGTACGTATTAGCAAAGATCGATATTGGGGACCAGAGTCCAAACTCATGTTCGTTGCGCCACCTCCGCAAGCAGCTGGTCGAGAACGACGACGACGACCGTTGCGTCACTCAGCATGCATGCTCCCGTACTGACGAACGAATTATTTTTTCTTGAACAAGAAAGACAAATTATGCACCAAGTTTTTATTTTTAACTTAGGTAGCAGCAGGAATTGGAAAATGTGAAACAGCACACATATATAGCTGCATTTATTTAGCTAGAAATTCCAAGTACACGGTTAAGCTCGACGAGCTCGCAGATAGTATGAAAATAGAAAAGGGAAATCGACAGCACAGGCATATGCATGCTTGTGAGGCAGCACGTACGCTCATTGACCACAACCCTGGAGCAGACACGCAGAGTTGTACAATGGAGTCCGTGTATACTTATTTTGTTGTCCAGTACTGATTGATCGGACGTTCAGCTCAGGGGTAAACCTCGATTACTGATATAGGGCCCAACACCGGCGTGATCTTGTAATCACTGAAACCGGCGTCGGAGAAGATGCTTCTCCACTCGTGCTCCTCTCGCCCAACGCCGCTAATGCACATGACGAACACGCTGTGCATGTCTTCCGCCTCCGCGATATTGGTGTCGCGCGGCCCAGACCCCGCCACTATCTCTACGATTACCACCTTTCCTCCGGCATCTCTCGTAG
Organism: Guadua angustifolia; assembly: GCA_036346375.1. Classification (NCBI taxonomy): domain Eukaryota; kingdom Viridiplantae; phylum Streptophyta; class Magnoliopsida; order Poales; family Poaceae; genus Guadua; species Guadua angustifolia. The sequence continues at coordinate 23,442,869 of CM070520.1, forward strand.
GGATCGCTTCCTTGCAGTGCCGAAGTATCTTGACGCAATCATCATGGCTCCAGCAATGCAAAACATACTAAAAAAATTGAGAGAAAATTATTAGGGTCTTTTGAGGAGATGTAGTTTTTAAAAAGTTATTTTTTATTTTTCTGAACTGAAAAGCAGTTATAGTTTTTATAAAAGACTGTTTAACAAATAGTTAATTTCTCTCAAAGAATAAGTTGCAAAAGCAGATTCTGCTGAACTTTCAATTTTGGCTTTTGCTAGTTATCGTAGCTTTTAACTTATACTAAAACCACTTAAAAACTGAGCTGTTTAAAAGTTTATTGGCTTTTCGAAAACTAAACTTGGCTTACAGTCCTCCAAACAAGACCTTAATGCTTTTCCAAAGAAAAATTACGTGACACAAATTAAGTGTGTTGGTACCTTCAGTAAAACAGCATCTGCTGACGGAATGGACTCAAACATGTTGCCGGCGACGAACTGCGGGTTGCCACTAGCGGCGGGGGCGTCGCTGACGACGTGAGGGAGATCCATCACGGTGCACTTGACGTGCGGGAAAGCCCTCGCAATGGCCTTTGCGACCGCGCCGTGGCCCCCGCCGACGTCGACTAGCGAGCCCAGCCCGCAGAAGACGTCGCCGTGTTCGCTAATGATGGCCTCCATGAGGTGCTGGCTTTCGGCGACCATGGCGTCGTTCGCCGTGCTGGTGTCCGGGTTCCCCACATCCCACCGGGGGCGGCCGTGCGACTGCTCGAAGAGCGATTTCGCGGCTGCCGGCCCGGTCCTGAGCCACGCGGGCATGTCGAAGAATGGGGAGACGGAGACAGGGCTTACCACGAAGCGCAACATAGGAGACTGGCTGCGCGGGCCGACGAAGAGGCAGGACGCCGCGGTGAGCGTGTACACGGCCTCGCCGCCGTCTGCGGTGGTTGCGCCGAAGATGCCCGACGTGCCGAGCAGTTTCATCAGGCACCGGAGGTCGGGGAGCTTGGCCGCATGTACTCCCGTGTCTGCGGCGATGTCGGCGAGGGTGGCGGCACCACCACGGCGGTGGATGGCGTCGGGGATGCCGAGATCCACGGCACACTTGAGCGCCATCGGCTTGATAAAGCCGAACATGTGGTGATAGAGCAGGGCGAAAGCTCCGACCATGTCCTGAGAGCTCACTTCGTCATGGACGAACGCCATTGTTACCTTACGTGCTGCGAAGCTTTGTCCGTGTAGTGTAGTGCTGCTTGGCCTTGCCTACCAATACGATACGCTGGCTTTTATAGAGGGCGGAATGATTAAAAAAAAGAGCTATATTGCACGATACTACTAGTCATCAAGCGTGGAATGCACGTGCTAGCCGTTTGAATACTTGTTAGCTATTGGGTGGTTACTGCGTTTCGCAAGCCCTCCAAATATGACCTGAATTTGTTGTTTTCTTTATATTTTGTTTTATATGTGATTTTTGTGATCCCGTCTAATGGGTGTTTCTTTCTTTTTTGGTGTGGAATGTTATCCATTCATGATTAGAGTATTTTGCTTTAAGTTTGTCCTTTTAACTTCTCGATGATCACCAGGAAAAGGGCATATATATGAATCTCACCTTAGTCCTTAGGTAACATAAAAAATTAGCATCATAATCGAATCTATATACTGTAATTTCAACAAAACACTAACCTGTACCCCCAAAATATCACCTAAACCTACGGCTGGAAAATGAAGGCCAAACAAATATATAATTTACCTCCTGGGATTAGTTGTAAGCCCTTAGGTTATTTTTTAACGATGACGACACATCAAGGACAGCTAGTAAATAATCCAAGTGAACACATCTTGCAGTACATATGTTGCTCCGTGTCGGCAAAGCAAGAAGGCAAGAAAATCTTGAAACTGAACAAATCTGTTGCTTTATCTACTTGGGTTTTGATAAACATCACCCGGATGTTTTCTTTGCTAAAATCACCCAAATTTGGGAGCCTTTTGCAACATTTTTGTTCAACTCTTGTAACATTTTTTTCTGATGCGTGCAACATTTTTTTTCAACTCTTGCAATATCTGTTTACTGTGCCACATTTCCACAGTTGTCGAAGGAAAATGTTACACTCGTTGGAAAAATGTTGCATCCGTAGAGGAAAAATGTTGTAATCGCGTCGGAAAAAATGTTGCAAGCGTTGAACAAAAATGTTGCAAGAGGCTCTTAAATTTTAGACGCGTTGCAACATTTTTTTTCCTACGTGCAACATTTTTTTCCAATGTGTGCAACATCTGAAAATTTGGCTGATTTTTTTGAAGAAAACATCCGAGTGATTCCTAAACACACCCTATCTACCTTTATTGAAGTATCAAAGTGCACGGGCTAGTTTAAATATAATTTTGAATTTTAACTATAAGTAATATTCATTCAGTATATTCCCTCCATTTCACTATATCTGTTCATAGGCTTGAGAGTATTGTTTCAAGGAATAAAGATCGTATATATAGTTAATTATTGCAGTATTTTTAATATCTACCCCTACTTAAATGCTTCGAAAGAGGTTAAGCTTCGTTATACCATTTAATAGAGTACATATATATTGTCATTTATTATAAATTTTTCTTAGATTTAATATTTGCTTTATTGGCCATTTATTTGTATGCGAACTAGAGATGATTCATCTGGACTACAATTTTTTAAGTAAAGGCTTTGAAAGTCCAATTCGAAAGGTGTATCTTTGTCAAAATATATGGTAGATTTGAAACAATGTATTTTTTTTTAGAATCATGTAGGATCTTAGATTATGCTATTCGATCCTACAGTTAGATCTTACAACATCTTTCTAGTCGATTCAACATCCTGATCCTGACAACGTTCTTAGATTATGCTTTGAGTTAAATAAAGGTTGGTAAATATATAGCATCTTGGGGGGTGGGGATTGTAGCATGCATTCCTCTCAGCCGCTCACGCACGGCACACTTAGGCCGCGTTCATTTCTTTTTCCTGTGAGCGTCATTTTTTTATATACTAATTGGAGGCTATTTTAGAAGCCCTACGTTAATTAGAAAATGCTTGAAATTTCCACGTTAATCTAAAAAAAGAAAAATTGCTGAAAAATCTCACATTATTCTAAAAAAAAGAGAAAATCTTGGTCACCCAATCTCCTTAATCATTTTTATCAATGGCTTAGATCTATTTATCTATTAATAAGAGATATATGGTAAATCAGAAAAGTACCATATGGAAAGGAAGTTTTGCTTTCCTTTTCTACTCACATTGAAATAGAAAGGAAAATAAGAAATATTATTGCATGCATTACGAATTATATCTATTTATAGAAATTGCTAGCCGTGCAAGCGCATGGGTCAAATAATTGGAGGCCACCTTAGGAGCCTCTACGTTAATCAGAAAATGCTAGAAATTCCCATGTTAATCTAAAAAAAGAACAATTGCTAGAAAATCCCACATTATTCTAAAAAAAGAGAAAATCTTAGTTGTCCAATCTCCTTAATCATTTTCATCCACGGCTTAGATCTATTTATCTATTCCTTAGAGATATATCGTAGATCAGAGGAGTACCATATGGAAGATAATTAAGCTTTGCTTTCCTTATCTACTCCCCATCTTAAAATTTATAGAAATTGCTAATAAAAAAAGAAGACATGTAAAATACATGCATGTAGCATCATGGACTAATACCTCAATGACTTTGACTCGGAAGGCTCTCCTTCATGTATCTTGATGAGTTCAAATCGGAAGAGATTAGGTTATCAGATTGAGAAACGGAAAGCTAGGAATAAAGACTCTTCTTTCGTCATATCAAAGAATCAATGGACATTGAATGTGAGAGAGAATGAGTCTTAATTAATGGCATGATTGTCATATCACAGACTCAACGGATTTTGCTCCCAAATCCAAGCGTTCATTACTATTACACTGTAGGCATTATAGGATAGATTATTCATCATTCTGATTGATATGCCACGATTACAAGTTGGCTTGTGATCCCATTAATAATATTCTTCTACATCACTATCTCTCCGATGTGCTACCACTTAAAGTATTGTGAGATGAAATTTAAAGATAAGTATAGTTGTGTCGTCCCATCAATCTATCTATCTATCTTTATTTTTATCTTTATATATATTAATTGGACGCTCTCTTACAAGCCTTATGTTGATCCTAGAAGTACTGAAACTAGACATTATTCCCACATTAATCGGAGAAAAGAAAAAATATTTCACATTAATCCTAGAAATACTAAGAGATAAAAAGCTAGAAATTCCCACATTAATCGAAGAAAAAGTGAAATAGCTAGAAATTCTTGCATTAATTGGACAAAAAGAAAAAATTGAGAATCCAAGGTTTTTAGGTCGTTGGAAAAAGTGAAAACATATTTAAAAGGACATTTTTGTTGTTCATTATAGGCAATTGTAATTGCATATTGAAATTGGCAACTATTTTTATGTAATCTGCTGCCTTATGAACATGCCAAGAATTTAAACTACTTCTGTGAATTGATGATTATAAATTTGCAAAAGTTATAAACTTTGGACCAGCCCTTATAATTGCTTCCACAAATTAAACATAACTTTCAATGATTGCTGTGTCTAAATATATATAAATATAATAGAAGTCCAACCAGATTGGACTGAGGCTACTGCACAACCAGAGCACCAGACTGCCTAAACCGACGTGCAGCTTGAGAACGACGGTCCACGGTCCACCTGGGCTAGCGTGAAGAGGAAATAAAAGTAACGGTATATATGTAAACGACGGACAGGGACTGTGAAAAGGAATCAACTTTCCGTTGACTCGAGCGGGGCTTTGAATATCCACGAAAATTCAAAAAACATGACTTTTTGCTATATCGGTCTTGGTCGATAAATAAAATCGGTCGATCTCCTACCAAAGGGTCTCAAATTCAAAGATAAGAAGCGATATTGTTCGAATGCTTAGCTAGAGATAACTAGGGAAAACAACAAGCATCTGAGGTGATGATTAAGAGGCGCAATTGATAAATGATGCCATACTACATAATATTTTCAAAAAGCAATTAAACAAGCTCTCTATTTTTTTTAGATAAAGGATTAAAATCCGGCCTCTGCAATTGCACACAGCCGAGTTCTTACAAATATCACATCCGCATATCATTATTGAATAATAGAGACAAAGAGAGTGTAAAATTAAAAGCAAATTCTATAATTGCTTCTCCATAACCTCCAATGCATTGCAAACCAGTAATCTTGAACGCGAGCACGGACTCCATACCGTCCACGACCACGCCCTTGAAATCTTGGGGGACGAAGACCTCCACGAGCAGGATGAAGTTGACCACCATAGCTGCGACCATGAAATCGATCGCCACCAGCAGCCGTCGCACCGCACGCCATGACTTTGAATAGATTCTTAAAGCATCGTCGCACATCCGGTTGCACTTCACCGAGATTGGACTCAGGAACAAAGGCAACATTGCTGCAAGAGGACTGGAATTGCTACAAGCTCTCTATTATCTTTCCCAAACTATTTTCACTAACTTGTACAAAGAGTTAACACTGGTGTATGAGCTAACCCTAACCACTCTTGTATGAATTGTATGTTTTTGAATTTCTATATTTTTTGTTAAAGCTTTTCTATAAGTTTTTAATATATAATAGATAACCAACCAGATTGGACTGAGGCTAATGCATAAATCCTTCCGATTGCATACCAGAGCACCAGACTGCCTAAACCGGCGTGCAGCTTGAGAACGACGGTCCACGGTCCACCTGGGCTAGCGGTATGTAAACGACGGACAGGGACTGTGAAAAGGAATAAACTTTCCTTTGACTCGAGCGGGGCTTTGAATATCGACGAAAATTCAAAAAACATGACTTTTTGCTATATCAGTCTTGGTCGATAAATAAAATCGGTTGGCAAACCGGTCTAATTCAAATTCAAATTTAAAAAAATTATATAAAAGTTCCCTAAAAATAGTATTAATAGCTTTTTGACATCTTCTATTAAACTTTTCTGAAAAACCAAATTTGAAAAATACGATACGCTGGCTTTTATAGAGGGCGGAATGATTAAAAAAAAGAGCTATATTGCACGATACTACTAGTCATCAAGCGTGGAATGCACGTGCTAGCCGTTTGAATACATGTTAGCTATTGGGTGGTTACTGCGTTTCGCAAGCCATCCAAATATGACCTGAATTTGTTGATTTCTTTATATTTTGTTTTTATATGTGATTTTTGTGATCCCGTCTAATGGGTGTTTCTTTCTTTTTTGGTGTGGAATGTTATCCATTCATGATTAGAGTATTTTGCTTTAAGTTTGTCCTTTAACTTCTCGATGATCACCAGGAAAAGGGCAACATAAAAAATTAGCATCATAATCGAATCTATATACTGTAATTTCAACAAAACACTAATCTGTACCTGCAAAATATCACCTAAACCTACGGCTGGAAAATGAAGGCCAAACAAATATATAATTTACCTCCTGGGATTAGTTGTAAGCCCTTAGGTTATTTTTTAACGATGACGACACATCAAGGACAGCTAGTAAATAATCCAAGTGAACACATCTTGCACTACATATGTTGCTCCGTGTCGGCAAAGCAAGAAGGCAAGAAAATCTTGAAACTGAACAAATCTGTTGCTTTATCTACTTGGGTTTTGATAAACATCACCCGGATGTTTTCTTTGCTAAAATCACCCAAATTTGGGAGCCTTTTGCAACATTTTTGTTCAACTCTTGTAACATTTTTTTCTGATGCGTGCAACATTTTTTTTCAACTCTTGCAATATCTGTTTACTGTGCCACATTTCATCGAGTCATCCATCAAGGCCCGAAATTTACCATACTCTCTCTCATCACGGTTTCCTTCTGCATCGTGCAGCATCTGATGCAAATTATAATCGTGCAACATGTCCTCATTAGAAGCACAATCGATATCGTCCGACATATTATTGACATCATCGGCGATGTTACTATTGCCTGCTTAGTGTATAATCTGCTCTTCACCATGACTGTCCAACATATATACCCCTTTTGAAACCTTGTAGAATCAAGTGTGCTTTCGATCTGGGCTGAGTTGCCAAACATCCTCATATTGTCACAGGACATAAATTGGACCCATTATTAAGTATATCCTCCTCTATAGCTCTTCTAAATGATGAGACGTCATTAATGTACTCGCACTCACACGGTTCGTAGCATACATCCAGCTTCGATCCATCTATGCTACGTATATAACAATAAGTATTAAATAATGAAGTATACTAAGAGTGCACATGCATACATTCTTAAATTGGAGCACAAATTAACTAACTAAACCCTACACTAAATCATAAACCATACTAGCTCTAAATAAAAAATGGATCTCACTTTGCATATAAGCTACATTTAAACCTAACAACCTAGCTTCTTTAATCACAAATAATAAATGGATCTTTATGTAAACTGTATTTAAACTTAGTATATTCAATTCTCTCTTTACCTAGCTAGCTACATCTTGAGTATAATGCAATTAGAACCAATTACTACTTTAGATCATAAAGAACAAATAGATCTACACCAAGCTAGATCTAAACTATCTTCAACTCCCTCTTTACCCATCTAGGTCTTCAATATAATGCAATTAGAACCAATAACTAACCTTATATCACCAAAAATAAAAGGATCTATAATCATTCTTCTAAATCCACGGTCTTCTTTCACCAGATTGCCTCTCAATCGCAACCACATTAAAAATAGTTCGAGAAACTCTAAAAACACTAAGTGGGTTGGGGCTCTCTACATTTATTTCTAGAAAATTCTCATCATAGATGGTTTTAACTAAGAACTGACAGTGATGACTACCATTAATTGACGGTTTTTGGCTAAAAGTGTTAGTGATGAACATTCATATCACTCACCGTTTTATCTAAAAATTGTAAGTGATGTAAATAGTAGTCATCTCTAACAGAAAATATATTTTTGGCTAAAAGAAAAAATATTTCGCATTAATCCTAGAAATACTAAGAGATAAAAAGCTAGAAATTCCCACATTAATCGAAGAAAAAGTGAAATAGCTAGAAATTCTTGCATTAATTGGACAAAAAGAAAAATTGAGAATCCAAGGTTTTTAGGTCGTTGGAAAAAGTGAAAAACATATTTAAAGGACATTTTTGTTGTTCATTATAGGCAATTGTAATTGCATTTGCAAAAGTTATAAACTTTGTACCAGCCCTTATAATTGCTTCCACAAATTAAACATAACTTTCAATGATTGCTGTGTCTAAATATATATAAATATATTTTTTGTTTAATATGCATGGTATCTCAATATATGTATGTTCCAAAATACAATCACAAACTGTGATCAAACTTGAAAATTAATTGAAAACTTTTAATTTTCAAAATTTAAATCATCCAACATTTTGTATTTAAATTATAAAAATTTGTTTTCTATCTAAAGTTATATAATTAAATTAAGAGCTGTTATTGCAGCCCGTGCGATGCAATCGGTTGATGATATACTAGTGGTTCCTAATTCCTCTGATGCGAAAATACGTGGCAATCTGATTATTTAAGATAACTATCGCTCCTAGTTTGTAATATCTAAACAGTAACATCCGATAAATCACTTGATTAACAGTTCAATCTTTGTATTTTAGAATTTCTAGTGTATTAATTTCTCTTTTTTTAGCTGGCATCTGTGGTTATAATCTATTAAAGATAATTAGGAACTACCTAATTAAGAGCTGGACGTTTCTATATTTTTGAGAATTTTTTGAATTTCTATATTTTTTGTTAAAGCTTTTCTATAAGTTTTTAATATATAATAGATAACCAACCAGATTGGACTGAGGCTAATGCATATATAAGTCCTTCCGATTGCATACCAGAGCACCAGACTGCCTAAACCGGCGTGCAGCTTGAGAACGACGGTCCACGGTCCACCTGGGCTAGCGTGAAGAGGAAATAAAAGTAACGGTATATATGCAAACGACGGACAGGGACTGTGAAAAGGAATCAACTTTCCGTTGACTCGAGCGGGGCTTTGAATATCGACGAAAATTCAAAAAACATGACTTTTTGCTATATCAGTCTTGGTCGATAAATAAAATCGGTTGGTAAACCGGTCTAATTCAAATTCAAATTTAAAAAAATTATCTAAAAGTTCCCTAAAAATAGTATTAATAGCTTTTTGACATCTTCTATTAAACTTTTCTGAAAAACCAAATTTGTGAGACGTTTTGAGCAAATCCGAATAGCTTGACTTACCTATATATGTGAGGTGATAGCTTTGTGATAACATCTGACAATAGGCCTACAATATTTCATTAGTTCTTTGATCCTCTAGTGGTCATCAAAGAGCAAATAAAAGCTAAGAACTCTACAGAAGCATACACTACAGGAAACGACATGATTTTCGTCGGCTAGAAACCGACGAAAATAAGGCTAAAACCGACGAAAATAGCTATTTTCATCGGCAAACCGACAAAAATTAGCCGACGAAAGTAATCTAACGAAAATAACCATATTTTCGACGGCAACCGATGAAAATAAACGTATTTAGGAAAACACTGCTAAGAATTTTTTAATTTTCCTTTAATTTTTTAATTTCTATTGAGTGTGTCGATTTTCAATATAAATCGATCGAAAATCTGTAAAATAATTGGTCAAAAAATGATAAATTGGAAAATCGGTAAAACTGGTCAGTTTTCAATTTATTTCACCATTGTTTGACTGCCAAGTTCAAAAATTTGATCTGCAATGGTTGACCAGCGCCAGCCAAAACTGAAGTTATTTTCCTCGACAGGCTAGTACACGTCGTGACGGAAGAGAATCGTAATATTAAGGGTGTGTTTGGTAGGACTCCAGCTCCATCAGATTCTGGGTATTCCTAACTTCACCGGATCCGTGGAGCTGAAGCTGTGAGTACATTAAGAGTGTTTAGATAAATCATCTTGTTTACATTTTAGGCCAAAAATATAAACTTAATTCACTTTATTTTAGCCTATAAGTTTCAGATCTCAGGTGAAATTAGAATCTAGAGCTCTACTAAACAGGCCCTAAGTTCAGCTCCAGCTTGGATCGGAAGATTGTACGGAAACGTACAGAAGTCAATGTAGATGGCTTGGAACGACGTCATGGATAGATACAGTAAAATCTTACGCGCGCGACTCGATCGATCCGCGCAAATTGTCTTCGCTTAATTACATATCGCACGCACGCACGCAGCTGTTGTAGTTGGAACTGCATGCGTTAGAGCCGTCGAGAAATATCAAACTATGCGACCAAGAAAAAGCGAGAAAATAACGTCACTGGATGACCTAGTCGGTATCGTACGTACAGAGGCAGCCAACCTTCAGTGACATAGTCGTTCTCTCGCATGTTCGAGATTGAATCCTCGGCTTCAGTCAACAGGACGTACGTAGTACGTACTCCTCTTCTCTCGATGCATATCAGGTTATACCTATCTCACACGTGGCATAAATAAGTCATTAGGTTGTTAGTGGAAACCAAGTTATGGGTTAAACAAAAAGATATACACATGCATGCAAGATTACATGTACGTGTACAGGTGTAACATCCCAAAATTTTAATAAAATAAAAATCAATATTTTCAATTTGAATATTATTCTTTCTGAGTTTTCTTGGCATTGTTGATTTTTATTTGGAGTTCTTGGATTTTGTGTTGCAAGAAAAGTTCAACAAATGGAAATAAAGAATGAAAAAGAGAAAAAGGCAAAAATGTAAAAAGTAAAAGTTTAGAAAATTGCCATGAGAACCCTGATCATTCAATTTAATCATTTTAGCCAGCAATTGAAATTTTACAAATAGAATAATGAAGAGATAAATTAGTAAGACAACTTTTAAATCGAAACAATGCATTGTCAGAATTTATAAAATATTTATAAAACTCAAGTGGAGCTGAAAAATTTATCATGAAAACCTCAATTTAATATCTACCTCTGGTAAAAATATTATAAATCAATAATATAATTTAGGACTTTTCCAAATTTAAAAACAGAAACCCTGAAAATCTAGAAATTTCAATGTCAGAATTTCTATTAAATAATGGAGCCATATTTTGAGCTGAAAATTTTACAGAAGCATTCTAAGACAAAATAATTTTGAAAAACAAAGTTTAAAAAATAATAGACTTTAATTGATCTCAATCAAAAATCAAAATCCAAAACAAGAAATTAGAGCAGTCACTGTTGTCAAAATATTTATAATTTTTCGGTAATTCATTTTAATCTCATAATTTTTCCAGACATCAAAATATATTCAAATACCTTGGTCAAAAAGTTTGGATATTTTCTACTCCCATTTGTCAGCACAAGAAAATCTGGTTCTAGAACCATCAGAGCTGGGACCATTCCTTTTAGGCGCTAACCTCACTGACTGCTGGACCCGGGGCCACTCGTCATCTCCTTCCTCCTCCTGTTCTTGCGACCGAGCGAGCTCTCCCGTAGCGCACCTTGACCGAGCTCCGATTCAGTGCATCTCCTCGCCGATTGATCGTGTCCACTGCGTCATCTTCACCTCATCTCAAGTGCGATCATCGCCACGTTGTCCTCAGTCTCGCGAAGCTTCAGCCGCCGCCCATACCCCCTCCTGTGCATCACAGAGGGAGCAACCGAGACAATCCCAACCAGGGCCGATTCATTCACTGCATTCTTTGGCTATAAAGTGCACCTCAGTGATCACAAGGAGCCTCCTTCTCATTCCCCTCCACTCCTTCTTCCTTCTCCTCAAGCCTGCGCACATGAAGCATTCCATTTCCGCCATGGCCGAATGCTTGAGATCTCGAAGCCGAGTTCAATTCGCGAAGTATAAGACTCCATCGCCAAATCCGGCTGAACTAGAGCATCACCAGGGCTTAAGCATCAAATCCCCTCAAAAACATTCAAGCTCCTTCATGCGGAATCAAGCTGCAGCCGTGCGCCTCATCTTCCCCGTGACCGGCCACCGTGGGCGGGGTTATCCGGTGAGTTTCCACCCTGTCCGACCGGAAAAATGAGATCCTTGGCATCCGTTCATGCTCAAAATACTACCAATTCAATCCCTAATACTCCTGGTTGTCTTCTCCACCGAGCCACCATGGCCGCCTCCGCCCAAGCTTGGATGCGCCCCTGCCTGCTGCATCTCCGGCCGAATTGAGACCTCCCCCGAGTTCTCCTTGCCGAGCTGATGCTCTCCATGCCGTCGCCTTCGCCGGAGCTTCGCCGGAGAGCCTTCGCCGCCGAACCCTAGCCATGCCCCTGTTTTCTGTCACTGCGCGATGGGGCCAAGGAGACAGAGGCCTCAGGTGGAAGAAGCAAGGCCAGAAGGCGTTTTCTTGCTGGTAAAGCGTATTTCAATTATTTTCCAGACATTTTCCACCCGAATAGATTTCATTATTGAATATCTTTTGTAATTTTAGTCCAATTTTAGTAGAACAAATTTCTATAATCATCTAAAATCAGGAGTATTTAGAATATACAAATATATTTAATTTTTGAATCACGAATCATTATTTGAATTAAACTCGATTAAAACCACAATATGGTCCTTACTTCAAATTTGTGCTCAGTAAGGCATAAAATGTTAAAATAAATATTCACATGATGAATAGACCACGATGAATTCAAATATACAAAAATATTATCATCAAAAGCAAATAAATAGTTAATCACGAAGGTTAAGGCCGAAATAATGTAAAAATAGTTTTAAAACATTTCTAGGATTGCTTCCTGCTAATACCTGAAAAATCAATCAAGGATCATGTATAGAGTAGTTGGAAATTAAGTTTGAATCTTGGCCGATTTAATGTTACCAATATGATCATTTAGGTTATTTTAGCAATAGATAAAATAACTCGTCTAAATACTAAAATCAGTAAAACCAGTTTAGAAACACTATACAAAGTTTATGCTACATTATTCTGTAAAAAGAATCTTATTTCATTAAGGTTTGCATATTATTCTTATTAGTTCAAAACCCTTAAAAGTTAATCATTCGCTTCGCGTTCTTGCCGATTTTGTAAACGTAAACTTTACAATGCCATGTAAGACTTTTCAACGATGAATATAATGTTTCATCTAAATGCTAAAACTTATGAAATTAGCCCTGTAGTGCTCCCCAAAGTATGGTCTACTCTAATACGAAAAGATAATCTCGTTTCATCATGATTTACATATTAATTTTGATAGCTTAATAACCCTAAGTATTCACGTGTCTGAAAGCCATAATATGAGTGAATGAACTGTAGTTGCAAATGAGGAAACCTGTAGTTAAGTTATTTGTATCACCAGAACCTTCTTAAATATCATGTAAATTAGACCAGTAGCCTAAATCAATAGATTTAACTTACATAAAGATAATTCTACGCGAAATCAATTAAAGATAAAGAACTAATCATTCATAGTCTAATGTGATCACTTAAGCCTTTTTGTTAGCTCGCAAAACAGCTCATCTAAATCCGAATTTAGTAAAGAATAACCTAGAATTGACCTCTAAGATATAATCTGCAGTAATCTAAGAAAATATTCTTATTTTTATCTTGCTTCGAATCTGAATCTTAATAGAGCAAAACCCATAAGTGATAAGGATTGACAAAACTCATATTGTGAATAATGAATCAATGAGCTTTGCAACTAATGACTAATTCTATTAATCTTAACCAATTTTAGCATCTTGAATTCGTAAAATAAGATTAATAAATTCATAAAAGAGCAATCCCTTTCTTGTGAAGAGTTTTATTTGTCTTTCTATCAATTTTCTTTTTGCCCTTATTGAAGTTTATTATTTGCTTTATTTCCGTTGCTCGAAGTGTAGAACCCGACGTTGTTGATTCCGTCGTCGTCGTCGTCAACCGCAATCCTCGTCTTTGTCGTAAACAGCAAATAAGCAAGGCAAGCACCCCTTTGATCATATTGATCCCAGTACTTTACCTACAATATGTTGTTTTTGTAACTGTATTATGCATGCGTTTACTTTATGTAAATTGCTATTTTATGGATTTGGTAGTTACACCTGTTGTCTCGTGAATCTTCTTTGATATGTATTACATGTGAACCTTGATAACCCTAAATTAAGGATAGGCATTACTTAATATCATCATGGGTATATGCGATCATATTATTCAAGCTTAGCCATGCTTTAGAATCAACAAGGTTGATGGTCAGATTAAAACTTGTTCCCTGAAAACATTGGAAATGGCACTGTCGATTGCTGGTAATTTTGATTAAAAACCCAAAATAAAACTATGGATTTTGATGCGGGCGATTATTGGCAATAGCCGGATGTGCGAAAGAAATTGCACGTAGTGTAGGGTGGAGTATCGCCCGTGTCGGATTAAGGACCGAACATCGTGTTGTATGATCCAAGAAAATCCGTGCAACCACAAGAGCTATTATGGGGTAGCCATAGCTTGTTATGTTATTTAGACATGGCTTTGCTCTTTGGTAGGCGGGAGCTAGCGGAAGCACTCCAGTTCGGTTTGCTTGTGAGGGGCTTCCACACAGTTCGTGTGGGTAATTGCCTGGCCGGTGCAACGGTGTACGCCTTGCCATGGACAGAGACGTGGTGTTGGGTGTGATAAATGTGGATCCACGGCTTGGGTGAGTGTCTCTGTTTTCAGGGCGAGGGTTAACGTCCCGGGCTGGATCAAAGTCATGTCTAGGTAATGTAACGACTATGTATGGTCGAAAGATCATGACTTGTGGGTAAAGATGTACACCTCTGCAGAGTTTAAATCTAATCGATTAGCCGTACCCGCGGTTATGGGTGTCTTGGCGAACTTGCGCGAGTTAGATGTTTTATTATTTTCAAAAGGGTTGGTTCCTTTGGTTTTACAACTGTGTTTTATGTTGAAGGGCTGACATTGATGGATTTCAGGATTTGTTGAATCGTCGCTCACGTCATGGAGGACTGTGAGTATTATTTATGCTTTACTTATTTGTTATCAATTAATCTTGCTCTTATAAATTCCGTTTGCAAATAACTTGATTTACAAATGAAATTCGCTTTATGCAAATTAACTGTAGTAGCCTCCTTTGACTTAGCCTACATTTATGCATTTGCTGAAAGTCTTGCTGAGTACGAAAGTACTCACCCTTGCTTAATCTATTATTTATAGGTGGATTAGAATCTGAAGCTTCAAGGTTTGTTTCATCGCAGTTGCGGGTTCTTCTTTGAAGCAATCTTTATCTAAGGATTTATGCTCGTCGGGTTACTGCGGATTGGATGGGTACACTACAAGGCTTTGCTTCTTTTGTCATTATATCCTCTCGAGTTGTAATATTTCGTAATTAATCGTTTACGCTAATTAATTTAATGTATGGTTGTGATTCCAATTGTTGAAATGTGCGTGCTAGCTCTTGATCCGAGGACTAGTACTGCAAGCACATTAGATTTCCATTTTGCATTCTGTAAAAATGGGGTCGCCTCAACAAAGCTACAATGATTCGACAATAGTGAATGCATGCTACGCTTTAACATCTCGCCAAAATTTTACGAGATCTCGACAAGATCTTGATTTCGGATATAGACGAGATTTGAAATACTAGCGGAGTAAAAAATTCAAAAAATTTAAATTATGCGGTAATCTCGAAAATCTCGACGAGATCTCGCCAAATCTCGCTAAGATCTCCTATTTTTTGACTTTTTTTATCAGATTTGTTCTAATAACCCTTAAGAAAGTCATCCTCTATGAAAATTTGTTGAAAACCCAAATTTTTGAGATATTTTTTAAAAAATGTAGAAACACTATATCAGTCTTGGTCTATAAATAAAATCGGTCGATCTCCTACCAATAGGTCTCAAATTCAAAGATAAGAAGTGGTATTGTTCGAATGCTTAGCTAGAGATAACTAGGGAAAACAACAAGCATCTGAGGTGATGATCAAGAGGCGCAATTGATAAATGATGCTCATACTACATAATATTTTCGAAAAGCAATTAAACAAGCTCTCTATTGTCTTTCCCAAACTATTTTCACTAACTTGTACAAAGAGTTAACACTGGTGTATGAGCTACACTACAAGAAAACGTGGTTGATTCGTCGGCCAACCCTATTTTCGTCGGCCTTATTTAAGCCGACGAAATTACGTTTATAAATTCGTCGGTCGAGTCGAGGCGTCGAAAATATATGTATAATTTCGTCGGCAAAATTTTGGCCGTCGAAAGTAATGATTAAATTCGTCGGTAAAAGTTTTAGCCGTTGAAAATGTCACTTAAATTCGTCGGCTCGCATGGCCGTCGAAAATAATCGTGACCTAAAACCCCATGGCATGACCAAAAAACGACTGTCATTGTTTTCTCCTTGCGCCGCCCGCTCCCTTGCGCCCTGCGCCGCCGCCCCCCCGCCGCCGCCGCCGCCCGCCGCCGCCGCCCACCGCTCCTCCGCCCCTCGCGCGCGCCGCCCCTCCGCCCCCGCACCGCCCCCTCGCGCCCCCGCCCCGCGCCACGCGTCGCCGCGCCGCCCCCTTGCGCGCCGCCCACCCCGCCCCCCTCCTCGCCGCCGCCACCACTGCAACCACGTCTTCTCCAAGGTACCTCCACCTCTTATCCCGAGCCGTCTCCTGTCTTTGCTCTATCAGTTTAATACTTATCACTTAGCAGTGTGTTAATACTTATACGATTTTCAGTAGTATTTGAAGAATGTCCGATCGAAATGAACTACAAGTGTTTGCCTTGCCCTTGATTTGATTGCAGTCAATATAACAGTATACCCTGTGCTGCAACCCTCTGTAACCTTCAGCATGTACATTTGAATGTGAAAACTAGTGAGGCTAATTTTGGTGTGAAAATATATCCAACGTAGATAGATCTATTATACTGTATATAGGAGAAACATTTGAATGCAGTTTAAACATTATTTTCTGCTAAAATTTGGGGGCGATTTCCTTTACCTCTTTGTTGCCTTTTTTTTGGGTGTAAAAGGGAATTTTGATCTTTAGTAGATTTATGGTTGCATGTAGTCAAATTAACTCCTCTAGCTGTGCCTCTGATGTTTTGTATTGAAAGGGCCAGTTAAATGTATTTTTCCCGCATGGTGTGGTCCTTGTACGTGTTGTTTAGCTTTTCCCATGCTTGTTTGCTTTCGCCACACCTCCCATCTCTCCCCCTTTCCGTATGTACAAAAAATCCTTGTAGCTACTAGCTAGATTTTAGTTCAATGAAGGGCCTTTTAACTTTTCTGTTGTCACATGATTAATTCCACACAAGTACACATTTCTTCAGTCAAATTATCTTTCACTAGCTGAACGAAACTGAAAGATGAAACAAGAGTAAACCAAGCCATTAATTGTGAATGATGGTGGTTCTAGATCTAAGCTGTGCTGGCCTGTCACCAAAGATTCCAACAAGCTAGAAAGAAAAGAAACGTAGCGATAGCTGCGATACTACAATAGTATATAGATCGAACGCTTCCAAAGTTTGTTGATTTGAGCCAGTGGCATGCATCTGGTTGTGGCGTGAGAAAGCCAAAGTACTACGGGTCATTTTGGTCAGATTGTGTTGGATTGGGGCTTGGAATGTTAGGCAAAGAAGGGTTGGTCAATCAGTAAGGTTGGTTTCAATACTTTGTGTTCAACGAGTACAACTCGACAATATCTAAGCCCTTGTTATATGTTGCAATATAACATTGCATGCATCCTATGGTCATATGTTGCTATATGTTGCAATTCAAGTTCATCATTGCAGCCTATGGTAAACTAGATGTATGTTAGTGCATTTGCATGCAACAGGGAGCCATTGCCGATCATTTGTGCCATATTTACATAACAAGGCCAAATTATCTTAACAATGTCATCTTTTAACTGAATCGTAATAATGCCACCATCTGCCCTTGATCGTCTGGGTAAGCTGAATCTGAATTTGTCCCTTTTTCCTTAGCCTTAGGCTGAACTTCATGGCTTCTTAGTTCCTATTGTTGATTTGATCATTCTTAGAAAATAGGCATCCACTAACTGTTTGGGTTTATTTTAATAGCTTCACTGCACATTGAGTACCCTATGCTATTTGAGCTGCACAACGATGCCACTCAGCGAATTTCGCACTGCGGTGTGTTGGAGTTTGTGGCAGAAGAAGGCATGATCATCATGCCCTACTGGGTATGTACCATAAGTGGTGTACTGCTCTACAGTTATATTGCCAAAGAAACATGTTCTGATTGATTTACTGCATTATTCTTCTCTCATTTACATATGTCTAGATGATGCAAAACATGCTTCTTCAAGAGGGTGACACTGTCCGTGTCAAGAATGCAACCCTTCCCAAGGGTCCGATAAAATTGTACTAGACTTTATATAAAATCCCTTCATTCCTTTTGTCATTCATTATTCTTATGCCTTGTTGTGTAACTTTGCAGCTTGGAGAAAACTCTAAGAAATTTCTCCTGTTTAACCATGGGTGACAGCATCATGGTAGCTTACAACAACAAACAGTATTACATCGATATTGTTGAAACGAAGCCTGCTTCTGCTGTTAGCATTATTGAGACAGACTGTGAAGTGGACTTTGCACCTCCTCTTGATTATAAAGAACCTGAAAACCACAGCAATCCATAATTCCTGCCAACAAGGCACCTGCAGAAGGTTTGTATTTTGCTTTTGTCAAAATCAAAACTTTGAATTGAATTTTTAGCTTTTGTTAAAAATTTTATCCTCCGTGTCTAGTCTAGATTCTAGAAGCTGCATTTATGTGTACTACAATACTAGTGCTGCCATCTGAAGTGTACTAGTATTTTGCACAAGACTAACTGCAACACAAGATGAACTAGTAAACAACCATAATAGAAACAAATGCAAGAATCAAAGGCACCAGGCACTCCCACCAATTTGCCGATTGCAACATTCCTTTTCCATGCTTCTGTATCTCATCTTTATTATAACTCTGCTTCAAATTATTGTTGGCCTGAAGGTATGGTTTGATTATCGCAAGTTTCTTTGATTCTGCATTGTTAGCATTATTCTAAAAGCATGTTTGCTCTATGGTTGTCTGTCAAATCCATGAAATGTAAGGTGTCTTGGGGTGGTATTTATAAATTTCTCTTTTCAAAACCATGTTTTGTTTTGGCAATCTCCAGATCAAGATGCTGATGCTGAAGATGAACCAAAATTCAAACCATTTACTGGTTCTGGAAAGCGCTTGGATGGTAAAGCCTCAAAACAACAAGCAGCGGAGGTCCTTCCACTGCACGTTCTGCACCTTCAGATTCAAACAAAAGGGCAAATCAGCAAACAGCAGCACCGGCATCTTCAGGAGCTAGCAATTCGACGCGTCAGAAAACAGGAAATCTTGTTTTCGGTTCTAGTGCAAGCAACAACAAAGAACCTCGAAAGGTATTTCTACTGCAATGACACCCTGCTGTTTTTCAATTTTTAGGTTCCTTTTTCTTTACTGAAATTGTAGTCTGGTGAGTTAACCTTTTCAAGTTCAGTGTATTTGAGTACAAATTGTGGGATGCTAGCTAGATTTAGATTGATCTATGTGTAAGAACTGAATCCATTTAATTTGTTCCTTATTCTGTCAGACATTTTGAAGGTGAGATTTCTGTAACGAGCAGAGTTGTGTCTCAGCCTGACTTGTTTTTGTTACCTGCAATAAAGTTGATGATACGAAACTATGGATATATGCAGTTATGCACTCTAGTTTAAGATCATCTGAGTAGTTGCTTATCTCTTTTTAACTACTGCTAACAGGCTCCTGTAAAAGAGGATGAAGCTCCGAAGAAGGTCGAGCTTAAGTTCGAAGCGTTTACTGGAAAGAGCTACTCCTTGAAACGTTAGCTGCTATTATAATCAACCGTGCTTTCTTGCTAGGGGTTTGTCTGGTTACTGTGGTAGCTGTAGACAACTGCGTATCTTCACTTTCCATACCTTTGAATCACCAGCATCTAGATAGGAAATGAAGTGTATAAATGCTTTGATTGATGGAAATATGGCCATCTATTTATCAAGTACAAACATTTCTCATCAATTTGGTAGGAGGCTTTGATTGATATAAATGCTTTGTTATTTGATACCGTGTGTATTTGATGCAAGTTCATTCTCATTGTTATTTGATACAGATGAATCTTCTGTTATTTTCTAGGATTTTTTGTCAATTTCCTGAGATTTTATATGTTTTTTAATTTTTTTTGAAATAAAAATATTATTTTCGTCGGCCGGAATGGCCGACGAAAATAAAGTTTGGCCGCCGAAACTAATATTTGCCGACGAAAGTAACATTTAGCCGACGAAAATAACATTTTTTGGCGACGACATTTTTCCCATTTTTTGGGGGTTCGGACGACGGAAATAGCCATAAAACCGACGAAAATACTTTAATTTCGTCGGCCAGGCCGACGAAACTAAATATGCCACGTCAGCACCGAGCACTTGTCGGGTGCATCGACCAGTAATTTCGACGGCCACGTAAGCCGTCGAAAATAAGTTTATTTTCGTCGGTTACCGACGAAAAACAATGTATTTTTGTCGTTTTTGTTCCGTCGGCCAAAAGCCGATGAAAATAGCCGAAAAACCGACGAAAATATCTATTTTCGTCGGCTTTTCCGTAGTTTCGTCGGCTTTTGGCCGACGAAAATAATGCGATTTCCTGTAGTGCTAACCCTAACCACTCTTGTATGAATTATATGTTTTTGAATTTCTATATTTTTTGTTAAAGCTTTTCTATAAGTTTTTAATATATAATAGATAACCAACCAGATTGGACTGAGGCTAATGCATAAATCCTTCCGATTGCATACCAGAGCACCAGACTGCCTAAACCGGCGTGCAGCTTGAGAACGACGGTCCACGGTCCACCTGGGCTAGCGGTATGTAAACGACGGACAGGGACTGTGAAAAGGAATCAACTTTCCGTTGACTCGAGCGGGGCTTTGAATATCGACGAAAATTCAAAAAACATGACTTTTTGCTGTATCAGTCTTGGTCGATAAATAAAATCGGTTGGTAAACCGGTCTAATTCAAATTCAAATTTAAAAAAATTATCTAAAAGTTCCCTAAAAATAGTATTAATAGCCTTTTGACATCTTCTATTAAACTTTTCTGAAAAACCAAATTCGTGAGACGTTTTTGAGCAAATCCGAATAGCTTGACTTACCTATATATGTGAGGTGATAGCTTTGTGATAACATCTGACAATAGGCCTACAATATTTCATTAGTTCTTTGATCCTCTAGTGGTCATCAAAGAGCAAATAAAAGCTAAGAACTCTACAGAAGAGAATGTAGCATACACTACGGGAAACGACATGATTTTCGTCGGCCAGAAACCAACGAAAATAAGGCTAAAACCGACGAAAATAGCTATTTTCATCGGCAAACTGACAAAAATTAGCCGACGAAAGTAATCTGATGAAAATAACCATATTTTCGACGGCAACCGATGAAAATAAACGTATTTAGGAAAACACTGCTAAGATTTTTTTTAATTTTCCTTGAATTTTTTAATTTCTGCTGAGTGCGCCGATTTTCAATATAAATTGATTGAAAATCTATAAAAAAATCGGTCAAAAAATGATAAATTGGAAAATCGGTAAAACTGGTCAGTTTTCAATTTATTTCACCATTGTTTGACTGCCAAGTTCAAAAATTTGATCTGCAATGGTTGACCAGCGCCAGCGAAAACTGAAGTTATTTTCCTCGACAGGCTAGTACACGTCGTGACGGAAGAGAATCGTAATTTTAAGTTCAGCTCCAGCTTGCATCGGAAGAAAATTGGGTGTTTCGTTCATTCATTCATGCATGCATGCATGCATACATACATACATATAGAGAGGTAGGAGTACTGTTAATTAAAGATTGTGGTATATGATCAATGAAAGTTTATAAGGCCGGGATCGCCGGCCGGGTTATACATGAACACACCTATAACAGCCTGTTTCAATTATGCATGGCTTTCCATGATGATTTATGTACATACTATATGTGCGTATATATCCATGGTCGAAGAACGGAGACGTACGGAAGTCAAATTGTAGATGGCTTGGAACGACGTCATGGATAGATACAGTAAAATCTTACGCGCGCGACTCGATCGATCCGCGCAAATTGTCTTCGCTTAATTACATATCGCACGCACGCACGCAGCTGTTGTAGTTGGAACTGCATGCGTTAGAGCCGTCGAGAAATATCAAACTATGCGACCAAGAAAAAGCGAGAAAATAACGTCACTGGATGACCTAGTCGGTATCGTACGTACAGAGGCAGCCAACCTTCAGTGACATAGTCGTTCTCTCGCATGTTCGAGATTGAATCCTCGGCTTCAGTCAACAGGACGTACGTAGTACGTACTCCTCTTCTCTCGATGCATATCAGGTTATACCTATCTCACACGTGGCATAAATAAGTCATTAGGTTGTTAGTGGAAACCAAGTTATGGGTTGAACAAAAAGATATACACATGCATGCAAGATTACATGTACGTGTATAGGTGTAACATCCCAAAATTTTAATAAAATAAAAATCAATATTTTCAATTTGAATATTATTCTATCTGAGTTTTCTTGGCATTGTTGATTTTTATTTGGAGTTCTTGGATTTTGTGTTGCAAGAAAAGTTCAACAAATGGAAATAAAGAATGAAAAAGAGAAAAAGGCAAAAATGTAAAAAGTAAAAGTTTAGAAAATTGCCATGAGAACCCTGATCATTCAATTTAATCATTTTAGCCAGCAATTGAAATTTTACACATAGAATAATGAAGAGATAAATTAGTAAGACAACTTTTAAATCGAAACAATGCATTGTCAGAATTTATAAAATATTTATAAAACTCAAGTGGAGCTGAACAATTTATCATGAAAACCTCAATGCAATATCTACCTCTGGTAAAAATATTATAAATCAATAATATAATTTAGGACTTTTCCAAATTTAAAAACAGAAACCCTGAAAATCTAGAAATTTCAATGTCAGAATTTCTATTAAATAATGGAGCCATATTTTGAGCTGAAATTTTACAGAAGCATTCTGAGACAAAATCCTTTTGAAAAACAAAGTTTAAAAAAATAATAGACTTTAATTGGTCTCAATCAAAAATCAAAATCCGAAACAAGAAATTAGAGCAGTCACTGTTGTCAGAATATTTATAATTTTTCGTAATTTATTTTAATCTCATAATTTTACCAGACATCAAAATATATTCAAAGACCTTGATTTTACGAGATCTCGACAAGATCTTGATTTACGTATATAGACGAGATTTGAAATACTAGCCGGAGTAAAAAAATTCAAAAAAATTTAAATTATTGCAGTAATCTCGAAAATCTCGACAAGATCTCGAAACGGCGGTGCTTCGACTGGCATGCTCCAGGGCTGCGAGTGTGACTCGAGGTGGGCTACACGGTGCGCAGGACAGCGCATTAAATAGTCGCCTCAACGAGCACGAATTGTGGCAGAAACGAACCCTGAGGTTCACGGGATATAGCGGTGCAATGGATTTGGAGAAGATCTAATGATGCTGACATGGTGCAATCACTATACCATAGCACACTATTAGCGTCGGACGTCCGACGGCAATAGTGGGTAAATGCCAACAGAAAAAAAGTCGGCAAAATTTTGCAACTGATGAACAGTCGGGAATTATCTATCTGATGTCGGTGGTCGATTAAGGCAATAACACTTATTATTAGCGACGGACAGTCCATCGTAAAAGTTAACTTTTCCTGTCTTACAGTTAGTCCGCAAAAATGTATGAAGTTTTCTTGTCCTACAGTTAGTCGGGAAAAATAGGTCGGTAATACTATTGGCACGCGTGCGGGGGGTGAAAAAAATTGGCACCAACTGAACCCTAATATCCCTCCCGGCCGGCCTGTATACTCATCTCTCCCCCCCCCCCAAATCACTAAAATCAACAATCGATCGATCGGCTGCCTCCTCACGTTCCTCTCCGCCGCCGCCGCCTCCTCCTCCCGGCCCTCTCCGCGCCGCCTCCTCGTCCCAGGCCTCTCCGCGCCGCCTCCTCCTCCCCGCCCTCTCCGCGCCGCCTCCTCCCCGGCCTCTCCGCCGCCGCCTCCTCCTCCCGCCCTCTCCGCGCCGCCTCCTCCCGGCCTCTCCGCGCCGCATCCACCTCCCATCCTCTCCACCGCCGCCTCCTCCTCCCGTCCTCTCCGCCTCTACCTCCTCCTCATCATGTTGCCTTCCCCAGTGCCCAACCACACCACGCCGAGGAGATCACGGGGCGCGGCGGCGGCAGATCCCAAATGACGACTTCACCAAAGCCGGCGGCGGCGGCGAGACGAGACGCAGCACCAATTCCCACTCCCTCCTCGCTCCGATCGGTAATGGAATGGCTTGTTTCCTGCATGTTTGTTTTAACTGATTGATGTGAAGTACCGGATGGATAGCAGCAACAGCAGGAAATTGCAGCTTGTATGTCACTCTTCTTAATTATTAGCAAATCGTTTGATCCTATTCTGAGCAGACAGCTGGTTTTCTCTTTAGCATTTCCTATTCTGATCATGTGATGCATTTCCTATCCAAATGTTAAAGGTGGGTGCTCAGAGATGGATAACTTGTAGTAAGATGATCAAAGTACAATGATGCTAGTGACATGGTTCTCGGGCATGAATCCTAAGTTCCTTCTGAGCGACTAATCTTGTTGGCTTTGCTACATATTTTGTCGAAGTTTTCGTCTATAATCGAAAAAATTTCTAAAGAAAGCGAATAACTTTCCTCTAGAGTGAACTATATCATTAATTGTTTCATTCTGATGCATGATGATGTGTAAGGTGAAAACTTTGGCCAATCAATCTTTTTAAATGCAGCAAAAAGCAGCGGTAAACACTTTATACAGATATGGAGTATTAACTACAGATACTTGATAACATTATATATAACTTCCCAAATGCATTCAGAATGTTGAATTGGACAGAATGCTGCATGAAGAAGGGCCATCTTGTGTCATTAACTCATTGTGAAGTTATGAGCGATAAACATAAGAAAAGCACCGGTTTAAAAGGCTACTTAAGGCAACCGTATTTCTTTCTATTTAACCTTGAAACAGGCTCTATATATGGTTGCTAGCTGGTACAAAGGAAAAGGGCATCTTACATGAGTTAGATAGCCACCTAACACATGGGGTAATACCAACATGCTCTTGCCGATTATTACAGGCAAAGCAACAAAAATCAAATGATTCATTTATTTGCTCGAGCAAGTCTCGGACCGCTATGGACTTAAATGAAACCGACATTTTATATTTTTAGCAATAAAAGTAACACTCTAGACGTAGTATAGTCAACAAAATTATCGAGTTTAAGAGAACATGAATGGCTTCTTGGGCTAAAGTTTTGCAAATGAAATTAACAAAGGCTTAGTGCTTGCACACTACTACGTAAATCATCATCACAGACGGTTAAATAGCGTCATCGAGAGCGGTTTTGTGAACCGTCGGTAACAATAGGTGCGTGATGAAGGAGATCATCGAGCGGTTTTCCACCCGTCGAGAAAATTTACATCACGAGCGGTTATTATTTGAAACCGTGCATTATTGAATTAGTATCACGCAGCGGTTTTATTTAAAACCGTGCGTGATAGCTAAATATCACAGAGCGGTTTCAAATCATAACCGTCGTGATACTAACATATCACTGAGCGGTTTCAAATAATAACCGTGCAGGGCGTAAACTTATCCGAGCGGTTACAAATAAGAACCGCCGCAGTGATGTCCGTTTTCCCCACCCCGTGAGAACCTCCATTATTTATCTTGTTGTTGAAATTTCCATCAATATTTCTACTTGATATTTACAAGGCACAACCAGTTATAGATGTGGTAATTGAATATCGCACTTCCTATATGCATTGTAGCAGCAGTTTGTCCGTCGGGATAGACTTAAAATATAAACATTTGTAGCGCTTTTCTCCTTCTTATGATAATGTTGATGGAACTCGACTAATAAATCAACCAAGACCATGAGCGGCATGGCGAGTCTCGGCAATCATAGTGTGCTTGATCGAGCAGGACACACTCGAGTGTGTGATTTGCTTCATGCCATCTGAAGTGGCCTTGCCAGAGTCACCGTCGTGCCACGATCACGATGCAGGAGCGGCATACTCTTCTTGCAGCGTCACCGTCGTGCCACGGTGGGAGAACATGGTACTTTGAAAAAATTTGTAGATGTACTTGATAGATTACTCTAGGTAGGGTAATTAAAGATTGAACAAATGTGGAACTAGAGTAAATCTATGAACTAAATCTAGAAATTTTCAAAGTCCATGTTCTCCTTGTGATTTATTAGTCAAATAATTCCAAGTAAACAAGCACAAATGTTTATTCATAGGAAATGCAGATATTCAATTACAACATCTATTATCGATCGTGTCTCAGAAATATTGATGCAGAATACCTAAGTAGATGGAAATTTCTAACAACAAACCATAAATAATAAAGGTTCTCGAGAGGTGGGGGAAAACATCTAGGTCCAACAAGCAAGACATTGTTAAGTTGTTGCATTCAAGATGAGCAAATATGTATTAAGGATAATATCATGTGACAATAAATGAATCGTACAAACAAGAATAACCGCAAGTTTTGGACATATTTTCCGAATTAATGAATACCATTTGACAATTGTACAACTCCGAAGTTATCAGTCAGTGGAACGCTACCGTCTTTATTTATTACTTCCGTGAGCAGGAAGAAACAAACTTTCCCTCTAATGTTGCTCAAATCGACCTGATTCAACGCAGTTTTAACCATACTGCTATTTTTTTAGCGACGATGGTTTGCATGTTGTGGCAAACATAAAATCCACATAGGTTATTTCCGACCTTCTTTGGTGGCATCGCAAATAAAACCTACGGTTAGTTCTAGAGTCACTATTAGGGGTTTGAAATAGAATTGTTGTGTATAGAGGATCTGGGAAAGTTCAAATCATCTTTGTAGTTTAGTCCAATCTTTCACATGTTTGAGCGCTCTACAAGATTGCAAAAGGTTAGCCTAAGCCATTCCAATAGCAATATAAACCTGGAACAACTTACACGACCATGTACGGAGGAAACGTGATTACCTGCTGAGTAATTTTGCGATAGGTACCAAGTCGTGGTTTCCGCCACGTGCGGAATCAAGGTACTTAACCCGGTTTGTGGCTGGTTCAATTACAATTAGAACCCAGTGAAACCTACACAGGTATATCACAATGGACAATGAATGAAACAGAGTTGTGTGCACAGTACAGACCAAAGTATAGCATGTGGTAGCACTTACCCTGGGTTATGGGGTATAAGTATGAGTTCTTTATCTTTTTGTGCTAGCAATGCCTCTGTGACGTATTCCTCGACCATGTTTATATCATCATCCATTGTTTGCTTTGAGACTATATGTGGGTCGAGGAAACCGATCGATAGTTTCTTACGTATTCGCTTCAAGTTGCATGTATCTATATATACAAAGGCGAATTATATATATATTGGAGGACATTTATCACTATTAGACGAATGTAGACTGTGATAGCACACACTTACAAGGTCCAGCATCTTATGAGTGCGGCGTCGATGGCGTCGAGGTTGTAGAGATGGAACAAGTCCAGAAAATCGACCGTGAAGAAGCCCCCCGCTGAGTCGTTGAATAGATGTTCATACTTGAACATAACGCTGATACTTGTTGTACGTTCACGCTCTGGCTTTCCAGCTTCTTGGGTGTACCACTTATGCAATTGTTGGCAAGATATACTAAGTGAAGTTCGCTGCCTTTAGTTAATGGGCTCTCCTAGCTTGTATTGTTTAGCCAACTCAGCAGATGGATAGTCGACTTGTTCTTGCCTTTCTTTCTTTTGTTTGCCCTTGCCTTTCTTTGTTTTGTATGAACCCTTCACGGGAGAGGAATGGGCAGGAAAGAGGTCAACGTTATGTACATCAAGTGGAGTCTGCTCTACGACTGCTGATTTGGTAGCCAACTGATCAGACGGCGATACAATAGGCGAATCAGATCGTCGCGGTTGTTGCATGACAAAAGGGACGAGCAGGGAGATGTCGCTGCTAGGCCATTGGATGAATGTGCCAATGGCATCCCCAAGTTTCACGATCTCGTCGTTTGGCGGCTTCTGTAAATCGACAATTTTGAAACTATCAAATACCCCGTCCACATTGACCTTGGTGAAACCCGGCGCTATGATGGTACCATGCACCATGGTCCCCTTTGGGGATGGATACGCCATGCCCCAAGCAGCCGTCAGAGGAACGGTGCCATTGCTAATTCTCACTTGGAGATTGCACCGCGTGGCCACCTTAATGTCACATACAGGATAAGTCCCGCTATGTTCATCTATGTCACTTGGAGGAACGGATGCACAGCTGCTCTTCACGGGCGATGGGGTGACTTGCGGACATATACGGGGCTTGTGCAGATTTTTTTCTTGATTGGTGAGCCTTTCCTCGAGGATTCATATCCTTTCATAAAATTCTTCTCTCGCCTCCCTCAACTCTTCTCTCAACTCTCCTCTCAACTTGTCCTCCAAATTCTTTATAAGATTTGACTCGCTCGGCTTTAGTTCTCTTCTTACTTGGTATATGTGGAAGTCGTGCAGGAATCCAGTTTTCCATGGAACAAAAACCCTTTGCCTCTTGTACGACCGTGGTGTTCCTTGTTTCCCAAGGCTATGGACGGTGCATCTTCCTCTCTCGTCTGGGAAAAAGAGCCATCGCACAATTGTGTACTCAACGCTACCGCAAGATCCGGACAAGTTATTTCACTTATGAAGTCATGGACTAATTACGTAAAATTGGTAATTCGATTTATATATTACGGCGTTGGCGCACTTCCTCGTCGCTGCGGTTTACAAAGGAGGCGGTTGCGGAGGACGTGGCATCTGACCTCGCTCTCGCTCTTAGCCAGTCTCTGGCACGTTGATCTGTGATCGATGGAAATGGCGCGATACCCGCCTCGTCCTCCCGGTCCCATTGCGCTCTCTTCCCCGCGTAGCCAGCAGGTGCGAGTCTGTGGGGTGAGTGTTCCTTGCTTGCAAGGCCTTGTTTGCTTCAATCGTGGCGCATTTAATTAAATGCGTGGTCTTCATCCCAACAAAACGCCCCCACGTGTCCTCATCAATGAACCCATACTTCGAGTATGGAACCAGATCCTTCTTGACGTAGTCTACGAAAAGTGTATGCTTGAAGGTCTTCCATGCCTTTCCTGCCGCTAGCAGTGCATACCGTCGCACTAGGGGCGGATTCTTCCGGAATGTTGAGCGATGAAAGAATTTCCGTTAGCAAGGCATTGCGAGCCTCAATAGTCACCAACCTCCGGAAGCTAGCGTGATCGGAACCCGTTCGGGCTACTATCCCACACATACTCGAAATGCATTCGCCGCCTTTTTGGCTTTCTAGGGCCCCATCATTTGGATCGATCTCGTAATGGTATATCGGTCTGCTGGCCTTTTGTTTGGTCCTCTTGCGGCGTGGGTCGATTCTTCTTTTGAGGGCACATCATGTCCTTGAGACGATGGATTAGAGGACGACATCTTCTTTACAAGTTAAAATAGTTTGAAAGTAAGTAAAAGTGAAGAACAAATAAAATCACATTAGAGTGAATGAGTTTGTGGATACCATGGCTTGTTATTAGCCTTTTAAAAGAACTAGCCTAAATGGCTTGTTATTAGCCTTTTAAAAGAACTAGCCTAAATGGCTTGTTATTAGCCTTTTAGCAAAAGAAGCGAACTAGGAGGTTGCGAACTTAATAAAAATTTCGGCAAAGACTCTCCCTAAAACTAGGACATCCACACAATGCACAAGCGAAGAATACATATGGATTCAACCATTTGACAGCTAACGAGAATAATAGAACGAAGCTCAGGATCTCACATATGAACATGTACGAGATTACGAATAAAGCAATTAGCATAAAGCTCATATTGATTGTTTGAATGTTCTCGAGATGTCGGGTTGCCTTAAAGGCCCTCCTCGCCACAATGGACAAGTAATAGACTAGATTGTGACAACTTTATCTCAATAACAGATTTAATATTTGATAGGTTAAGTATAAATCTACTCAATTGGTTATCTTATATGTATATTCACTAACTAAGCATATAAAGACAGGTTTGCAATAGACAACCAACAGAAATCAAAACTCCACTAAACCACCACCTAAGCGAGACCCTCCAAACTAATTCTTGGGGCACCAAAAACAACCACAAAGACCATCGCTCCTAGCCAACCGAACAAAAACAATTTAACTAGTTCTTGCTCTTGGGCTCTAAACAACCGAAAAACAAACATCATCCTTGATCACCGACAGAGACCTTTTCAACCAACATCAAAAACTCGATTCGATCAACCACTCTTCCAAAGAACCTCAATCACTACCGAACTCACACTAATCAAATATATATATATGAAAGTGAAATTATTTGCTAAGATTTGTTGTCACAATTAGTCTATTCCATCCCTAAATCATCATCAACATTAAGCCCACACGCAAGGTCCCCAAGCCGCAAATCGACTGGCCCCTTTGCAAGACCGAAAAATAGAGCAAATGGCCAGGCGGTGCCTCCAGATCGAGAACGGCCTCTAGCTCGATGGCTAGTCCCCGAAATACTCACGGTTGAAGCCCGAGATGCACAAGAACACAGTAGGGGAGCACGTCGATGCCGGGAGGACGCCGAGGGGGAGGACGCCGAGGTCGGGGAGGACGCCGAGGCGGGAAGGACGGGGGCGGGAGGACGCCGAGGCCGGGGGAGTACGCCGGGAGGGGAAGGACGCCGAGGGGGAGGCCGCCATGGAGGCAAAACGTCTCAAAGGGTTAGGGTTTGGCCTTGGCGTGAATAAGCTCTGCAGGGGAGATATATAGAGGAGAGCACATCACAGACGGTTCTATAATATAACGGTCTGTGATGAGATATCACAGATGGTTCTATAATAGAACCGTCTGTGAGGCTGAAATATCACAAACGGTTCTATAATAGAACAGTCTATGATGTTTAGATATCACAGACGGTTCTATAATAGAACCGTCTGTGATGTTGGCGACATCACGGACGGTTATATAATATAACCGTCTCTGATGTTGAGATATCACAGATGGTTAGCTAACATAACCGTCTGCGACAAATAACATCACAGACTGTTATGTTTAAGAACCGTCTGTGATATATCTTGCTCATCGACATTCACTTGTCGGTTCGATTCGATCGACTCTTATGCATGCCACTTTGTTGTATCTTCGGGAAAGTTGTCTTTAACGAATATCGATATCTTGTGGTTGAAGTGGAGATTCTAATCCTCAATTCAAACCCTAAAATCTGAGAGCAATCACATACAACTATTTCCATATTGCCAAAGTAGACATGATTACGTTCTTATACTTGCATCTTTTCCATCAATCCGATGCTTCACAAGCTACTTACAAAGATCATCACAATCATATGTACAAAGCATGATGGGTCGATCATCTTTACAATAGCATTAATGTAATATTATTACACATGAAAATTAGTAAGCATGATGACAATGCACCCTTCTCATAACTACGCCGCCACATGCTTATTCTTTTGTATGAAAATTAGCCCTTCATGATGATCGACGTGTGTAGCTTGCTTCCTCATGTTGTTCTTCTAGGACCAGGATGTCATTTCCGATAGGTGGCAACTCATCATATTGATTGTACTCTTCCTCATCTACTACATTCTCAACTCCGACAATTCTCCTTTTTCCTGAAGAACTACGTGGCGCTTCTTGTTGGGCCAATTGGTTACATAGAAGACTTGAACAACTTGGTTAGCGAAAGTCGAATGGTTCATCTTGGTATCCGACACGTTCGAGGTCCACAGATAGTGATGCCATTCTTGTCAACCTTCACGTCTTTGGAGGTGGACCCAACGGCACCGAAATAGGGAATCTTGAAAAGTACGTGGTCGAGCTCCCATATCTCCTCTATGAACCCATAGTAGGAGCTCCTCGTCAACCAGCCAGTATTATTGAATGCATCTATCACGGACACCGCTATTCGGTTTGTGCTCTTCATGTCCTGATCTCTAGTGTAAAATGTGTACCCATTTAAGTCATATCCTTTCCATGTGACAACCTGTAAAGTTGGTCCTTTTGCCAACCATGTTAGCGTGTCATCGGCGAGCTCCCAGTGATAGGTCGCTCCTTCAACCATTTGCTGAATCAAGGTTATCTTGTCTCGTGATCCAAGACTCTGCCGTCTTTGGATTCTCTTGCCTTAGCCATTGCTTGTGCTTTCGACGATATAGGTGACACTACAGCCATGTGTTGCAAAACCGTGAAATGGGCTCGAGCATACGCAACCGAATCAGGCGTGATTGCTTTCCTTCCGATGGTCCCAATACCCTGGAGCCTCCCCTCATGGCGAGATCAAGGCACACCTATTGGTTCGACCGGCCATGTAATCGGCGAGAACTCGACGGCCTCTTACATTGCATAACCTTCGACAATGCTACCCTCCGGACGAGATCGATTCCGTCACGTAAGACTTGAGAATTCCCATGTACCTCTCGAGCGGGTACATGCTACGTGGAACACCGCCCGCATATCTTTATCTCTGTCACAAGGTGAACAATGAGATGGACCATGATATCAAAAATGGAGGAAATACATCTCAAGATTACATAGAGTCATCACCACCTCGACTTGCAGAGCATCTAGTCCTTCGGATCGATGACCTTCGGCGATTGTGTTAAAGAAATAACACTGACCTAGTGATTGTCTCTCGGACCTTGACCGCAAAATACTTCTAATTGCGACAGGGAGCATCTGTGTCATCAACACATGACAATCATGAGACTTCATGCGGTAATTTCAAATCTTACAACGAAACAAGTCTCTTCATGTTGGAGGAGTAATCGGACGGAACTTTCACACCATGCAAGCAGCGCACGATTCAGTTCTTCGGCCTTTGACAGAGTATAACAAGCGTGTTCCAAGCACGTCGGGCCTTTATCGGTCTCTTTCGGTGCTAATTCAGGTCTTATGCCCATATCGACCAAGTCAAGCCGTGCGTTGATACCATCCTTTGTTTTACCCTTAATGTTGAGTAAGAGACCAATCACGCCGTCACGGACATTCTTCTCTCGTGCATGACATCGATGCGATGGCGAACTTCTAGGTGCTCCCAAAAGGTAGGTCCCGAATATTGATCTCTTCTTCCACATGCTCTTTTCACGGGTACTTGACTTACGTCCCTTTCCATACGCAACATCCAAATCCTTAACAATGTCATGAACATCTCTCCGCTCAAACGCCTTGGAGCTGGACCATTTCGTTCCTTCCGTCGAAAAGTTGCTTCATCTTGCGATATGGGTGATTCCTCCGAAGAACCTACTGATGGCGCATGTACACGGTTTTATGGGAGTGATTCAGCCATAAACTCTCGGTATCATCTAAGCGGTGAGTGCGAGCTTTGGTTCCTTTTGTACTCGGCACAGACAGTTAGCAAGGCGGGGTAATCATTTATGGTGCGAGAACAACAAGCGATTGCAAAGTAAAGTTCTCTCGTTTATAAGCATCCCATACGTGTACCGGTAACCCACAAGGTTTTAGATCTTCCACCAATGGAGCTAGGTACACATCAATATCGTTCCCAGTGTTGTTTCGGTCCTTGGATAAGCACAGACAACATAATGTACTTCCGCTTCATACACAACCAAGGAGGAAGGTTGTAGATCTGAGATTTACGGGCCAAGTGCTATGCCTACGCTTCATGTTACCGAAAGGATTCATTCCATCTCAGACTCAATCCAAACCTTATATTTCTCGAATCCGCACCGAATTCTTGAAAGCTCTGTCGATGTTTCTCCACCGGATGGAATCAGCAGGTGCCTTAGCATTCCATCATTCTTCGCTCCTCAAAGTGCCAGCATAGCAGTTTTGCCTCCTTTGGGTTCGCAAACAAACGCTTCAAGCGGGAATTACAGCGAGATACCATGCCACCTTAGCAGAGGACCTTCTTTCACCTCAATGCTCTCGCCATCATCATCTGAATGACTCTTACGCTTGTACCGGATCGTTGCACCGGACATATATGCAAGTTTGTGTACTCTTTGCGATCACAGATCTGATCGTTTGGACAGCATGTATTCTTTCTACTTCCATTCCCAAGGGACAAAGAACACCTTGGCTTTGTAGGTGCTTGTCGGCAACTCATTTCCCTCTGGAAGCATGTCCGCCAATAGGCGTAATAGTCTGTGAAACTCTTGTCGGACCAACCGTTGCTTGCCTTCCATTTGAGTAGTTGAAGCACGGATGATAACCTTGTGTATTTCAACTTGCACCCTGCGAACAAAGGTTTCTCCGAGTCCTCCATTAAGCCACGAACTGTCCATATTCCCTGTCATCAAGGTTTCCTTCGCATCGCGTAGCATCTGATCCAAATTGTCATCGTGCAACTTTGTCCTCATCGGGCACAATCGATATGATCATCCGACATATCATTGACATCGCGACAATATTAACACTACTTGCTGCTTCAGATATTGTGCTCGCCGCCATGACCGGTCCAACATGTATAGCCCTTTTGAAACCCCTTGAATCAAGTGTGCTTCGATCTGCTGAGTTTCAAACATCTTGATTTTCGCAATCAATGCATGGACATGACATGAATTGCACCCCTTATTAAACATATCCTCCGCTGCAGCTCTTTTGAAAGTGGAGACGCCATTACGATACTTTCGGCACTCAGACGGTTCTCGGTAGACATCGACTTCGATCCATCTACGCTACACATGTAACACTTAGTGTTAAATATTAAGTGCACTGTGTAGTGCGTATGCACACATTCTTAAACTAATTATGCAATTACATACCTTAATTACATCACAAAGAAATAATTAACACAATTCAAATTAATCTTCAATATAATAATGAAATTAGAACCCATTACTAACCTTAGATCACCAAAAGACTTGAATTGATCTATAAGCTAGATCTAAACAATCTTTAAATTCTATCCTTAACAAGCTAGCTAGCTACATCATGATCGAATATTATATTATGCAAATAGAACCATTACTAGCTAACCTTATTCATCAAACAACCAACACATGGTTCTAGCTACAAGATAGATCTAAAAAATCATCAAATTCCTTCCTTATCAAGATAGATGTTGAATATAATGCAATTAAAACACAAGACTAACCAAATATCACAAACAACATATGGATCCAGCTACAATTAAACTAGATCTAATCAAACAATCTTTAAATTAATTCTGTCCTAACAAACCCAGATATTGAATTCGATGCGCATGCAATTAGAGAACTCATTACTAACCTTAGATCACCAAAATCAAATGAATCTAATATCACCCTTCGAAATCAATGGCTTTCTTTCAAAAAATCGCCTCACTTCCACACGGTAGCCACTAAGCATAGAAACCAAACCCTATAAGCGAAGTGGATGTGGATCGAGGCTTTGTTTTTACGGAGATTTATTATCACGAGCGGTTTTATATTACGACGTCGTGATACAAGAATATCGCAGACGGTTTCTAAATATAACCGTCGTAATGATTCTCAGAGATATTACGACGGTTGTGTTATATAACCGTCAGTGATATCACTGACGGTTTTACTTCAAACCGCTCGTAATGAAATCTTGTAGCCATCACGACGGTTATATTTAGAAACCGTATGTGATATTTCTTATCACCATTTACCGTAATATAAAACCGTCAGGATATATGCAACGGTTTGAGTACATAACCGTCAGTGATGTTCCATATTACGACGGTTTTTCAAAACCGTCGTGATCGTAAGGCCCGATATAAGCCTCATTGTAGTAGTGAATTGGTAGCGATAGTCTCTTAACTCGAAAATACCGGACTATACAAAAGATTAACAGGAGGTGTTTATGAAGCGAGATGGCTTTTTTTGGATTCTGAACATGCTAATTACAATCTATATGTAAATTCTTTTATCTGCTTTAAACTAAGGATTAATGCATAATCATGTGATTTGAGAATGGAAAGTGAAAATTCAGCAAAAATTAAGGCCTTGTTCTGTTAAATATGTGCAATGATAGGATCCTCACTAGGAAGAACCTAACCAACATTCTGAGCAAATCGTTTGATCCTATTCTGAGTAGACAGCAAGTTTTCTCTCAATCTCTTGAGCATTTCCTCTCTTTCTTCTAAGGTAACCCAAGCTTCAGTATGAGGCCAATAAAATAATTTCTTCTATCTTTGGTAAGTGGCCCTTGTACACGAATGACCCCCAAAGGTAGATTGATGGAGTGTGGCTAGTAACTGTGATATGATCTCATTGTTTTTCCTGACATATATCCTCTCTTTATATTTGAGAATTCCAGACTCTACTTTATATTTGCTAGCTGTATCCGGTTGTTTTTGTGGCATTTTCAAAATCTGGATTACTTTTGTTTGTCTTGTGAAGCATAGATGTGTTGACTCTTGCTCAGAATCGCAAGCATGCATACACCTACACAGTTGGTACATGATTGTTATTAGTTTATGCAATACAATTTTCATCATTCTTTGAGATCGAGAGAATGTTTATATGTGTATGAGCACTTGCATACCGGAATATTTTTGATCCAGGGCACAAAGGAAATAGAACAACCACTATATATATCGCACTATCTCATACACAAATGTCTATTGTACTACTTCAAATGCAGCTTGTGTCACCTGCTCCATTATCGGTTGTTTGATGTCCGTAATCATCGATCTCTCTCTCTGTGTGTGTGTGTGTGTGTGTTGAGTGTACGTGAGACTAGTCATGCGGATGGAGATGATCATGCCTTTATCTATGTGTTTTTTAGAGGCATATGCATTGTACTTATGCACCAAAGAAAGTTGACAAGTTGTGCTTTTCTTCCCTATGGTTATCTGATCATGACTTTGTTAACCATGTATGTGCTATGCGTGCAAGTTTGCATGCATGCTTAGCGAGAGCCATAAGATTTGGTCCTTGGAGGAGTGTCCATCTATACATATGCTCCCAAGGCTTTAAGATTTAATCATTGGTGAAGTCCCTATGTATACTTAACTTTACAAAGAGTGACATTGTCATACTTGTAAATATGTTCTCAGTTATAACATTAATTGGCATACTTTTGTGTAACAAATTACAATATTTCTAAGTTCATATGTATGTTTTATAGGTATCCAATTAATCTTGCGGACCCAATGCAAACGCCAAGTGGAGCGATCTCTGGTTAACTTTGCATCGAGGAGATATGGCTCATCTACTATAAAATAAGGGTATATATGATTTCTTCGCCTTCAAATTCTAATTTGCAAACGCTTGTTTACTTAACTGCATTCATCTGCTGTATAGATTAGGTTATGCAATTATATGTCTGAATGTAAATTAATAGTGTTCTAATTCCAATGTAAATGCAATGTGTATATATATGAATCTTAGTCCGCTTTTGGATATCTCATCGTGCCAAAAGCTCATTCAAAGGTGTCAATGATCTGTAGTACTTCATTGATCAAGCCTTTAGGTATTACATGCACTAATTAACTCGATCTTAGACTTCACAAGCTAGTCTAACTTACAATAATTTGACGTTTGGTTTATATTTGGGTTATATCTATGATCTTAGTTATACATACAAACACGTGCTATATATATGATCTGAACCATGAAATCTCTTTGACTCCGAACTTTCTCTATGCAATGAGCTCATATGTGCATATATATTTACATCCTACCTTATTTACTTTGCACATAGCATGTATTCTGTGTTCCCATTACTGGTTCCTTTATATAGCGAATTTTTTAAAATCAAAATTAGATTAAGAAAATCCATAAATTATCATGACATAAGAAAATATACCAATTACTAATTACATTGCATGTTGTATGCTTAATCCATATAGCTTTACGTCATTCATAGTGAAGGTCCTGGATGGATAAAAGGTGGATGGATGAGCCTAGGAACATGACATGTTTTTACTCTATTACGTGGTTTCGGTTGTAACTTTTGAGCTGACCTAACATGTTGTATCTGTATGATATTTAGGCACACAAAGGTCTATATAGATGGGGTACGCCAATTTATAGACTATGCATTTCTTAATTCAGCAGATGGAAATAGAATATTGTGCCCTTGTAGAAAGTGTGTCAACTCTTTGTGGAAAGAACCAAGCGAAGTGCATGTGCACTTAATATGTGAGGGATTTCAAGAAGGTTATACAAGGTGGACTTATCATGGAGAGATGGGCTCCTCTTTTGAGAGTACTGAGGCTAGGGATAGTTTGGATGAAGATGACATTTTTAATTTGCTCGAGGACTTAGCAGGTGGTTTAGATGACGTAGGGGATTTTGAGGTCGATGGAGGTTTGGAGTAGTCCAATGAAGAATTAGAAGCTCTTCAAAAACTAGTAGATGATAATAGCATAGAGCTATACCCAGGCTGTAAGAACTTCTCTAAGTTGCGTTTCCTAGTTAGACTTCTTCACCTTAAATTGCTTGGAGGATGGACCGATAAAAGTTTTGATCGGTTATTAGATCTACTTAAAGAAGCTTTGCCTGATGAGTCATCATTGCCAACAAATTTCAATGAAGCTAAGAAAATAGTTAAATGCCTAGGACTTGGGTACGTGAAAATTCATGCTTGCGTAATCCTGCACACAAAAGAAATTTTAACTTTAGTAATCATTTTTTGCAATAATGAACCTGAACAATTGAACTGTTGAACCAAAGAAATAGATTAAACAATTGAACTATTTATGGTAAGTCTGCATTTAAGAAGGAATTATGTCAATTTTGCAACTAAATCTTCGGACTTTACTTGGTCGGTTAGACAAGAATGACATTTTTTCGACCAAGTAATATTGAATAAGTTTCTCATAGCTTAGTGAAATTTCTCTCACTAAATAGATATCATATGCACTTTTTTTTTCTTAAACATAAATACATACCTCCAAAGAGTCTGGCGCTTCTTTCTTGATTTTGAGAAAATGAGAATATCTTGGGGTTTGCAACCTTACAATAAGAAGTAATCAAATAAGTTCATTCAGTAACATTGAGAAGGACACTTGATAAGTGCCACATTAGTGTCCGAGGTACCTTGCCAACATACTTGACCAAATCGTTGTGGGTTTATTGTTGAAAACCCGGACTAGCATCTTGCCATGCTTCTCAAGAAAATGAACAAGATTTAAAGACAAAGATGGAAAACCGACAACTCATGAGCAATGAAAAATCTAGATGGTTGTCAACCACATGATTCTGTGAGATCTTGTACTGCTGCTTGTACCAATCGAGCATCTTTTTATGTTGTTAGTCATTAATAAGGTTTTCCAAGCATTCATAAAAGTAGATGTCAGCTTAGCCCGGGTGTATATATGAGCTACACCACGAGAATATCTTAAGGCACATGTTTAATAACCGCTCTTGTGAGATAAATAACCAAGATGCAGCCCTTATAGCTTCAATATATTAATGGCAATTTGATTGGAATCTTTAGCAATAAGAAGTTTGTCCATGTCTTCGCATGGATCATTTACGAGAATAAACAATGTCATAATATAGAAGATGACCATCGAATCGAGAAAACTACTGAAGCAACAACGTTATATATCATAATTCATACATGAAGACAAATACCATCAACCCTAGCAAATCCAAAGAATTTGAAGAAAAAGGACATGAGGGTGTCTTGCATCTGCATTACTTCTTTTGCATATAGGTTCACCATGAAAGCTTGTGTTTCTAGGCAGCTATTTGATTAATTATGCGGTTGTAGGGATCATATAGGAATCCTCTTGGTCCATGCTATTTTGCTAACTACATATGTTCATAAGAATTCTTACAGAGACAATATGTCGACTAAACCACGAGATTGATCTAAATATGAAATCGCGTGTATGTTATTTTCGAACTCCTATGCCACCGGCGGGTTGGCTCCTCTAAAAAGTGTTGGACAATTGGCTCGGTAAAAGCTGAAAAGTAAATAAAAAGATTTCCAAAATAAAATAACAAAGATTAGAACATATTTATAACTAGTCTAATGCTCATAAAAAGATAAAGATTGCTTTAAGGAAACTTCTTCAACAAATGCCTTCAGGACACATATTAATTGTCGAGAATGCTTCACCGTGTTAAGTCTTAAAGATAAAAGTAAGCCTGAAGAGCTTACCTTTGTTTGTATGTACCTTTCCTTTATTGAGAAAGCATCGGTGAGGTTCGAGCTTCTCAATGAAAAGAATAGCGCTATTTGACTCATCCATTCGCATGCATATAGACAATATTACACATGTCAAGAAAGAAATTAAGACAGGAGAAAAGAGCAAAGCTAGTTCTTCTTCCATGCACTCTGAACATCTTAGTTGCCAATGCTCTTAATGTATAGAAGTCTGTTCAATGGCTTGTCTTCGACTCCTTTGTAGAAGATTAGAAGAAGAAAGCTAATAAAGCTCAAACACATGGATGAAAAGGAAAGAAGTAATACCAATTCTTCATATACATCTACTAACGTGCAAGAGATGTGTTAGCATGAGACCTAAGTATATACTCCATGCTAATTAATCTTGCATGCATGTGTGTGTGAAGTGGGTTTTGCATGAAGTGTCACTGTCATTACATCTTTCCCTAGTGTAGGGACACATCTCTATTGCCTTTACTAGTTTTCATATTTTGCACAGGAGAGGGTTGAGAGATGGGAGGCAGGGATAGCTGCAGGGAAATGCCAATGAGCATGCTGCATGCTCATGCAATGCACATGGATATTTTCTGGCATGACAAGTTCATGGAGAGAGAGAGAGAAAGAGATTAAATGGTGCTTCCACCATAAGTTGTAGCTGTGGTGTTGATTATGAGCCATTCAAGTAACATGTCCATGTTTTTGTGTCCATCATTGTTTGAAATTTGCTCATTTCATGATTCTCTTTTACCTTTTGTCTACTTCAACTGTATTGTTGCATTATTGATCTATATATCTTTTGATGACAATAAATGTTCTTTCTGCAGGTAAAAAAGGAAGGGCGTAGCTCAACGATTCTTACACCTGCAATTCATGCGTGGAGACTCCATACCTCTCTTTTGGTGTTATATATATGCTTGTACAAACTATTATCTTTTGGGGATCAGCTATGTTAAATGGTGTAATTGTAATATACTTTTGGTGTTAATGTTAGTTGGATGATATGCTATCAGTTGGATGATATGTAATTGTAATATACTTTTGGTGTTAATGTTAGTTGGATGATATGCTATCAGTTGGATGATATGTAATTGTAATATACTTTGAATGCTTGAATTATCCTATCATGTTTTATTGATGCTTGAATTATATCATGTCATGTTTCAGTTGGATGAATTATGTTGTTATTTTTTTTGAAGTGATCTGATTATAGCAACGAACTGTGTGTCGGCAATACTAGACATTACCGACACATTGTAAGTCGAGAAACACAAGTGCGTCGGCAAAAACTAAAATCGGACGGCAAAGCAAAGTTCGTCGGTAAAAGTATGTTAGTCGGCAAAAAGTCCTTATTGCCGACACACTGTCCGTCGGTAATATAAGATCCGTCGGTAAAGTTTTTTGCCGACTGGATTTTAGCCGACACTCCTAATCCGTCGGTAATACTTTTTACCGACGGACTGTCTGTCGCTATATATGGTCTTTGCCGACGCACAGTTAGACGCGAATAATATGTCATGGTATAGTGAATCGCGACCATCCTCGCAGATCTGATCCAATAGCACATGGCACGCAGCGACACGGCGAAGAATGACGGTTGGATCAAGATCCAACGATCAAAACACACGGCGGTGGGCTATGCGGGCTGGCGGCGTGGGAAAATGGGCCGAGCTGGGCTGATTTTAGCCCAAAACTATTCACTGATTTTAATCATTTTTGAATTAAAATAAATTAACAAAATAAAATAAGCCAAATAAGACAGCAAAAATAGTAGGAGAAATCCAAAAAAAATTCAAACAATATTTTAAGGCATTTGGAACTCAAATAAAATATTTTTAGAAAAATTTTATTAATAGTTTTGTGTTAAAAAAATAAAAGATAGAGAAAGGCTTATTTCCATAAATACAAAGTAATTTAAATTAAATCCAAAAAATTCATGAAAGTACAAAATGAAATTTAAATTCAAGAAAAGAAAAAATTAGGGTGTTACAAACTACTAAGGTGGTATGGTATCTGCCTATAATTCCTCATTTGAAGTGTTTGTTTGCGAACCCAAATGAGACAAAACTACTACATTGGCACTCGGAAGAGTGTAAGAAAGATGGAATGCTAAGGCACCCTGCTGATTTCATCAAGTGGAGAAACATGGATAGGAGGTTTCAAGAATTCAATGTGGATCTGAGGAATATAAGTTTTGAATTGAGTACAGAAGGAATGAATCCTTTCGGTAACATGAGCAGCTGGCATAGCACTTGGCCCGTGAATCTCTGTATCTACAACCTTCCTCCTTGGTTGTCTATGAAACGGAAGTATATTTTGTTGTCTGTACTTATCCAAGGACCAAAACAACCTAGGAACAATATTGATGTGTACCTAGCACCATTGGTGGAAGATATGAAAATACTATAGGTTCCTGGGGTACACGTATGGCATGCGTACAAATGAGAGAACTTCACATTTCACTGCCTTTTATTTTGCACTATAAATAATTATCCTACACTTGGTAGCCTATCAGAAAAGAGTACAAAAGGAACCAAAGCCTACACTCACAGCTTAGACGATACCAAGAGTGTGTGGCTGAATCACTCGCTCAAAACCATGCACATGCATCACTGTAGGTTCCTTCAGAGGAGTCACTCTTAACGCAAGATGAAGAAACAATTCGATGGAACAAACGAAGACGGTTTAGTTCCAAAGCCTTTAAGTGGGATAAATGTTCATGATATGGTTAAGAATTTGGATGTTACGTTTGGAAAGGGACGTAAATCGTGGTCCCATGAGAAGAGTATGTGGAAGAAGAGATCAATATTTTGGGACCTACCTTTTTGGGAGCACCTAGAAATTCGACACTATATCGATGTGATGCACGTAGAGAAGAATGTCTATGATAGCTTGATTGGTCTCTTACTAAATATTAAGGGAAAACAAAGGAAAGTATCAATGGATGGCTTGATTTGGTCTATATGGGCATAAGACTGGAGTTAGCACCGAAAGAGACCAATACAGACCAAACGTACTATGAACCTACTTGTTACACTTTGTCCACAGCCAGGAGAACAAAATTATGCCAATGCTTGCATGGTGTAAAAGTTTCATCCGGTTACTCCTCTAACATGAAGAGATTTGTTTCGATGCGATTTGAAATTAACTAGTATGAAGTCTCATGATTGTTATGCGCTGATGACACAAATGCTCTCTGTGGCAATTAGAAGTATTTTGCCGGTCAAGGTCCGGGAGACAATCATGAGGCTGTGTTATTTCTTTAACATAATTGCTTAGAAGATCATCTATTTTGAAGCACTAGATGCTTTGCAGGCTAAGGTGGTGATGACTCTATGTAATCTTAAGATGTATTTCCCTCCGTCATTTTCCCATATCATGGTCCATCTCATTGTTCACCTTGTGATAGAGATAAAGATGTACAAGCCCGTGTTCCTACGTAGCACGTATCCATTCGAGAGGTATATGAGAATTCTCAAGGCCTACGTACGAAATTGATCTCGACCGAACGGTAGCATTGTCAAAGGTTATACAACCGAAGAAATCATGGAGTTCTACGTTGATTACATGACTCAGTCAAATCAATAGGTGTGCCTCAATCTAACTATGAGGGGAGGCTCTAGGGCATCACGACCATCAAAACAAAAGCAATATTGGCTAATCCAGCTCCCTATGCTCAAGCTCATTTCATGGTTTTGCAACACATGGCTGTAATGTTGTAACAACCCAAAAGTTAGAGAACAGTAAAATATAATATTTAAATTTTGATGTGAATATTTTTTAGAATTTTCTTGATGTTCTTGGTTTTACTTGGATTTTCTTGGATTTTTGTGTTGCAAGAAAAATCAAACAAAAGGGAAATAAAGAATGAAAAAGAGAAAAAGGCAATATGTAAAAAGTAAAAATTTAGAAAATTGCCATGAGAACCCTGGTCATGCAAGTAAACCCTTTTAGCCAGCAAATGAAATTTTATG
This sequence comes from Guadua angustifolia, assembly GCA_036346375.1. Classification (NCBI taxonomy): domain Eukaryota; kingdom Viridiplantae; phylum Streptophyta; class Magnoliopsida; order Poales; family Poaceae; genus Guadua; species Guadua angustifolia. The sequence goes on from CM070520.1 coordinate 23,486,833, forward strand.
CACAAAGAAATGAAGAGATAAAATGAAAAGACAACTTTTAAATCAAAACAATGCATTGTCAGAATTTATAAAATATTTTGGAGTCACAAATGAATCTGTAAAAATTATCATGAAACCCTCAATGCAATATATACCTTTGGTAAAAATATTATAAATTAATAATGTCAATTAGGACTTCTCAAAATTTAAAAACAGAAACTCTAAAAATCTGGAAACTGCAATGTCATAATTTTTATAAAATAATGGAACCATATTTTGACTTGAAAATTTTACAGAAGCATTCTTAGATGAAATCCATTTGAAAAACAAAATTTCAAAAATAATAGATTTCAATTGCTCTCAAGGAAAAATTCAAAATCATTTTGAAAACTAGTTAACTTTAAAGAATTATTGTATGAAAACCAAAGTAGCGAATTGAACGAAACCAAAGAAAATGGAAACTACATACTTTAGTCTTTCTAAATAAAAAATTCTAGAAAATTCTGAAAGTGGTAAAACTACTTTTGAATTAATTTAACTCATGATCAAAACAATCGGATTCATGTACAAATTGCAATAATTTAACTCATGATCAAAACATTCGGATTCATGTTCAAATTGCAACAACCATTATCTAGTCGCCACTGTAGCTTGCATCGCCTCACTGACTGGTGGATCGAAGCCCCACTTGTCAGACCCTTCTTCCTCCCTGTTCTTCTGACCGAAACCACTCTCTCCCGACCAGTGCAGCGCTTGACCGAGTTCACTCATCTCTTCTTCTCTATTCGGCCGACCGAGGAGGCAAAGACTCTCGATTTGCTTCGGTCAGCCGAGATCATCCATTGAACCCCGCCGGATTGTCACGTCCTCAGTGTCAACCTCGCCTCACCTCAGCCACGTCCAACCTCGAGTCTTCCGCGGTTCTCTGCACTGGCTAAAACCAGCGCCATACCCCTTTGACTCTACTGCCCAAACCTCCGTGGATTGCCGCCACGAAGCCTCTCGCGCCATACCGCAGCAATTAACACCAGCCAGCTCGCCCCTGTTCTTCCTTGTCGCCTCTGGTGAAGTTCTCATCTGGCCGAGCCTTTGCCTGAGGTGGGTTCAACCGATTCTGCAGCTATATATAGCACCAAGGGATCACCTAGAGATCGTTCTCACCTCCCCTTCACTTCTTCCATCTTCTCCCCTACCAAGACGCCAGAATTTCCACTTCTCTCCGCCATGGCCGTGAGCTTTGAAACCTGAAGCCACTCGCAATTCTTGTGATTCAGCCAACCATTCTCACATCCGGTTGAGCTAGAGCATCACCAGGCCTCAAGCATCAAAACCCCTCAATAATTTCGTGAGCTCTCCATGTAAGAAGTTGCTGCTGCCGTGCGCCCTTCTTCCCCATGTCCGGCTAATGGTGGCAGCTCAATCCAGTAGCTCTCCCACCGAACCAACTTCAGAAATGGAATCATCTTGACTCCCTGATGCTCAAATACTTACCCATTCAAGCTCTCAAACCGTGGTTCTTCTTCTCCAACGAGCCGCCATTGTTGCCACCGCAGGGGTTCGGCTATGCACCACTACGGTTCCTCTTCCGATGAATTGACTCCACCTCCGGATGCGCCTCGCCAAGCTCTCTCTCCCCATGTCGTCGCCGTTGCCGGATCACCGCCGTAGCGCTGTCGCCACCATGCCCTAGCCATGCCCCTGTTTTCTGTCTCTGCGCAATGGGGCCAAGAAGTCAGAAGCCTCTGGTAGAGGAAGCTCAGAGCAAAAGGCGCCTTCCTCTCAAGAAAGCGTATTTTTCTTTTTCCAGCAATTTCCAAGCTGACTGATAATTGAAACTTGAATATCTTTTGTAATTTTGATTCAATTTCAGTGGAACAAGTTTCTATAATCATATAAAATCAGTAACATTCTAAATATACAAAAATATTTAAATTTTGAGCTACAAATGAATTTTAGGAATTAAGATCTTCTAATGACCCTATTATGGACTTAAAATGAAAGCTATACACCATGAACTATAAAATGATAAAATAAATTCTTATGTGTGGATCTGACCTTGAGATGCTCAAATGTGCAAAAATATTCAAATTGTGAACCATGTTTAAATTACTTGCTTTAACGAGAAAGGGCCCAAAATTTTCTAAAATTGTAGATTAGTCCGTTTTTCTCTAGAAGGCCCACAGAGCTTCTTTAGTGCCCCTGAAAATTCCCTAAAATTATGCAATATCTATTTTTTTGCTAGAAGACCCCCAAGCCTTTTTCCATTTGGTTTTTGGTGCCCATTTTTTACAGAGACGCTGAAATTTTCCGTAGGCCCTCCGAAGCTTTCAAAAATTAATTTTAGCACGTCATTTCGTACAAAGAGGCACTCAATTTTTTGCGTAGAACCTCCAGAGCTTCCATAGTTTATTTTTAACGTGTCGTTTTTTTGCAAAAAATTGCTCAGAACTTTCAAAAATTACATATTGGTCTATTTTTTCCCTATTAGATCCTAAGAACTCACGTGATTTTCACTGCTTGTCTTGTATCGGCTAGCATGGCGTGATGCAGTCACGCATCTATTATTTCAAAAATGATATTTGGAACCTTTCTCGTGTGTCGCGACGGAGACCCGACGCCGAAGAACACAGGGCTTCGTGGTTGAACACCCAGCCCCAGCTCCCCAGCCCAGCAACCTTAGAATTTTTTTTAAAATAATACATTTTTTATTCAGAATTTCAAAAATATACTACGGAAAAAAAATTACAGAAATATACCCTTGTCGCCCATTGGATGGGCGACGAAACTAAATAACAAAATAAGCAGGCGACGAGGCCACATCACTGACCTCCTGTCGCCCAATGAAATGGCGAAATGGGCGAATTTGATTCCTGTCGCCTAATGAAAGGGCGACATGAATCAAATTAGCCTATCGCCTAATAAAATGGCGACATGGGCTAAAATTGACGGGCGACAGGAGGCTGGGGGTGACGTGGCCTCCTATCGCTCGTTTATTTTTCTATTTAGCCCCCTGTCGTCCATCCAACGGGCGACAAGGGTATATTTCTGTAATTTTTTTTCCGTAGTATATTTTTGAAATTCTGAATAAAAAATGTATTATTTAAAAAAAATTCGCAACCTTATGGCATGGCAGAAGTGTGCACCAACCCCAGCCTAACCTAGAGTGGCCCTTTTATCAAGGAGAAGGCCTGGCCTAGTTTTACTCTTCTATTTGTGGGCCCAAGATTAGCCTACGCTACATCAGCCCACTAAGCTGCCCACCGATTCGGTTCATGATGATTCAGCCCACATCTACGCCTAAGAATAAGACCTGGCCCTCCTTAAAATGAAACTAGTTTTGTTGAGTGCAAAGGACGTACCGACTTCGTCCTGTTTATTTAGGTTTCGATTTTTTGGTTTATAATTTAAAGTCAGCTTTTTGGCTTAAACAGTTTAAAAGATAATGGCTTTTGCACGTCATAGATGTGGGTAATTTTATCTAACTTTAGTGTTATTAGTCTAAAACCAACTATCAATAAGCCAAAAAAAATATCTTTATAGTGGTTTTTGGTTTTTAGTTATATAGAGACTTATGGTTTTTGAAAAACCCAGATAAAAAGCTACTTGTTTATTTAAGCTTTAAATTTTTGGCTTTTAAACTGGTGAAAAAGTCCAAACAAAAAGGTGTTGTCTTTGTCGTGTGATTCTATGCTAAACCATAGCATTGTTGCACAGAGCAAAATCCATTGTTACGCCACTGTTACTGAGTGTCAGGGAGAAAATCATGTTTACTCAATCCATCGTGCAAGTTTGTTGTCTAACCTTGCTATCTTCGAGTTTACTTTTTTATTTTTCTATCGAGGTGTATTGGTGAAAAGGAAACTCGCAGCGACTGCTTATGTATCAGTATGATTTTTTAGAACAAGCTTGAAGTACACACCATACTACTCTTATATATATGTACATAATTTCTACACATGCTGAAAGTTTATTAGAGGCATCCAAGGCTTTGCAGAGCACGAGAATGCTTGTGTACTTTCAGCACCTTTCCTTTAGTCTCTTGAACTCCTCTTTTTTATAGTTGAGTGTTGTATCAGAACAGGCAGTGCAAATGGTTCTTGGAACTATGTGCATAATTTTTTGTATATCTAGTGCTCCATTTCCATATCATATTTTAACACCACACTTAATAAGCTTCATCCTATGTTTGCCGAACAGAATTATTATCACGCTTTAGTACAAACTATATTTCTATTAATCAGCATTAGTGGCCCACATTTTTCTGGGATCCACCTTAACCTTAGTTCGGGCATGAAATACCCCTGGCCCAACCCCGCCCATTTCCTTTTCCCCCTCCCGGCCCGTTTGGCCCGGCCTCCCCCTCCTTTCCCGGGTCGCCTGCCAGTGGGCACTTCCCAACCCACCTCCCTCGCCCGCTCCCTGCTTGACCTTGAACCCTCCTCCTCTGCCTCCAGTAGGCCAGTGCCACCACTTGAGGCTCGCCTCACGCCAGACATCGCTGTCTTGCCCCTCCCTTTCCTCGCTCCGCCAACCACGCCTCCCTCTCCTCCTCGTGTTCGCGCTACCCCCTGCTGCGCCCTCGCTGGACCCCGCCCCCTCTCTCCTCCCCGCCAGCTATGAAAGCCCCTGCCCGCCCCCGTTTCTCCTCACGCCGACCTCGCTGCAGTGAGCCCCTCCTCTTTCATGCCCCCTTTCCGCCTTGGGCTCCCCTCCGCCCGTGCCGCCCTCTCCTTCCCCGGCTTCGGCCGCCCTCCTCGCCGCCTCGCTCCCCCACTCTCGCCCAACCCCACCCGCCAAGCTCCCTCCCAGCCCGCTTCCAGTCCCAGCCTGGGTCTCCACTGTCGGCATGCGCGTCTTGTTGGCCAGTCAGCCAAGCCTTGACCGTCTTGGCATCGTTGTAGGCCGTTCGAGGCGAGCGTAGTGGGCCACACAAGCCGAAAGGTGTTACACTGTGCAGCCCACTCTGTTTTGATTTTTCAGATTTTTGAATTTTTAATAAATCCAAAAATTATTTAAAAATCTAGAAATTTCCCAAAAAATTTCTAAAAATCCAAAAATGCCCCAAAACACCCAAGCAAAGTCTCCAAAATTTTTGTTTCGCCAAGCAAAGTCTCCAAAATTTCTAAAATCCCCAAAATACCCTTCTGACCCATTTTCGGCCCTCTTCTCCGATTTATTTTTCCGTTTTCTCTCCCTTTCGTATTTTTTTGTTTATTTTACTGGTTTTGTTTCTTCGTGCTAGATCCGACGTTGGAGCAGTTCCAGGAGTAGTACCTAGTGAAGAATCAGTACTTGGAGCCGTACTAGGAGCAGGAGCCGTTCGCGACCAGTCAAGACTTCAGCTTCTACCAGCTAGAAGACCCCTTGACCCCATAAGGCAAGCCACACTCTTGAATATTTTGATCCCAGTTTTAGCCTAATATTATGCATTTTCTTATCGCATTATTTTTCTATATCTTAGAAAACTAAAAAGGGGATACTTTGGAATAATCTGATTAGTTATAACCTACCCCCTTGTTAAACCTGTTGTTAAGCGTTAATCCCTTTTTACCTTAGGCTATAATTATTGAACCGCTGTAGATTAGCTGTTAAATATTTTTCACTCTAACTCTTTCATTAAAAAAAACCTCCGAGTTGTGGCTCGGTGTGCTATTTCAAAATTGCTACGTGTAACATCCCGAAAATTCTAGTAAAAAAATAAATATTTTGAATTTTAATATTATTATTTCTGAGTTTTCTCGGCATTATTGATTTTCATTTGGATTTCCTTGGATTTTGTGTTGTATGAATAATCAAATAAATAAAATGAAAACAGGATAAGAAATGGAAAAAGGTGAAATGGTAAAAGTAAAAATTTAGAAAAATTACCACCTAAACCCTATGCCTGCAGGAAAATCATTTCTACCCAAAAATAATTTTTTATGAACAAGAAGGAGACTTAATTATTGAAAAGACCCTACTTTGACTAAAAATAGTTCAAGGTCAGATTTAATACAAAATCTGTAGACTCCATATCGACCTGGTAAAATTTAACCTAGTAACCTCAATTCATTACCTACTCCCATTAAAAATATCATAAATTTATCATGTCATATAAGTCCTCTAAAAATTCAAAAACAGAAACAAGAAGAATCAATAAAATAGAGTGTCAAAATTTTATAAAATAAATATATAATATTTTAACATAAAAATTTTATTGGAGAACTATATACTTATTTTAAACTCTTATAAAAAGTTTCAAAAATAAATAATATCATGAACACCCTTAAATAAATCAAAATCCAAAAATGAATTATGAGCAGTCATCAATGTCAGAATTTTCAATAATTCCCTGTAAAACATTTTAACCCAAAATTTTTATAGAATGTTGTTCACTTCCTGGAGAACATATTAAAAAAGTATGTAAAAATTAGTCAGTGATTTGATAGCCATTTAATTTTGGGTCATTATCAGTCCGAAGCAGTCCTTGCGCTTGTTTCATCTTTTGTCTCTGCCCGGTGGGCCCGGTCACTGTTCTTCCAACCACTCTCTGACAGTGACACAGCTCGCTTGCTCTCGCTGCCGGTAGACCCTGGCCCCACATGTCGCCCATTGCCACGCCGCTACTGAGGCGAGTGGGCACTCGCCCACCCCACCATAGGGCCCCACCATGTAGCTGTACATGCTAACATGCACTAGTAGTAGTATTGGTATATAACACTAATACGTATCATCCGTTCTTGGGCCTTCAGGCCTTGACCAAGTTGCTTAATTAGTTTCTTGTCATACCTGGGAAACCAAGACATGAAGCGTCGGCGGTTCGGCGCGTCACGCGTGAGTACGTGAGTAACGTGACCTCCTGGCTCCTAAGTCCTGGCGGCTGGTGCGTGAGTGCGTGACGCCTCGTGATTTCATCTCATCATCCGCTGCAGTCCAACGCCCAAGAACGGGCGAGAGGCGACGCGCCAACACGACGCCGACGCGAGGCGATCAGCAATTCAGCATCAGGCGGGACGAGATGACGACTCGATGAGACGAGTGTCCGCGACTCCACGTGGCGCGCCTTGCGCCCCTGCCGGCTGCTGCCCTCGCTAGTGCGAGTCGTGACGCAGGCACGCAGCCGCCACGCCGACCTTGAGTGTTTATTGGTAACACTTATTATTATTATTATTATTATTATTATTATTATTTAGAAGGGCCTCTATTTTAAATCTCGTTCCGGACCCCTGAAATCTCAGGACCGCCACTGGCCACTGCTTCCTCCCTTCTCCCCCTTCCTCTCTCCTTTCCCGTGGCTGAACTTCCTCTCTCCTTTCCCGTGGCTGAACTCCCTCCAGCGCCTCCCTCACCTAATCCCTGAACCTCAACACCACCAATGCCTCCAGTAGTTGCCACGAAGACCTCCATCCATGCCGCGCCATATCCGACCCGCGTCGCTGGCATTTAAGCGCCGAGTAAATTCTCGCACCACCTCGCCATTGAGCACAAAACCGAGTGTGTGCGTTCAAACACTGGCACTCCATTTTCTTGGCTATAAGTATGGAAGTAGTGTCGCATTGGAGCCGCTTTCCTCCCCTAGCTTTGCACTGAGCCAATTCACAACCGTTCCTTAGCGTTCGTCTGCCATTCTTCGCCATTGCGCAAAGGAAGCTCGAAAGGGGGGGAATCGACAAATCAAGTCATCCAGTGGTAATCTTTCGAATTGATTCGCCCTAGAGCCTCTCCATAGTCCTTGAATTACTGATCAACTGAGCTTTCCTGCTATTCTCGCCTGCAGTTCGCTTCTTCCTCCGTCTTCTTGTTCCGCTCCGGCGACACCCATGGACAGCCTCCTCTAGTTCTTCTCCAACCCCAAATTCAGGTGAAACAGAGTCGCCTCCCTCCACTAATGCTTATTCCCTTACCCATTCAAGCCGAGTCGCGCTCATCTTCATCTCCGGCGCATCGCCATTTCCGCCGCCGCCCTTCCTCGGTGGCGACTCACCTCAAAGCCTCTCCGCTTGAATCGGTTCCACCAGTAGATGCGCCTTGACCTCCCTTGCTATTCCCCCTGCCGGCCGGTCAACCTCGCCGCTTTTCCGTCGCCGACGGCGTCCCTCCAACCTGCCCTGTTTTCAGTCACTGCCGCGTGGGCCCCTTTTTGTCAGTGGCGCTGAGCCATTCAAGCCGAAGTACGTGTTCAAACTCTGAAAACGCATTGTTCACTTTCCAATATTTTCCCAAACCGAATGAAATTCAATCTTGATTGTCTTCTGTAATTTTGGTCCAATATCTGTGAAATAAATTTATATATTCTTCTAAAATTAGGGAGAATTTAAATATGCAAAAATATTTAATTTTTGAACTAAGTTTAAGTTAATTGCCTTGCAATCATTAGTAACTCTAATGTGGCCATTAATAAAAGTAAAAAAAACATAATAGCTCATAAGATCATAAAATATTTTCTAAAAGTCCCTTAAATCAGTAGAGGTTTATCCATGTAAAAATACTTAGAATCAAACATAGTTTGCATACTTTTAACAAAAGGAATTGTTAATTACAACAATAAATAAAAAGATAATCTATCGCGGTCAAAGTCAAAATAATGCAAAAATAGCTTTAAAACACTTCTAGGATTACACCCTGTTAATACCAGAAAAATGAATAAAAGATCATGCATAATGTAGTCGCAAACTAAAAAGGAAATTTGGCTCGACTTAGCGTTACTTTTGCGATCATTTAGACTGTTTTAGTAGCAAATAAAATAACTCGTCTAAATGCTAAGATTTGTAAAAATAGTTTAAAGACACTATACAAAATTTATACTACCATATTCTATAGAAAGAATATTATTTCATCATGGTTTGCATAATCAATCTTATTAGCTCAAAGACCTTAAGTGTTAATCATGCGTTTAACTTTCTCGCCGATTTGTATAGCGTAAACTTTATAATGCCATATAAGCTGTTTTAGCGATGAATATAATATTTTGTCCAAATCCTAAAACTTATGAAATTAGCCCAGTAGTGCTCTCCAAAGTATAGACTACTATAATATGAAAAAATAATCTTATTTTGTTATGCTTTAAATATAAATCTTGATAGCTTAATAACCCTAAGTGTTCATATTCCTGAAGTCCATAATATAAACAAACGAACATTAGTTGCAAATAAGAAATCAATAATTATAAAGTTTGTATCGCCAAAACCTTCTTAAAGACCACGAATATATATCCAGTAACCTAATCTATTAACTCTAACTTATTCGAACTCGCTTTTTAGGCAAAATCAATTATGGATTAAGTGCTATTCATTTATATCATTCAACAAAGTAAATAATGATTTAACTCCATTAATTTAAATAATTTCTACATCTTGAATTCAAAATCATAAATATAAAAAGTTCATAATTTCAGCTTCTTGAATTCGTAAAGTAAGAATAGATAATCTATAAAGGAAATCGCGCATCGCTCATCTTGAAAACCAAAAGCAATATGAATGCTTAATCAACCTAAAATATGAATAGTGAATCATGTAATCCAAACCCTATAATATTCCTGTTTTCTGCAGTGAATCTTTATTTGGTTCTCTGTCTATTTCTTTTTGCCCTTATTAAAGTTTATTATTTGCTATATTTCTGTTGATCGACGTGTAGAACCCGACGTCTCTAACTTCGTCATCGCCATCATCAGCCATAATTCTCATCTTCGTCGTAAACAAGGATTAAGCAAGGCAAGCACCCCTTTGATCATATTGATCCCATAATTTAATTTTCTTTTGTTTTACTAAACCAATTTATGCATGCGTTTACTTTCTGTAAATTTATTATTTAGTGGCACTGGTAGATATACTTGTTATCTCATGAAACCTCCTTGATAAGTATGACATGTGAACCTTGATAACCCTAGATTAAGGATAGGCATTACTTAATGTCATCATGGGTATATGCGCTTACATATTATTCATGCTTAGCCATGCTTTAGAATCAATGATGCAGATGATCAGATCAAAATTATTTCCTGAAAATGATTGGAAATGACACTGTTGGTTGCTGGTATTTTGATTAAAAACCCAAAATAAAACTATGGTTTTGACGCGGGTGATTATTGGCAATAGTCGGTTGTGCAAAGGGAATTACACGTAGTGTAGGGTGAAGTATCGCCCGTGTTGGATTAAGGACCGAGCAATGGGACGCTATTGATCCAAGATTTCCGTGCAACCATGAGGGCTATTTATGGGATAGCCTTAGCCTATTAAGTTATTTAGACATGGCTTTGCTCTTTGGTAGGCGGGAGCTAGCAGAAGCATTCCGTTCTGGATTGCTTGTGAGGGGCTTCCATACAGTTCGTGTGGGTAAATGCTTGGCCGGTGCAACGGTGTACGCCCTGTTGTGTTCAGAAACGTTGTGTTGAGTGTGTTGAAAGTGGATTCACGTCTCGCGTGTGTGTTTATGTTTCTACGGCGGGGGTTAACATCCCGGGCTGGATCAAAGTCATGTCTATATAATGTAACGGCTCTGTATGATCTCCTTGCCGACCGCCCAAGGAAGTGCGTCAAGCAAAAAGGTTGATCATTCCATGTGGGTAAAGCTGTATACCTCTGCAGAGTGAAAAATCTAATCGATTAGCCACGCCCGCGGTCATGGGCACTTGGTGAAGTCATTCCAATGCTAGACTTTGGTATTTTCTGAAAATGAGTTTTCGTTTGAACTGGTTTTGCAATTATTGCTTTATGTCGAAGGGCCAACATTGATGGATTTTAGGATTTAGATTATTCGTCACTCAGGTCATGGAGGACTGTGAGTATTACTTATGCTTTACTTATTTGTTATCAATTAAACTTGCTCTTACAAATTCCGTTTGCAAATAACTTGATTTATAATTAAATTTCACTTTATGCAAATTAACTGTAGTAGCCTCCTTTGACTTGGCCTGCATTTATGCATTTGCAAATACCACCTTTAACTCTTGCGGAGTACGAAAGTACTCACCTTTGCTTAATTTGTTATTTTTAGGTGTAATGCTAGCGAAGTTTCGAAGATTTATTTCGTCGCAGCTTGCGGGATCCTTATTACCGTGGTCTTTCTACGGATTTATGCTTCGTCAGTTGCCTACGGGATGGATGGGCACACTACAAGGCCTTGCTTCTTTTGCTGCTATATACTCTGGATTGTAAGATTTCTTTGTATATTACTTTCCGCTTAATTAATATAATGTATGCTTGTGATTCCAATTGTTGTAAATATGCGTACTAGTTACTGATTCAGGGACTAGTACTGTGTGCACATGAGATTTCCATTGTTGCATTCTATATAAAAATGGGGGTCGCTACACTACGGTTAAGGGGACAGTGTTGGATTGCCCACGCAAGGTGGATGTCAGTCCAACCCCCCGATCGATGACAAAGCCCAAGTGTTGGTCTGGTGGTTGGTATGGTCGTTACCATGGCGTGTGGTATGAAATGGGCTGAGTCTCAGGCACTTAAGGACTGACCCCCCTTGGGCAAAGTAAATAACATTAGTTTTCACTCTACCACAAGTTGGGCCGGTCAGCCCTGTTGACCTATCCCAACGTAGCTCAGTCAGTACCTTGTACTTCCCCTTGGAACACTTATAGATGGCAGCTACCATTCTCATTTGGAAGGATGGATCACAGAGCGATCGGGGTGGAACGGGAATGGAGAAGCCATTCACCAATTCTCACAACTATAGGTATCCACAGTGACCAGATCACGTCTCCCGCCATGGCCATTGGGTCCTGGAGACTGTGGATTTTTTAAACCTACCGGGTAAGGGCTAAAGAGGGGAAGTCCAACGAAAGGCTATGATCATCTTAGTTCGGCCGCATGCATTTAAGTTACATGTTAATCGCATGGCACTGACGGCTGTAGATATCTTGTGGTAAAGTTGAGCAGCTTTGCAGAGTAAACTTGATGGTATTCGAATACGCCATGCTTCCGGTGAATGAAGCTGAGTTAATTTGGGGTGATTCCCATAACAGAGCTCAAGTAGTTTTCAAATCAAAACTTGTTGTAAAGCTAATCTTTGAAGAAAAAAACCCCACAATAATGCCTGGTATTTGGTTTGTGTTTCAAATGTAATATAAAATTTAAAATTTAACTCTTGCATCTACAATAATCTTAAAACATGTGCCAATCCTTGTCATCCCCTGCATGTAGTATTTAGAATTTTCTGTGTGGTTTGTTGAGTACTGTTGTGTACTTACCCTTGCCTCTAACCCCCTTTAGATCTCCAAGAAGACGGTGACTTCTAGGAGTTCGTAGATGGTGACAATATTTAGTTGGCCTTGGTCCATTGCTCGAGCTTTCCTGTGGGAATTCATGTAATGTATTTGGTGCAGCCGCACCCCTTTTGTAAAACTTTGGCCGTTAGGCCTTAATTCTCTATAAAGCAGTTGAATTTCGTTCTTATATCTGGCAATGAACGCTTGGTTACCGACAAGAAAAATCATGGATAGCTGTTGAGGTATTTGAACACACCCCCTGAAAAGGGCGGTCCATCACAGGACATCATCACATTAGTATTTTTAACATTCATTTCTATAGTTAAGCTAATCCTCTAACTTTAATTATAACAGTAAACACATTTTGACAGCCGCTACAAAGCCTAACACTGTGGTGTACCATTTGTCTAGTTAATAATCAGAGTTCGATTCAAACTAACTACGGATTGAGTGCGATATTTATGTGGATTTTATAATACGATTTTTGGGATTTGACACAACCTAAACCTATGGCTTATAGTTATAGGTCTTGTTTGAAACATTTTGTGTTTGTTTAAGGGTGTGTTTGGTTGGGTGTACGAGGATGAATGAGATGGGATGGTATAAGATGGATGGGATGATCCTGGTTGAGATGGTATAGGGAAGGTGTTTGGTTGCCTGAATGGAATGATACAAGATTTTGTTTGGTTGTTTGGATGGAATGATACAGGATGATATGAGATGATGTTTGGTTGAAAGGATGAGAATGGATTGAGAGATGAGGTTGGTTTGAGGGATGGTGCGAGTGAACGATCCAGTATCATTTTAGAATATTCCAAGAATCTGTACCATCAAGATCCGGTACCAATTGATTCAGCCACATATTCCAAGAATCTGTACCATAAAAAATCTATACCATCTCATCTGTACCAAATAGTTCCGTTCAGCCAATCAAACACAGAGACAGAATCAGATTCTGTACGGAACGATTCGGTTCACCCTCGTACACCCAACGAAACACACCCAAGTGATTTCAAACCTTGCTAAAATGACTTGAGTGATTTTACCACCTGTAAAAATGACTAGACACGTTGGCGCGGCGCACACCGTGCCACGCCGCGCTAGCCGTTGCAAGGCAAGCAAAAAAATTGCATGATTTTTGGGGAACTAATAAGGGAAAAATGGTTAAATATGTAATTTCAAAAAGTTTCGAGCAAATGTAGCTTTGTGGGCTCTAAAAAAGGACTAATCTATAATTTTAGAAAATTTCAGCCCCTTCTCGCTAAAGAACGGAAGTTTTGGGGTCCTTTCCACATAATAAACATGATAATCTGTAATTCCAACAAATTCCAAGGGCCTTTTTGGGAAATATCCAAAAGTTCTGGGGGCCTATTCGTAAGGAAAGGACCATCCTGTAATTTTGGGTTTTGCTAGTGCTCTTTCACAAAAAAAAGGTACCACGTGTGCCTGCCACGCGTCGCACCGCCGAAAATGAAGCGGGGTGACGCGGCCGGGATTGGAACTCGCGACCGACAGCTCGCACCCGAGAGACGTTACTATCGCGCCGCGTGGGTGTTACTGCTAACTAACAACGATAAAATATATGAACTCTATAAGAGGATGAGCAGCGTGGGCGACGTGGCTTGATGGCTTCCGAGCCGTACGCACGGGAGGCCGGTTCGCTGTCGACACGGGCGATGCGGTAGCCAGGCACATGTCCACGCGACGCCAAAGAAGACGTGGCCACGCGAGGGAGCCGAAAACCTTCGAGAGTTATATACGGTAGTATTCAGCAAACTAACCAACCTCAACAATTGTATCAGTACCATACTAGCTCCCTCCTCCATTGAAGCATGTCAGTCCGCATTTACTTTGCTTTGTCAATGTCAAATTTCCTTGCTTTCAGAAATCTACATAAAACCAATGTAAGTTAGTTTTTAACAGCACACTTGCGATATGGAAAAGAAAATAAGACATGTCAAGCTCATGAAGGGGCACCATCGTTAATAGGATATATACCTGAGCATATGATAGTCATCATGCTTTGCAGGCAACAACTCATCCAAAAGCAGCGCTTGTCTAAATGCTTCAACTGCTTGAAGCTTCTCTAGATCACGAACATCTTCAATAGACACAGAGAGAACCCGACTACCATTCTTCCTCTCTCAAAGAAAAGTAATCACTTACTATATTGATCACATGCTGCCCTTTTAATGAACATTTAGTTCAGGCATCAATTAAACGAGCGTAGAAGGGACGAAGGGAGGGAGGGGGAAGCGGCGGGCCTCCGGCCTGAAGAAGATGCTGACTGGGAGAAGCGACACGGAAACGGATGTCGGGAGGTGGCGGAGCTCGCGAAGGAGAGCAAACGAGAAGACCGGGGGGAGGGGCAAACCGAGAAGAGGCGACGCGGAGGCCTGCGGAACAGTCGCGCCTAGAAGAAGACAGCAACCGGCCGAGCCGACACAGAGGCGGATGCTGGGCGATGATGGAGGTTGTGAGGGAGAGCAAACGAAATGGACGGCCAAACCAAGACGCCGCCCGAGGCTTCTCGAAGAGCCACCCAAAACCGCGAAGCGAAGGTGTCGCGAATCCAGGAGACGCTACCAGCCATCGCAGCGCAACGGAGGTGCCACTCGCCGCAATGGGACGGCCCCCGTGCGGCGGAACGAAACGGGAGAACGCGGACTAGCCAGGAGTGTACGGGCGCGCCCTGAGGCCTCCGATTCTAGTCGCTATTATGTAGTCTATATAGGAATGTTTTTGTGGCGTGATACGCCGCGTGCGTTTTTTTCGCATAAACAATTTCGTTATTTTTCAGTGATGTTTTTTTAAAAAACCATCAAGAAAACACATGAAACGGTTGAAATGATACAAACGCAATCACGCTCCTTTTTTTTTGCATTTATCAGGGTCCTCTCATGAAGGATCCACGATTGCATTAAACCGAAAGGTCCTTTTCGTGAAAAACAAATGGAATGATCCAAATGTAATTACGCTCTTTGTTCGGTATTTATTTAGGGTCCTTTCGTAAAAGATTTGTGTTTTTTTCGAACCAAAAGGTCTTTTTCGTAAAAAACCGTAGGAAGGACTTACACGTAATTACATATTTTTTTAGGGACCAACACGTGAAAAAAACGAGCCAAGCCGGCCGCGCGCGAGGTGAGCCGACGCGATGTGGCCGGGCTCCCAGGCGACGAAGTCTGCGTTCTTTAATATAAGGTATGATATTATATTATTATGTATGGCGTATGTAGCGCATCATGTGCAACCTGCGTAGGGCTGTAATTAAACAAACCGGCAGGCGAGGTATCAAATGGACATGAAAAAAAATTCCAAAAGTATTCTACGTATACTTTTAAATTTACCCTATCCAATGTATAAATATTCAATTTACTCTGTGTCGAGATTAATAAAAATGAAAAATTTTTACAAACAATAAATAAAAAAGGAAAGGGAAAAATAAAAGAAAACAAAATGAAGTATGAAGTTGAAATTTGAATGGGAAAAAATAAAAAATAATACATCAAATTTTTTTGGAACTTTTCATGTTAATTTGATGCCTCAACCTAAGCATGGTTGCATAATTACATCATAAGGTGGATGCACCTAATGTGTTGCCGTATTAGCGTATAGGTTTGAAACAAAGTAGAATCTAGAGTCGACGAGTCATCTTTAAAATTTAAGTTTGAAGTGAAGTCGAATACGCAAGAAATTTAAGAATAAAGTTATGTGTGTATATAGATATCAAAATTCAGAGTAGAAATTAATGCAGTAATAAATATACAAACAAAACCAAATTCTTCACCAAAATTATAAATACGATATAGAAAAATTCCAAAGTTGTGTACGATGCTGGAAGTTCCATATATAAATATATCGCAGTTCCAAATGAACAGTAAGTAGGAATTAGTATGTTCTTGTAGGATTAAAATATACTAATGTAGCAATTAGAGGGGGTGAATGATTGCGCGGAAGCTAAAATCAAATTTTCAAACTTTATTTTTCTAGCACACCCCAATTAAAACTCAAATTGCTTGGAGACCAGTTCATGCAGATGGCAAACAATCAGGAGACCAGTTCACACAGTTGAGAGACCAATTTATGCAGTTGGGAGACCAGTAGACCAGTCTAGGAGACCAGTAGAGCAGTCTGGGCGACCAGTAGAGCACTTGGGTGACCAGGTGAGCAGTTTGGGCGACCAGGCGAGCAGTCGGGTGACAAGGCGAGCAGACTGGCAACCAGTTCATAAAAATAAAAATTACTAGAGATCCCACTGCTGGATTGATGTGAAATTTTAACTGTAGAAACTGGACTCAATTCCTCAGCTAACACAAAAAGAATCAAGTCGATCGGATCTACGGATCTAAAGTTATGACCTTCTCAAGTTGACTAAAACAATTTGCGATCTAACCGTGACGGACCAAACTCAATCGAGATTAACCAATGATCCCACCGTTGGATTGATATGAAATTTTAACTGTAGAAACTAGTTTCAATTAAAAATCTAACCCAATAAGAATCAAACCAATCGGATCTACGGATCAAGAGATATTACCTTCGCAGTATGACTGAATCAAATAATGACGGGAATTGATTTTTAGAAGCAAACTCCACCACGAACCAAAACTTTAGACGATCGATCAACTATGCTCTTGATTTGTTTTCCTTACGTAGTCTTCCAGTTGCAGCACCAGGACCAAACAAAAACCCCGCAATATACAGATACCAAGAGCAAAACGAAAATCGCCAGACGCTGGAGACGTAGGAAGGATTTTTATTTTTGATTTGGTTACAGTACTCAAAACAAAAGAGTACAAACCCTAAAATCTCAGCGCTCAAAATAAACAGGAGACACCTCTCCCTATTTATATTGAGCAATTATAAAGAGATTGAATACAACTCCACTTCCAACATAGAAAGAGTTCGTATACATCTCAACCTGGCCCAACATGGCCAAAAACAACTCTTGCACGCTTGTACAACCCACATGTTGTAATTACGTGACTAACCAGCCTCCATGTGCATGTTCTCTAGCCCGAACGTCCCGCATGACATTCTCGACCACCAAGACCTCGATTCCTCTCTGAACCTAGTCCCAAACCTCAGTTCCTCCATGAACCTAGTTCCGGTCCCGTCATCGACCACGTTCGCCCTCGAGCAACACCTGCACATGAATAAACAAGAAACAATTCCGAGCACAAGTCCACGACTTGACTCATGGTTAATCCATGCAACCACTCACACGAGCGCGTTGCATCAAGCAAAACCACTAACATGCTATCATAGCATATGTAACATCCCAAAATTTAGAATATTTGAAATTTATAATTTATTTTGAATTTTTGAGAATTTCTGGAATTTATTTGGATTTATTTATAATTTCTGCAATTAACCTTTTCTATGGAAATTAATTTAATAATGAAAATTTTTTATAAAATATAAGTGGAAATATTTTATTTGAGCTCAAAATGTCCTTAAATATTTTCTGGAATTTTTCTAGAATTTTTCTGATATTTTAAGTGCCCCAAATAATTTAAATGAATATTCGAAATTATTTTTATTCGAAAAACAATTGAAATTCGGATGAACAGTAATAGGCGGAGCCCATTATCAGGCGCACGATCGAAACCCTAAACGCCGCTTTTTTTCCACCGTTGATCTCGTGATCGGACGATTGAGACTTGGCAGTTTGCGGTTCGTTCGCGCCATTGATCATCGCACGGACGAACGGATATGGGCCACGCCGCCGTCTTCGCTTCGAGCGCCACGCCGCGCGTTCGCCGAAGAAAAACGCTCGCCATTAACGCCGGCGAGTAGCTCAATCGTTTCATCTTCCAGCGCGGTGTATAAAACACGTTGTCCCGCACATGTTGAGCCCTTTCACGCATATCGAGAACCACCGTAGAACGCGCAAGTCCTCGCCATAATTCCGTGACCATCTGCCATGTTTTGCGCCTGCTCCGATGACTCTCCACCGTCACCGAGACCACCGGGGAACTCCTCAAGCTGTGACGCATCCGAAGGACTACTTCACCTCACTGGAATCGCACTAGAACGCCGTCGCTTGGGTCTTCTTCCTCATCTCCAGCAGCACTTCTCGCCGTGCCTTCGCTGAGTTTGCGAGCTTCGCCAGCCGTTGGATCCACGATCAACGTCTCCGATTCATCCACGTCGTTCTAGCAACAGTGAGTACCATCTTCTAACCGTAGCCGTAGGATTCACAATGGATGGCTAGGATAGTGTCACGTGCCCGTAGCTGGGATCGCCCGCGTGTGCTCAAAAACCGAGTTAATTGTTAGCCGTTGGATTTGTATCGATTTATCCGAATTAGCCACGTAGTCGTCGCAACAGCGAACCCCATCTTCAAATGTTAGCCGTTCGATCTTGATCGTGTGATTGTTATGCAGCCACGTAGCTTAGGCCATTAGATCTGTAATCACTGGCGTAAGATTCGTTAGATTCGGGCCGTTGATTTTGAAATGGACGATAGGATCGCATGCGCACCGAGCCAGTCTCACGTTGACGCGTGTACGTGGAAACCGAGGCGTCCGCACAGTCGCCGTAGCTGTCGACATCACCTGGTTATTGATCGCCGTTCGATCTTGATCAGAAGGTCACGATTAAGCCACGCGTCAGCACCGCGGTAACAATCCAAAGTGTCGGTGCAATCCTGGCCGTTGGTCTTGTCGCACGAATCTTGGCGTTTGACCGGGCCGGTTGAGTTACTGTTAGGTTTGTTTCCTCGCCGTTAGATCTTGATCAAGTGGATGAACTTACGCCACGTGTCGCCACCGCAGTAAACGTTAGATCGTGGCCGTTCGTTTTAAATCGAACGGTCAGGAATAAATTGACTTCTCGGTTGATAGTTCATCGACACGTATCATGGCGAGAGTTTGCCACGTGTCCGAGGATGATGTCATCAGTGGGGCCCACATGTCAGATCTGGCACGGTGGGTGCTGACGTTAGCAGTGATGTCATGCTGACATCATAATTAATTTTTTTTAAAAAAATATATATTTCGGTAGAAAATCAATTCGGTGCTGACGTCATAATTAGCTATGCTGACATCATAATTCTCGGATTTTCCGTATAAAAATAAATAAAGAAATTCGGTTTATTCTTTTTGATTTATTTTCAAACTTTGAATAGCTATAACTTTTGCGTTCTAACTCCGATTTGAGTGATTCTAATTTCTAAAAATTTGTAAAATCAAAATCTATTTATTGGTAAATTTTGTGGAATTTTTAGAGTGAGTTTTCTCCCTGGAAAATATATTTATTGTATGTATATTGATTTAAATTAGACGCTGATTTGTCGGAGAACTTCGAGGGGGAATTTCCTGCACAAGAATTTACTCCGGATCAGGATCAATAACTCTTTGAAGGCAAGTCATGCTTTGACCATTTTGATCCCAAGTTTTTAAATATATTTTGTTTCAAACTATGCATGCTAATTCAACTAAAATTTGATTTAAATATTTTGGGTGAATTAGCTAGCCAACCTAATTGTTAAATGCCAACTTGATATTCATATTTGTATGCCATGATTCCTTGAGTAACCTAAGTTTGGTAACATATGTTGGATGATATTATTGTGCCAACACGGGAGGCTAGACCGTGATTAGTTGCTTAGCCATGCATGTAACGTGAAGCATTTTATTTGGATTACAAAAGCAACATTGATTAAAGAATAGTGAATGCATTTTGATAAAAGGTGGATTAATGTTGGTATTGAAACTGGAATGTAGAACCTGTGTGGGTCTACATGAAAGATGATTACGGGCATATGTTGCACTGCTAAACAACCTGGGGTGGAATTGATTTAGACTGGGGCAAGTGGACTGAGGCTTTGTGCCAGGTGGGCCTGTGTGGCAACTGGGGGTGGGTTGAGTGTTGTGAGGGCTATGTGCCAAAATATGAGAGAAGGATGTCTTGCCCTGGTCAATTAAGGACCTTACTTTGCAAGCCTTTGACCTGAGTCTCTCGTACAATCACATGTCTGAATGGGAAGACCTAGCTTAGTAGGGTCTGATGTCTTACCTTTGATACCTTGGGGTGGTAGTTACACGGGGTAACTGTACGGGGGAGCGTGCCTATGCTTCAGCTTGGTACCCTATCCAACGGTGTTCGTCGGTCCTATACTTCGGCTCTGAGTGAGGGAAGTGATAGTGAAGGCAACACGGAGAGGTTCTTAGGCTAAGATAGAAGTCTCTGAAAAGCTTTGTTACAGCTTAATCGCCTTTGTGGTGTGCAAGCTGTATCTTGTGGGTAAAGTGTACAACCTCTCGCAGAGTGTCAAAACTGTTCAATAGCCGAGTCCACAGATCGACAATGCTCGGGATTACAAATCAAGGGGTAGTGTTTGAAAATATAATGGGGAAATGACTATGTGTGTCAAAGAAAGATGTTTAGAGACTGTGTGTCCAAACTATTGTGGAAAACAACTTGAGAAATATGATGGTTATATGACTTTGATGCTTTCAATCTAAATAAATAGTAGTTTAAAATATTGATGCAAAAGCAAAATAACCAGTAAAGCCTTTCCTTTGTAATAAGCCATGCATGTAGTAAATAGATCTGCATTTTGTGCATGACTTGTTGAGTACGGTGTGTACTCACCCTTGCGGACAAACTTACCAGAAGAAGAGACTACGCCTGCTTATGAAGAGGAGTTCGTGGAAGGGCCGGAGAACTAGGGAAGCAAGCCTCAGTCAGGGCGCCTGTGTTGAAGATGGATCGCTACAAAGATTTATTTTATTCCGCTGTTAAACTTTATTTACTCTGATTATTGTAAGCCCTGTGTGGCAGATTATTGTAAGGGACCATAAGGTCACACAACTCGTTTATATACATGTTTGCATTACTTATTTAGTATTCTGCTGTGTATGATGTGATATTATACCCTATTTAGCCTGTGTGCACTTGCGCGATCCTGGACTAGTGCAGAATACACAGAGTGTCCGAATTTGTGAATTCGGGGCACGACAGAGGTGGTATCAGAGCATACTGACTGTAGGACTTGACTCTAGGTAGACTGGCCGATTAAGAAAAGGTTACTTTCTAAAGATTAAAAGTGCACAAGATTATGAATGAAATCTTAACCAATCTTTTTCTTCCTAATCCGCACCTATGCTGCAATTTTCTGTTATTACTTTGTGATTTTAAAAAAATCTAGTTCTAACGAGGTGTATTTTGGCAGATGAGGAGGATTCACACCTTTGGCGAGCGCACTTGTGGCTTCGCAGCTGAGCTGTGGTATTTGCTGTAGTTTCTTGAGGGCTTTGTCCGCCGATCTGTGGGTACTTCGTGGTGCGTCTTTGGCTGACATCGCTCGGGCGTGAAGGTCACCGTCTCACGCGACGAGACAGGGGAGAGCCACCGTCTGTCCACGCTACCGCAGGAGGTCTACATTCGAGGCCGGCATTCAGGAGACCGCACGTCTTGCGATGTGGCAGATCGCCCGCACCTACTCCGCCGAGCTTGAGGGCACTGTCTTCCGTCACCATCCGCGACGAGATAATTGCTTCGACAGGGATCCGATTGACGACGATGATGCTACAATCACCCACTTGGTGAGATACACCATCGCCCAGGAGGAGACCTTGGACGAGACAGTCCAGGAGCTGCAGAGGGCCCGTGACAAGATCGCGGGGGTCAGGGCCCATCTGCGGGAGGCTACTGAGGGCCTGAGCATCTACATCAGGAGGGTGCACGAGCTGGAGGAGGCACTGGAGGGACCTGAGCCAGAGCCAGAGCTTGAGCTGCATGATCCCGACCCTAAGGAGCCTGAGCCTGAGCAGGAGGCACCGGTGCAGGAGGCACCCGTTCAGGAGGCACCAGTGCAGGTGGTGCCAGAGCCGCCATCACCCGTGCAGCAGCCCCGGAGCCAGCCAAGTCGGTGGGCTCTTTTGTTCCGCCAACAGTGGGGCATCAGGACCAGTTCGCCCCTATGCCGCCGCACCCGCCGCAGTACCCGCCTGGAGGGCCGCAGCCTGGATGGCTTGATGACTGAGTGTTTTAGCTTTTTCCAGAGTCGACTCCTGTGTTGAGTCAGGTTATTTCGAGTCAGTATTATTGAGTCCGTCTTAGAACGGTTGGTTGATTTGAACTCTATGAGTTGTTATGTTTTCTTTATGGTGAACAATTTCTATGGTTATGCGTGTTTGGTATGCGCCGTAATGCCGTAGGCACTTGTGAGCAGCCATATCCTTATGGTATTAAATAAAATTGTGTGCTTATGTTTGAGTCAAACAAATCTTCACCCCGCACCAGATTCTTGTATACTTGTCCACTCTATTCCCTCTTTTCTTAAGTCTTTTGTTCTTCAGATGGTGAATACTGTGGAAACCGTGGAGCCGAGGAAGCGGTCACAAAGAAGAAGGAAACCAGGCAATGCACGTAATCCTCAACTTGCACCACCAGCTGACATGGGCAACTGGGAGCTTTCTTATCGCCGCACCTAGCCGATGCGCATAATGATGCAACAAATGCAACAGATGCAGAACCAAGCTGCAGCCAACAACAACAACAATAACCAAGCCATGCAACATGGACATCAGTCTAGGCTATCTGATTTTATGAGGACTAGACCCCAACCTTTTTTGGGAATGTCAACCCCATAGAAGCTGATGACTGGTTGCGCACCATAGAGAGGAAGCTGCACATATCTCAATGTGTTGGCAATGAGAAGGTCTTGTATGCCTCTCACCAGCTGGAAGGCACTGCCGCTGAGTGGTGGGAAAATTATTGCGCTTCCCACGAGCATCCTCAGGAGATTACCTGGGATGAGTTTACAATTGCCTTCCGCTAGTATCATGTGCCAGAAGGGATGATGGAACTCAAGAAAGAGGAGTTTCAATCATTGAAGCAGGGAGGCCAATTTGTGGCCGATTATCTTAATAAGTTCACGCAGTTGGCTCGCTATGCGCCAGAGGACGTAGCCACGGACAAGGCTAGGCAGTCCCGGTTCATGAAAGGACTCAACTCTGGACTACAAGTGGGACTGATTACCCACACATTTCCGGATTTTCAGGAGTTGGTCAACAAGGCCTTAATTTTGGAAGACAAGCGTAAAGAGTTAGATGACCACCGCAAGCGTCGCTTGGCACAGCAAGGAGGACGCTAGGGTCAGCAGAGACCGAGGGTGGTACCTCAACAGTTCACCCGGTTCCAGCCAGGAGCGCTTAGAGCACCACCGCTCAGACAATGATCATCGTCAAATCCGCAGACACCGCAAGAATCATCAGCCCAGCTGCAGGAAATCCGTCAATGGCAGGAAGACGTTGCTACAACTGCAATGAAATGGGGCATTTCGCCAATGTCTGTCCCAAGAAAGGAGGAGTCACCCCTGTCCGTTTCAATTTGGGGAATACACCTGCCAGAACTCCTGTTCAAGGAGGAAGTCGAGTACCTGTCCAAGCTGGAGCCGCACCACAATCAGCCGTGCGAGGCAGAGTTAACCACATCATGGCGGATGAAGTTCAGAACGCCACGGACGTCAGATCGGGTAAGTTCTCGTTAACTCAAGACCACTACTATTCTGCTTTGATTCAGAGCTTCATTCATTCATTTCTCAAGTTTTTGTTGTGCAAAATGATTTGGATGTAGTCAAATTAAAGAGTATGCTTATAGTCCAAACCCCTGGATCAGAACTCCGAGCTAAAGTAGGATGTTATGGGGTAAAATTAATAATAGATGGAATAGAGTTCCTAGCGAACTTAATTATACTGGACACTCAGACCATAGATGTTATCTTGGGAATGGATTGGTTATCCAAGCACAAGGCAGTGCTGGATTGTGGACGAAGAGTTGTTACAGTGGAGAGCCCAAGTGGCAAGAAGGTGGAGATCCAAGTAGTTAATGTTTAGGATAGTCAGTTGATGGTTAACAATGTGAAAGCTGTTGAAATGAAAGATGTTTCAGTAGTTAATGAGTACCCAGATGTATTCCCTGAAGATTTACCCGGAATGCCACCAGACAGGGATATAAAGTTTGTTATTGAGCTTGTGCTTGGGACAGCTCCAATAGCTAAGAGACCCTATAGGATGTCTACCGAGGAATTGGTGGAAATGAAAAAGCAAATTGAGGAATTATTGGAGAAAGGTTTTATAAGGCCAAGTTCGTCACCGTGGGGAGCCCCGGTGCTGTTTGTAAAGAAAAAGGATGGGAGTTGTAAGGACCCGAATTCACCAATTCGAATCCACTGTGTTTTGCCGCACTAGTCCCAGGATCAATCGCTAGTGCACACAGCTTAACATCGGTAAGCATCATATCATACACAACGATAAGAATAATAAGACTTTATTTATTGAATATAACTAGTGTATGATCTTATGATCACTTACAATATTCAGCCTCACAAGGCAATAATAAGACCAATGAGACAAATGCAGTGGAAAGACACTAGAAGACGTAGATGTCCCATCAGCACACCACAGGCGACTGACAAGAATTGGCCTAGTGACACGCGTCCACCTGAAAGTCCTCCTCCAATAACGACGATGATTCCTCCACTGTTGTTGGTTGTTAAGCAAGGGTGAGTACACCAACACGTACTCAACAAGTTGTGCACAGAATGCAATGCTATCATAGCTATCTGCAGGCTTATTCCAAAGGAAAGGCTAAGGGTTCATTTGCAATAAAGTAGCATTTAAGAACACATACAGTACGTAGATTGAAAGACAGTAAAACAAATAATAACAAGTAAATAGATTCAGTGATTCTCAAATAAACCCAAGTTTTCCATCCTAAATCAAGTTCCATTATCCACATGGCATCCTGCCATCCCATAACAGTTGTTCATTTTAATTAACTACCCTTGATCAGAATCCCGAGCATTGCTCAATACCGTGAGCACGGCTATCCCAATAGTTCGCATAATCTGCAGAGGTTATGCGCTTTACCCACATGATACAACCATGCACCACACAGTGAACGATTATAATAAAGCCTTTACAATGCATCCTCTAACCCAAGTGCTACCCGCTAAGGTTTCAACATCAAGGGTTACACCACCACAACAGGCCCCCTCTTGCGCCATGTGAGCCACCCCGAGCATGGATCGTTACCACCACCTGTGTCTCACGCCACCACGATAGCACTCAAGTTAAGCATTTGCAAATTAGTCAGCTAGGTTGCCCCATAACAGACATGTGGTTGCATGACAGACTCAAGTCAAAGGCTCGCAAGGTTAAGTTCTTAGGATTGATTAAAGCAAGACATACACATACCCTCAACTCCTCTGCGCCCACCCTGGCACACTTGCCCCTTCCACTTGCTTCAATCATAAAGTGATTACCACCCGGTTGATTACCAAGCACCACGTGCCTCTCATAAATCAACATTGTTGTGTGACCTCCCCGCCACGACAACCCAATCTCTTTGTGTGACCACACATGACACACAAATTAACATCATTGTTCCATATTCCATTAGTCAAAATTAATACTCAACATTTCATGTACAAGTGATGACGTGGCATGGCTAAGCATTTCTATTCCGTTCTAACCATCCATGTTGATTTCAGTATTAACCAACTATAATGAACCAACCTAAGGTAACAAGTGGATTATGGCATACAAATAACAAGGTAGGGTGTAATTAAAAAGGGTACATTAACTAATCCCAAATTTAAGTTGAAATCATTTGTACTCATAAAATATCATGCAATAGGGTAAACCAAAATAGCAATTTTGCAAACATGGGTGCAACATGATCAAAGCACAACTTGCCTTGCTTAAGCTCCTGGTCTTGGTCTAAATATAATTCTTGAGTTGCAAATTCTTCCTTCGAAGCCTCGCACAATTCAACGTCTACGCGAATCGAGAAGAAATAGCAAATAAACACCAAAACTAAAGAACAAATAAACTCAAAAATTCAAATAAAAATCACAATTGGAAAGATATCAATTTTACAAATTTTTAGAAATTTGAATCACCTCAATCGGAGTTCGTATGCAAAAGTTATAGCCTTTAGAAGTTTGAAATTCCTGAAAAATCCCTAAAATCATAAAATCCGAATTAATCGAATTATTTTTATAAAGAAAAATATGAATTTCCCGCCCCGAGCTGTACGGATGACATGTGGCAATATCTGGGCCATTGGATACCAATCTAACGGCTCCGGTTAAATCTACTATGTGGCTTAATATCCACCTTTAGATCTAAATCCGACGATCAAAATTAACCCAAGGGTTTTACTGTGCACTTAGCTGACGTGGCCCAACCGTGACCCTACGATCTCAATCCAACAGCTAAGGCGTACCCGTGTACTTCACTGTGCACTTAAATGTCGTGGCACGATGTAGACCCTCCATCTAAAATCCTACGGCTACGTTTTAATCGGGACGCTTACCGGTTCAAAACGTTGCGGCTCGATCACAGCGCTCCGTTGCGGATCCGACGGCTGACGAAGCTCCCGGTCGGCAATGAACACCCGGTGGCCTGATTTCACCGGAGACGAAGACGACGACCTTGGCGGCGACGTTCCGGCGCTTCCCGACGACGACGGAGGGGTGCAACGGGTTCGGCGCGACTCGGCGAACTCGAATCCGTAATCCTTTCGGCGGAAGAAGCTCTCAACGGCGGCGGAACTTGACGCAACCTCTTCGGGAACTCTGACGAGCACTCGTGGCCTCCTCGGTGACTCTCCGGCGATGGCGCTTTAGGGGAAAGATGTGGTGGCTCAAGGTGAGTATCGGGGAGGGGGTCCGGTGCCTTAAATACCCGGCACGACGCGCTAAACTCGAAAGGTTTCATGGCGGCGGCGTGTTCAAATCGGAGACGGCGGAGAGGAGTCTGTCTCGGAGACGATAAGCCACACCCGCACGATCTTCATCCAACAGCTGGGATAAAAGATAAATTCCGAATCGGTACCGAATGATATCAACCGTACGATCAAGATCTAACCATCGCTAAGGGTTAGGGTTTCCTTAATCAACACGACGTGAAAATGGCCGTTGGATCATGATCCAACGATCGGCGTTAACCCTCCCGATTCAATGCGGTCCGCACAGTAGTTGGGCCGGGCCCAGTACTGTTCACGGTAATTTCCGAAAATTTTCCAATTAAAACAATTCGAGTAAATAAACTAATTTATTTAAGGTAGTAAAAATATCAGAAAAATTCCAAGAAAAATCTCAAAAATACTTTGAGACATTCTGGACCCAAATAAAATATTTTGGTAAAACTTTATTTTAAATATTTCTTTTTATAATTATTTCTTAACAGAAGGCAATATATTCAAATTCAAAATAATTCAAATAAATCCCAGAAAATCCAATTAAATCCAGAAAATTCACAAAAATCATAATTTGCATTAAAATAATATTAATTAATTAAAATGTCAAAAATTAGGATGTTACAGGAGTTTCAGAATGTGTATAGACTATCGTACACTCGACGAGGTGACGATAAAGAATAAATATCCCTTACCTAGAATAGATGACCTTTTGATCGCTAAGAGGAGCAGAGTATTCTCCAAAATAGATCTTCGATCCGATATCATCAATTAAAGATTCGGACCGAGGATATACCAAAGACACTTTCTCATCTAGATATGGACATTATGAATTCACGGTCATGTCCTTCGGATGACTAATGCTCTCTCAGATTTCATGAATATGATGAACAAAGTATTCATGGAATATTTGGATAAATTTGTCGTCAGATTTATTGATGACATTCGGTTTATTCCAAGTCGAGGAAGAGCATGCCGACATCTAAGGATGGTCTTGGAAAAGCTAAGAGAAAACCAGCTTGTATGCAAAATTCAAGAAGTGTGACTTCGGAAAAAGAAGGTTGAATTCTTAGGTCATGTAATGACCGCCAAGGAGTAGCCACGATCCTAAGAAAGTAGAGGCAAGAGTTGCATTGGGAGCAACCAAAGTCGCTACTCGGATCGAAGTTTTCTTGGTATGGCGGGTATTATCACCAGCTTATTGAAGGATTTTCTCCAATTGCGAGACCTCTCACGCAATTGCTAAAGAAAGAGAAAAGTTTGCATAGTCGCCGAAAAGTAAAAAGAGTTTCCAAGAGTCAAGAAGCGTTTAACTCTAAGACTGCCTTGGTGTTGCCGAACACCAAGGATAACTTTGATATATACCGTGATGCTTCAAGGCCAAGGTTTGGGATGTGTACCGATGCGTAACGGTAAAGTAGTGGTGTATGCGTCAAGGCAATTAAGGCCACATGAGCATAATTACCCGACCCATGATTTAGAGTTAGTCAGAGTGCACGCCTAAGATATGGCGTCACTATCTCATCGGAAACCGATGTGAAATATATACTTATCACAAAAGTCTCAAGTATATATTCACACAATCAGACCTTAACATGAGACAGAGGAGATGGTTAGAACTAATCAAGGGTTATAATATCGGAATTCACTACCATCCAGGAAAAGCAAACGTGGTGGCAGATGCCTTGAGTCGGAAAAGCTATAGCTTGAATTTAATGATAGCAGAGGAGCAGACTGAGTTATGTAAAGAACTTTAGAAGCTAAGATTGGAAGTTGTACCGGAAGGATTTCTAGCTACCTTGGAGGTTAAACCGACCCTTGAAGAGCAGATCAGGGAATGTCAAAAGGATGATGAGAAGATAAATAGAATCAAGTCCAAGATGGACGAAGATTTAGCCAAGGACTTCAAAGTAGATGAACAGGTACCCTATGGATGAAGAATCGAATCACAGCATTCTATAAACCCGAATCAAGCAGCTTATCTATCGAAGAAGCACATGATTCCAAGTATTCAATTCACCTTAAAGAAGGCAAAAATGTACCAGATCTTAAGGAAGATTACGTGGCCAAACATGAAGAAGGAGGTAGCCGAGCATGTAGCATTATGTGACGATGTCAAAGAGTCAAAGCCATGCATCGAGACCACCGGACTCGCGACCATTAAAAATACCGAGAATGGAAGTGGAGGAAATCGGGATGGATTTCATCACCGGTTGCCAAGGACTCAGGGTGGATATGACTCCATATGGGTCATAGTAGATCGGTTAACAAAAATTGCACATTTTATACCCGTAAAGACCACCTACTCAGGAGCTAAGTTAGCAGAGTTATACATATCGAGAATTGTTTGTTTACATGGTGTACCCAAGAAGATAGTATCGGACAGAGGTACTCAATTTACCTCGAGATTTTGCGATAAGCTGCATACAACATACTAAGCAACTAGTCACGGTCTAGCCTCCCGTGTTGGCATTATTATAGCAACCAACGTAAATTAACATCTTAGGGTGACAAGGTTTTCAGGGCATAATAACAACATAATCAAGGTGGCATAAACAAGATTGGCATATTAGCTACTATACCCAATTTAATCAATGGTATTTTTAAATAACATAGCATGCAATATTCAAATCAATGTATGTTTTGAAATCTCGAAACAAAATGAACAAAGCATGACTTGCCTTCAAACAGCAGTTGGTTCTGATCTGGCACTTGTGATGGGTCTTCGAAATCTTCTCCGACAGCTCCCGGCAACTCGGAGTCTACTCGGAATAAACGTGCATACAATAAATATACTTAAATAGATAGCAAGATCATCACTAAAATAAAATAAAAATCACCAATAAATAGTTCACATTTTTACAATTTTTTAGGAACTGGAATCACCCAATTCCGTGTTAAAACGCAAAAGTTATAGCAATTACAATTTTGGTAAATTCAAAAAAGAAAACCGAATTACTCTATTTATTTTCCCATCGAAACCGATTAAATCCTCGGCTTGACACGTGTCAGCACCGGGACAGCCACGCCGCCACGGTCGCGACATGTGGGCCCTCAGATGACGCCATGCCGACGCAAGACACCCGACGGTCATCACACTAACAAGTGGGCCGATGAATGACTCGACCCACTCATCACCGACACGCGCTCATCCAACGATCCACGGGCTCTAAGATTTTCCGCCTGCTGATCTAAACCAACGGTCGATCTCGCACGGTCAACCTACACACACGGCAACATCTCAACCGAGCGTTCAAAATCCGACGGCTCAGATTCGGCCCGGCGAACGGCTTGACCTAGCGACGTGGACGCCCGACGAGGAACACTGTTGCATCCCTACGGATATCCTCGATCGACGGCTACGGTTTCACGTGGCTACGGCTACCGGACGGATACGTGGCAAGATCTCGACCTTAGATTGAAGATCCAACGACCATTACCAAACACATCAACTCGCGGATACGTGGACTTGCCAGTGCGGCTGGATGAAGATCCAACGACGGATGCTACCCAAGCGATGCACTGCTCTTCAAGCCTACATGGCTTAATCCCGGCCGCATAGCAAGGATCGAACGGCCATTTTCAAGCGCTGCAACCACCGCTACGCGGATCCATTAGAGCGGTACGATTTATATCTAACGGGCATTATCAACGCTACTACTACCGCTACGTGGCGTTATAGTGGCGGTTGGATTAAGGATCTACGGCCGGAAACGATCTACCCTATTTTGCTCTTTACGGAAAGAGGCGACGTGGCATTACCTGAGCCGAGTGATGGAGATCCGACGGCGACGGTGAGCTGTGATGCTTTGGAGTAGAGGCGGCGGCGCTTGTTACCAGTTGGGGAAGACGAGGTAAGCTTGCGGCGTTTCCGGCGTCCAAAGGAGAAGAGGTACTCCACCGACGATCTTGGCATGGTGAACTCAGGCCAGCCTTGGTTGCGCGACGACTCAGAGAAACCAAGGAAAAGCCGAGGTGGCGTATACCAACTTCGCGAAGCACGAGAGGGCTACGGGTACGGCAGGTGCGAATGAACGGCAAAAGGTGCGGAAGAGAGTGCTGCATGCAGGGCCTATTTCTCCCTTCGACAAGCTTTGGAATGCGTGCAAATCCTCGACAAATCTTCGCGCCAACCCCGACGGCGGTGCAGCATCGCCGCCTCCTCCCAAGACGGCGACGCGATCCGACCGTCTAATCGGCTCGATTAACCCAAGACAAGGCTCGGCGAAGCGGTAGATGGCGCGCCATCCGACGAATCGACGCCCAGAGCGAAGCGATCGCGGCCCGACGGCGTGACGTGGCACGATCGTAATCTGAGTTACGAAGATCCGACGGCAAGACACGAAGCAAAGCGACGCGGCTATTCCTCAGCCGTCCAATGAAGATAGCACAGCCCGGGGAAAGCGGTGGTTAGGGTTTTGGTTGATGGCGCACAGTGTTGGGCCCGCCCGACATTGTAGCAAGTATTTTCCTGTTTTATCGCTTAAATTAATTCTAGAAAATCAAAGTATTTATTTGGAGCACTAAAATACCCAAAAAATCTAGAAAAATTCTAGAAAATATTTTAGGTATTTAGAGCTTAAATAAAATATTTTTATTTATTTTTGATAATTACTTGTATGTTATTTAATTATTCAAGAGAAGGATAAATTTAAATTAAATTCAATAAATTCCCATAAATTTTAAATAATTCACAAGAATTTAAATAACTCCAAAAATTAACATTAGACCAAATTTTGGGACGTTACAAACCTACCCCCCTTAACAGAATCTCGACCTCGAGATTCGAAGCTTAACTAGAGAATAGGTTCGGGAATTCCTTTTTCAAATCTTCCTCTCGTTCCCATGTGGCTTCACTCTCTGTGTGATTGCCCCACTGAACTCTGCAAAAATGGGTGGTCTTGCTCCTTGTCTTCCGATCCACTGTATCCAGAATTTTTATCGGTTGCTCTTTGTAAGTCAAGTCTTCCTGTAGTTCGATTTCTTCCAGGGGTGTTTGTTCGTCAGGCACTCAGAGACACTTCTTGAGTTGCGATACATGAAAAACATTGTGTACTCCTGCCAATGACTGCGGTAACTCTAGTTGATATGCGACTTCTCCCCTGCGGCTCAAGATCTTGAACGGTCCCACATATCGTGGTGCAAGTTTCCCCTTTTGTGAAATCTCTGACTCCTTAAGAGGCGAACTCGAGATACACATAATCTTCAGCTCAAAGCTCAAATCCTCGCGCGATTGTCCGCATAACTCTTCTGCCTTTGATCGCGATTTTCAACCTTTCCTTATCGCTATTTGCTCTTGACTTCTTGGAGTATGTCCGTCTCAAGACACAACGCTACTATCCTCATTCCAATTTAATCTGTCCTACAAGGTTGACCATACAATGCTTCGAAGGTGACATCTCAAGACTAGCTCGATAGTCATTGTTGTAACTAAATTCAGCATATGGTAAACATTTATCCTAAGACGTCAGATATGCCAATGCATAGGCTCTCAACATATCTTCTAATATCCGATTGACTCTTTCGCTTCCCGCTCATATGATGATACTGTTATCAAGTTCAAGCGGTGCCCATTGCTGCATGCAATTTATCCCAAAATCTTGAGGTAAATTGGGTACCTCTGTCTGATACTATCTTATTTGGCACTCCATGCAAGCAGACGATTCTTGCCATGTATAGCTTTGTCGACTTATCTCCTGAGTAGGTTGTCTTTACCAGGATGAAGTGCGCGACCTTTGTTAAGCGATCTACTATGACCCATATGGAGTCATAACCTCCTTGTGTCCTTGGCAATCCGGTGATAAAATCCATTCCGATTTCCTCCCATTTCCACTCGGGTATTTTTAATGGTTGCAATAGCCCTGCTGGCTGCTGATGCATAGCCTTGACTCGCTGGCATACATCACATAGTGCTACGTGCTCAACTACTTCCCTCTTCATATTCGGCCACCAGAACCATTCTTTCAAGTCTTGATACATCTTTGCACTTCCTGGGTGAATCGAATACTTGGAGTCATGAGCTTCCTCCAGTATTAACTGCTTTAACTCCTTTTTGTTAGGTACACAAATGCGCTCTTTCATCCACAACATGCCTTGTTCGTGCAGCTTAAATTCTTTTGCTTGCCCTTCCTCCATCTTAGCTTTGATTCGCTTGATCTTCTCATCATTCTTCTGACCTTCTCTAATTTGGTCTTCCAAGATAGGCTTCACCTCTAAAGCGGCTACAAATCCTTCCGGAACAATTTCCAATTTCAACCTCTGAAGGTCCTTGCACAATTCTCCCTGGCTTTCTCTCACTATCATATTTAGACTATGACTTTTCCGACTCAAGACATCAGCCACTACATTGGCCTTGCCGGGATGATAATGGATACCCATGTTGTAATCCTTGATCAGTTCTAACCACCTTCTTTGTCTCATATTCTGGTCAGATTGGGTGAAAATGTATTTAAGGCTTTTATGGTCTGTATACACCTCACACCTGTTACCAATAAGATAGTGACGCCATATCTTCAAGGCATGCACTACGGCTGCTAGTTCTAGATCATGCGTCGGGTAATTCCCTTCATGTGGCCTTAATTGCCTTGAGGCATAGGCTACTACCTTTCCGTTTTGCATCAATACGCATCCAAGCCCTTGGCGTGATGCATCGCAGTAAATATCAAAACTCTGGTGCACATCTGGTTGAACTAACACTAGTGCTGATGTTAACCGTTTCTTCAATTCCTGAAAACTCTTCTCATAGTCTGGTGTCCACACAAATTTCTTCTCTTTCTTTAGCAATTGCGTAATTTGCCTGGCAATTGTCGAAAACCCTTCTATAAATCGGCGGTAATACCCATCCATCCCAAGAAAACTTCGAATCACAGAATCGCTTTCTTGCGGTTCCCAATGCAAGATTATCTCAACCTTGCTTGGGTCCACTGCATTCTCTACGGTCATTACATGCCCTAGAATTCTACCTTGCTCTTCCGTAAGTCGATTTATCAATTTTGCATATAGCTATTGCTCCTTAACTTTTCTAACACTAATCTCAAATGTTGGGTGTGCTCTTCATCCATCCTTGAGTAAACCGTAATATCGCCTATGAACACGACCACAAATTTATCTAAATATTCCATAAATACTTTATTCATCAAGTTCATAAAGTAGGCAGTGCATTAGTCATTCGAAGACATAACAAAGGAACTCGAGTGTCCATATCTTGAAGAAAATGCGCCTTGGGTATGTCCTCTGCCTTGATTTTCAACTGGTGGTATCCTCGACCTAAGGTCGATCTTGGAGAATACTCCTGCTCCTCTTAATTGATAAAAAGATCATCTATCCGGTAACGGTATTTATTCTTTATCGTCACTTCGCAAGCGCACGATAATCTAGACACATCCGAAAGCTCCCATCCTTCTTCTTAACGAACGTAACCGGCGCTTCCCCATGGTGACGAGCTCTACCGATGAATCCTTTTTCCAATAACTCCTCAATCTGCTTTCTTCATCTCAACCACTCTTCTGTGGACATCCGATATGGTCTTTTTGCTATTGGTGCGTTCCGTGTACTAGATCGACATAAACTCTATGTCTCGTCCGGTGGTATTCTCGGTAGTTCCTCGAAAAACATCCGGTACTCATCTGCTATCGGTATATCTCTTATGTCGACGGTTTCAGATTGTTTACTAACATCCGTCCTTCTCGAATCGCCATTGCTTGAAATTCCACTTTTCTACCATCGTGGCTCTCAATAGACACAACTCTTCGCTCTAGCCTAATACAAATTTTATGCTTAGTCAACTAATCCATTCCTGTGATAACATCCAGGGTTTGGGTATCTAATATAATAAGGTTCGCTAGAACTCTACCCCTTTTATTAATAGTTAACCCCGTAACATCCGACCTTAGAGCGGAGTTCGATCTAGGGATTGACTAGAAGTGTACTTTTAAGGTTAACAATATCCAGATCATTTGTCACAGAAAATCTCGAGAAATGAACGAATGTGAAGCTCCGAATCGAATAACACCGTAGCTGCAATCGAGTTGACAAGGAACTTACCGAGCACGACGCTCAGGGCATTCTCGACTTCGCTCAGGAAATGTGATTAATCCCGCCGCGTGAATGCTTGCGGTGTGGCTCCAAATTTTGGGTAGGTCCTCGCTTCCTCCCCGGCGTAAGTTTTAGCCGGCGTGTTTCCTAAGTTGAAACGCACCGGTGTCACCCTCCTTCTTTGGGCAAACATTGGCGAAATGCCCGCCTCATTGTAATTGTAGCAGCGCTTTCCGACATCCGCCGTTGAGTCTGGGGTTTGTCTCTTGGTCTCGGCATCGGCGGCGATGTCCTCGACATGCTTCGCTGGAACCCGAGAATCGCGGGTATCATCCTTGGTTTCGCCGCCATGGCGCCCTCCTTGCCGGGCCATGCGGCGCTTATGATTATTGTCTAGCTCCTTGCGCTTGTCTTCCAAAGATGAGCGCCTTATTAACTAGCTCTTGAAAATCGGAAAAGGTGTGGGTAATCAATCCCACCTGTAATCCAGTGTTAAGTCCCTTCATGAAACGGGATTGTCTGGCCTTGTCTGTTGCTACGTCCTCTGGGGCGTATCATGCAAGTTGAGTGAATTTATTCAAATATTCGCCACCGTCTCGCCTCCTTGCTTCAGCGCTAAATTCTTCCTTTTTCGCCCATAATACCTTCGCACGTGGTATTGACGAAAGGCTATGGTGAATTCGTCCCAGGTGATTTCCTGTGGGTTTTCCTGCGATGCGCAGTAGTTTTTCGACCACTCGGCTACTGTTCCTTCTAGCTGATGAGAGGCATAAAGCACTCTTTCATTTCCAACACATTGCGTTATATGTAGTTTCCTCTCGATGGTTCTTAACCAGTCGTCTGCCTCTAGTGGACTAGCATTGCCTGAGAAAGTTGGCGGACGAGTCCTCATGAACTCAGATAGTCTCGAGTAGGGACGTGGCCCATTGTTAACAGCTTGATTGTTGGTGACTGCTTGGGTGTAGATTTGCTGTACGGTTGCCATCATTGTCTGCATCAATTGAGTTTGAGCTGCAAGGAAGGCTCCCAAATTCTGCATATCAACCGGCGGTGCTGCCTGAGGTGGTGGTGTATTTCTCTGACTGCCTCCTTGACGTGAACCACTGCCTCCGGCTCCGGTGTTGCGAGTATTCACCATCTGCTGATTGCTTCGACGGTTTAGAGATGAGAGGGAAGGAATAGGCAAGTAGAAGAACTTATATGGGGAAACAGGTGTAACTTAAATCCCTAACATCCATCCAAAGATAATAAATAGGTATGGTCGCTTACAAGGGCCTAAGGGCCTTGCAACCATATCAGCAATCACAACATCAAACCAAATAGTTCATTACAATAGCATGGCGCAACTAAGTTTGAATTTTAAAGACGCGACTCATAACAATTGAGTCTCAACGCAAAAATCCCAACAACTACCCGACCCAACGAACTCACCATCCACCATCCCGGCCATGCTCGCCTATCACGCATAATCGGGCGGGTGAGCCGGCATTAGGGCAACCGATCCCCATGCCCTCCCACCGGTGCCGGGGCTCCACCGCCGATCCTGGCGTGGGCTCTGGCTCCTGCTCCTCTGGCTCCTCCTCATCCACGTCGTCCAGCTCCATGACGGCCTCCGGCTCCCCCTGACCGTAGAGGGCCTCCTCTAGCTCGGTGATCCTTTGCACTGCTTGCATCCTGGTCTCTCGCAGGGCCACCTCGGTCTCCTCCAAGGTGCGGTACACAGCCTGCAGCTCCACAGTAGTAGCGTCCTTGACCTCCTCTTGAGTTGCGGTGAACCGGCTCAAGTGCACGACGGCAGCGTCGTCCTCCAGCTCCAAGCGCTTGAGGGTCCACCAGCGTCTTGGTGCACACGAAAGCAAGGTCCCACACTGGGCCATAGTCCTCGCTAACCCCACGCAGCGCTAGCCTGCACACTCAGATGCTCGCTATGAAGTTGGCCCGCCTCACCGAGAGGTGGAGCGACGGTCGCACGCGCTGCTCGCACAGACAAGGTGAGGGTCGCCTCCCCACCAAGTTGATCCTGCTGACCACCCAAAGGGACTCGTAGAGAGGGCGGTCGAAACCTCCAAGCACATGGAGCATCCTCCAAAGCTCCGCCACAGAACCACCGTGACGCCTTCCAAGGAGTGAACCATCCTCATCTCGCCAAATCAACGCCACAAGCTAACATTTTTTAAAGAACACAAAGATAACAGCAGAATGTAGCATAGATATGGAGTAAGGAAGAAGAGATAAGTCAAGATTTCATTGATTATTCTTGCACAGTTTTAATTTGTCGAAATTAGGTTTTATCTTCCCAATTCGACCATTCTAACTAGGGTTAAGTCCTACAACAAGATGGTTCGACATCGACTGCTGTGGACCCGAATCCGCAGATCCGACCTCTCGTGTATTCTCAGACAAGTCCAGATCACACTAGTACACACAGATGAACAAAGGTTGAAGTACCACAATCATACACAATGAATTAATAATAAAGTACTTCAAACAGGAGTATAAACGAGTTACACGACCTTATGGTCACCTTAAATTAATTCGCCACGCAGGGCGATAAATAACAAAGTAGCACAAATTCAATAGCGGAAGCAAAAGTACGACAGTGAACCCCTCATTCTGCCATAGGCAACTGACGAGGCTCAACCCTAATCCTCCAGACCTTCGTTAAACTCCTCCTCCCACGCTGGTGTTGCTTCTTCTTCTGAGGTTTTTGTCGAAGCAAGGGTGAGTACACAACATACTCAACAAGTCATGCACAATGCAATTCTATTACTACATGCATGGCTTATTCCAAGGAAAGGCTTAATGGTTATTTTGCATGAAACAACTTTTCTTTTAACGGATAGTCTTAATTAGACTAAAAGTAGGAAAAATCATTACTATAATAATTAATTCCTCAATTCTTTTCCAAGAGTTTGGCACACAGCCCTAAGTTTGATTCGTTAGTCTATGGCACACAGCCACCCATTCCACATTTTATTTTGAAAATCTAACCCTTGACTGTAATCCCCGAGCATTGTCCAATACCGCGGACGCGGCTATTCGAATAGATTTAACACACACACTGCAGAGGTCAGACACTTTACCCACAGATACATCGCCACCACACGTGATTGATTGCAACAAAGTCTTTCAGATACTAACACCTAACCAAAGGAACCTCTCCAAGATTGCCTTTCTAACACTTCCTCACTCGTGAGCCAAGCTTAGAACAAGCAAATACAGCTTGATGGGTACAAAGCCGCAAAGACAGTACGCCCCCATACGGTTACATTTTTGTGTAATCGCCGCTCGAGGTGTCAAAGGAAAGATATCAGAACCCTACTAAACTAGGTCCGTCCCATTACGGACAAGTGGTTGTACGAGTAACTCAGTTCAAAGGCTCGCAATGTGAAGTCCTTAACTGTCTCGGGCAAGACATACGTTTTATACTTTTCGGCACACGGCCTTTACAATTCCCAATACATCCCGTTGTCACACAGGCCCACCTGGCACGAAGCCTCCTTGCCACTTGCCCTGGTCCAAATCATTTCCCACCCCGATTTGCGTTTATGCAACACATGCCAAAGCCCACTTCATTGCATGTGTAGAACCAGATAGGTCTCTACCCCCAATTCCATCTCATGACATCATCGCATTATTCCAAAATGCATTCCATAATTGTTTAGTCAATATTATTTTGCAATTTGAAAGTCATTCAGCGCATACAGCATACTAAGCAACTAGTCACGGTCTAGCCTCCCATGTTGGCATTATTATAGCAACCAACGTAAATTAACATCTTACGGTGACATGGTTTTTAGGGCATAATAACAACATAATCAAGGTGGCATAAACAAGA
This sequence comes from Guadua angustifolia, assembly GCA_036346375.1. NCBI lineage: Eukaryota > Viridiplantae > Streptophyta > Magnoliopsida > Poales > Poaceae > Guadua > Guadua angustifolia. The sequence goes on from CM070520.1 coordinate 23,525,601, forward strand.
TTGGCATATTAGCTACCATACCCAATTTAATGAATGGTATTTTTAAATAACATAGCATGCAATATTCAAATCAAAGTATATTTTGAAATCTCGGAACAAAATGATCAAAGCATGACTTGCCTTCAAACAGCAGTTGGTTCTGATCTGGCACTTGTGATGGGTCTTCGAAATCTTCTCCGACAGCTCCCGGCAACTCAGAGTCTACTCGGAATAAACGTGCATACTAAATATACTTAAACAGATAGCAAGATCATCACTAAAATAAAATAAAAATCACCAATAAATAGTTCACATTTTTACAATTTTTTAGGAACTAGAATCACCCAATTCCGAGTTAAAACACAAAAGTTATAGCAATTACAATTTTTGGTAAATTCAAATAAAAGAAAAACCGAATTACTCTATTTATTTTCCTACTGGAAATCCAATTAAATCCCTTGGCTTGACACGTGTCAGCACCGGGGACAGCCACGTCGCCACGGTCGCTGACATGTGGGCCCCCAGATGATGTCATGCTGACGTCAGCACACCCGACGGTCATCACACTAACAAGTGGGCCCGATGAACAAGACTCACCCACTCAAGAATGACACGCAGTACTCATCCAACGATCCACGTGGCTCCAAGATTTTCCGCCCGTTGGATCTAAATCCAACGGTCGGTCTCCGCACGGTCAACCTACACACGCGGCAACATCTCAACCGAGCGTTCAAATCCGACGACTCAGATTCGACCCGGCGAACGGCTTGACCTAGCGACGTGGACGTCCCGACGAGGAACACTTGGTTGCATCCCGGCCGAATATCCTCGGATCGATGGCTACGGTTTCACGTGGCTACGGCTACCGGACGGATACATGGCATGATCTCAACCTTAGATCGAAGATCCAACGACCATTATCAAACGCTTCAACCCAGGGATATGCGGACATGCCGGTGCGGCTGGATGAAGATCCAACGGCGGATGCTACCCGAGCGATGCACTGCTCTTCAAGCCTACGTGGTTTAATCCCGGTCGCATAGCAAGGATCGAACGACCATTTTCATGCGCTGCAACCACCGCTACACGGATCCATTAGAGCAGTACGATTTAGATCTAACGGGCTGTAACGTCCCAAAATTTGGTCTAATTTTAAATTTTGGAGTTATTTGAATTTTTGTGAATTATTTAAAATTTATGGGAATTTATTGAATTTAATTTAAATTTCTCCTTCTCTTGAATAATTAAATAACATAAAAGTAATTATCAAAAATAAATAAAAATATTTTATTTAAGCTCTAAATGCCCTAACATATTTTCTGAAATTTTTCTTGAATTTTTTGGGCATTTTTAGTGCTCTAAATAAATACTTTCATTTTCTAGAATTGTTTGAATTGTTAAAACCGGAAATTTTGATTGCTACTGTGTCGGGCCGAGCCCAACACTTTGCTCGCGCCGGCCAAACCCTAGCGCCGCTCGCTCCGAGTCGTTCGATCTCGATCGGACGGATGTGGTTTGGCCACGTCGCTTAACCGCGTGGGTCGTTGGATCTCAATGACTGGCCGCCAGGATTTCGCCACGTGGCGCCGAATAGCCGAACCGTTATCGCCCTACGCCGTTGGATTTCAATCGGACGGTGTAGACTGGTCGCGCCACTTCGGGAGGGGGCGAACTGCCGCACCGCCATCGCCCGTTGGCCGCCGAGATTTGTCAGAGATTTGCGCGCTTTCCAAGGCCTGTCCGAAGCGGAGTTATAGCCTCTCAGGCGCAGACATCGCTCCGCCAGACAGCACCTCTCACATGCTGCCGAGCCCCATAGCTTGCGCCTGAGCTCACCGGAGTAGAGCTTCTTCCTTCTCGGTTTTTCTTGCCTCCCACCGTCAGTCTCACTCTCACAGAGCCTAAGACTTGCTCCGAATCAGAACCGACCTTCAGGTATTCTCAGACTAGTCCAGATCACACTAGCACACACAGAATAACAGTTGAAGTACCACAATCATACACAAGGAATTAATAATAAATTACTTCAATCATGAATAGTAACGAGTTACACGGCCTTATGGCTACCTTACATTAATTCGCCACGCAGACTTAAAAATATCAAGTAGCACAAGTTTAGTAGCGGAAGCAAAAATAAAGTAATGAACCCTTCATAGCCACAAGCAACTGAGTGCGGCTCAACCCTAGTCCTCCTGACCTTCATGGAACTCCTCCTCCCAAGCTGGCACGGCTTCTTCTTCTGAGGTTTTTGTCGATGCAAGGGTGAGTATACAACATACTCAACAAGTCATGCACAATGCAGTTCTATTACTACATGCATGGCTTATTCCGAAGGAAAGGCTTAAATGGTTATTTTGCATAAAGCGCATTTCTTTTAACAGTAATCCAATTAGATTAAAAGCGTAAAACCAATATTATTAATAATTAATTTCAATTCTTTTCCAAGAGTTTGGCACATGTACTCTAGTTTGATTCATCGCCTTTGGCACACACCACCCATTCCTCATTTTTATTTTATGAAAATCTAACACTTGACTGAATCCCGAGCATTGTCCAATATCATGACGCGCTATTCAATAGATTTAACACACACACACACACTCGCAGAGGTCAGACACTTTACCCACGTATCACAAATCGCCACCACATAGGTGATTGATTGCAACAAAGTCTTTCAGAGACTAATACTTAGCCAGTGAACCTCTCCAGTATTGCCTTCCTAACACTTCCCTCACACAGAGCCAAAGTTTAGAACAGGCAGATACAGTTGGATGGGTACCAAGCCGCAGCATAGGTACGCTCCCCCATACGGTTACATTTTTGTGTAACTATCGCCCCGAGGTATCAAAGGAAAGATATTAGAAACCTACTGAACTAGGTCCGTCCCATTCCGGACAAGTGGTTGTACGAGAAACTCAGTTCAAAGGCTCGCAAGGTTAAGTCCTTAGCTGTCCCGGGCAAGACATCCATCTTTTATATCTCGGCACACAGCCTTTACATTATTTAGCACATCCCGATGCCACCCAGGCCCACCTGGCATGAAGCCTTCTTGCCACTTGCCCCGGTCCAAATCACTTCCCATCCCGGTTTGCATTTATGCAACACATGCCAATGCTCACTTCCTTGCATGAGTAGAACCACACAGGTTGCTACCACAATTCCATCTCATGACAGCATCGCATTATTCAAAAATGCGTTCCATAATTGTTTAGTCAATATTCTTTTGCAATTTTGAAGGTCATTCAATCGTACGCAAGCATGCTAAGCAGCTAATCACGGTCTAGTCTCCCGTGTTGGCGTTAACATAGCATCCAACGTAAGTTAACATCTTAAGGTGACAAGGTATTCAGGGCATACAGATAATATTACAAGGTGGCATAGACAAGATGGTTATTTTAGCTACCTTTCCCACATAAACAGTATCATTTTTAATTGACATAGCATGCATAATTTAAATTAAAATATATTTTAAAAGTCTAGGGGAAAAATGGTCAAGGCATGACTTGCCATCGAAAAGTAGTTGGTCCATGTCTGAGATCTGCGACGGGTCTTCGAATTCTTCTCCGGCAGCTCCCGGCAACTCGGAGTCTACTCGTATCAAGCAAGCACACAATAATTACACAATACAGACTGCAAGATCAACACTAAAAATAAAATAAAAATAACCATTAAATAGTTTACATTTTTACAAATTATTGGGCACTAGAATCACCCAAATCCGAGTTAACATGCAAAAGTTATAGCATTTGCAAGTTTTCTGAAATTCAAATAAAGAAAAACCGAATTAAGTGATTTATTTTTCTACTGAAAATTCGGTTTAATTCTTTCGGCATGACACGTGTCAGCACCAGAGACATCCACGTCGGCTCGGCATCGACATCGTGGGCCTCGGTGACGCCATGTTGACGCCAAGACACTCGGCGGTCCACCCATCGACAAGTGGGTCCGGCGAACAAGTGCTTTGACCAACCGTGGTCGACACGTGGCACACGCACAACAGTCCACGCGACACAAATCTCCCGGCCGTTGGATTCAAATCCAATGGTCGGTCGTCGCACGGCCAACCCTACACACGCGGCGACATCCACGCCGTCTATTTCGAATCCAACGGCTCGGATGCGGCACGGCCAAATGGCCTGACCTAGCGACGACGTGGACGCACCAGCGCGGTTAGATGAAGATCCAATGGCTCTGGTTATCCGAGCAGTTTACTATTCCCGAGCCTACGGGAGGCACCGAGCGGCTCGGATGAGGATCTAACGACGGGCTAACCGAAGCGCAGTATCGCTACCAAGCTTCACGTGGCACAATCCAAGCCGACATTCCAAACCAACGGCCATCATCAAAGGATCTACACCGCAACTACGTGATTCACAGCGCGCGTCGATGCGATCTAACGGCGAAGGCTTACCGAGCTGATTCCTATTCAGAAGCCTACGTGGCCACCCTAGAGCCGCACGATTAAGATCCAACGGCCATTTTCTACCGATACCGATTCAGCTCGATTAAAAGGGAATACACGTGGTTTTACCTTGGTCGTGCGATGGAAATCCGACGGTGGCGGTGAGTCGCGAAGCTCGACGAAGGGGCGGCGGTGCTTGTCGCCGGACGTGGAGAAGACGATGCAGGCGCCGGTGATTCCGAGCTTCTACGGCGTGAAGAAGTGACCTACCCGACGCGTCTCGGCATGACGAAATCGGAGCAAGTCTTGACGGTGACGGAGGGCGACGGACGGCGGCGGAAAGCGTAGAAAACCGTGGCGGAAGCAAGACGCTACTCCGGTGAGCTCTAGCGGGGTCTACGGTGGATGGCAGAGCATGAGAGAGAGGGCGAAATGAGCGGAAGGAAGGCTTGCGTGCAATGGAGTATATCACCTGCTCGGACAAGCCTTGGAACTCGCGCAATATCTCTGATAAAATCCGCAGCGGCCTACCGGCGACGGAGTGCATAGCGCTCCCTCCCGATACTGTTCGGTCCCATCGCACCGCACGATCGCAAATCAACGGCTCAGGCTTCGAGCGAAACGGTATCCGGCGCGACCGTACGATCGGAATCCGATGGCCCCGAGCGAATAACGCTTCGGCGAACGGTGCCACGCGTCGCCATCCTAACGGCCAGATACAGAGATCTAACGTCTCATGCGCTATGAATGACGCGGCCGAACCGCATCCACCGATGCAAATCGGACGGCCCAGGACGAGCGGCGCTAGGGTTTTCCCGGCGTGAGCACAGTGTTGGGCCAGCCCAACACTGTAGCTAGCCTTAATCCGGGTTTTATCAATTAAATTAAATCCAGAAATTCAAGATAATTATTTAGGGCACTAAAAATGCTCAAGAAATTCTAGAAAAATCCCAGAAAATATTTTAGAGCATTTTGGGCCTAAATAAAATATTTTCATTTATTTTTGATATTTAATTATTCAAGAAAGGACAATCTAAAAATAATTTCAATTAAATCCAAATAAATTCCAGAAAATTAGATAAATTCAATTAAATGCAATTAAATTTTAATTAATTCACAAAATTTTAAATAACTCCAAAAATTTAAAATTTGGCTAAATTTCGGGACGTTACAAACCTACCCCCCTTAACAGAATCTCGACCCTGAGATTCAAAGCTTAACTAGAGAATAGGTTTGGGAACTCCTTTTTCAGATCTTCCTCTCGTTCCCAGGTGGCCTCGCTTTCTATATGGTTGCTCCACTAAACTCTGCAAAAACGGGTCATCTTGCTCCTTGTTTTCTGATCCACTGTATCCAGAATTTTTATTGGTTGCTCTTTGTAAGTCAGGTCTTCTTGTAGTTCAACTTCTTCGAGGGACGTTTGCTCTTCAGGCACTCGGAGACACTTCTTGAGTTGTGATATATGAAAGACATTGTGTACTCCTGCTAATGACGGCGGTAACTCCAGTTGGTATGCGACTTCTCCCCTGCGGCTTATGATCTTGAACGGTCCTACATATCTTGGCGCAAGTTTACCCTTTTTGTGAAATCTCTGGACTCCCTTAAGCGGCGTAACCTCGAGATACACATACTCTTCCTGCTCAAAGCTCAAATCCTCGGCGATTGTCCGCAGAATCTTCTCGCCTTTGATCAGGCGATTTTCAACCTTTCTCCGATCAGCTATTTGCTCTTCGCTTCTTGGAGTATGTCCGTCCAAGACACGACGCTCTCGTCTCATTCCAATTTAACTGGCCCTACATGGTCGACGCATAAAGCTTCGAAAGGTGACATCTAAAGACTAGCCTGATAGCTATTGTTGTAACTAAACTCCGCATACGGCAAACATTTATCCCAAGTAGATGTATAAGCCAACGCGCAAGTCCTCAGCATATCTTCTAATATCTCGATTGACTCTTTCACCGCCCATCCGCTTCACGGTGATAAGTCAGATCAAGTTCAAGCGGGTGCCCATTGTTGTATGCAATTTATCCCAAAACCTTGAGGTAAATTGGGTACCTCTGTCCGATACTATCTTCTTTGGCACTCCATGTAAGCAAACGATCCTTGCCATGTATAGCTCTGCCAACTTATCTCCTGAGTAGGTTGTCTTTACCGGTATGAAGTGCGCGACCTTTGTCAATCGATCCACGATGACCCATATGGAGTCATAACCTCCTTGTGTCCTTGGCAATCTGGTAATGAAATCCATTCCGATTTCTTCCCATTTCCACTCTGGTATTTTTAATGGTTGCAGCAGTCCTGCTGGTCTCTGATGCATAGCTTTGACTCGCTGTCATACATCACATAGTGCTACGTGTTCAGCAACCTCCCTCTTCATATTTGGCCACCAGAACCTTTCTTTTAAATCTTGATACATTTTTGCGCTTCCTGGGTGAATCGAATACTTGGAGTCGTGAGCTACTTCCAGTATTAACTGTTTTAACTCCTTTTTGTTAGGTACACAAATGCACTCTTTCATCCACAACGTGCCATGTTCGTCCAGCTTAAATTCTTTTGCTTGCCCTTCCTCCATCTTGGCTTTGATCCTCTCGATCTTCTCATCATTCTTCTGACCTTCTCTAATCTGATCTTCCAAGATAGGCTTCACTTCTAAAGCGGCTACGAATCCTTCCGGAACAATTTCCAATTTCAATCTCTGAAGGTCCTTGCACAATCCTCCCTGGCTTTCTCCCACTATCATATTCAGACTATGACTTTTCCAACTCAAGGCATCGGCCACTACATTGGCCTTGCCGGGATGATAATGGATACCCATGTTGTAATCCTTGATCAGTTCTAACCACCTCCTTTGCCTCATGTTCAGGTCGGTTTGGGGGAAAATGTATTTGAGGCTTTTATGATCTGTATATACCTCACATCTATTTCCAATGAGATAGTGGCGCCATATTTTTAAGGCATGCACTACGGCTGCTAATTCTAGATCATGCGTTGGGTAATTCCCTTCATGTGGCCTTAACTGCCTTGATGCATAGGCTACTACCTTTCCGGTTTGCATTAATACGCATCCAAGTCCTGGCGTGATGCATCGCAAAGAAATATCAAAACTCGTGCACATCCGTTGAACTAACACGGTGCCGATGTCGGCTGCTTTTTAATTCTTGAAAACTCTTCTCACAACTGTGTCCGCACAAATTTCTTCTCTTTCTTCAACAGCCATGAATTGGCCCGGCAATTGTGGAAAACCCTTCTATGAATCGGCGGTAATAACCACCATTCCAAGAAAACTTCGAATCACAGAATCGCCTTTGGCGATTCCCAACGACATCGTTTCAACCTTGCTTGGGTCCATCTGCAATTCCTTCGGCAATATTACGCGTCCTAGAAATCTACCTTACTCTTCCGTAAATCGCACTTATCAATTTTATGTGATAATCAAGTTCTCAACTTTTCCAATACTAACCTCAAATGTTGGGCGTGCTCATCATCCGTCCTTGAATAAATCAGAATATCATCAATGAATACGACCACAAATTTATCTAAGTATTCCATAAATACTTTATTCATCAAGTTCATAAAGTATGCTGGTGCATTCGTCAATCCAAACGACATATCTGTGAACTCATAGTGTCCATATCTTGAAGAAAATGCAGTCTTGGGTATGTCCTCTGTCTTGATTTTCAATTGGTGGTATCCTGACCTAAGGTCGATCTTGGAGAATACTCCTGCTCCTCTTAATTGATCGAACAAATCATCTATTCGGGGTAACGAGTATTTATTCTTTATCATTACTTCGTTAAGCGCACGGTAATCTACACATATCCGAAAACTCCCATCCTTTTTCTTAACGAACAGAACCGGTGCTCCCCAAGGTGACGAGCTCGGTCTGATGAATTCCTTTTCCAATAATTCCTCGATCTGCTTCTTCATTTCTACCAACTCTTCAAAGGACATCCGATATGGTCTCTTTGCTATCGGTGTTGTTCCTGCACTAAGTCAATTACTTAACTCTATGTCTCGTCTGGTGGCATTCCTCGCAATTTCTCAGAAAACATCTCGAGTATTCACTGACCACTGGTACATTTCTTATACTGACGGCCTCCAAATTGTTTACCAACATTTGACCTTCTCGAACTGCCACTGCTTGAAATTTCACTTTCCTACCTTCAGGGCTCTCAATAGACACAACTCTTTGCCCGCAGTCTAATACAAATTTTTATGCTTAGTCAACCAATCCATTCCTGTGATTACGCCCGTGGTTTGGGTATCTAATATAATAAGGTTCGCTAGGAACTCTACCTTTTATTACTAGTTTAACCCCGTAACATCCGACCTTAGAGCGGAGTTCGATCCGTGATTGACTAGAAGTGTACTTTTAAGGTTAACAATATCTAGATCGCTTTGTCACAAAGAAAATCTCGAGAAATGAACTAATGTGAAGCTCCCGAATCAAATAATATCAGAGTCGCAATCGAAGTTGACTAGGAACTTACCGAGCACGACGCCCGTAGCATTCTCGACTTCGCTCGCAGAGATATGGTTAATTCGCCTCGTGAATGCTTGCGGTGTGGCTCTAGCTTGGGTGTCTCGCTTCCTCCTGGACAGAGTTTTAGCAGGGTGTTCCCTAAATTGAAGCGCATCGGGCCACACCTCCCTTCCTAGGGCACATATTGGCTAAATGCCCGGTTTCATTGCGCTTGTAGCAAAGTCTTCCGTGACATCTCGGATTTCTCCGCCTCGATTAACAACTCGACCGAGTCCGGGAGTTTGTCCTCGCTGCCTTGGCATCGGTGATTTGTCCCGACATTGCTCCCTTGAGGAAGTCGAGAGAATTGCCGAGGTATCATCCTTGGCTTCTGATGACCATGGCGTCCTCCTTGCTGAGCCATGCGGCGTTTGCGATTATCGTCCAGCTCCTTACGCTTATCTTCCAGTATGAGCGCCTTATTTACTAATTCTTGGAAATCGGGGAAAGTGTGGGTGATCAACCCCACCTGCAATCCAGTGTTAAGCCCTTTCATAAAGCGAGATTGCCTTGTTTTGTCTCTGTTACGCCTTCCGGAGCGAGCGTATAGTTGAGTGAATTTATTCAGATAATCACCACCGACCGCCTCCTTGCTTAAGCGCTCAATTCCTCCTTTTCAACTCCATCATACCCTCCCAAGACATGGTATTGACGAAAAGCTATAGTGAATTCTTCCCAAGTACTTCTCGGGTTTTCTCGCGACGCCGCAAAGAGTTTTCCCACCATTCTCATTGTTCCTCGCTTCGTGAGAGGCATAAAGCACCCTCTCATTTCCTTCACATCGCGCTATATGCAATTTCCTTTCGATGGTTCTCAACTACCGTTCGGGCGCTGTTCGAGAATGTCATGACGCGCCCTCATAAACTCGAACAATCTTGAGTAGGACGTGGCCCATTGTTATTAGCTTGGTTGTTGGCGATCGCTCGAAAGTGCTGATTTGTTGCACTGCCATCATAGTCTGTTAATTGAGTCTGTGGCTGCGAGAAATGCTCCTAGATTCTCGTGATGTCAATCGGCGGTGCTGCCTGGGGTGGTGGTGTACTGTTCTGACTGCCTCCTGGACGTGATCCACTGCCTCTAGCTCCGTTGTTGCGAGTGTTCACCATCTGCTGATTGCTTCGGGGGTTTAGAGATAAGGGGAAAAAGAATAGGCAAGTATAGGAACTTATACGGGGGAAACAGGTGTAACTTAAAACCCTTAAACATTAAAGCATCAATAAAAGATAGGTATGGTTTCTTACATAACAACAGTCACAACATCACATCAATTAGTTCATTACAACACGCACATCTAATGTTCGAAATTAAAGACGCGACTCAAAACAATCGAAGTCTCAACGCAAAAGTCGACCACTACGACTCAAAGAGCTCACTCGCCAACCCGGCCGCAGCCGACACGTGACACAAAGTGTGAGCTGCATCGGGCAACCGATCCCCATGCCCTCCCACTGGTGCCGCTGGGGCACCACAGTCGCTGGTCCTCCGGGCGCGGCACCGCCTCCCGGCCTCCTCATCCTCGCTGCCGAGCTCCATGACGGCCTTAGGCTCCCCTCAGGACCGTGAGAGGGCCTCCTCCACTCGGCGATCCTCTCGAACGGCGTGTTTCTCCGTCTCGCAGGCCACCTCGCCTCCTCCAAAACGCGTACACACTCAAGCTCAGAGTCGTGGCATCCATGACCTCCTCCCCGCGCGCGCGAACAGTGCCTGCGCACAACGGCGGCGGCGGCCTCCAACTCCAAGCGCCTGAAGGTCCTCTGCAAGGGTGCACACGAAAGCAAGGTCCCACAGCCAGAGTCCGAGTCCTCGCTAACCCGACACAGCCGCCACCCAGCACACCTCAGATGCTCGCCAGAGGCGGCCTCGCTTCACCGCGAGGTGGAGCGACGATTAGCACGCTGCGTCCCACGCTGCATAAAGTGACGGCTGCCTCCCATCCGCGTTGATCCTGCTGACTATCCAAAGGGACCGGTAGAGAGGGCGGTCAAGCCTCCCAACACCGAGCATCCTCCAGAGCTCCGCAGAGCCACCGTGACGCTCGCCGAAAGAGTGAACCATCCGCATCTGCCAAAGCAACGCGTCAGTACTAGAAATTTTAAAAAAATACAAAAGTAGTAACAAAATGTAGCATAGGTATGAAGTAAGGAAGAAGAGATGAGTCGAGATTTCATTGATTATTCTTGCCCAAATTTTATTCTTTAGAATTTAATTTGTATTCTTCTAAGACGGCCAGTCTAACCAGGGTTAAGTCCTACAGTTAGTATGGCTCGACATTATCCCCTGCTTGCCCCGAATCGCAAATCCGACCCTCTCTGTATTCTCAGATTAATCCAGATCACGCTAGCACACACAGAATAACAAAGTTGAAGTACTACAATCATACACAGCGGAATTAATAATAAAGTACTTCAATCATGAATAGTAACAAGTTACACGGCCTTATGGCCACCTTACATTAATTCGCCACGCAGGACGAAAAATATCGAAGTAGCACAAGTTTAGTAGCGGAAGCAAAAGTAAAGCAATGAACCCTTCATAGCCACAAGCAACTGAGTGCGGCTCAACCCTAGTCCTCCTGACCTTCGTGGAACTCCTCCTCCCAAGCTGGCACTGCTTCTTCTTCTGAGGTTTTTGTCGATGCAAGGGTGAGTATACAACATACTCAACAAGTCAAGCACAATGCAATTCTATTACCACATGCATGGCTTATTCCGAAGGAAAGGCTTAAATGGTTATTTTGCATAAAGCAGCATTTCTTTTAACAGGTAATCCTATTAGATTAAAAGCGGTAAAACCAATATTATTAATAATTAATTTCTCAATTCTTTTCCAAGAGTTTGGCACACAGCCACCCATTCCTCATTTTTATTTTATGAAAATCTAACCCTTGACTGTAATCCCCGAGCATTGTCCAATACCGCGGACACGGCTATTCGAATAGATTTAACACACACACACTCGCAGAGGTCAGACACTTTACCCACAGATACAACATAAGCCACCACACAGGTGATTGATTGCAACAAAGTCTTTCAGAGACTAATACTTAGCTAGTGATCCTCTCCAGTATTGCCTTCATAACACTTCCCTCACACAGAGCCAAAGTTTAGAATACGCAGATACAGTTGGATGGGTACCAAGCCGCAGCACAGGTACGCTCCCCCATACGGTTACATTTTTGTGTAACTGTCGCCCCGAGGTATCAAAGGAAAGATATTAGAAACCTACTGAACTAGGTCCGTCCCATTCCGGACAAGTGGTTGCACGAGAAACTCAGTTCAAAGGCTCGCAAGGTTAAGTCCTTAGCTGTCCCGGGCAAGACATCCATCTTTTATATCTCGGCACACAGCCTTTACATTATTTAGCACATCCCAATGCCACCTAGGCCCACCTGGCATGAAACCTTCTTGCCACTTGCCCCGGTCCAAATCACTTCCCATCCCAGTTAGCATTTATGCAACACATGCCAATGCTCACTTCCTTGTACGAGTAGAACCACACAGGTTGCTACCCCAATTCCGTCTCATGACAGCATCGCATTATTCAAAAATGCGTTCCATAATTGTTTAGTCAATATTCTTTTGCAATTTTGAAGGTCATTCAATCATACGCAAGCATGCTAAGCAGCTAATCATGGTCTAGCCTCCCGTGTTGGCATTAACATAGCATCCAACGTAAGTTAACATCTTAAGGTGACAAGGTATTCAGGGCATACAGATAATATTACAATGTGGCATAGACAAGATGGTTATTTTAGCTACCTTTCCCACATAAACAGTATCATTTTTAATTGACATAGCATGCATAATTTAAATTAAAATATATTTTAAAAGTCTAGGGGCAAAATGGTCAAGGCATGACTTGCCTTCAAAAAGTAGTTGGTCCTGGTCTGAGATCTGCGACGGGTCTTCGAATTCTTCTCTGGTAGCTCCCGGTAACTCGGAGTCTACTCGTATTAAGCAAGCACACAATAATTACACAATACAAACAGCAAGATCAACACTAAAAATAAAATAAAAATCACCATTAAATAGTTTACATTTTTACAAATTTTTGGGCACTAGAATCACCCAAATCTGAGTTAAAATGCAAAAGTTATAGCATTTGCAAGTTTTCTGAAATTCAAATAAAGAAAAACCGAATTAAGTGATTTATTTTTCTACTGAAAATTCAGTTTAATTCTTTCGGCGCGACACGTGTCAGCACCAGAGACATCCACGTCGGCTCGGCATCGACATCGCGGTTCTCGGTGACGCTATGCCGACGCCAAGACACTCGGCGGTCCACCCATCGGCAAGCGGGCCCGATGAACAAAGCTTGGACCAACCGAAGTCGACACGCCAAGACACGCACAACAAATTCACGGACACAATCTCCGCCGTTGATTCAAATCCAACGGTCGGTCATCACACGGCCAACCCTACACACGTGGCTACATCCACGCCGTCTATTTCGAATCCAACGGCTTGGATGCGGCACAGCCAAACGGCCTGACCTAGCGACGACGTGGACGCACCAGCGTGGTTCGATGAAGATCCAATGGCTCTGGTTATCCGAGCAGTTTACTATTCTCGAGCCTACGTGGAGGCACCGGAGCGGTCGGATGAGGATCTAACGACGGGGGCTAACCGAGCGTTGTACTGCTACCAAGCCTACGTGGCACAATCCAAGACAGACGTTCCAAATCCAACGGCCATCATCAAAGGATCTACACCACAACTACGTGGATTCACAGGCGCGGTCAGATGCAGATCTAACGGCGAAGGCTTACCGAGCTGATTCCTATTCAGAAGCCTACGTGGCCACCCTAGAGCCGCACGATTAAGATCCAACGGCCATTTTCTACCGATACCGATTCAGCTCGATTAAAAGGGAATACACGTGGCTTTACCTTGGTCGTGCGATGGAACCGACGGCGGTGAGTCGCGGTCGACGAAGGGGCGGCGGTGCTTGTCGCCGGATGTGGAGAAGATGACGCAGGCGCCGGCGATTCCGAGCTTCTCCGGCGTGAAGAAGTGACCTACCCGACGCGTCTCGGCATGACAAACTCGGAGCAAGTCTTGACGGCGACAGAGGGCGACGGACGGCGGCGGAAAGCGTAGAAAACCGTGGTGGAAGCAAGACGCTACTCCAGTGAGCTCTAGCGGGGTCTACGGTGGATGGCAAAGCACGAGAGAGAGGGCGAAATGAGCGGAACGAAGCCTTGCGTGCAATGGAGTATATCACCTGCTCGGACAAGCCTTGGAACTCGCGCAATATCTCTGACAAAATCCGCGGCGGCCTACCGGCGACGGCGGTGCACAGCGCTCCCTCCCGATACTTTTCGGTCCCATCGCACTGCACGATCGCAAATCAACGGCTCAGGCTTCGAGCGAAACGGTATCCGGCGCGACCGTCCGATCGGAATCCGACGGCCCCGAGCGAATAACGCTTCGGCGAACGGTGCCGCGACGCCATCCTAACGCCGACATGAGATCTAACGCCTCATGCGCTATTTAATGACGCGGCGAACCGCATCCACCCGATGCAAATCGGACGCCCAGACGAAGCGGCGCTTAGGGTTTTCTCCATGCGAAAGCACGTTGTTGTGCCTACCAACACAGTAGCTAGCCTTAACCCGGTTTTATCAATTAAATTAAATCCAGAATTCAAGATAATTATTTAGGGCACTAAAAATGCTCAAAAAATTCTAGAAAAATCCTAGAAAATATTTCAGAGCATTTTGGGCCTAAATAAAATATTTTCATTTATTTTTGATAATTAAATTTTCTGATATTTAATTATTCAAGAAAGGACAATCTAAAAATAATTTCAATTAAATCCAAATAAATTCCAGAAAATTAGATAAATTCAATTAAATGCAATTAAATTTTAATTAATTCACAAAATTTTAAATAACACCAAAAATTTAAAATTTGGCTAAATTTCGGGACGTTACATAGCAGGACTACTGCAACCATTAAAAATACCAGAGTGGAAATGGGAGGAAATCGGAATGGATTTTATCACCGGATTGCCAAGGACGCAAGGAGGTTATGACTCTATATAGGTCATAGTAGATCGTTTCACGAAGGTCGCGCATTTCATACCAGTAAAGACAACCTATTCAGGAGATAAGCTAGCAGAGCTATACATGGCAAGGATCGTTTGCTTACATGGAGCGCCAAAGAAGATAGTATCGGACAGAGGTACCCAATTTACCTCAAGATTTTGGGATAAATTGCATACAGCAATGGGCACCCGCTTGAACTTCAAGATAAACAGATCATCCGCAAAATGATCGCGCATGTAAAGAGTCAATCGATATTAGAAGATATGTTGAGAGCCCGTATGCTGGCATATACATCGCCTTGGGATAAATGTTTACCATATGCCTAATTCAGCCATAACAACAAGCCTATCGCTAGCCTTCGATGTCACCTTCAAGCACTCTATGGTCGACCTTGTAGGACACCGTTAAATTGAATGAGATCGTGAGCGCCGTGTCTTTGGACCGATATACCCAAGAAGTCAAGAGCAAATAGCACTGATAAGGGAAAGGTTGAAAATCGCGCAGTCAAGGCAGAAGAGTTATGCGGACAATCGCCGTAGGGATTTGAGCTTCGAGCCTAAAGATTATGTGTATCTCAGAGTTATGCCTCTTAAGGGAGTACAGAGGTTTCACAAAAAGGGGAAACTTGCACCACGATATGTGGGGCCGTTCAAGATACTGAGCCGCAGGGGAGAAGTCGCATATCAACTAGAGTTACCGCAGTCATTGACAGGAGTACACAATGTTTTTCATGTATCGCAACTCAAGAAGTGTCTCCGAGTGCCTGACGAACAAACACCCCTGGAAGCAATTGAGCTACAGGAAGACTTGACCTATAAAGAGCAACCGATAAAAAATCTGGATATAGTGGATCGGAAAACAAGGAGCAAGACCACCCGACTTTGCAGAGTTCAGTGGAGTAAGCACACAGAAAGTGAAGCCACCTGGGAACGAGAGGAAGATCTGAAAAAGGAATTCCCAAACCTATTCTCTAGTTAAGCTTCGAATCTCGGGGTCGAGATTCTGTTAAGGGGGGTAGGTTTTGTAACATCCCAAAATTTGGTCTAATTTTAAATTTTGGAGTTATTTGAATTTTTGTGAATTATTTAAAATTTATGGGAATTTATTGAATTTAATTTAAATTTATCCTTCTCTTGAATAATTAAATAACATAAAAGTAGTTATCAAAAATAAATAAAAATATTTTATTTAAGCTCTAAATGCCCTAAAATATTTTTTGGAATTTTTCTAGAATTTTTTGGGTATTTTTAGTGCTCTAAATAAATACTTTGATTTTCTAGAATTGTTTTAATTGTTAAACCGAAAATTTGATTGTTACAGTTTTCGGCCGAGCTCAACACCGTGCTCAAGGCCGCCAAACCCTAGCGCCGCTTCGCTCGAGTCGCTCGATCTCGACGGACGGATGCGCTTGGTCGCTGCCGCTAACCGCTGGTTCGTTGATCTCAATGATCGTCGCCAGATTTCGCCACATGGCGCCAGATAGCTGAACTGCTATCGCTTCGGCCGTTGATTTCAATCGGACGGTGTAGACTGGTCGCGCCAGACGGAGGGGGCGAATCGCCAGATCGCCGCCGCCGCTGGCCGCCGAGATTTGTTAGAGATTTGCGCGCTTCCAAGGCTCGTCCGAAGGGAGTTATAGCCTTCAGGCGCAGACATCGCTCCGCCTGCTTTTGCACCTCTCACACGCTGCCGAGCCCCATAGCTTGCGCCCGAGCTCACCGGAGTAGAGCTTCTTCCCTTCTCGGTTTTTCTTGCCTCCCACCGTCGTCCTTCACTCTCCGCCGCAGCCAAGACTTGCTCCGAGTCTGTCGTGCCAAGACGCGTCCAGTGGGCCACTTCTTCACGCTGGAGAAGCCTCATAGCACCGCCGAGCCAGTCATCTTCTTCGTCTCCGGTCTTCGGGAGCCGCTACACCGCCACCATCTACCCCGAGCTCCAACGACCGTCGGATCTTCATCCAACGTCCGAGGTAACGCCACGTTTCTTTCCCGTAGAGTTAAGTTTAAATACCTTCGGTAGATCTCGGCCGTTAGATGGTAATCGTGCGACTCTAGTAAGGCCACATAGGTGCGGCGAATAGGAATCGTCTCGATAACCGCCGTTGATCTTCATCCAACCGCGCCATGAGGTCCACGAGCGTAGTAGTAGCGCTGATAATGCCCGTTAGATCTAAATCGCATCGCCTAATGGATCCGTAGCGTGGTTGCGCCGCTTGAAAATGGCCGCTCGATCCTTGCTATGCGGCCGTGATTAAGCCACGAGGCTTGAAGAGCGCGGCATCGCCGTAGTATCCGCCGTTGAACTTCATCCACCAAGACCGGGCGAGTCCACGATCCGCGTTGATGCGCTTGATAATGGTCATTGGATCTTCGATCTAAGGTCGAGATCCGCCACGATCCGTCCCCAGAGCCTTAGCCACGGAAACCATAGCCGCCAATCCGAGGATATCCGCCGATGCAACCAAGTGTTCTCGTCGGATGTCCACGTCGCTAGGTCAAGCCGTTCGCTGGGCCGAATCCGAGCCGTCGGATTTTGATCGCTCGGTTGAGATGTTGCCGCGTGTGTAGGTTGACCGTGCGGAGACCGACCGTTGGATTTAGATCCAACAGGCGGAGAATCTTGAAGCCACGTGGAACGTTGGTTGAGCGCCGCGTGTCAGCCGCTGAGTGGATCGAATACTGTTCATCGGGCCCACTTGTCAGTGTGATGGCCGCAACGTGTGCTAACGTCAGCATGACGTCACCCGAGGGCCCACGGGTCAGTGACCGTGGTGACGTGGCTGTCTCCGGTGCTGACACGTGTCAAGCTGAGGGATTTAATCGGATTTCCAGTAGGAAAATAAATAGTGTAATTCGGTTTTTCTTTTATTTGAATTTACCAAAAATTGTAATTGCCATAACTTTTGTGTTTTAACTCAGAATTGGGTGATTCAAGTTCCTAAAAATTTGTAAAAATGTGAAATATTTATTGGTGATTTTTATTTTATTTTTAGTATTGATCTTGCTATCTGTTTAAGTATATTTATTGTACGTATGATTATTCCACGTAGACTCCGAGTTGCCGGAGTCGCTGGGGAAGAAATCAAGACCCGCTGCAGTGTTTCTGCATCAGATCAAGTACTCTTCGAAGGCAAGTCTTGCTTTGATCATTTTGTGCCGAGATTTCAAAATATACTTTGTTTTAAATATTGCATGCTATGTTATTTAAAAATACCATTGATTACATTGGGTATGGTAGATAATATGCCAATCTTGTTTATGCCACCTTGATTATGTTGTTATTATGCCCTAAAAACCTTGTCACCCTAGGATGTTAATTTACGTTGGTTACTATAATAATGCCAACGCGGGAGGCTAGACCGTGACTAGTTGCTTAGTATGCTGTATGCGTTGAATGACTTTCAAATTGCAAAAGAATATTGAGACTATCTATTAAAAGAAAAGCTGTTTCACACAAAATAACCATTAAGCCTTTCCTTGGAATAAGCCATGCATGTAGTAATAGAACTGCATTGTGCATGACTTGTTGAGTATGTTGTATACTCACCCTTGCTTCAACAAAACCTCGTAAGAAGAAGCAACACCAAGTGGGAGGAGGAGTTTAACGAAGGCCCGAGGATTAGGGTTGAGCCTCGCCGCTTGTTCGTGGCGTAACGAGGGGTTCACTGTCGCATTTTTGCTTCCGCTTATTGAACTTGTGCTACTTGTTATTTATCGCTCGCGGGCTAATTAATGTAAGGTGACCATAAGGTCGTAACTCGCTTATACTCCCCGCTTGAAGTACTTTATTATTAATTCCGCTGTGTATGATTGTGGTACTTCAACACTGTTCATCCTGTGTGTACTAGCGTGATCCTGGACTAGTACAGAATACACAGAGAGTCCAGATCTACAGATTCGGGTCCCGACACGGGCATTATCAACGCTACTACTACCGCTACGTGGAGTTATAGTGGCGGTTGGATTAAGGATCTACGACCAGAAACGGTCTACCCTATTTTGCTCTTTATGGAAAGAGGCAACGTGGTGTTACCTGAGCCGAGCGATGGAGATCCGACGGCGACGGTGAGCTGCAATGCTCTGGAGTAGAGGCGGCGGTGCTTGTTACCGGAGTTGGGGAAGACGAGGTAAGCTTGCGGCGTTTCCGAGCGTCTCCGGTGAGAAGAGGTACTCCACTCGACGCGTCTTGGCACGGTGAACTCAGGACCAGCCTTGGTTGCGGCAGAGAGCGGCGGACGACGGTAGAAACCAAGGAAAAGCAGAGGCGCGTATACCAACTTCGTGAGCTATCGAGAGGGCTACGGCGACAAACAGGGTGCGAATGAACTGGCAAAAGGTGCGGAAGAGAGTGCTGCATGCAGGGGCCTATTTCTCCCGCTCGAACAATCTTCTAATGCGCGCAATCTCGACAAATCTTCGGCGCTAACCCCGACGGCGGTAGATCGCCGCCTCTCCCGAGACGACGATGCGATCCGGACCGTCCAATCGGTCTGATCCAACGACACAGGCTCAGCGGCGGCGGATTTGGACGCGCCATCCGACGAACTGACGCCCAGAGCGAAGCGATCGCCACCGCCTTGCGATGGGCGCGATCAGAACGGCTGGAGTTACGAAGATCCGACGGCGCACACGAGCAGGTGACGCGGCTATTCCTCAGCCGTCCGATGAAGATCGCACGGCCCGGGTAAAGCGGCGGTTACGGTTTTGGCTGATGGTGTGCACAGTGTTGGGCCCGACCCAACACTGTAGCAAGCATTTTCCGGTTTTATCGTTTAAATTAATTCTAGAAAATCAAAGTATTTATTTGGAGCACTAAAAATACCCAAAAAATTCTAGAAAAATTCCAAAAAATATTTTAGGGCATTTAGAACTTAAATAAAATATTTTTATTTATTTTTCATAATTACTTGTATGTTATTTAATTATTCAAGGGAAGGATATATTTAAATTAAATTCAATAAATTCCCATAAATTTTAAATAATTCACAAAAATTTAAATAACTTCAAAAATTAACATTAGACCAAATTTTGGGATGTTACACTGGTGAACACGACAGTTTACCCAGGTTCAGGCCGCCGGTGTGGGTAATAGCCCTACGTCCTGCTGGTTCTTTGTTGAGAAAATGGGGAAGTGTTTACAAGGGTGTTCTTCAGTGTCTGCTTCTCTATGCTTTTTGTTCTAGCCGATCGGCCCCCTCCCTCATGCACCAAGGCGCCCTTATATAGAGGGCCACCCCGGGCAGGAGAGAAGAGGGCGCTATACTTATCTACAACACATTAATTACACCTATCATTCCAGCTTCCACGTCGACCCACGACTCATTTATTAAGCACGTCTCCGTGGCCTTGTCCTTCGAACTTCATTTAATGTCGGTGAGAGGCCTCGCCCGGTCCGCTTGGGACAGGACGCCCCTACGACGGGTTGGTAAGAAGTGTTAGAGGGATGAGCCGTCGTCGTGTCGAAAACTAAATCCTTCATAATTAATGGCACTGACACGAGGTGATAGGGGAGGAAAACTTCGAGGCGCAGCCTCCCCCTCATTCTTTTGGTTGCCTTCGTGGCCTGACAAGGGGGGCCCAAGCGCCCACCCACTCGTCAAGCCGCCACGTAGTCCACCCGACCGGCGAGCAGGGCGTGATCGCCAGACTGCTCGCCAGGGGGCCACGTGGGCTCCTCACTCAGCGGGCAGGGCGTGCTCGCCCGGCTGCACGCCAGGACGCCACGCACGCCGCTCGCCCGGCGAGTAGGGTGTGATCGCCAGACTGCTCGCCAGGGGGCCACGTGGACTCTAAACTGGGCCAGGCTACTCCTTGGGCCTATTACTTCTACGGCGGAGAGGGTGCCCCGGTGCAAAGTATACCGACACCAGTGATAATGTTATCCGAACCGGTAGTGATACTATTTTTGAAAAAATCGTAACTTTTGCATACGGAGACGAATGGAGACAAAATGTATATGAAAATTGTAGCTCCCGATGAGATCGACAACTTTGTAGTTGACAACTTTTTTATTTGATGTCATTTAGATGTCCAAATAATCATTGAAACGATTATTTGGATTCTAATGATTTCAAAGTTGTCAATAAAGTTAGATTCATCGACGACTCGACTGTATGTAAAATTTATGATTTTTTTTAAATATTATCACTACCGCTTGGAATCCAAACCGTCAAGGATAATAGTATCACCGCTCGCTCAAATCGAACCCAAGAAGTGATAATATTTTTGAAAAAATCATAACTTTTGCATACGGAGTCGGATGGAGACAAAATTTATATGAAAATTGTAGCTCTCGATGAGATCAACAACCTTGTAGTTGACAACTTTTTTATTTGAAGTCATTTAGACTTCTAAAGAATCGTTGAAACTTTCGGATGCGAAGGGATAAAAGGAACATATATCTTATAATAGTTGAGAAGTGTAAGTTTGGTGTGATGGTAAGGGTTGTTCACGCGAAGCAGCAGGTCACGGGTTCGAATCCTAACAACCGCACGTGCGTGATGTGGTGTTTTGTAGTGGTGCCCTAGTCCATTAGAGCTCCTCCGACCAAGACAAAGGTGGGGTGAAGAGAAGGTGCGTTTATTGAGTGTTTTGTCGTGAAATTTGTGAGGACGAGGTGCGAGGTGGTGTGACATTTGTGCGTCATCAGTGTACGAGGCTTGTAGAATTTGTGAAATTGAGTGCTTTCTGGTCATTCATTTTGGCTGCAGGTCTACCCCAGTTGTTGTTTATTCATGTCAATTGCGAGAGATTGGATTTCTGGGGAGAAATTGTGAAAATTGGTATGAAGTACAAAGGGAAAGGAGTGTGTGTGCAAGTCCTGTAAAGAAAATAGAGTTTGATGCATGATCTTGTAATTTTGTTTGTGCTCTGTCATTTTTCATTGTTAGATATATAATGGCTTTGTAATACCATTTTGCATGCACTCTGTCATTTTTTATCTCTCCTTTAAGTGATGCATGAAGAATCAAGTCAGAACTTTGATAAAATGAAGTGTTAGTTGTATTTGTCATCTGTGGATGAAATTGTTGTCCTAAAAGTTTGTTAGTTCTCTTTGTCACCTGAACTTGTAATGAATCTCCCCAATTTCGTCCTGGAATGGGAAGATTTTGCAAGTCATTGAAAGAAATATACTGGATTGAGAAATAGCAGCAGATAGCAACAAGCCGTGGCCTATATGGAGCGATAATAGGATTGGTCCTATATATTTTTCTAGAGTGAATTGTAATAGCACATCATGTCTGTTGAGTCCAAATGTAGCATTCTGAGTTAACTCTATTGTACGAAGCGAGGACAAAAAAGTGTAAGTTGGTGCTATGCATGTGTGGGCTGAGCATTGAGCAGATTTTGGGCCAGAATGTTACAAATGGTATCAAAGTATCAACTTTTGCTACATGGACACATATGGGACAAGGGTGTGGGCTATGCACATGCCGTATGTGAGCCCGGCGTGGACACACAGCATGGCATATGTGCTGGCATTGGACACACAAACATGTACCATGGGGTGGTTTTAGGTATTTATTGTGTATACAGTCTGCTGTTGAGAACGTTAGCCCTTAATGGGGTAACTGTAATACCCTAGCCCATTATTGCGAAGGTCTATGTGGTCCATGTAGAGCGGTACTGAGATTAGTCCCACATTATTTGTCTAAGGTGAGTTGTAGTAGTAATAATGCCTATTGAGTCTAAACATAATACCTCCGAGTTAATCCTTTCACACAAAGCAAGGATGAAAATGTAAGTAGGGTGCGATGCATGTGCGGGCCCTTCCTAAGGTAGGCTGGACATCGTATCGAATTTTGGGTGAAGGTATTACATAGTTGTAACATTCCAATTTTTGCTTCGTCAGATTTAGTATGCATTTTAAGAATTGTCTGAATTTATTAGATTTTCCTAGATTTTATTTGAATTTGTTTACTATTATTAAATATGGCCTATTGTGAAAACTATTTAAATATTAAGAAATTTAAAAAAGTTTTTTCAAAATATTTTATTTGAGTTTCAAATGTCTCAAAGTATTTTTGGAAAATTTTCTAGAATTTTTTGGTATTTTTATACCTTAACCAAATTGATTTAATTATCGAATTTATTTAAAATCAAAAACCCTGGAAAATCGTTAACAGTGCTTGGGCTGAAAGCTGATAATGTGCGTCCTAGCTTAGCCCACGCCGTCAGCCCAAGTCAGTTGCACGGCCTAGTTTCTAGAAGGATTAGTAATAGCCGTCCGATCTTGATCCAAGGGTCATATGCTTCATTGAACCCTAATCGATGTGACCATTGGATTAAGATCGGAGGGCTGAGATTTATCATGACTGATGAGGACCCTAGTGGATCATGGCCATCGGCTCTGTGTGTGGACCAGATTGCACCACGTCCGTAGCATCAGCCACATGTACGGCTCTGGTTCATCTTCTGCGTGAAGTCACCACCGTCTTGGATTCGAACTTCTCCGCCGCATTAGATGAGGTTTTCAGCTTATGCACAGCTAGTGAGGCATTAAAAGGGTAGCTAGGGTGCTCTCCAAGGATCATCGTTCCCTTGTGCAGCCTTTAACAAAGCCATTTCGCCTGAAGTGTCGATGTCATGGAAAACAAGCTCACCGAAGTTGCTCAAGGTCACCGCCACACTTTTTCAGCATTGATCTACAACGTCAATCCTTATCTGGGTACCAAAGCCGGTTTCGAGGTCGTGCTATTGCGGTAGTCCAAATTCGAGTGAAGTCTTGGTTATTTTGTCATCGGAGCACCGTAGGGTAAGTTGTCTTCTTCGTGACCATTGAGCTCCGCCATCTCAGCCATGGCCGGACTTACCGATGGAAGTCAAGCGTTAGATCCGACGTGGTAGCCACGTGTGCGTGAGGTGGATGCCAAATTGGTAGCGTCGGGTGGCATGGTGCCATGTGGCAAATGAGTCTTGCCCATTTCGCACCACTATGTTAGCCTTGGGCCCACATGTAAATGAAACTAGGTCGCATACACCGAGTTCACAATGGACCAATGGAGGTCCATGGACCCAGCGCCAGGGCCACATGGTAGCTTCGGCTTGGTCTAGACCAGGGCTGACATCAGCAATGATGCAATAAATAAGATTTTTAATATAAAAATAATTCAGATAATTAATGATTTTCTTTATTTTCAAATATTTTGTGAGCCCGTTCTTCCTTATACAAGCTCCGATTGAGGCGATTCAAATTTCTAAAAACTTGTAAAATTGAGATCTATTTAGTAGTGAATTTTATTTTATTTTTAGAGTTTGTTTGTTCTCTATTTTTATATTTATTTGGTATTCTCTCTCGTTATACGTAGATATCGAAATGCTCGAAGCATCCGAGAAGGATTCGTTAATTCAAGATCAGGTTCTAGAGCAATAACAAGAACTTTTCTAGGACAAGTTGTGCTTTGATCATGTTAAAACTAGTTTATAAAATTGCTATATTGTTTTACCTTATGCATGATATTTTTGTGTATAGTTGTTTCAAAATAGATTGGGATTTAGTTAATCTACCTAATTGAATTATACCCTACCATGTCATTTGTATGCCATGATTAATTGTCACCCTAGGTTGGTTTATTACTAGTTGGTTAATATTAGTAATCAACAAGAGTTGGTTAGACTATGTTAGTATGCTTAGCCGTACCATGTGTAACTCATGTCTTTTGAGATGTCAAAAGTTAATCTTGACTAATGGAATATGAAATATGCTTATAAATTGGTATGTCAGGTGTTGTCACGCAATGATGTTGAGTTGTAATGACAAGGAGGTCATGCAACGATGTTGACTTATTTATGGCACGTGGTGCTTAGTAATCAACTAGGGTGGTAATCATTTAGATTGGGGCAAGTGGTAAGGGGTAGTATGCCAAGGTGGGCCAGCAAGGCAGAGGGTATGTGGAAGTCTTGCCCTAGCCATATAAAGGACTTTGCAAGCCTTTGACTTGAGTCAAACATGCAACCACATGTTTAGAATGGGACATACCTAACTAATTAATTTGCAATGTCTTAGATTTGGTACTACCAGTATCTGGTGTGAGGTTCGACCTTATGATGAACTCACATGGTGCAAGAGGAGGCCTTAAGTGTGGTAAACTGTCCTTTCAGTGTTGAAACCTTAGTGAATAGTACTAAGTTAAGACAAAGCTTTATAAAAGCTTTATCGTGGCTTCTTTGCCGACACACTAAAAGAAGTGTGTTAATAGCTTGGTAACAAGAGATGATCATATCTTGTGGGTAAAGCACATAACCTCTGCAAAAGTATAAAGTATATTCAAAAAGTCATGCTCACGATATTGACCAATGCTCGAGGATTACAATTAAGGGTTAGATTTTGTAAAATAAAAACTTGGATGGGAAGGCAGAATGTCAATGGAATGTTTGGA
Source organism: Guadua angustifolia (assembly GCA_036346375.1). Lineage (NCBI taxonomy): Eukaryota > Viridiplantae > Streptophyta > Magnoliopsida > Poales > Poaceae > Guadua > Guadua angustifolia. The sequence goes on from CM070520.1 coordinate 23,550,931, forward strand.
ACTTGACTTAGGGCTGGATACCATGATTACTTGAGAAATACTAAAAATTATTACTTATTGTTATATGATTAACTGTTTTTTCAATCTACAAATTATATTCATTCATAATTATTCTTTACTGCAAAATAACTATGATAGCCATTCCATTGAAATATGCCTTGTATATAGATATGTTAGAATTGCATTATGTACACAATTTGTTGAGTGCTTTAAGTACTCACCCTTGCCAACAATAAATCACCAGTTGAAGAGTCTACACCTACTATAGAGGAGGAATACCAAGAGGACATGAATGTTTAGAGTGCGAGCCTTGTCAGTTGAGTGTGGTATACTGAAAGGTCATTTACGTTTTCTCTCCGCTGCAATATCTTAGTTTAATGTTCTTAGCTATCCCTGCATGGCTTACTCATGTAAGTTGACCATAAAGTCAGTCAACAGGTTATAATTAATATATGGAGTCTTTTATTATATTTTCGCTATGTATGACCATGATATTCATCTATGTTGAGGATGTATGCACTAGCATGATCTTGGATTAGTGTGATATACACAGATGGTCCGAGTTGTCACATTCGGGTACTGACAACCGCCGACTGTCAATGGTAAGGAGCAACTGTAGCAGTTGCCTATCAACAGCATTCAGCAGTGAAACCTTTTCTTAGGGTGTGTACTTTGGATTTTCGATTGTAAGCAAATTTTAGATGTTAGCATTTTCACACAATGAGACAAAAAACTTGACAAACAGCAGCAACAATTTTGGCAATCAACCATATAGCAGAACATCACAGAAAATGGAGCACAAAATTTCTTTAAATTCATAAGGTTGTTGAACAATACACAGAAGAAATTATAAGGTTATTGAGTGATACACATAACATGAACATCACGTAGAAGGCAGTGCCCACATAGAACATGATTGAGCAGTTTCTTGAAATTCCTAGATTGCTACCCTCCTTGTTGCATGATCGAGCGCATGGGGGCTTTGTTGAGGTTGGCAATGCCAATGCCATGCTCATATTGGCCACCGATTTCATGGCTTTTAGGACATTGTCTGTTCTTTGCAGCTTGGCATCGAGGCACAGTAGGGCGTCGGGGCAGATTTGTTGTGTCATGCTAGGAGGGGGAAGGAGGGAGGTGTTCAAGGGTAGGTTGGAGGGTGGCGCCCAAACCCTAGCTCTCCCAAGGGTAATTGGCGGAGGGAACGAAGGGACTCAAGGAGTAAGGATTGAGGGAAGTGGGCAAACTGGGTGAGGGCTATTTTGCCAAAAGAATAGGCAACACTAGAGGTGGGCATTGGTCAGGGCTTTTTCGAGACAGCACATGGCATGGTGGGCCCTACCCGTATTGGAATGGATCGTGCTAGCACCGAGGAGATTGAGAAGGGGAAGGAAGGAAAAGGGAAAAAAGGAAGGAAAAAAATAAAAAAAGAAAAAGGGAAGAAAAAGAAAGAAAGAAAGAAAGAAAGAAAGAAGGAAAGAAAAAGGAAAAAGGGAAAGAAAAGAAGAAAAGAAATTGAAAGAAAGGAAGAAAAGAAAAGAGAAAAAGGAAAGAAAAGAGAAGAAGAGGTGGAGCTGGATTTCTAGTGACAAACCCGATTTCTGTTCACATTCTATCAAAGAGTTGCCTATAGTGGATTTATACGTTCTCGGAGCTCATGGTTGAGAGATTGAGAGAGACAGGTGAGAGAGAGATTGAGAAAGAGTGATAGGAGAGAGAGCTGAGAGATATTGAAAAAGATGGGCGAGAGAAAGGAAGCAATGGACAAAAGATTGAGAAAGATGAGCGATAGAAAGGAAGCAATGGACAAAAGATTGAGATGATGGGTGAGAAAGAGGGAGAGAGCTGAGAGAGAACTAAGAGAGGAAGCAACGGGTGAGAGAGAGAGCTGGGAGAGATGAGCGAGAGAGAGGGAGCCATGGGTGAGACAGAGAGATAAGAGAGATGGGTGAGAGAGAGAGAGAGAGCTGAGAGAGATTGAGCGAGACAGGCAAGAGAGAGTAGTGTCTTGTAAGATACAAGTTTTTGTACTAAGGAGCATCGTTTACTCACGTAAGCACTACAATATCACTTTATACCTATTTCAGAATGAATAAAATTTAGTTCTTTCCACCAATATTTGTGTCTACTGCCTTAGCTCCACACGTCTCTGACTCCTTTTGTCGTAACAGTGCAAATGGGCCAAACCTTGGTCAGCACGACACGAAGTCAGCACGAATTGCAATTGAGCTATGCATAGGCTCACCAAAGGCAAGTCATGATGGCACTGTACGACATGGTGGGCCAGCTGGGCCGTGGTGGCATGGCACAGTTTAGGCATGCGGCCCATGCCGTGCTGGCCTAGCCCGGTATGACACCCACCTCTATGAAGCATAGATACGTAGGGGTAAATACAAAACTGTGTGAGTTGAGGAACTCCCACCCACCTCGATCTGGGCCACATGTGCTAGATCCGATGGCCCTGAGCTGCATTGCCCCTTATCACCCAATATACCATTAGCACTAGACATATTGCCCTCTGCTAGCTATTTATATATATCTACATGCAGGTGATATTTATGGTATCTCCTGTACATTGGAATTCTAGAAAATCTCACAATAGTCCTTAACTTTGAAAAGGCAAAAATTCCTTGATATCTCTTAATCGAGATAAAAAGAGAAAATTTACACCACTCATTTTTGTGGGCTAGATTATATAGGTGCAGATTAATAATATGTTTATCAAGAGAAAAGGAGAAGATCAACACTATGTATTTTGGTGGGGCTGGAATATAACTATACAAATAAACCATATATACATATTACAATTGTATACAAATACAACTATATTTTCAAAAGACAATAGAGTTATATAACAAATACAATATTCCCTCCACCCAAGTTTATAAGGTGTATTTTTTGAGTGGTCTTATCTATAAATATAGGGCGTATGTCATATTCCAATGCAAAGTTAGTGTGATGTTCCCTCTATACCCCTAATAAATATATATCTATTGAATATCCAAATATGGGATATGGGCATGCACCAAAAAGTCAGAAATCATGTCACATACATACTTGCCAATACAAGAATATTCTGTATATCTCTAGCCCGAGTATGCGGGACAAGGTATACACGGAAAGGGTATCCCCTACAGGGAAAGCTTCGATCCTACTCTCGATACAAGGAGACCCATTCAAATATGCCCAGCAGCTATAGAAGTTCAGATACGATACAGGGATTGTAACGGCAGAAGGACTCCTCATCAACTACGACTCGGTACTCCATCCGCTATATAAGGACCAGCGAGGACGTCGTCAAGGGGAGGGAGCCAATTGAAGTGCCACAAGCCATAGCAAGTCCTCCAAGCCCATCCAGAGCCAATCGGAAGCGAGTGCAAGCCTGAAGAAGCCATTGCAGCCCTTAGAGATCTAGTGTAGCCACATACAAGTCATAGTTTAGCCATCCCCCAGATTTGTAGTTCTTCCTAGTAATCAAGGATACCCCCATCAATTTGTAATTTTTTCATTGATCTCAATCATTCCCGACACAGGAGTAGGGTATTACTCATCGACGAGGCCCGAACCTATATATATTGTGTGTTCCGTCTTACGTGTTTGACCCTGCATATCTCGAAGGTACCCGAATATAAGTGTGTTGTCGAGCACTAACCTTCGACAGCTGGCGCGCCAGGTAGGGGCCTTTAGCTATTTTTACAGGTTAAGCATGTTTTCAGCACGCATTAGTGCTAGAATTCTCAACATTAGCCAAGCCCCGCCAATGGGCTTTGAGATTGTTTTTGAAACCATGTTGTATCGATGGGTTTGGCTAGTAGCCTCGAGCATATCGGCTTCATCGAGTCCTGTTATGAGGACCCAAGCCGAGAGGTGTGCTTCATCGAGTTTGACCCTCTGGAGCCCGGTATTCTCCAATGCGTGGACCCAAAGAGCGATAGCGATAGCAGCAGCAATGACCTCAGCAGTCGTGCAGATCGCCATGTGTTCATGGTCAGAGCCAGTAAAGGCACAACTACCGAAAGTTCCCAAGAGAGGGACCTTGGAGGAGAAGCCTTGGGTAACCAGGAAGGTCACATTCCTCCGATCATGCCCTAGGACCATGGATCAGTAACTGTTGCAGCGCATGCAGTCGTGAATATTGATCCTAGCACAGCAGACCATCATCGTGACCCGATAGCCGCAGCCACAGCAGGGATTACGGCCAAATTGTCAAAGCACCTCAACCTAGATAATCCTTTGACACCTCATCTGTAGGCGCCAGGATTCCACGGGTAGCAGGTCCTTTTCCAATTTGGTCACAATGGTGCGCCCAGCCGCGCTCCAAGAACAGCATCCCAGTAGAGCCACCCCGGTGACGTCTTCAGCACCCCTGAGGCCAATGTCCAGTGCGCTCACATGCTATTCAAGTCTCTCCCACCGTTGGACCCGGCCAATCCTATGACGGCGGTGTTCGACCAGATGAAGACATTGCTCGATGCAACAAGAAGCCCAAATCGCCGAGTGGCTAATTCAAATTGGACGGACCAAGCCGATTGTGGCAACCGAGCCGCTACTGTGGCCATCCTACAACAACACCAAGCATCAAGGTCAATGGTAGCCAGTTCTGGTCACCGTGCTTCCAGGACGATCCACTTGAACCCCAGCCAGAGATATCCTGAAGACCTCCGAGATCGAATCTCGCATGATCGTCGAGACTTGCATGAAGTCCTACGAGATCGGAGGGAAGAGCGAGACCGCGAAGAGCGTGAAAGGCGAGATAATGAACCTTCGTCCTCTAGAGGCCGATCTTCGACACAACATGCGCGCCGTGGTAGATCTTCGCCCTCGAGGGACCGCTCGCCGCCATAACACAGGTTTTCCCCTTAGCAAGATGCACTTAGAGGACAGCGCCACATGACCCTGGAAGACATCGATGAGGGGTGCAAGGCATTCACTCCAGCGTTGCGCATGGTCAGAAGGCCAGATAAGTTCAAGCCCGGTCTGATGGAGAAGTATTCGGGAAAGATTAACCCCGTTGAATGGCTGCATGTAACATCCCAAAATTTGGGTTTTCAAAAATCTTTTGTGAATATTAGCTTTCCAAAAATCCCCACTGTTTTTCTCGCTTAAATAAAGCTTAACTGGAAATTTCTAAAGTCAAAACAATTTAATTTGACTAATATAAACTTCAATTAAAAGAAATTGAGTTTTATTTGGGTTCCTTGTGCTTCTGGGATTATTTTTGTATTTTGTTTTAGAATTGTTGGAATTTATTTGGAATTATTCGGAATTAATTTAAACTAAGCCTTTTATTTAAAGAATTAAATATTTCACAAAAGAAAATAAATTTATTCTGAAAATATTTTATTTGAGTTCCAAAATGTCCCAAAATTTTCTAGAATTTTCTAGAATTTTTCCGGTATTTTTATTGCCTCAAAAGAATTAATTTGAATTAAGTCCTTTATGGAATTAATTAAAAATTTGGAAAAACTTATATAAAATTTTATTGAAAATATTTTATTTGAGTTCAAAATGTCTCAAAATATTTTATAGAATTTTTCTGGAATTTTCCTGATAATGTTTCTATTTTTCTTGAATTAAATGAATTTCTAGAACTAATTCAATTCGGATTCTGTTTTCCACGTGTCTCCTTCTCGCGCTGCCACGTGTCGACTCCTCGTTCGACCACATCGCCGAGCCTCCACAGCCCACCGATTCCGATCGGACGCACCAGAATGCGCCACGTCACCCCGAATTGCGCAGCGCACGCCAACTGCTCGTATAAATGCCTGTGAGGCCGGTTTTTGCGTTTTTCTTGGATCTTCTTGACCTAGCCGCCACCCCAAACCCTAGTAGACCTCCCATGACCTCTCCCACACGTCCTCACCTCAGATCAACTTACCCAAACCCTAGAAATCCATCCCTCATCCTCCGAAACGCCGCCGCACGTCGGCTGAACTTTGAGGCACGTTCTCTGTCAACTCATCGACTCTTTTCAAGATCCGTCTTCGCCATGGCGTGCTCTATGGTACCCTCTGTCTCCCATCCAAATTTGGTGCAATTTCATCCACGGGATCAAAAGTTACGGCCGCCCAAAGATCAAATCTTGCCGGAGCCCGTTATCCCTCGTTTTTGCGAGTTTGACCGTGAAAGTTTTATGGTAGACTCCTCTTGATGTCTCCTACACGGTGCTCACCCTAACTCATGGTTTTTCCAGCAGGATTTGTGCAGAAAAATCAATCTTTCCCGATCAGACTGCGTTGCGGACGGCTGAAACTTCGTCGCGCGTTCCCCATTGATCCAGAAGGTAAAACTCAGATCCGTTCACATCATATTGTGCCAAATGATCCCAGATAGCTCTCTGTAAAATTTGGTTAGGTTTCATGCAGTACTTTAATAGTTATGACCGTTTGATCTATTAGCTCTGAGAGCCGTTCATCGGCAGTTTGTGATCAATCTGGTGGGTCGCCGCCAAATCCGCCTATATTGTTGAGTTCGTCTCATCGCGTTCTACGTGATGGACACTTCCCCTTTGCTGTTGCATCCTCCGAAAATTTTTTTATTCGTTCGGCCGCCGCCTTTCGCCTTCGCCGCGTGTCGTCTTTTGCCGCCAACCATCTTGGATTGTCGTGACCATGTCACCCTGTACGGTAGGTCCACACCCTACTGTTTTGGCCATCCTTGGAGTTCATTTGATCTCCGGTTGCCATTAAAGCCATAATCTAGTATCTAACAGTTGTCTTTCGGTTTAGTCCTTTGCATCGGTTCGTGTTTCGGTTCGCCATCCTTGATAAGCTTTAATCGCAGAGCCAACCCTACCGTTCTACCCTGTGCCAAGTGTATCCAACCTTGAATCGCTTCGCTCTAACCCTAACTTAACCTTTGGTCCAATTTGTCGTTGACGTGGCGTCACGACATGTGTACCTCGCAGATCGCAAATCAAACATGAGCCATGTCATGACCTCGCTGCCCTATCATTGTACCGAGGGTCGCCATCTTGTAATCTCATAAGTGTTCTGTTAACGCTTCATATTCATCGTTAACGTTCCACCGTTAACGCTTTGCTCTCATCGTATCGCTGTCATCGCATGGGTGCATGCAAGTGAAAGCCCTAATGTGATGTCCTTACCTTTTCTATCGCCTTATTGTGATCTAGCCATCACGCTGAGTTCAGCCTCGTATTCGCTATAACCGCCTCATCGTTGTCGAGTTCCGGCCCCGATGTAAGACTAACCTCCTGATTGAACCATAGTGGATGTCGATCCCATCCGCCCTTGTCTTATCCTTGAAATCTAATCGCCATTAACCTAGAATTCATTCGTGGTCCCGGTCAATAGACCATTAGCCATATGACATATTCTTGTGCCGCACCTAGTCTATCGGTCTATCTTCCTCTTGGTTGATCGTGCTGCTCGGTCAACAAAAGTCAACCTCAAGCATCTGCTTAGTTCATGGCTAACTAACGTAACTTCGTGGACCCGGTCTATAGATCGAGAGTCCATATGACATCGGCTATCCAATCAAGATAATAACTTCGAAGAAATATTCTTCGATATTATTCCTTCTTTCACGCTTATTAATCTTTCTTCTGATGTATTTTCCAAAAGCCGTTCTCTTTTGTCTAATCATTGACCTAATCCATTCAAGTTCCTAATTTCATCTAAGCCACAGCCCAATGCTACTCGTTCTTAATTTGGAGTTTACTTGATTTGCCTTTTGAGTTTTGTTGTATTTGTGTTTGTTTATCGTTAGACGTTGCTTTAAGTCGTCAAGGAGCCGAGAATCAAGCAAGCGGAGATTGAAGATCGAGGATCAAGGATCAAGATAAAGAGTAAAGAATAATAAAAATTGCAAGGGCCGTGCAAGTTGTGTTTGATCATGTTGAACCTATCTTAGAAAAATTATTTCGATTTAATTTATTGCATGCTAATTTAGTAAAAATTGGTTTGAATGAATTTTGGGATTAGTTAAATGCTTAGTTGTCAGATGCCACCTTGTCGATATAATTGTAGGCCATGAATCATTTGTCACCCTAGGTTGTGGATTAATAGTTGGACATTAATTATTGGCCAACATGGGTTGAGTAGACCGTAAGTAGTATGCTTAGCCCTGCCATGTGGAAATTTCATGATTTTGGAATACCAAAGTTAATATTGACTTAATGAGATATGGAACGTGTTTTGTGAATGAGACATGTGTTATTGAGTTGATGATGGCACGTGGTGCAATGGTAAAGAACCGGGGTGGGAAAATGATTTAGACCGAGGCATGTGGCAAGATTGTTTCGTGGGCCAAGAGTGGCAATCGGGCGGTCGATTTGGTTTTATTGGTTTGGTTATGGGAAATCATACTCGGTTAGTCTTGCCTCGGTCAACTAAGGACTTAACCTTGCGAGCATTTGAACCGAGTCTTTCATACAACCACAAGCTCCGTAATGGGACGGCCTAGCCGAGTAAACCGGGAAATCTATTCTTAGTAATGTCGTGGTGGTGTGGGGCCGGAGGAGCGGTGAGAACTCACATGGCGCAAGAGGGGGGCCCTGGTGTGGTAACCATCCCTCCAAAGGTTGAAACCTTAGCGGCAAGATCGGGTTTAGACGGATCTTTGGAAAGGCTTTGTTATGATCGCTCATTCGCATACTCTTGTATGGCGATTCACTACCGACGTGGTGAGTTGATTATATCTTGTGGGGAAAGTGTATAACCTCTGCAGAGTGTAAAAACTATTCAATAGCCGTGCTCACTGTATTGAGCATTGCTCGGGATTACAAATAAGGGTTAGATTTTGATAAAAAATGAGGTTGGAAATGTGGATAATGTGATATGGAACTTGGTTAAGGATGAGAAATGCTTCACTTGAGAATGATTGCGTAAATTTATTATTGGTATTACTTGTTTTATCGCTTATCTATTTATGATTAATTGTGAATGCCGCTTTATTGCAAAAGAACCATTCACCATTCCTTTGGAATAAGCCATGCATGTAGTAATAGAATCAAGATTCTCGGCATGACTTGTTGAGTACTGCTTGTGTACTCACCCTTGCTTTAACAAAACATCACCGCTTGAGGAGAAGTCTTTGTCTTCAAGAAGGACAAGTTCGCAAGAAGGCGATTATCTAGAGTCGAACCTGTCGGATGCCTCGTGGTATATTGAAGGGTTCACCGACGCTCTTCGCTCATTGCTACTTATTTGAAGTTGAAGCCGCCAAGGCCTCACATGTGTAAGGTTGACCTTAAGGTCGTTCAATAGTTTATATTTTATAATTGTGTTACTTTTATTATTCCGCTGTGTATGATTGTGATATTCATCTATGTTGAGACTGTGTGCACTAGCGTGATCCTGGACTAGTGCAGAATACACAGAGGGTCCGGATTTGCACATTCGGGTCCCGACACTGCAGATCTATACAACAATCATGAGAGCAGCCAGAGGTAACGAAAAGGTGATGGCCAATTACCTGCTCACCACACTCGATGGGGCAGCCAGGTCTTGGATACTCAACCTCCCACCTCAGTCTATATCGTCATGGGCCAAGTTGCGGGCACAATTCATTGCCAACTTTCAAGGTACGTATGAACGCCCCAGGACATACAGTAACTTGCATCGGCTGGTGCAGAAGCCAGGAGAGTCGCTGTACAGATTTATTCGATGATTTAGCGACAAAAGGAACCTGATCCCCAACATCTCAGATGAGGCAATGATTGTTTCCTTTGAGAACGAGGTGAAGGAGGGTAAGCTCGCCACCTAGAAGATCAGAACTATCAAACAATCCTTTGAGAACGAGGTGAAGGAGGGTAAGCTCGCCACCTAGAAGATCAGAACTATCAAGGAGCTCTTCGAGTTAGCACATAAGTATGCCATCCGCGCTGACGCCCGAGACCACCTCGATAACTCAAAGCTTGGCAGCGAGCAAGGAGCGAAGAGGAACAAGAACCGCGGGGAAAAGCGCAAGGGCAACTCCACTGTGGCTGCGGTCGAGAGGGGCAAGATGTGCAACCTAGGTGACAACAAAGGTCAAAGCCACGGCGGAGGCAAGTACTATCCCGTCCATCACTCAGACAAGCACGACTTCGACGAGTGCCAGGTAATCAGCAAGAAAGTCTAGGAGAAGCTCAAGACCGCCCTTGTCGAGCGTGGCATCGAGCAGGCTAGAGACAAACTCGAGGACGACGAACCTGAGTATCGAGGAGCTAAGTACAAGCTGGCACACATCTTCGGGGGATCTGCCACGTACGAGTCCAAGAGGCAGTACAAGGCGGTCGAGAGAGAGGTCAATCTGACCACGCCGGCTCTCCCCAGATTCCTTAAGTGGTCGGAGATGCTGATCACCTTTGACCAGATGGATTATCTGACTTTGGTCCCACATCCAGGGTGATATCCTATCATGGTTGAGCCCACCATCGTAAACGTCAAGGTCACTCGAACCTTGGTCGATGGAGGAAGCTCGTTGAACCTCATCTTTGCGAAAACGCTGGATAACATGGGCATTCCTCAGACCGTGATAAAAGCCAGAGCCGAGCCGTTTCACGGCATAACTCCGCGCTCGTCGGCTATCTCGCTGGGTCAAATCGAGTTGCCAGTTACATTTGGCACGCCGGACAACTTCCGTACTAAGAAGATCCTCTTCGACGTAGAGGATTTTAAAACTGCGTACAATGTGATTCTGGGCCGCCCAATGCTGGCCAAGTTCATGGCGGTAGTGCACTATGTGTACCAGACAGTCAAGATGCCAGCGCCGAAGGGAGTCCTCACGATCAAGGGCGATCAGCGTGCGGTAGTCAGGTGCGACAAGAAGAGCCTAGAGATGGCTGAGCATCTTGATTGATTGGCAGCCAATGCTAGTGGTGAGAGAGCTAAGCACTAGAAACCCGAAGGCGGCAATCAGGTTTCCACGTCCAGTAGAGCCGCCAATGTCCAAGTCGACGACGGCAGGAAGGGCATGAAGATCTATGAAGAGGTCAAGACAGTGCCCCTCGACCCGACGGAGTCATCCAAGATGGTTAAGGTAGGTGCCGATCTCGACCCCAAATAGGAACTCGAGCTCATCACTTTCCTTCGGGCAAACCGCGACGTGTTTGCATGGCACCCGTCCGACATGCCCAGAGTCCCTAGGGAGGTGATTGAGCATCGATTAGCTATGGTGCCAAGCACCAAGCTCGTAGTACAAAAGCAACGCAGATTCGTGGAGGATCGGAAGCAAGCCATACAAGAGGAGGTCGGCAAACTCCTGAAGGCTGGCTTCATCCCGGAGGTCTGCCGCCCAACGTAACTAGCGAACCCAGTTCTTGTAAAGAAGGCCAACGGCAAGTGGAGGATGTGCGTCGACTACACTAACCTCAATAAGGTATGTCCAAAGGACCCTTTTCCTCTCCCTTGCATCGATCAGATAGTGGATTCCACTGTAGGTTGTGAATTGCTATGTTTTCTAGATGTCCATTCGGGGTATTACCAAATTAGCATGTTGCTGAGAAAGAAGAGAAAACAACCTTTACTACTCCTTTCGGTGTATTCTGTTATTTGAAGATGCCCTTTGGATTGACATGTGCTAGTGCGACGTATCAACGATGTATTCAAAATTGCTTGAAATCCCAAATAGGACGCAATGTAGAAGCATACGTTGACGACATCGTAGTAAAATCGAGAACCAGGGGTACTCTGGTCAGGGACCTCAGCGAAACATTCGACAACCTCAGGAAGTATCAGATGATGCTCAACCCCGAGAAGTGCACATTTGGTGTCCCGTCCGGCAAGCTTCTCGGCTTCCTGGTGTCTAGTCGAGGCATCGAGGCTAACCCGCACAAGATCGAGGCGGTAAATCAGATGCATCCTCCACGAACGCTAAGAGAGGTACAAACACTTATAGGATGTATTGCTGCCCTCAGTCAATTCATCACTCGGATGGGTGAGCGGGGGCTACCTTTTTTCAAGCTACTCAAGAAGCATGACAACTTCGAGTGGACCAAAGAGGCCGAAGAAGCCTTTCAAGATCTAAAAAGGTATTTATCGTCTCCATCAATTCTGGTTTCACCTAACAAAAAAGAGGAGCTTTTCCTTTACATTGCATCCACCCCCAAGTAGTAAGTACTGTCCTGGTGGTCGAGCGAGATTGCCCCAACAAGAAGGCCAAAATCCAGAAGCCGATGTAGTATGTGAGCGAAGTCCTACATGGAGCCAAATTACGATACCCGCTGATACAGAAGATGATATACTTCGTCTTGATGACATCCCAAAAGTTACGGCACTACTTCCAGGCGCATAACATCATAGTGATGACCACGTACCCACTGAAGGTGGTGCTACTCAACAAAGACGTGACAGGACGGATCGCGCAATGGGCAGTCGAGCTCAACGAGTTCAAGATCGATTTTACGCCAAGGACCAATGTCAAGTCAGGGATTCTGGTGGGCTTCATTGCGGAGTGGACACACGTCGAGGAAAAGGAAGCCAAGGCAAATGATGACCAATGGACTATGTTCTTTGATGGATCGCTCACGCTCCAAGGCTTAGGGGCTGGCATCGTGTTAAGATCTCGGATAGATGAGGAACTTAAATACGTTATCCAACTCAATTTTCAGGCTTCGAATAATGTTGCAGAGTACAAGGGACTAGTCAACAGCCTTTGGATAGCCGCAACACTAGGGATCAAGTGATTATTTATGAAAGGGGACTCACAACTAGTCGTAAACCAAGTGCAGAAAGAGTACCAATGCTCGGATGACAACATGACAGCATACTTGAACGAGGTCCGCAAGCTGGAGCACTTCGAAGGCCTCGAGGTAAGGTATATCTAGCGAAGTGATAATAACGTCACCAACGAACTTGCCAGGCTCGCTTCGTCCCGTTCGACTGCACCGTTGAGAGTCTTCGTGGAGAAACTCCCCAAACCATCTGTCTCCTCTCCACGAGAAGCAGATGCTACCCAACTCGACCAGTATCCTGGTCGAGTCAGCGAGGCAGAACTCGCATACACGGAAGCTACACTACTCGAACGCGAGCTGACTTGGATAACTCCATTCTGGGCCTATCTCAGACACGGAAGCTGCACTACTCGAACACGAGCTGACCTGGATGACTCCATTCTGGGCCTATCACGAAGGTCGAGAGATCCCTGACGATGATGCCTCAGCCGAGAAAATTGCACGTAAGTCCAAGCTCTATGCATTGGTAGATGGCAAGCTCTATCAAAAAGGGAGTAACGGAATCTTGATGGAGTGCATCACTCAGGAAGAGGGCAATAAAATATTGCTCGATATTCATGGAGGCATCTGTGACAACCATGCGTCCTATTGCACCCTGGTTGGGAAGGTCTTCTGGCAAGGGTTCTATTGGACAACTGCCCTCCAGGACGCTTGCGAGCTGGTGAAAAAGTGCAAAAGCTGCCAGTTCTACGGTAAGCAAACTACCCGACCAGCCCAAGCCCTGCAAACTATTCCTCTATCTTGGCCCTCCATCTGGGGATTGGACATCTTGGGACCATTCCCAAGAGCCCAAGGAGGTTACAAGTTCCTGTTCGTGGTAATCAACACGTTCACCAAGTGGATCGAGGTCGAGCCCGCCAAGAACATCACCTCAGAAGCAGCCGAGAGGTTCATGAAGAGCATTGTTACCCAATTTGGCATCCCGAATCAAGTAATTACCGATAACGGTAGACAGTTCAAGAGCAGTGCTTTTACAGTCTTCTGCGAGGAACTGGGAATCAAACTCTGCTTCACCTCCGTCGCTCATCCTCAGAGTAATAGTCAAGTCGAGCGCTAATGGCATGATCTTGCAGGGGATAAAGACACGTGTATACGATAGGCTAAAAGCTTACTCGACCAAGTGGGCGAAAGAGCTCCTCTCGGTGCTTTGGGCCGTTCGAACATCGACTAGTCGAGCCACCGGTGAAACCAAGTTTTTCATGGTCTACGGAGGAGAAGCAATGCTCCCGACTGAGTTAACATTTAAATCACCTCAAGTGGAAAACTACTTAGAAAAGGAACAAGAGCTAGAGCGAGCAAACGATATAAATCTGCTCGAAGAGTACAGAGATCGGGTGTCTATTCGAGTAGCCAAGTATCAACAGGCCTTGCGAAGATATCACAGCACGAAAATCCAAGAAAGAGAACTCGACGTTGGGGACTTAGTCCTGCAAAAGGTGCAAAGGCAGGATAACCGCAACAAGTTATCACCTAAGTGGGAAGGCCCCTACATTGTAGTCGAGGCTACTCGACTAGGATCAGTGCGATTATCTATAGCAGACGACATGGTACTTGAAAACTCGTGGAACATCGATCAGTTAAGGAAATTCTATGCGTAAGAAAGAGTCGAACAAATAGGAACAAATAAAGATTCCAGATAAGTAAAAGTTCATTTCATTTATAGTATTTTTTAGAATAGGCTGCCCTAACTACCCTACAACTACTTGCCGTTGAAGGCGTGTCATCTCCTCTTTTCCTCACTCATGGGTAAGCAGCTTATTGTCCCTGGGAGAGGCCGGCGACCTCGCGGAAGAGGGTCGAAAGAGGCAGCGAGCGGGCGTAGACCAGTGGATGGCAAAGGAGCCACCTCTTGTACCACCAAATGCCCTCGGGCGCCATCATGATAGGTGAGTGGGTGAGCAGGCGACAGATTGATGGAGCCGCCCTGAGCTTCACCTCCGCTGCTGGTGCCAGCGGCCTTGCCTTTTTCTCCCCTGGTGTTGGAGGAGGCGACAACCGTCCTCAAGAGAGGGGCAGAGGTGGCATGGTCTTGCGGGGAAGTAACACGCAACCTGCTCGTCACTTCCTCTCCTTCCTCAGGCCAGACCTCTTTTTCGATTGCGTCCCAATCGATCTCATCGTCTTCTTCATCGGAAAGGACGATGATAATGTGCCGAGAGGGCCCCGTAGCAAGAGGTGGAGGAGGGATTTCGGCAAGGATCTCCTGAGGAGGAGCCCCCTCAAGGATCACCAAGGAGGGAGATGAAGGCGGTGAGGAAGCCATTAGAATGTCTAAAGCTAAAGGTGATGCAATACTGAAGAAACAAAAGTGATGCCAGGAGACTATGTGTCCCATCTATTTATAACCCTGGGAGTATGTCAGCCCAAGCATCGCCAGCCAATAAGAGTCCGCATCGGCTCTGGTTTACGAAACATCACAGGTGTGTCTTCAATTTAATGCGAAAGCAGAGCAAGCGTCGGGTGATAATGAGACGCACAGAGACTGAAGGACGCAACGACTGTAGCAGGCCTCAGTAACAAAAGCACAAGTGGAAACGGTGATAAGTTTGAGTGGTGCGCTAGGGGGCTCGTGCGCTCAGATGTACGATCAAGGAATATCGGACGTGACGCTTACGCCCAACTGTCGCCTCGATGGTCCGATCAAGTAGAGAGTCAAGGGCCACATCGCGCTACCGCTAAGCATGAGACTCCACCAATTACACTCGGGGGCTCAGCCACCGAGGCGTACGGCCGAGGGTTCTCTTCAAAGGCATTTATGCGTACTCGTCACAACGAGCTATCAAGTAAGAGGTCGAAGATTAGCATCGCTCAAATTCTCGCCTCGGCGTAGCCTCGTCCTCGATTCGAGACACTCATGGAGTAAGGGATCAGGATTCACGACAAATGCACAAGACTGACGCTCTGCTAACACCTCAATCCAGCTACCGAGTAGAAGCCGAGAGCAAAAGCGCAGCATGATGTCGACTGTACTCTACTCCCCACCTGATAGTCTCATCGAGTAGGGAGTCGAGGGCTACAAGTAACTCGATACTCAACACACGAAATACAGGTAAGCTAACACCTTGTTTAATTTTTGCCATTTGTCAGTTCTCTTCTGATCAATACGTCTATCGAACAGAGCACACTGTAGGTGAAAATTTTGTGTTTCATAAATGTGAATCCCTTTGCACGCATTTACTCGATTCCGTGCCCAACCAGTCAGCAAACGAAGCCAAAGCGCGGCCATGCCTAAACTTGACGGCGAGTAATTCTATCCTGCATGCAAACGAGCACCAAATTATTAGACATCTAATGCTCAGTGGCCGATGGGAGATGAGGCCTCTAGTTAGTTCTATATACGCTGTCCGATAAAGCTCAAGTTTGCTATGCGGTCTAAGTTGTATGGTCGATGAAGGCTAACAAAGAATTGTACAAATTTCTAGCGTTGTCCACACGAAATAGATTTTATGCACAGCCTCTCCGAACGCAAGCTCGGGGGCTTAGTAATTTAACAGAATCTTATCTTAAGCTTTATGTGCAGGTATAGCCGAAGCACAAGTGCCAGTTTTTAGGAGCTAACCAAAATTGCATCTATCGGTGTCTCTTTTGTTTCATCGGCAAGGAACCAAAAGCATGACACGAATGGACAAGCAAAATAGTTAGTATCTCTATCAAAAAAGAGGCATCGAACCAGCGCAAATTCTGTTACATCAAAGCTATTAGCTTAAGAGCCGTGCTCGTGCTCGCTATCTAGAGACATTTCCAGCCCGTCCACTAACCGCTCGGCCTGATCTTGGAATGAGTTGACCAGGTCGTCGACCTTGTCCTCTTCACAGGCGAAGCCATCCTCTAGGCATGAGAGGTCTAGTTCTGGGTAATGGAAACTCACCATGGCAAGCAAGGATAACGCCACAAGACGAGCCGAATTGATCATGTTGCGGAGAGATCTCGACTGCAGAGCGGGCAATGCCGTGTCTGTCACAGCCTTCTCTCCCTCGACCTTCTTCAGGCTCGCCTCCAAGGAAGAATTCCTGGCCTTTAGCGTCTCTGCCTTCGCGAGCAACTTTTGCTCCCTCACCTCAGATTCGACCTGAGCTTCCCTTAGTTTCTCAATCTCCATCCAGAGCCCCGCCAGCTCATCGTTTTTCGTTTGGACGACTGCTACTAAGAAGCTACAAGCCATTCATTCTCTTGCTTAGCTTGCAGGCAAAACGTCTTGATGTGATGCAGGGTTTCTAAAGTCCGCTGCTGGAAGATGGACGACAGAGAATGAAAAAGCAACAAAAAAAGGAAAATGAGCTCGAACCGTAAAGATTGATAAAGTGCATTTGCATACCTAGAGATCCGATTCCAGGAGCGGCCAATGGTCGAGGAGGGCTGAGGGAGGCAGAGGCAAGGATGAGGCCACGGGAAGTGCAACTGTTGTGCCGAGAGCTGGTTCGATTATGCTGGTGACCGTCGAAGGCAGGGAACCAGCCAGGGCCACGGCAACAGTTTTCGACGGCAACGAGGTGCCAGCCGAAACCAGTTTGATCGTGCCCATTGGTGGCGAGGAGCCATCAGTAGCACCCTCGATGGCGCTGTCAGGTACGTCCTTCTTGCAAAAGAAGTTCTAGTGTGACACCTTCCAATGAGATGGGAACATTGGAGAGCAATGAATAGACAATCTTACTTCTCTGTCTTCAACACCATTCTCAACCCGCTCCGCGAGCGAGACCTTTTCTTCAACACCAGCTCGGCCCTGGTGACTGCCCTTTTGGTTGGCTTGACCAACGGAAGCGGTGGCACCGGCAGATAAGCGACCTGAGAAGCAGCCTGCTCGCATAGGGAAATTATCAACAATTGACTTAGACTACTAGCCTAGTCGGTGAAGGAACTTCTCGGGGCGATGCTTGTGAAGTCGTAGCCAAACGTTGTGCATCAGCTTCCGAGGTGTCCCGCTGTTCCTCCAAAAGTTGCCAAACTATGTCAGCAGTAACCTCATAACACCCGAGTGATTGATTGAAGGTCACCTGATCAGAAGTCTTCGACACTCAGCGGCGTTTCCACCGAGGTAGAGGTGATGGCGATGCTGAACTCCCCGATCGAGGAGAAGCCATTGCCTCCTGCTCCTGGGATGCTTCGACCTCGCTGGGAGCTAGGGCAAGCGCCATGTCCTCTGCAGATGGACCCACATCAACAGGGCCTGAGCTCGATGCATGTCCACCGTCTCGAGCAGGCTCGTCGTCCAGGTCTATGGCCCCCTCCAGCGGTTCGCTGTGCTCATCCTACTCGATCTCCTAAAAAGGTAAAATAAGTTAAGCCCTGATAGCTGCCCTAGAGTAGTAACAGTGGTAAGCACTCGATACGTACCTTTGGTCGAGGGTTGGCGAGAGAGTAGGCCTCTATGCCGCAGGGCCAGGTGATGATCCATGGAAACATTTACTCAATTGAGCAGAAATATTTGCCTTTGTCAGGACTGTTAGTCAGTAAAGTGGTTTGTCAGCCACTAATCATGGTGGGCAGAAGAGCTAAAAGCCATCGGAACAGGAAGAGGAAACTCTCAGAACATAGAAGCATGAGGGCTCACGGAAACGAGGTGGAGGCTTCGAGAGGAAGGCTGAAGACAAAAGCATGAACGGCTACAATTCCAAATCCGGAGATTTATAAGCCAAAAGGTGTCCAGGCACAACAGTTCATTTCCCGTCGAACGGCACGACGATCACCGAAAAAAGTGGAATGACGGCACCGTATTCGCCGCGACGTGAGCAATGAATGCTCCAACTGCTCAACGTTCAGAATTTCTGACAACAGTTCCAACTCCGATCAGAGTCGGGTTGACTGGCCAATACCAGGAAGCTCAAGGTTATCCTAAGTACTCGAGTTAGGCTTGCCACAGGGCGCTCGACCCCGCACAACCTCCTCGATGCTTAGCAATTCCTACTCGCTCGAAGTATTTGACCAGAAGTAAGCGAGGCATTACTCGACCAAACCAAGTTTGGCGGTAATCGACCCAACACTCAATGGACCCTCCGCTGAGCGAAGTTCGGGGGCTACTGTCGAATATCCAAATATAGGATATGGGCATGCACCAAAAAGTCGGACATCATGTCACGTACATACTTGCCAATACAAGAATATTCCATATATCTCTAGCCCGAGTCTGCGGGACAAGGTATATGCAGAAAGGGTATCCCTTGCAGGGAAAGCTCCAATCCTACTCTCGATACAACGAGACCCATTCAAATATGCCCAGCAGCTATAGAAGTTTAGATACGATACAGGGATTATAACGGTAGAAGGACTCCTCATCGACTATGACTCGGTACTCCATCCGCTATATAAGGACCAGGGAGGACGTCGTCAGGGGGAGGGAGCCAATTGAAGTGCCACAAGCTAGAGCCAGTCCGCCAAGCCCATCTAGAGCCAATCGGAAGCGAGTGCAAGCCTGAATAAGCCATTGTAGCCCTTAGCGATCTAGCGAAGCCACATACAAGTCATAGTTTAGCCATCCCCAAGATTCGTAGTTCTTCCTTATAATCAGGGATACCCCTATCAATCTGTAATTTCTTCATCGATCTCAATCATCGCCGACACAAGAGTAGGGTATTACTCATCGATGAGGACCGAACCTGTCTACATTGCGTGTTCCCTCTTGCATGTTTGACCCTGCATATCTCAAAGGTATCCGAATATAAGTGTGTTGTCGAGCACTAACCTTCGACAATATCCATCTTTACTTTATATTCTCTACATGCATGTATTGAATATAGCACCTAGAAATAATAATTATGGATAATATAGTTATTTTCAATATCTACTTGGTCTAAGTGCCAAAAGAATTATGCCTTATAAACTTGGATGGGGGAGTATGTTGCAATATCTAGTAGCGTAATTGTGAGAGAAATTATTCTGGTTAAAATGTAATAAAAACTCATGAGGCATGGTCATTTTACAACCGCTGAGAAAAAAAATATTCTAGAAATTCTCACAAAATATAAAACATCCGGCCCTTAATTAGGTGGCAGTGGCACCTAATTAAAGCTGCATTATAGTGGTCATCGGGTGTTATTAAATAAGAGAAATATGGTAGAAATTCGTAAGAAAAAGCTTTAGCCCTTAATCTGGTAGGACCTAATAAAAGTTGAACTATATAGTAGTTATTGGATAGGATATCATGTAACTACTTAGAAATATATATTACTTTATAATTTAAAAAGAGAAGAAGGGATAATTATTGCTCAAAGGAAAAAAAGGATGAACCATCGTAGAATTATTTTAGACGAGTTGAATGTATGTGGTTTGCTATGGCTAGAAAATTGTCGTCTTATCCCCAGCACTTCGAACCGACGTCTCAGAATCGGCCTACTTCAACAAAAGCACCCTAGGCTCCGTCACACACTTGGTAGGGCTTCGCTGGTCTTTTCTTTCTAGAAAATTTTCATGGGGTGGAATTTATTTGTTGGTAGATTTATTTTTCTATTTTTGTTATAGATTTATTAAGGAGGTGAAAACAGAGAGGAAGTGGTCGAGGTGAATGAACCACCTCACCAATAGTTTTTTTAAGAAGTAAAGATGAACCATGTATAAGTTTAGCACGAACAGTGGCGGAGCCGTCGGGCGTGGTGGGGCCTGGCCCCGGCGCCCATGAAAAGAAGCACGTATTATGGCATTTCTTCAGTCGAACAAGATGGTGAACGGCTCGCCATTTGGCAGGACTGGCTGGTGTCCCTGTTATTTGCTATATGCATCCCCGCATTTCAACTGACAATTGACGACGCAGGCTTTCCTGACTGATGTAAAGGAGCAGCCTGTGTTCCTCCCTAATCCTGCATCTCCTATGCTAATTTCTCTCCTCATGTAAACTTCTGTCGGCAAAAAAACAACTGAGTACCACCAAAGTGGAACTGATAATGGCATCATGCGCACACATTTTCTTATGCTCAGCTACATATTTAATCCCCGTATTGCACTGTAGAATCCAGTTAGCTACGACTCGCAAGTGTATATCCGACGCATCCCACTTCCAAAGACCATTCAAATGGTGATGTAAAATTCCAACAATATATATTTGCTTAGATGGGTCATGAGACGAACAAACAGCCTGCAAAAAAGAACTAAAAACTCGTTGCACTATATCATGAGAACACAAATAATACAAATTTGGTGAATAATATCATCTAGACTTACCTTTTTGGTGATTGT
This sequence comes from Guadua angustifolia, assembly GCA_036346375.1. NCBI lineage: Eukaryota > Viridiplantae > Streptophyta > Magnoliopsida > Poales > Poaceae > Guadua > Guadua angustifolia. Next base: position 23,571,767 of record CM070520.1, read on the forward strand.
GGAGAATGTCTTATAGACTCAAGCATGTAAGCTTTACACTGTTTTGAAATTTCTACTATACTATATATATTGGGATTGTTTGATGGCCCCCCTCATATATTATTTCTGGCTCCGCCACTGAGCACGAATACAACCCTGTCAAACATGCATACGAAAACAATGAAAAGGAGAGTCAAAAGAGTGTCTTTTGTTTTCCAATTTTTCAAAGGAAACAAAATTCCGAAGAAGGAACTAAATCAACGCAACAGACCAATCTTTCCTCGAGCCCAGGTTTTACATTACCGAACCGAGTTTGGAAATCACCGCCCTCCCCCGGCTGTATCAATTTTCATCAAATTTTCATCAAAAATCAAAGATGGAATCAATCACCAGTTCACCACCACTGCACGCTACATAGTAGAAATTGTAGACCAAAAAGTTATGTTTTTGAGACTAAATCTACTGTTAAAATTCTAAGTTACATGGTTAGTCATTATACATCATTATATGGTTTTAAATATGCCTAATCTCAAACAAAGGCAGAAATAAAAAATATGTAAAACAGCATTAACTGGTGTAGTAGCGCACCTGTGCGTCGCCCCAAATATATATGGATCACGCACCTTCAATCGCCTGGATTCCTAACGTGGTCCGAACGTGGCTTATAGCTCCTGAATGAACATAATTATATAGCTGCATGTTTTTCCTTCCGCCAAAGAAAATTTACACATGCTTGACCACAAATTCTACCAAAGTATTAGCAAATCAGCATTTATAACATAATAGAACTTTCAGCAAAGAAGTTCCCATGGGCTGAATGAAGCAAATAAGAGCATGGTAATTTTTTATGCACGTCCCTTTATGTTAAGTACACAAAATAGTGAGAAATAATCACCATAAAAGGGTATCCTAGCTACTTTTATTAGAGAATAATTAGTCACAGGTGTGTGTTGTGTCATCAACAATCTGTGTATAACTAATGTTGCACGGAATCAACAGCACACTAGGCTAAAATTTATCAGATTTATTTATATTGGAACATTAAAAACAGGGAATATAATACTAACAGAGGAGGTACCAATTAGAGGATCTAACCTTTAGCCACATGTTTGGTACTGCGCCTCATTCCTTTTTGGTCAAATTGTACACTCCTTTTTGTCACAAAAGTGGGTATACATGTTGGACCAGTCATAGAGAAGAGCAGATTATACAGGAAGTAGGCAGTACTAACAACTCCGACGAAGTCAACGATATATTGGATGATATGAATTGTGCTTTCCGATGAGGATATGTTGCACGATGACAATCTGCATCAGATGTTGTACGATGTAGAAGGGAACCGTGAAGAGAGAGAGTATGGTAAATTCTAGGGCTTAATGGATGACTCAGAGAAACCTTTGTTCCTGGGTTGAAAGTCAAAATACATAAGATTGTTATCCATACTTGAACTACTGAAATTGAAGGAAAACAATGGTTGGTCCGACAAGAGTTGGTTGGTCCGACAAGAGTTTTATGGCATTGTTAGATCTATAAGTGGATATGCTTTCAGAGAGAAACGAGTTGCCGATAACAAACTATAGAGCCAAGAAGGTTTTTTGTCCCTTGGAAATAGAAGTAGAAAGAATGCATAGATGTCTGAACGACTATATCTTCAACCATAAAAAGCACACATACTTGTATGTATGTTTAGTGTGCAACGCTGTAGGATCAAGGATAACTGACTAGAGGGGGTGAATAGTAGGTTTTTAAAATTCTTTGCCTCTAATTGCAATAAATGATCAAGTAATACTAGAATTAAAAATTTTAACAATTAAAGCCTCAAACGTCTAGGTTTCACTAAGTACTCCAACAAGCTATATCTAAGCAATTTAACAAACCAAGAGAGATGATTAAATATAAGTAAACTAGGAAAGTAAATGTCATACTGTGCATCCTCGCTTTGAATTTTTGGGCTTTCGGCCGTGTGACCTAGGGTCGTCGGGCAGGTAATCTCGGGAGTGTTTGGCCTGTCTGGGAGGGTTAGGGTTAAAAGCTTTAGGCGTGGGAGGGGTTTTATGGAATTTTCCCTTCCCACCTACTTTTCTCCTAATCTCTCTCTCTTCTCCTAGTGTGTGGCTGAGATTTGCTTGGGGCGCTGCCTCTTTTTCTTTTCTCCCCAGCCCTGCCGATGCTTCTTCCTCCTCCCCCATCTAGCCTCCCTGCCGACTTCCCCCAGGCTCCCCCTGCGCCTCCTCTCTTTCCGGCTAAGCTGCCCCCTGCCATTCCCTGCCTTGCCGACCCCAGCCGCCCCTCCCCTGGACTTCCTCCTGGCTCAGCGGCAGCAGAGGCAGCAGCTCCAGCAGTCGGTGGCAGCAGAGGCAGCAGCTCAAAGAATGGGAGGTAGCAAAGACCAAAGAACAAGACCAGTAGCACCAAAGAAGAAGACTCGGCTTTCCTCTAGCTCCCTCCCTGCAGGCCGGTGAGCCCCAGCTCCTCCCCCTTCCTCCATGGAAATAGCTTTGAGGTATATATTTGGGGGGGATTAGCTTGCCTACATGGTGTTTGATGAAATGCCTAGCTGGGTTTCATGAGATGAAATGATTTTTGCATGATTGTGTTGTGTCCTAGTGATTCAAGATGTACTGGTTTTGAGGTGTTAAAGCCTGTTCAAAACACCATACAGTCATGTTGTGTAGGAGTACCATAGCATTCTTAATTTGAAATAATCCAATGAATATGGCAGTCATTTGTAGAACAAGAAAATTCTTCCTTTCGTAATTCTTATGTGGCACACTTTTATTTAGAATGCAATCAACCTTTCCAAAAGTGGGGGGTCTTAAGGCTAGTGTTAGAAAGAGTGCAGACCAAGATCAAGATCTTGGTGTGTTACCCTTGAAACTGCGAAGGAAAATTATAGCAGGGTTTGAAAGGCCATTCTTTTCCTCCTTGTTTATCTTCTGCATGTGGGCGTTTGTCTTAACAAATTACTTATATGTAGCCTAGTAGATGGATAAGGATACTGATTGATACAGATTACAGTATTATTGTTGCAATATCAGAATTTGAATGAGGTACCAGATTTGACATTTGGTATAGATTCATGCACAGAGTATCCCTCAACCCCTCATGATAATAAATTATAATTGAATATCGTGTGATTCCATCTATTGCATATAACCTTCTATTCATTTCTCGGCAGTGTGAATCTTTTCATATTCTTATAAATAACTGACCCATTTTATTCAAGATATGCTTTTTAGATGCGATCCAAGATATTTTGGTAGTGATGCATGCTATTATTAGGTTCTGTTCTAAACACATCACCTGTAGGATCATGTAGAAAGTGCTCTTATAAAAATGTCGGCTTGTCAGATCACAAGAAGTCATAAATAAGTACTGTTTTAGCACAAAATTCTACCACTTGCTGTGCGATCAATAATAAACCTTCTCCTTGTGTGTGTGAGTTGATTCAAGCTTCCATTAGCATGAGTGATTATTATTTATCTCTAGTGATTGGTAATAAAAGGGAGAATCTGTGAGTATGTTGATGTTCTTCATTGTGATCTTTTACGTGAGTAAACCCATGATCACTGCTTGGCTTACATGTAATGGAGCTTAGAAATTGTAGTGTACTGTTGTTAGTTGAAAAAGGGGCATTTGTAAATCTGTGTTCTGTGCTCTTATGGAATTGAGAAAGATAAGGTTCAGAAAAGAGGCTCTTAGTGCATGGTGGTTATTAGCAATGGAGGTATATTAGAAGTTTGAGGTTCATGTTTAGAATAGAAATGTGCTTAACCTTCGCCTTAATCCTTTTGAATCTTCATATTTATAAGGCTACTTGTGGCAAGGAAAGGGGTGATGGGAAACTTGACATAAAACCTAATGGTTTGGTTTAGAAGTAATTATTCCCAAGTTCAAATCCAACCATGTCCTTTTAGTTTCTATTCGGGTATTGTGTGGCTATTAGAATATCATTTTGGAATGACTCTATTTTAATTGTTGGCTTGAAGTGTATGCTTCTTTATGACTGATTGCTACTGAACTATCTGACTAGAAGGGATTGAATGACCAAAAAACATGCAACTGGATATGCAATCAGTTTTTTTTAACCTTCTTCCTAGTAGATTTTCCAGTTATTTAGTGTTGTTCATGCTTCTTTAATTTCCATTAAGTTTGTGATTGTGACAATCGTGCCTTGCCCTATCTTGGGTTGCTGTTCTCTAGGGTTGGTGGTTTCTAGCGCTGCAATGGGCCGCCAGTTTCTCGCCGAGGTTAAAGGCAAGTGCATCCCCTAGAGCGTTAGTAGGGTGTTAAATTCTTTTCTTGCGATAAGAGTATGAAAATTCTAATGATTTGGTTATGTTTAATAGCATATCTAGAAGTTGTTCTTAGCATGGTAATGAGGATGGATGAATGTTAGCAATGGGAAGGTAAGTTATTCAATTTCTATTATTGCAACGCCTTATGAATTGTACAAATGAGTATGTTTGTTGATGCAAAGGATAGAGTGATTAAATGATAATAGGTGTGTTATATTCATGTTTGTGTTGTGCTTATAAACATGTCACTTGCATTTGCGCATTCATTACAGAAGAGGCGACCCATGTTGATGTGGGCCTCTGTACTCACACGTAGTGAGTACAAAAGTCCTACCTCGTAGTCCCATCCACGGATGGGAGCGAGTTAGTAAGAGTAGGCCCCGCCACGGGATGGTTGGGATTGAGGGTGCACACCGACGGGTGTGCACTCAGTTAAATATTAACATTTACTTATATTTATCGATGGTTTTTACAAATTTCTTAGATTTTCTTGATTTTTTCTCTAGTGGTGAATTTTTTTAATATAAACTTAAGTAATATATAAAGAAAAGAGTAAAAAGCTTTCAACAATGAAATAAATAAAAATTTCATTTAATACTAAAAAATATTCAAAGATCTAATTCTAAATTTAAAAAGTTATATCAAAGCAATTAAGTATGAAATGAAAGGAATTAATGATTCTTGACTAACAACAGTAATATTGTTAGATTTAAATAAAATTAATCCAGCATTAATTTCACCTGAAAAGTTTATATTATCTTCTGACTGGATATACCTATCGTAGTAAAAATATCAAGAAATAATGAATGAATTTGTTGAATTTAAAAATTCAAAAATAGAAGAGGTGAAAATCTGAAAAAACCAATGTCAGAATTTTTGTAAATTAAATATAAAATATCTAGAGCTCAACATTTTACAAAAGACTAATACAGCCATAAGAAACCTTTAAAAAAGTTTGAAAAATATTTAAGGAAATATAAGCTCCAATTAAATTAAAAACAAAATGCACAAATCTAGCACAGTGTATTGTTAGAATATTTATAAATTCTACAAACGTCATGTTAGTTTGAAAATTTGATAGGATAATATAATTTATCCAAATTAAAGGAGATGTAGTAAAATTCTCATTAAATTACCAATAGGATAGCTAACTGATTCATTGAATCAAAACCGGCTAAGCTAGCTATCCAAACTCTGATTGCGCGTTGTGTCACAAGCGCGTGGGACCAATCAACTAAGCGGACCCATCTGTCAGCTGAAGATCTCTATCTTCATCTTCCTTAGAGCACCGGAGTCTCGAAGCTAATTCGTGTTGCCTGTAGCTCGCACCAGCGTAGCAACCTCGCACTGCGGAGAGCCTGGTTCATCCCCCTCTCCTTGCCATGCTGCAGCCTCCTCTAGATTTCCCGCAGCTCACCCATACCGACCTCTGTTCAGCGCCGCAAAACTCCTGAGGGCCTGTTTGGCAACAAGGTTTTTTCATAGTTTCTAGACAAAACCATGGTTTTAGAGAAAAACTCTGTTTTAGAAACCAAGAGGTGTTTGGTAGCCCTTAAAAAAACTCTGTTTTAAAAACCATGGTTTTCACAAAACCATGGTTTTTTCTCTGTTTTGGAAACTTTGGTCTTGGGCAAATTTTTCTGAGCGTTGGCACCAAAACAACTCCCAAAACTTTGTAGCCAAATAGTTGAGAGTTCCAAGAAAAACCATGGTTTTAATGGGGTTTAGTAAAACCATGTTTTTTATGCCGAGACAATTCCCAAACCATGGTTTTGCAAAACCATGGTTTTACAAAACCTTATTGCCAAACAGGGCCTGAAGCATTCACACTAGATATCCAATCTACTCTATAGTAAATTACCGACTATAAAACCCGTCCCGGGATCGCCTTAGAGTGCACTTCACCTCCCCTTAACATTCATCTACCATTATTCACCAAGCAACGCAAATTTCTTCCGATTTGACTTATAGCTGAAGAACCCTAAATCTTGAACCAAGACTAAATTGCACCGATACACTCAACCAATCCCAAATTCCGTTGAACTCTATCCTCAACACTACACAAGGAAAAAAAAACCCTAAAAAAAGTTGGGTCTCCCCAACGAGAAGCTCGCCGCCCCTTATGCTCTTCTTCCTCAACCACGGCACATGGTGGCAACCTCAACCAAACCTCCTCTAACACTAAAAGAAGGTAAAATGGAATGCTAAGGACTCGTAGATGCTTTATCCGGAACCCATCATGCCCGACTGTGTAACATCCTAAAATTTGGTTATTTTTAATTTTGTAATTTATTTTGAATTCTTGAGAATTTCTGGAATTTATTTGAATTTAATTGAAATTTCTAAAAATTAGTTTTCTCTAGAAATTAATTTAATAATGAAAAGTTTTAATAAAATATAAATGGAAATATTTTATTTGAGTTCAAAATGTCTTAAAATATTTTCTGGATTTTTTCTAGAATTTTTCTAATATTTTTAATGCCTCAAATAATTCAAATGAATTTTTGGGATTATTTTTATTGAAAACAATTGAAATTCGGATGAACAGTAAAGGGCTCGGCCCATTACTGTGCACGTCGGCCCGCTCGGCCAGGAAACCCTAAAGCCGCCGAATGTTGGCCGTTCGATTCGCATCGCTCGGCTGAGGATTGCTCGCGTCGCTTCGCCTCGTCGGTCCGTTCGATCGTTGACGTGTGGACGGCGGAGATTGAGCCTCGAAGCATCGCAGCCGTTTCCGGAAGCGCCGCCGCCGCGCCATTACCGCCGAGGCAAAACGTCGCCATTACTCGCCGGCGAATGACTCTTCCGCTTCGTTAGCCAGTGCACGGTATAAAGCACCTCGTTCCGCACACCTTGAGCTCTTTCACGCATCCCATGGACCACCGTAGAGCACGCACGCCTTCGCCGAAGTTCCGTGTCACTCCGCCGTTGTTTGCGCCCACTCCGGTGACTCTCCGCCGTCGTCGTGACCACCGGAGTACTCCTCGCGTTGAGCCGCACCAGAGGGACTACTTCTTCTCGCCGGAGTCGCACCGGAGCGCCCTCGGAGCCACCGTCATCTTCAACTCCGGTCATTTTTGCTCGCAATGCCTTCGCCGAGACTCCGAGCTTCATCGACCGTTCGATCGTCGCCCAACGTCCCTGATTCATCCACGTCGTCTCCCAACCGGTGAGTCTCATCTTCTAACCGTAGCCGTAGATCTAAAGATGAAGGGCTAGGATAGAGCCACGTGCCTGACGTCGGGATCGCCCGCGTGTGCTTCATGATGAGTTAATAGTAGCCGTTGGATCTTGGATGTAAGGTTACGATTTAGCCACGTAGTCGCATTAACAGTAAACTTCATCTTCACTTATCAGCCGTTAGATCTTGATCGAATGATCCGTATGTAGCCACGTAGTCTAGAAAATCATAGCCGTTGGATCTGTACTAAATAACGCTTGGTGGATTTGATCTAGACCGTTGGATCTAGGATGTGCGGTGCGGATGCGCCCACGTGTCGCGCGCCGGAGTAGCCACGTCGCCCATCATGCCGCGGGTTTTTGATTTAATATAGGCCGTTGATTTTGTAATGAACGTTCAAGATTGCGCCGCGCGCCGGGCTAATCCCGTGTTGACGCGTGTAGCACGGGGACCGAGCGTCGCCAGCCAGCCTTCGTCGGCCGTCGCCGCCGGATTAACGCCAGCCGTCTGATTTAGATCTGGTGGCTGAGGTGAGGACACGCGTCAGATAAAACCGAACCTTCGCATACATCTTGACCGTTCATTTTGAATCGAACGGTCGAGATTCGATCAACCTTTCGGTTGATAATTCATTGCCGCGTGTCAACCAGATCTAGCCGTTGATTTTTAATCGGTGGATGAGATGTTGCCACGTGTCGACTCCGCAGTAACCTAAACCGAATCGTCGCATGAATCGTGGTCGTCCATTTTTAATCGGACGGTTGAGATTAGATCTAGACTCGGTTGATAGTTCTTCACCACGTGTCACGACCAGATCATGCCACGTGTCATGCTGATGTCATCAGTGGGGCCCACTTGTCGGTGCTGGCACAGTAGATGCTGACGTCAGCAGTGACGTCATGCTGGCGTCATAATTCCGATTTTCCCTAATAAAAATATTCGACCGAAAATGTTTTTGGTGCTGACGTCATAAATAGTTATGCTGACGTCATAAACGCTGAATTTTCAGTATAAAAATAAATAAAGAAATTTGGTTTATTCTTTTTGATTTATTTTAAAACTTCAAATGGCTATAACTTTTGTGTTTTAACTCCGATTTGAGTGATTTCAATTTCTAAAAATTTGTAAAATCAAGATTTATTTATTGGCGAATTTTGTGGAATTTTTAGAGTTGAGTTTACTCTCTAGAAAATATATTTATTGTGTGAACATATGATTTGCGTGGACGTTGATTTGCCGGAGACTTACGAGGGGGAATTCTTAGAGCAAGGTCAAGCTTCGAGTCAGGATCAACATCTCTTTGAAGGCAAGTTATGCTTTGACCATGTTGCTCCTAAATTTTGAAAATATATTTTGTCTTAAACTATGCATGCTAATTCAACTAAAAATGGATTTAATTATTTTGGGTGAATTAGCTAATCAACCAAATTGTTTATGCCACCTTGTTGTTATTATTCATATGCCATGATATCTTTGATAAACCTAAGTGGACAATATTAGTTTGTTGAGATGATATTGTGCCAACACGGGAGGCTAGACCGTGAGTAGTTGCTTAGTCTTGCATATAACGTGAATGATCTTTTTAATTACAAATGTAACATTGACTAAAGAATAGTGAATGCATTTTGATAAAAGGTAGAATGATGTTGGTATCGAAACTGGAATGTAGAGACCTGTGTGGTTCTGCATGAAAGATGATTACGGTCATGTGTTGCACCGTTAAATAACTTGGGGTGGAATTGATTTAGACTGGGGCAAGTGGATCGAGGCTTTGTGCCAGGTGGGCCTGTGTGGCAACTGGGATGGGTTGAGTGTTGTGAGGGTTGTGTGCTAAAATTTGAGAGAAGGAAGTCTTGCCTTGGTCAGTTAAGGACCTTACCTTGCAAGCCTTTGACCTGAGTCTCTCGTATAACCACATGTCTGAATGGGAAGACCTAGTTTAGTAGGATTCTGATGTCTTACCTTTGATACCTCGGGGTGGCGATTACACGGGGTAATCAGACGGGGAGCGTGCTCGTGCTTGCTTGGTACCCTATCCAACGGTGTTTGTCGGTCCTATACTTGACTCGAGTGAGGGAAGTGATAGTGAAGGCAACACGGAGAGGTTCTTAGGCTAAGATAGAAGTCTCTGAAAAGCTTTGTTACGGTTAATCGCTTTTGTGGTGTGCGACTGTATCTTGTGGGTAAAGTGTACAACCTCTGCAGAATGTCAAAACTATTCGAATAGCCAAGTCCACGGTGCTGAACAATGCTCGGGGATTACAGTCAAGGGGTAGTGTTTGAAAATAAAATGGGTTGGAAGGCTGTGTGCCAAAATAAGTGATGAATGTTGATTAGGGACTGTGTGTCCAAAACAATGTGGAAAACAAATTGAGAAATATAATGGTTATATGATTTTGATGCTTTCAATCTAAGTAAATGGTAGTTTAAAATATTGATGCAAAAGCAAAAACAACCCGTAAAGCCACTTCTTTGAATAAGCCATGCATGTAGTAATAGAACTGCATTCTGTGCATGACTTGTTGAGTACGGTATGTACTCACCCTTGCGGACAAACTTACCAGAAGAAGAGACTATGCCTGCCTATGAAGAGGAGTTCGATGAAGAGCCAGAGAACTAGGGAAGCAAGCCTCAGTCAGGGCGCCTGTGGTGAAGATGGATTGCTACGATGTTATTTACCATTCCGCTGTTGAATTATATTACTCTGATTATTGTAAGCTTTGTGTGGCAGATTATTGTAAGGGACCATAAGGTCACACAACTCGTTTATATACATGTTTGCAGTACTTATTTAATATTCCGCTGTGTATGATGTGATATTATACCCTGTTTAGTCTGTGTGCACTAGTGTGATCCTGGACTAGTGCAGAATACACAGAGTGTCCGGATTTGTAAATTTGGGGCACGACAGACTGGTTGTCTTTCGTCGACGTAGCTTGGCCGCTGCCACTCCGCCTTGGTGGTAGCACACTCCACTTCGCCTCTAGCTGAATCGGCACCACCCTTGGGTGCACACGGGTCGAAAGATGCTCACCGCACTAGTGGATAATTGTAACACCCCATTTTCAATTCTTTTGCCAAAATGTAATTTAAATTAATTAATTCAAATATTTGGATTTTCTTTGGTGTTTTAGTTATCCTGGCATCTCTATCCGTTCGAAAATGGAATTTATTCCAAATTCATCAAAAAAAATATCGAAAAGTCCCAAAACTAGAAAATCTTCCTTGTATCAAGTTCTCTCTGTCCAACTTGATCCATTTTTCCTGACCCAGACCTTTTTCTTTTTCTTCTTCTCTCTTTTCTCTTTCCTTCCTTTTTCTCTCTCCTCACGACTTTCTATTCATCCTCCAGAAAGCAGCCATCCTGCTTGTCTCTCTCCTCCCTCCATGGCCTCTTCTTTCCATCTATGGTGTGATCAACCGAGATACTTTCTAACATGAGCCAACAGCGTCACGGTGTGCCCCTAGGCTAGACCAATCCATTACTCAGCCGTTTCCACTTGTTCCTCTCCCGAAATCATATTTATTTCAACAAAAACCGACACCATCAATTCTTTGAATTCGGCCGTTTTTGTGCATTTTCTTGCATGGCCGAGGCACCAAACATCTTCCATTGACCTTTCTTATCCGCGTGCTCACCTTCCCAAAGTTCCCCACCACTCCTTTCTCCAAAAAATTTGAACGAACGCCGCTCTCGATGTCGACCAAAGATATCATCGTGTCAACTTTTGCTCTGATGAGTCAAATCAAATTCTGTTTGTGTCACTTTGAGTCTCTCATCGCATGGAGCAAAAGCCCTCAAGAAATTTCTATTTTGGTGCAGCGGTTTGGAAGAATCGAAGAAATCTTCATTAGTGTTGTTCATCGCTTTCGACATCGATTGCGGGCACTCTGGTCATCTCCTGCAAAATGCGGCACCACTGTTGGATTTGTGTCATCGAGATCTTTCCAGTGCTCACTTTTCCTAACCTCTCCACCTCCTCCCTCATAGGCGCAAGCCATAGTAGCCCCTACAGCCTCCTCCTTGAAGTAGCCAAATCGTCTATTGTAGCATTGCTACAGTGTGCTTTCATTTTTACTCGATTTTCTCTCCCAGTGAAACTTCGAAAAGCCCGTTCTTTCTTATACGAACTCCGTTTGAGCTCATTCAAATTCCTAAATTCATGCTCTATCTGCCAGTACCAATTTTATAATTTTTAGATTTTATTTGTTTTTCTATTATTTATTTGTTGCTCCGTTTTTCGCATAGTTGAAGAAGTAACTGCTGTCGTTGACGATAGTGCAGAGCAGCAGAGCGAAGTGTCTCATCTCATCAATGAAGGCAAGTCTCCTTGACGCACGTTGATCCTATGGTTTACAAATGTTTTACAACATGCATTGCTATTTATATAAAAATGATGTTAAATATAGGTTGGTAGTTAATCCGAATTGTTATTACCACCTTGATATTGAAATCCATACTTATTTGTAACCCTAGGTTGTTGTGATATATCATAATCATATTATGTTGTGATATATTTTGTTTAGTGCGTTAGATGAGCTTAATTACGAAGTTGATTAAAATACCTATGGATGGGTTGCTTTGAAAATGTTGTTAAAGTGTGTTTTAGAAAATTGTAGCAAGGTAATTGCTGTTGTAATTGCAAAATAAAAATGATTTAGACTTGGGCGGCATGGTATGTTGGGCAGGTGCGGATGGAGCACTAGTCTTTGTTTGTGCAAGTACCGCCCCAAGTCAGTTAAGGACCGACGCTTATGATTGTCCATTCTAAGCACAACAGTATAACCACATGTCAAAATGTGCACGACCTGGCTAAATAATTTGTAATAGTATAACTTAGACTCATCTGATGGTTGAATGTGGGTGCCGGATGGAGGCAAGTTTGTTTTTCCCACACGGCGCAAAGAGGGGGCTTCTGACTGGGTGGATGGAATCCTTCAGCGGTGAAACCTTAGCGGGTAGATTTGGGTTAGATTATTGCATTGTAAAGGTCTTGTGATATTCACTTTGTCGCACACCAAAGTAAGCGTGTTATGGCCGACAATAAAAGTGAAATATCTCTTGTGGGTAAAGTGTACAAACTATGCTCAGTTTCTGCGGTGAAATATGTTTTTCCTTTTTCATGCCTACATTGACAAAAGGGGAGAAATAAGAAAAAGGCATCTGTTTTTGGAAAAATGTTGGGGATAAATGTGGAAAAGGCACTTTTTATCTTTCTTCTCTGGTCATAGTAAAAAATTGTTCCTTTCTTTGGATCATAAGCTTTTGTGAGAGTTTTCTTGGTTTTTAGAGCATTCGTGGATAATTTGTTCTTTCCTAGAGTTTTCTCTAACTCTCTTCCTGCTAACTTAGTCATGTTCTTTGCTTTCTCTTGCATTTGGATAAAGTGTGGTTTTTGTTAATCAAATTGCTTTCTTTTTTCTATTTCAAACTCAAATTTGTTTATTTTCGGTGTTTGCCAATATACTCATCAAGGGAGAGATTGAGAGACCATGTGGTGGTCCATCTATGTTTGTGATGAGTAATTGACTATGTTTGAGCCTATAGTGTTCAGGTTCGAGTTTGATATGAGCTTGTTTTGTCGTGAGCAATTTGGTTTGAGTGAATGTGGTCTTGTCTAGAGTGGTCATGACCTTGTCCAGAGTAATCATGACCTTGTCTTGAGTGGTCGTGGCTTCACCACTAAGTAGTCATGATGCTCCTAGAGAGGTCGTGCTCTAGAGTGGTCACTCTTAGAGTACTCATAGCTTTTGTGACCTCTAGGATAGTCATTTCCTAGAGTGGTCATGGCCTATATGACTTCTAGAGTGGTCGTGTGCTTTGTGACCTCTAAGATGGTTATTTCCTAGAGTGGTTATGGCCTTTATAACCTCTAGAGTGGTTGTGGGCTTTGAGACCTCTAGAGTAGTTATTTCTTAGATTAGTCGTGGCCTTTGTGATATCTAAAGTGGCCGTTCCCTAGAGTAGTTGTGACCTCTAAAAGAATGGTCATAACCACTTGGAAAGTGGTCTAGACCTCTATAGAAGTAGTCATGGCCTCTGTTTGAGTAGTTTAGACCACTTGTGGGAGTGGTCTAAACCTCTAAGGACAACTTGAAAAGTGGTTATGCCCTTGTTGAAATGGTCTAGATCATCGTGAGAGTGGTTCAGACTGCAAGGACCACTTGAAAAGTGGTCGTGACCTCTGTGGAGTGGTCTAGACCTCTAAGGACCACTTGAAAAGTGGATGTAATCTCTATTGGAGTGGTCTCAGCCTTTGTAGGAATAGTCTAGACCTCTAAGGACCACTTGAAAAGTGGTCATGACCTTTGATAGAGTAGTCTAGACCACTGTGGTAGTGGTCTAGACCTTTAAGGATCACTTGGAAAGTGGTAGTGACCTCAATTAGAGTAGTCTATACTATTGTAGAAGTGATCTAGAACTCTAAGGACCACTTTGGAAGTGGTCTTAACCTCTATTGGATTGGTCTAGACCTCTAAGGACCACTTAGGAAGTGATCGTGACCTCTAATAGAGTGACTTTGAGTAGTCACACCAAGAGTGTCGTGGAGTGCATGAACCCTGTATCCACAAGGCAGGCATGGGTCATCCAGAGAGGATGGGTCAATGATCGCAAGAAGATGGATACCACATGGGCTGCTTCCAACGTGCGCAATAAGGAAACTCTAAAGATAGCAACCGACGTTGATTAGGTACGATATGATCGTAATCCTGACCGTTATCATGTTCAATGGATAAGGATAGAGATAGAATCGCCACCTTGTAACCGATCAGGACTCTCCTTTGTAACTGCACCCCTCTACTATATAAAGGGGGGTAGGGTAACATCATCATCAGATCATCAGCAGTAAGCTAGATACTCATAATCTCAAAGCACAGGACTAGGGTATTATCTCCTCCACGAGAGTCCGAACCTGTATAATTCCTACGTCTTATGCTACCATCGAATTTGGATCCAACGCCTAGTCTCGTTTTCATTATTGCCGACAACAAACGTCAACAGTGACTTTGAGTGGTCATTGCCAAAATTAGTCTTTGGTTTTGAGAGATCACAGCCAAGAGTGGTCATGGACTAAAGTGGTCACAGCCAAGAGCAACTTTGAGTTATCACTACCAAAAGTGGTCTTTGGCTTTGGGAGATCATAGCGAAGAGTGGCCATGGACAAGAGTGGTTTTGGACCAAAGTGGTCATGGACTAAAGTGGTCACAACCAAGAGTAGTCTTTGGCATTGTGGGGTTATGGACTAGGGAGATCATGAAATGAAGAGTGGTTGTGGATCAAGGTGGTAATGGTCTAATTGATCCCGGGTGGGATGATTTGATATTTGATTGATCACTATTACTTGTATGGTTTCTTGTGCATGTTATCTGGAATAATACTGTGTGATGGTTTACTTGTCTATGTTGGTTGCACGACTCTGAGGCTAGGTTGTGGTGAGGCAAAGTGGATACGAGGGCTAGAGTAGGAGAGTCAAGTACAGAACGATCAAGGGACATTGGAAGATGATTAAGGTTAGGATAAAAGGCATCTGCTTTTGGAAAAATGTTGGGGATAAATGTGAAAAGGCACTTTTATCTTTCTTCTCTGGTCATAGTAAAAATTGTTCCTTTCTTTGGATCATAAGCTTTTGTGAGAGTTTTCTTGGTTTTAGAGCATTCGTGGATAATTTGTTCTTTCCTAGAGTTTTCTAACTCTCTTCCTGCTAACTTAGTCATGTTCTTTGCTTTCTCTTGCATTTGGATAAAGTGTGGTTTTTGTTAATCAAATTGCTTTCTTTTTTCTATTTCAAACTCAAATTTGTTTATTTTCGGTGTTTGCCAATATACTCATCAAGGGAGAGATTGAGAGACCATGTGGTGGTCCATCTATGTTTGTGATGAGTAATTGACTATGTTTGAGCCTATAGTGTTCAGGTTCGAGTTTGATATGAGCTTGTTTTGTCGTGAGCAATTTGGTTTGAGTGAATGTGGTCTTGTCTAGAGTGGTCATGACCTTGTCCAGAGTAATCATGACCTTGTCTTGAGTGGTCGTGGCTTCACCACTAAGTAGTCATGATGCTCCTAGAGAGGTCGTGCTCTAGAGTGGTCACTCTTAGAGTACTCATAGCTTTTGTGACCTCTAGGATAGTCATTTCCTAGAGTGGTCATGGCCTATATGACTTCTAGAGTGGTCGTGTACTTTGTGACCTCTAAGATGGTTATTTCCTAGAGTGGTTATGGCCTTTATAACCTCTAGAGTGGTTGTGGGCTTTGAGACCTCTAGAGTAGTTATTTCTTAGATTAGTCGTGGCCTTTGTGATATCTAAAGTGGCCGTTCCCTAGAGTAGTTGTGACCTCTAAAAGAATGGTCATAACCACTTGGAAAGTGGTCTAGACCTCTATAGAAGTAGTCATGGCCTCTGTTTGAGTAGTTTAGACCACTGTGGGAGTGGTCTAAACCTCTAAGGACAACTTGAAAAGTGGTTATGCCCCTTGTTGAAATGGTCTAGATCACTGTGAGAGTGGTTCAGACCTGCAAGGACCACTTGAAAAGTGGTCGTGACCTCTGTTGGAGTGGTCTAGACCTCTAAGGACCACTTGAAAAGTGGATGTAATCTCTATTGGAGTGGTCTCAGCCTTTGTAGGAATAGTCTAGACCTCTAAGGACCACTTGAAAAGTGGTCATGACCTTTGATAGAGTAGTCTAGACCACTGTGGTAGTGGTCTAGACCTTTAAGGATCACTTGGAAAGTGGTAGTGACCTCAATTAGAGTAGTCTATACTATTGTAGAAGTGATCTAGAACTCTAAGGACCACTTTGGAAGTGGTCTTAACCTCTATTGGATTGGTCTAGACCTCTAAGGACCACTTAGGAAGTGATCGTGACCTCTAATAGAGTGACTTTGAGTAGTCACAGCCAAGAGTGTCTGTGGAGTGCATGAACCCCAGGTATCCACAAGGCAGGCCGCACGGGTCATCCAGGAGAGGATGGGCTGGGCTGACTGCAAGAAGATGGATACCACCTGGGCTGCTTCCAACGTGCGCAATAAGGAAACTCTAAAGATAGCAACCGACGTTGATTAGGTACGATATGATCGTAATCCTGACCGTTATCATGTTCAATGGATAAGGATAGAGATAGAATCGCCACCTTGTAACCGATCAGGACTCTCCTTTGTAACTGCACCCCTCTACTATATAAAGGGGGGTAGGGTAACATCATCATCAGATCATCAGCAGTAAGCTAGATACTCATAATCTCAAAGCACAGGACTAGGGTATTATCTCCTCCACGAGAGTCCGAACCTGTATAATTCCTACGCCTTATGCTACCATCGAATTTGGATCCAACGCCTAGTCTCGCTTTTCATTATTGCCGACAACAAACGCCAACAAAGGACTTTGAGTGGTCATTGCCAAAATTAGTCTTTGGTTTTGAGAGATCACAGCCAAGAGTGGTCATGGACTAGTGGTCACACCAAGAGCAACTTTGAGTTATCACTACCAAAAGTGGTCTTTGGCTTTGGGAGATCATAGCGAAGAGTGGCCATGGACAAGAGTGGTTTTGGACCAAAGTGGTCATGGACTAAAGTGGTCACAACCAAGAGTAGTCTTTGGCATTGTGGGGTTATGGACTAGGGAGATCATGAAATGAAGAGTGGTTGTGGATCAAGGTGGTAATGGTCTAATTGATCCCGGGTGGGATGATTTGATATTTGATTGATCACTATTACTTGTATGGTTTCTTGTGCATGTTATCTGGAATAATACTGTGTGATGGTTTACTTGTCTATGTTGGTTGCACGACTCTGAGGCTAGGTTGTGGTGAGGCAAAGTGGATACCAGGGCTAGAGTAGGAGAGCTGAAGTACAGAACGATCAAGGGACATTGGAAGATGATTAAGGTTAGGATGTGGTTGCAAGCTAGGAAGACAAGGAACCAGAGAGTGAAGTATTGGTGATGGATATGGCATGTAATGACAAAGTGCACCAGGACTAGGCTCAGAGAGGAGTTGAGATCTAGAACAGTCAAGGAAGCCCAAAACCATCATGGTGAAGCGAATAAGGACATGTGGCGTGCCAAGTGATTTGCGCCCGTTTGCAAGTGAGGATGGTTTGAGGGAGTCCAAATGTGTGAGAGGCTTCGTGAAAAGTTATTGGGACCACATGGAAGGTGACAAAGCATGGAAGATGCTTCATGTGGTTCGATGAAATGCAAATTTGAGCTCACTCAAGCGAAGGAGGATCATTGGATCAAGTGTTCACGGGTGGAGTAGAGATTAAGTTAATGTTAATGAGTATGGTCAAAACATGTGATGCTGTTAGGTTTTGGGTCATCCTATGTATGAGTAAATGAGTTAATCTCAACCCTTGATGAGTTTCCTTATAGGAGAAGGAAGTTATCCAAGAGTGGAGATTGACTCAGCTATGCTATAAATGGAGACCTGGAGGGATGTCTCCAATACCTTAGTTGGAACCAAGGTCAGAACCAAGGCTTAGAGAAGGGTTCTTTAGTTTATTTATGCTTTGTTGATTTTTACCCTCTTGGAGGTGTGGCTTTGTAACAATTCCTCTCGATGTAATGCAAGATCCAAGTTCTTCTATGTCTGAAATTTAATTTTGTTCTTGCATTTTTGCTTGGTTCTTTTATGCAACTTGAGTTGTGATTCACCTCTTTCTACTTGTTCTGTCTCAACTAGATCTATGATGCATAAGAGGTTAAGGAGTTCATCAAGAACATGTTTCAACCTAGCAAGATTCACTAGAACTTACCATTGCTCAAGTGTTTGGTCTCACTTCTTTTTAAGTCTTTGATCTCTTTTTGGTTTCTTTCTCTCTTAATCTTGTGCTACTAAGGATGAATGATTGATGGATGAATTTTCTAGAGATCATATTCCAATCATCTAGGCAAATTTTGAACAAGATCTTGGATTCATCTCAAGAAACCCGTAGATCTTTTCTTGACTCGTTTGATAGGTGTTTCCTTGGGGTCCTTACTTGTTGTGACATATGAGAAATCATCTTGATCATCAAAATCCCCATTAGCAAGCCTAAGGTAAAGTAGGTGGGTTTTAACCTCATCTTGGTGTATCTTTCCTTCAAAATGAAAAAGGTCAGAATTTTAACATCAATCCTTGTGATTGAAGATTTGAATAGGTTCCTGACATCTATAGGAGGGTGCATGTAAAGTTTTACATGATTTGAATCAGCCGATTAAAAGTTATATCGATTCTTGTCTTTGAAATCGTATTGATTTTACTGTTCATCCCAATTTTACTGTTCACCCGAGAGCGCTGGACGTTTGCCCAACACTAGTCTGGGTGAGCCCTTTATTTGGTTCTTTTAGAAAAATAGCTTGAATGCTCTTTTGTCTGATGCTGCTGGTCTGATTGAGCCATTCAGTTAGCCCTTTTAGAAAGGAGACTTCAAATTTTTTGAGGAGAAATTTTATTATTTGGCTCTATTCACCGCACTGTTGTCACCTTTTTGGTCCATTTTAGAAAAGTTAAGTGGTCATGTTAGGTCATTTAATAGTAGTATGTATAGTCATTTTTCATTAACTAATTTGGTCTTCTTTGGTCTATGCGTACGGTTGACTGTGATCTGTGGAAAATATAACGAAACGGAGGGATTAAACAGAGGCATGCCAATGCTGGCAAATGCTTACAAATTAATGAGTAGCGAAGCTCCAGTTAAAAAAAAAAACCTCTCATGGTTGTTAATGGAAATCTCTCATTTGATAGTACTCTAACTACTATATATATATAATTTTTGAGAGGTACGGTCGGACGCCATCCCGCTATGTAGCGTCAAACGCAGTCTCTACATCTCTAAGATATAGTAGCTACAGTATTATTATTATTTTTTTAAAAAATTAAGTTTTTAATTTTTTTAATCAAACAATCTCGACACGTGGCATTAATTTTTATTTTTTAATTTTTTAAGGAATAAATTTTTTAAAAAATATAAAGCAATATTTTCACAATTTTTTAAAAAAATTAGTACTTTTTTTTTAGTTTTTCCAAAAAAAATCCTCTCTTTTGTAAAATTTCTATCTATTTAAACACTTCTTTCCGCCGCAGCAATGCGGAGGACCATGGAGCAGCTAGTTTGATAGTACATTTTGAATAACTAGAATTGGTTTAAGTATCTGAACGACATTAATCCATCTGTCGACACTTAACACATGCAGAAACCCCCGACGACCTGTCTTGATTCACCATCAATTAATGAGTCAATAACCAATTGACATGCACACAGGCTATATGCTTGCATGCATATGGGCCTAACAATGATCAATCTCAAATGTAATTCAACAGAGAGTAATTAACACACGCACAAAACATTACCACTTATCTAAACATCAGACATGCACATCAATTATCTACTTAATTAAGCCATCTTCACATCAATTATCCATCCATCTCTTCAGCTAGCCCCGATCTCCATTAAATCAAGGTGCGCACTTGTACGATATTATACGTATTCAGGTACGTAACTCGTACGTAGTATTACTCACCTCTCCTCTCACACGTGTGCGTTGCGCCCATGTACGTGTCTGGCGGCGTCTCAGGTGGCGCCGGCGGCGCTGTCGACCTTGAAGGGCTCCCAGTGCGGCACGACGTCGCTGAAGAACCGGCCAGCGAGGCGCGCCTCGAGGACGGCGATGGCGTCGGGGTGTTTGATGCAGCGCGGCGTCTTGTACTGGTTCACCGACGAGCCGTGCGAGACGCAGAGGTCCATGAGCGCGTCGAAGGCGCCGGGGGTCACGACGCGAATCTCCAGCGGCCCGACGGACCGGTCGCGGCACCGGCACCGGCGGTAGACGGCGTCGAGGCCGGCCTCGACGGCGGCGCAGCAGGCGGCCATGACGCGGGCGACCTCATCGGCGTCGCCGCATTGGCGCGGCGGCGGGGTGAGCTCCCAGAAGAGGACGTAGTGGCCGGGGATGGAGGAGGTGTCGGCGTAGGCGGTGTACTCGGAGAGGAGGCAGCCGAGCGGTGCAAGGAGGCGCTTGGCGGCGGTGACGGCGCGGAGGAGGTCGTCCTCGGAGGTCTTGTCGGTGTCGACGCTGAGGACGACGTTGCGGCGGTGCACGAACCGGAACTGCGGCGCCGCGTTGTGGAAGCCCGACACCTGGAGGATGTCGCCTACCCGGTACCGGTACAACCCTGCACGCACGCATGACAAGGTTAATGCTATGAATAGTTGTCGTTTTAGATATTGATCTGATCTTTAAAATACTAATTTGGTCATTTATTTTTATTATAATATATTTATAAAACTCAATAAAATTATAATATTATGAAACTATTTTTCGAGATAAATTTACACATATAATTTTGATATATCCAATCTAAATATTTAAAAAGATATTGACAATCAAAGTTTGCCTACATCTATGTTCAAAAAACAATAACTATTTACAATCGAAGAGAGTAGTATTTATACAGTTGTAAAAACATCCTCTATTGCAAAAATATGATATATACCTAAGGTGAAAATCCATTAAACATGCGTATTATATCAAGGCCACTAGTTTGGATCGGAGGAATGGCAAAAGCTGTGTTCCATGGTAGAATGGGACTCCCTTCGGTAAAAAAAACCCGTGTCGTTTTTTATATCAGCATGGTTTTTAAAATGCATCTTTAACCACTAATTTATATTGTAATATATTTATAAAACCCATTAAAATTATGATACTATGAAAGTCTTTTTTGTGACAAATCTACACGTACGATTTTCATATATCCAACTAAATATTTAAAAGCATATCGAGAGCCAAAGTTTCAAATGGTTAACTACACGTATATCAAAACAATACATTTTTATGAGCTGTTGGGAGTAACACTTTCATAAAGTTCCTAAATCCTAAGGTCCTTCCTGGAATGTGGGAAACTTTTCCTGATTCCTACATGAATTGAGCCGTTTATTGTGGAATTCGAATTCTTACACATACTAGTTTCATTTGTATACTTGGCACGCCGAGCCTAAAATACGGGGCAGTAAAAGAGGAGAGAGTGGAGCCAAATAAAATGTTGGGCCATGGAACAAGCTTGCAGGCCGTGTCAGTCCAGCTAGACCTCAGCTGCAGAAATGACAAGCCAATGATGAGTGAGACCATGGAAGGCCCTGCCTTTTTGCTTAGTCCTTTCGGTAAGGGGTGCATTATCTTAAGCTCCTTAAAGAAAGAGTGAGATAATGTCACTGCGGTGAAGAAGGAACAACAGATTTATCCGAACAATTTTCCAGATAAAAAGTGATCATCGTAAGTTACTAACTAACAAGTAGACAAAGTAGTTTGAGATTAGTTGGATAAAGTGCATATACAAAAAAAAAAGAGAGAGAAAAAATGTGATTCTTTTTTTTTAATAGTCCATGATAGGAGGGTTATTTGAGTACAGTAAAATTACGGCAACAAACAAAACAAATATAAATTTATTCGAGTAGTAAGACATATGATATGAATTATCTATATATAATTCATGCATCATCCAGCTCTCCCATATAAACATCCTAATTTACATATAATACTAACAAAACCCTTAGTTTACGCCTTACGGACATCCGTTGCAGAGTCACATTCTATGCCTAGACTATTCAGAAAACACATACATTGTCTTTGAAAATGCATTGAGCCTCAAGCTAACAACTATTCCCTGATAAATGTGCCACTCATCTTACTTTAAATATCTCCAATTGTTGGGGACACATCTCTGGTCATTACATGCTACAATAATGAACACTTTGACTTGCAGGAGCACAGTTTAAGGTATTTGTGGATCCATAAGGTGAAATGCAAAACTACAAAGTGAAGCTAATAAATTAATTAAACCGATGGTGTAGAGTTGAGAGAGATGTCAAATTGACTGGACATCATTTTAATAAATGTCAGATCTGGATCATCTTGTTCTTGTGGCATATATTATTGATCCTTCCATAGCCTTTGCATTCTGGTAGCATTAGCTATTGCTCCAGTATGGAATCTTTTTTAACCCAATCATACTAAAATTTATCTCCATGTCTCAATCATGCAGTTTATTCAATAATATGCAGCACCAAGTCTTCAGAATGTAAATTTTTTAGAGAGAAAAAAAGCGGAGCATATCGTTTGCCAGTTGTTATATACCGTTTAAAACACAATCGTGCATTCATAAGCACCCAATTATATTGTATGATCGCGCAAAGAATTTCATGTTAATCTAGTCTTTCTGTTATTAAGTATATCTACTTTATATTAGATTAATTTTTCGTTATTTTGTGTGCTACTTTGTTAGTGCGTACGTTAGACACTCAAAATGATACTAGAGCATACTAATTGAATTGCGATGACAGAGGAAAGGCCATATTAGAAACACAAAAGAAGTATCATGTAGGGAAAATTCATGTAAATGTCTTGCTAATTTGGGCAATTAAACCTACCACGCACAAGATACTCCCCCTATCATTAAATATATATAGGTTGTTGCGGGATTCCTATAGTGAAGCTTTCAAAATTTTGACCATCAAGATGCGAAGAGTATATAAAATTATCACATAAAAATAATGTTAGATGTATCTTGAAAAATACTTCAATAATTTATAGTTTGTATTATTTTTACGAGCGTATTATTTTCAAAAACTACGATCTCACACTTGCATTTGGAGACAGTTAGAGTTTAGAAACAGCTTGTAGTTGGAGGGGTACATATGTCTGACCTGCCCCTTTTTTAATCCCTTCCGTAACTAAAACATTTGCTTCCAATATCTCCTTCACGGGTAAAAGCCAGTGTAATTTCAGTACAGACATGAAATCCTATTGCAATTGCAAGCTAGGAAATAGGTAGTTAGGGTATCTCTAATAATACCACTTCAGCTGTCTTTTAGCTATACCATATCAGTAAAATTCTACGTGAAAAAGAGAGAGCAGGTCAAGAAAGAGAATATGCTATCTCTTCTGCAAGAGATAACCTGATCACGCAAACCAATGCTAAAGTGATGGAGTGTGAAAGGAAAAATGTAATAAGATGAATAATTTTAGAGACAAACTATTGGAAATGTTGTATCTAGTATTGTCTCTATGTGAGTTAGAAGTATCAGAGACAATCTTAAAAGTCTATTGTACATGCCCCTATCAAGAACCCTGTAGGCCTATACCCCCATTGGCCTAGGAGGAGAGGATATCCCAAGCTATATAAATACCTTATTTGGTCAAACCCTCCACGAATTCTACTCCAGATAACCAAGTTCCCATTAATTCAATTTTGTAGCATCTAACCACAAGAAACACAAGCATCTAAAAAATGTGATTTATTTATTTACTTAATCCTTAAATATAAAAGAAATGGAAATTATGTGGTAGGGGAAGATTGCAGTACTAATTCGCACCTTCACGAACTAGACATATATACTCTTGAAAACATAGTATAGTTCTTGAAAATATTTGGCCCACGCAATTGACTTGTAGCTTATAGCTAAATAACTTTTTCTTAAGAAAATGTTAGACCCCAAATCTCAACTCTCAAGGAAAACCGATCGTCAGTAAACACTAGACATTACTTTACTGGTACAAATCCAAAAATAACTTATTAACTTAAGAAGGACAGAAATAAAGGTCGCGTAGTGTGAAGAAATTAACCTAAGCCTTATGATCTGGTTGGATTGAGCCAATGAAATTAACCGAATGAGGCCATCCAACTCTTATATCACCAATCTAATATGAACTCTTATTCCATCCATCATCAACTCTTATTCCATCCAATTCTCATCTCTCTAACCAAAGAAAATTTTGGCTCATCATATCCATCTCTCTTCGGTTCATCCCATTTATCTTACATCACTCTAACCAAATATGTCATCTCTACAAAAGTGGATGACTCTTTCTCATCCACCTTTTCCCTTGAATCAAACTGACCCTAAAATAGGCGAGCAGTGTACTGTGGTCTGTGGCCGAGGCAAGCAAAGGTCAATTCTGTCCTACCGCAAAAGCCAGAATAAAAACTAAAGGAGTAAAAGAACAGACAATGAAAGGCACTAATCTTTTCATCCGAGGCACCCCTGCACTTAGGGAGGTGGCTCTATATGTCCCTCTTTGAAACTTAGATAAATATTAAAGTATAAATGAAGCATAAATAGCAATTACTTACACTTTCCTTTTTTAAAATGTATACAAATTATATTGAGAGGATGATGCATAGTACTATTTTTGAAAACCAGATCACCATGCCAGTATGGTATCAAAACAAAAGGTATTCTCACTGTGCATTTTAATATCATTTTCAGCCCAACTAAAAGAGCAATTGACATATGCATACGTACGTAGTTAAAAAGTTATTTGTAACTTGGCACTCACCCTTCAGAAGTTACTAAGAGCAACTCCAACTCAAACCCCTATATTTTCCCCCTAAATCACTCATTTAGGGGTGGTATAAAAATTAGGGGTACTCTATATCAAATTTGTCTCCAACCCACACTCCCTATTACTCACCCCTATTATTTATCTAAACATTATTATTACTTTGCATCCATGAATTATTATTTTAAAATGAATAAAAAAATGCCAAAGAAAATAATAGGGGCAAAGAGAAGCCCCTTAGATGTAGGGGTGAGAGAGTATCTCCCTAAAATAGAGGTTTATAATAGGGGTTGGGTTGGAGCTTATATTTTTCTAAGTCTCCTTATAATTTAGGATAGGGGGAGGTTTAGGGGGTGGGTTGGGGTTGCTCTAACTTGGTACTCACCTAATCTCAGTCATTGATTTTGGAATCGGACGGCCTTGAATATGTGCAGTTGTTGAACAAAAATGCAGCGAATCAGCGTGAATTGGAGACTTACCAAGAAGGCAAGAATACACCCAAACACGTGCATATAAGCTAACGGGGAGAATTAAGGAGGACGAGGGTACGGTTTGCTCGTTTGGTCAAAGGCCTGCTGTGCCAGCGACCAAGTCGTGAGTTCGATCCAGGTCGACTCACGGGCCTCATTCTAAAAATAAAAACTAGTATGGATACACGTAGACGTGTGATAGTGTGCTCCACTGCTCCCACACGGAAGTCCTACAGCCTAAGCGTGAGTTATGTGTCTACCTGATAAAAAAAGAAGAAGAAACTAGCGCTCGGACGTCCGATTTCTGTTCATCTCATCGGACGCCTCTTGCAATATTTTTTTTCTACGTTTGTAACATTTTTTGCCAACGCATGCAACATTTTTTTGAACGCTTGCAACATCCGTTTATTGTAGCGCATTTCACTGTTTATCGAAGAAAATGTTGTACACGTTGTAACAAAATATTGCACGTATAGAAAAAAAATGTTACAATACGTTCAAAAATTTTGGACATTTGGGCATCCGAAAAAAAAAGTGCCTAACACAGAAGGCAAAGCAACGCAGGGAAGGCACACGCCGCTCACCTGTGAACGTGGTGACCACGAGCTCGTAGTAGCCGCCGACCTCGACGTCGACGAGGTCCACCACCTTCCCCTCCCGGATCTCCTCGCCGTCCTTCTCCACCTTGATGAACTCGTAGTAGCACATGTTGGGCATCAGCGTGTACGCCACGTCCTCGGGCCGATCCAGCGGCCGGAGGTTGATGCCGAAGTAGCACTCCGACGACGCGTACATCGTCGAAACCAACGGCAAGCCGTCGCCGTAGAATTCCAGAAGCGGTATGTACTGTGCCATTGACCCCGTCACTATGACGTCGATGTACTTGGTCCTCGGCCAAAGCCGCCTCACGATGCCGTGCCACGACCCGGCCCCGCACTCGGTGGTGATGGCGTCGGCGAGGGCTGGGTCGGGCCGGGAGACAACCTTGGAGATGGCCTCCCGGCAGGCGGGGTCTGTGACGCGAGCGCCGTCGACGCGGCCAGCGCGGATGTCGTCGCAGAGCTCGCGCCAGTGGCCCTCGAGGAACTTGACGGCGCGTAGGAAGGCGGAGGCGAAGACGGCGCCGACGCGGAGCACCTCGCCGCGGAGGGCGAGGCCGCAGAGCAGCTGCGCGTACATGCTCTGCCGGCTGTCCGAGCACAGGATCGCCTCGTTGGGGCTCGTGTACCGCGTGTACGGGCTGTCCGGCCGCCCGCGGAAGTGGCGGCTCTTGTAGTAGCTCGTCAGCACAGGCCGCGCCACCAGCCCCGACGCCGTCGCGATCTCCGCCTTCACGAACAGCAGGTACATCCCCCTCCCCTCGTCCAGCCCTTGCACGTACCTACAGGCCAACATGCGCATGCCTGAGCCACACGTGAGGAGGCTAAGCGCGCGCGCGCGCGCGACATGGCTAAGCTAGCTAGTACAACTTACTTGTTCATGACGGGGACCAGGAGGTTGTAGAGGAAGGTCTTGCGGTCGAGCTCCTCCTCCGTAGCCGGCATCAGCTTCGGCTGGCCGCCCGACGTGCCGGAGCTGCGCATGCACCAGCGACGTCTTGAGTGGCAGAACTATATGTGATGTCGAGATTAAGCATGTTTGTGTGGTTTAACTTATCTGTTACCTTGTGAGGAGCTCGGTGATGGGCTTGGAGGAGATGAGGGACGAAGGGGCGCCGTTCGCGATGCTCTCAATGTACGGCCTGAAGTTTTCGTACTCGACGACCGGCACGCGCTCCTTGAACGCGGCGGCGAGCTCGTCGCCGTTGCTACCTCCGACGTCACCGAGGAAGCCATGGAGGTAGTCTGTGCCGGCGTTCATGGCTAGAATCTCTCTGAGGACGCGCCGCTGGACGGCGCCGGCTTGGGTGGTCAGGTCCTCGATGAGCCTCAGGCACGCCGGGCCATCGTGAGGGTCGGTGGCAGGGATCGTCGGCGGTAGCGACAACTGTGACGGCGGTGGCCTTGCCGGCGACGCTGATGAGATGACGGATGTAGAGGAGAGGTGGTGACCATGGTCATGGTCGGGCACAGGAGACGTGGACGTCGTTGTCGACATTGTTAGATCCATGCACACTTGCACTCGCTCTGCCAAGACATGCGGGTGCTTGTAGCCTCTTCTTGTGCAGCTACTGTTATGTCAGAGGTGGGTGTGTATATATATATACACAGAGACAGACATAGATACATACATATACATATATGTATATGTGTAGTAAAATGGTTCCGTACTTCTAGGAGTACGTATTCCCATCTTGCATGTACCATTTAAACAATAAGTTTGTATCTCTTTATCTTTTTGAGCATACTTAATAATGATTATATATAAGATATTCTGATCTGAGTTCCAGGAAAAAATTTAATAAAATCCACTTTTTATAGCATAATTTATGATACACTCTTTTTACATTAAAAAAAGACATATAGCAAAAATAAAGCGCTCCGATGGAATTTTTTAAACCATGTCATATTAGAGTATCTTAGAATTAGTACTCAATTATACCGAAAGTAATAAAGAAGTATATCACGTTCTTTTAAAATAGTGTATTGGAAGTGGGAGTTTGTACTCCAGAGTATACAGAAAAGGCTTCCTATATGTGTGTGTATGTATGTTTGTGTGTGTATATATATATGTGTATATATATGTATGTGTATATTTGTATGTATGTGTATATATATGTATATGTATATATCCTGATACGTGTGTTTTAGAGAGAGAATTGTTGTGTGTAATACTATTTTTTTCCGTGTTGCAACAAATTTATGGGAAAGAGAGCACAAGGCAATGTGCATATGTTATATGTGTGAAGGACCTACACATGTGCCCATGTCTTGGAGCTTGTGATCAGATGCAGCTCTTATGGGTCAAAGGTTCATACGGCTACCTCTCCTTAATATCGGTGTCCCTTTTATGTTTTCTGTAATTATGTGTGTGTTTCTCGGCAAATAGGGCCAAAGTTCTTATCAGATGAACCACCTGATTCCAAGTGAAAGATGCATCACACTTGTATGCATGGAATGTGAAAGGCACTACTAACCTCCTTGTACTCATGTGATTGATATATTCACCTCTGAAGATAGATTTCTGGTGCAGACTGCAGAGACTTTGTTCTAAATTCTATACATTTACTTTGTTAGTTAGTTACTGACAGACGAAAAGGTAAAAGAATTTTAGTTTCTTTCAATTTACAACAAAAGCTAGGCCAACTGGTCTATTTGATCCTCTCCTGTATACACCAGAGAGACAGAAGGAAATGATTTACATGTAGTTGATGTATATATGCATCTGAAGTTGCTCTTCTTCTTCAGCTGGCCTTCTGATAAACTGCTGAATCTGGTATAGAAAACGAAAGATTTTCTTGGATGCCCTTTCAGGTGTAAAATAGTGGAGTCCATCTGATTCCCTGACCAATCTGAGGCTGGAACTATTACTTTGATCAGCAATATCATTTTCTATTGGATAGCCATGCCACCAGCAATGTACTGTTGGTGCAGCCATGGATTTATTTATGTGATGCTAATCTTTTTTTTTTTCAACGGAATGGGAGATGCTAATCTTGCAAAATGTTTTTATTCATTTTCTTTTTCCCTGCTTGTTTTATTAGTGATAAGATGCCTACTCAAATGCTTAACATTGGCTTTTACACAATAATCTGATCTGTCACTAAGTTTGACTTTGACAGAAATATTTGCAGGCAAAAATTAATCAAATGATACAATATGATTTCTTGCCTTTCAGTCACCTGTTCCCTCTGGTTACTTAATACCTGAGATATGTCTGTTCTTCTTGATGCTTTGTGGGTTCTTATCAAGAAAGAATTTTAATAGAATGTTAAGCTGACCTTTTGGGACATCTTAATTTCAGTCAGGCGTAGAATGACACACACATGAGAAGTTTCTTACTCAGTTGTCTCATTTTTGCTGGTGCTTACGAATCCATTCAGGCATGCCAACAAGTGCATACAAATCCCACTTTTTTAATATAAAATACAAACTTGTCAGTAGGAGATTCAACTATATGCTCCCTGTACTGTTGCATCATTTGACATCTTAAATTTGTTCTTTAATCAGTCAATCAGTTAAATCAGATGCGAGATGATTTAGCCAGTCTAAATAATTAAGAGAGATCATAAGGTCAGATTTGCTCCAGCTGTCCATTTTTTGGCCTCTTGCTGCCATAAATAATATCTGAGGTTGCTGATTGACTTAGTTTTCTCACGTTGCCCATCAAGTTGACACACCAAATTTGTTTTCTTATGTAAATTTTCTCAGGTTTTTGTTTTCTCTACTGCCTTATAGGTACTCTGTTTTTTTATGTATCAACCCTGCAAGGCTGTGCTTCTACAACTCGTTATTTGCACAGAGTGCCAGGCTGCAAGCTGACTTCAGCAAACTTTCTGCAACTTGTTTTTTGTGCTACCTTGTTAATTATGATACATCAGTTTTTCTAGTAACAAATAATATCTCTGTAAACTAATTAGGACCATGTCACAGTGCTCTGAACGCATCTCATGTCGTTAGTGTTTTTTTTTTCTTGAATAGATCAAAAGAATGGGGACCTTCTGGATTTGGTAGCTTGTATTGAAGTTACAGGACTAATTATACAAGGAAAATAGTAAAGATGTAGGCGACAGGGCTTAGTTTGTGGGGGGACAGAAGATCCTTGAAAAGGGCAGGAAAGGAGGAGGAAAACAAGGGATAATAAATCACCTGTGCCTGAGGCTGTATTGATGTACTGAGTGCCAAAACCATGTGTTAATACTCTTTCAAACGCACATTGTGTTTTATTCATAATGATGTCCAGGACGCCAAAATAGCTAACCAAAAGCAAACAAAATAGCATCAATGATAACCACCAGGAATCCATTTAATTGGTTGAGTAATGATATGACGACCTTGTGAGGGATAGCACACAATGACTTTGTCAATGGTGCCTTTTGACAAAAATAATTTTTGGGATGATGTGATTTGAGTGCCTTGTCACCACGTTTTATCTTGTTGCTTCTGTTAAAGTCGATGGTTACCAAATGTTGATGTGTTCTCTGTCCGTGGTATAGCTCTTTTTACCTCATATGGGTAGCTCCAAGTAAGCATCTTGGTGTAACCAGAGTCTTCTATTCCCTGACAAGACAAGAAACAATGGTTTAATTTTTGTCCATGAAAAGTACAAGTAATACTTTACTTTTGCAATTAGCCAACACCTAGCTAGCTAGGTCCTCACTAGGTTGCTTTGTGTAGTGTTTATTTTACTCCAAATAAAAGAAGAGCGGACAATTTTTTGAGTTTATCATATCCTAAATCCGATCATTCATCACAGCGATATACAATACAAACCCAATGCCTAGGCCATAGCCAGAATAATATTGAAAATGACCTCAATTTTCTATATGGATGAAAACCTAGCTAGTGCATTCAGGCAATGGTTGATTTCTATAATTTGGCAATTTGCTTCGAGTCAATTTAAGTAACTGCCTTTTAAATCAGCACCCAACTCATAAAAACGTGGTATTTCATCATTTTTTTAACTAAGTAGCTGAATTACCTGCGTGATTGCGTGGCTACATATTACAATATAATTGGCATTGATATACAGTTATAATGCTTATAACTGAGAGAAGAATTGTATTTATTATATAACTCTAATATCTATATATAATTACTCCCTCCGTTGATAAAAATAAAGCGTATTTTGACTTTGCACAAGAATTAAGGTCGTGGTGAAATTGAGAAAGACACGAGAACAAATGACTTACATGCCCCTCTTAATTGTTTTAGAAGATGAGAGACAATACATTGTATGGGTGGTAACGAATAAATGCATACGGATGAGAGAAAATAAATTAGGGTATAATTAGAAAGACTCATTAAATCTATATACACTTTATATTTCTAAACAAGACCATTTAAACTATAGGCCTTACATTTATCGATGAGGGAGTACATTGTTATAATCTAGCCCATCAAAATAAAAGATGCAGGCAGACCATTCTCTTTTTCTCTCTCGGTTAATGTGAGATTTTTCTAGGTTTTCTAGCATTATTATGTGTTGTTCGTGCCATCAACATGATGTCTCGAATCTCACAAATAGTGGGCACACACAAGGCTGCGAATACACCCAACCCAGGTTTGAACCTTACTTCTAGCTATGTGACGTTACGTGGGGAGGAAAGCCCTCCCAGCGCTCCGCACGCCAGCCGGCCATGCGTTGGGCGACACGTGCCCGTTCACGTTTCCCGGCCGTCCAATCGGCATCGTGCGGTCAGGGGGTGAATCTTGTAAGTTTTGTCCTGTTCACACAGCGTTTGCAGCTGCGGATCTGGTATGTGAAGTTGCATTCACACACATAATAGCAGCCTGCATGCATATATTGCAATTGAAGCTGCCTCATCACCAAACCCAAAATTCCATGGTAAGCACCACATCATCATTGGCTCAGTTAACAGCAACTAAACTAAAGGGGATCAAATATTAGACCAATAAAATAAAAAAATTGCCTTTTCGACGACCCATAGAGCTGCTTGTGATCATCTCATCATAATTAGTGTACATAGTACTTCCTCTGTCCAAGTTTATAATACGTATTTTTTTTAATGATCTTATCTATAAATATAGGACAAATTTTATATTTCAATGCAAAAAAATATTGTGATAGTCCTATATAACCCTACTAAATATCCATCTTTACTTCATATTGTCGGTGTGTATAAATTGAATATAGTACTTAGTGATAATGATTATGGGTAATCTAGTCATTTGCAACATCTTCTTGATCTATGTGCTAAAAAGAAATACGTCTTATAAACTTTGATGGAGGGAATACATTAGAATAAGAACTGTTAGGAAACCACTTGGCACTTTCATCTGGTGGTGTGATGTGATCCTCAACTAGTGATAATAATGTTAACATCCTCCAAAGATGCATACATAGACCACAGGACCACCACTAACCCTTTCTCTAGTTTGAAGAGATAATATTATGTGAAGTACAACCGCAAAATCTTGTCCTGAGGACCACAAGGCACTGGTGAGATCACACCAACCCTTTGCCTCCTACTGGGATGCATTTGTATGGGTATTAACCATACTCAAAGCCTGATGAACTAGAGAAAGCTAGCAAAAAGTACTGATGATCTTTCAGTTCAAAACCTTATCTTGCTCATTTTGTATGTATGTCCTGTTAGAATTTTCAATAGCTGGCTAGTAGCTAGGCTGATCATGAAAGATCAACTTTTGTAAGAGATTTGATTTCATTACTCACAGCAAGTGCTATATTATCCAGCAAGGTTCTCTGTTTCGAAGTCGGATTAGTTCCTGTCCTGCCAGTGCAACAAAAATTGTACCGGCTTTACAGATGGGAATGGACGATGAAATCTTTATGATGATATATTAGTATGGAATATTTGCGAATGGTCGCAGTCTAGTTTCCGGCTGGTTATGAATAGTGGAGATACATCTCAAAAACCCATTTCAAAAAGAATGAAAAAATATATCGAAATTCACATTTTCCATTCATATCGACATACCTAAATGGACTAATTTTCAAAATCTTTATGTAGCTAAGGATAGCCAGCCAGTATGCAGTATGCCAGATGGCTGTTGTGACTAACTAGTTCAGTTTTGCATGAAACAAGTGTTGTCTCTGAATCTAATCATTTTGACAGGACGGGCACGGAGATCGAAGGGCACCAGATCCAAGAAGCGAGTGGTCCTAGGACTAAAAGAATGCAGAGAAGAGAAAAGGAAAAGGAGTAGATATTAAGAACAGGGCAACTTGTGCTTTGTGAAACCCTGAAAGATCACCATGGGAGACAGGCCACATGAGCTCAAAAGCTGCTCTCATTTGATCAGACTAAGGCCTCACATGGCGCAACGCCCATAAACTAATTCCTTATCTTCCCTAAGCAAGAATGGCCACTAAACTAGCTCCTGAATCCTCCCTCCAAGGAGCTGCACATGAGCTATGCACATGGATCCTTTGATCTGCATTAATCCCGCACAGCAAGATATGCATGATCTTGCAGCTATCTAGCTCACATAACCGTCGTGTGTGCACACCGACCAAATCTTCATCCATGGAGTTCTTGATCAGATGCAGCATCCCGGATAAATTTTGGTGCAATCTAGAGAAGAAATCAGTCGGATGGATGCTTTCATTCCAACTGCCTGGTGATGCCCTCTGATTTGTTTTTCTGTTGCATCTGCCGATGGCACATATGTTCAGGTGGGTGAGAAGATCGGGACGAATCCTTTTGACCTGAAAACTAATGTTCAAGCGTTTGCTCGGAACCTCTTCTGGATTTCTGCACAGTTTAGTTGTGCAAAAATACTTGTCCATGTTAGCCCGTAATGTAGCTCCCCATATGCAAGGTGATGGAAGAACAAATCTAGCTAGCTCTTGTTTGCTTGTTCAGCTTGTGCTTGCATGTACCTGAATATTCAGAGAAATGCTTGTATGCTAACATCTGAAATCAAATTTCAGAAAACCATATTATCGGTACTACCAAGTATAAACACTCTTGGGACTAACCACATATCACCTGATATGGTTTCGATATTAGCATAGAGGCTACGCCGATAAAATTACATAATTCAAGATATAAGCTCACTTAGTCCTCGTTTGGAACGTAGAACCTTAGTATGTAGCTGGCTCGATCAGGGACAGGGAGTGTGGCTTGTGAGTTGCTTGAATTGGGCGATGAACTCACTTCGAACACAGCTGTGGCCTGTGGGGCGTTGTGCGTTTGCAGGGAAGCTTTCAGCTTGGGCCGTGTGCTGGGCAAACGGGCTAGGCCGTGGGGCACTGTTTGGGCTTTTCTTTGGTTTATCAAGGGCATTTTATTTAACCCCTGATTCCATTTTATTCGTGCGTGCGAATAGAGTACTACTCGATCGCCGTCTCGCCGACAAATGCCACAGCAGGATTCCATCAACCGATCATGCACCAACACGCACGCGCATGCATTTACTGTGGTAGGCATAATAAATCTACCTACGTAAATACTTACTAGTGTTTTTATAAACTAAAATTAGATACTCTGCCATTCACTAAACAAGACAAAAATAGAAACAACATATGAAGAGAAAACAAATACCGGTCCCGATAAGGGGTACTACGGCAGCCCTTAGGAGTGGGGAAGCTATAACACCGTGGAGTCGTCCCAAGTGAATACCCTACCAAACACCAACTGCACACCAACACCAAGGCTATCTTCTTGTGCACCACAACAAAACACAACCCACACCCACGGTAGTAGCAACATCACAGCTCGCCAAAACGAGCCCTCCATGGATTGGCACGCCACACCATTGAATACGCCAGCGCCAATTTCACACCGCGATGGCATCCACCAATACGACGAGGCACAACAAGAGCATGTGGAACCACAGCTAGGACCGAGCGACTAGGATGGCCAGCAAGGTGTTTATGGGAAGGAATAGATGGCGGGGAGGTCTCCATGTCACCGTTATGAAGCGCCTAGAATGCAAACTGACGACATCAGCTCCATCCTCCTCTTCACACGAGCTCCACGACGGTGGCCTCCCTGCATGAGAACCAGGAACAGCCGCAAAACCGCCGCAACATGACTGCACCGCCCGCCGTGCCGCCACACAACCGTGCAACCAATGGATATAGAGGTGGACGATTGTGCCGGGCTGGACTGGTCCAACACGGACCCATCGTGCTTTGTATCTGAACCGTGTCGGACTGCGACGACCCGTCATGCCCGCCGCGTCGTGCCGGGCCGGCCCGACTCACCTTTGGCGAGCCCAAGCATGGCCCATTTGCGCTTCGTGCCGTGTCAACCCAAGCCCAGCCCATTTGCACTATTGTGACGAGAAGAAAGGAACTAGAAACACATGGAGTTAAGACAATGGACACAAATATTATATAAAAAAGAACTAAAATTTATTTATTATTAGAACAAGAGGGATGTGCTAGGCACGAGCGAGAGAGAGGGCAACGAGAGAGTGAGAAAGAGAGGCAATGGAGATTGAGAGAGACGAATGAGCGAGGGAGAAATTAAGAGAGACAGGTGAGAGAGAGAGAGCTGACCAGTCTCTCTCAGGTGTCGGCAGCGGTGTGGTATTCATGCTATTGGATACGTCCATAACGGTCACGCTCTGTGGGTCGGTGATCTTTATACTAAACTTCTTCCCCATGCCCTGGGTCATCGGGCCTGACACGGCCTGTGCTATAGTTTCATGCTGGGTCGTGCTGGCCATCGTGCCTGGTTCTCCGACCCAGCACGGTCCGTGCTATAGTGTCATGCTGGCCTAGCACGGCCCACTTCGTACCGAGCTGGGCTTCAGACTGTGTTGTGCCCACCGTGTCTCG
Organism: Guadua angustifolia; assembly: GCA_036346375.1. NCBI lineage: Eukaryota > Viridiplantae > Streptophyta > Magnoliopsida > Poales > Poaceae > Guadua > Guadua angustifolia. Next base: position 23,607,382 of record CM070520.1, read on the forward strand.
GGCCAGTCCAAAAGAGCCTGGCCCAAGTGCCCACCTCTAAATGGACATGCCATCGTCGTGACCAACCAATGACAACTACTAGATCAATCTCAACTTGACAGCGCCATGACCCCTCGCCATGCCTCAGAAACAATGACACCACCCCGATGGATCTAGATCTAGGAGAAGGGGGAACCAGATCTAGAGAGAGGCACGACACCACACACTGGAGCAGGAGTGTTAGACTATGTCTAGGATTCATTATAAAATCTATTGTAATCTAAACATAGAATATTTTGAAGTATAGAAAGAAAGGGTTCGTAGGTTGCTTTCTGTTGTAACCAATCAGTATCGATGGCGATCTGATTTGTTTCTTGTAAACCACAGTGGATGTCATTTCTACCATCTATAAATAGATGCATGCGGCCCCGAGAGAGGTTCAACGCTTCCTATCTTCTTTACATAGTATCAGAGCAAGGTTCCTCCAAACGCATCTATGGCATGCTCCAGCTCTGCGTCCTCGATTTTGTGCTCTCCTCTCATTCATCCTATTAGTGAGAAACTCACACGCACCAACTACACCCTTTGGCGTGCACAAGTTCTGCCCATCATCCACGGTGTGCAGTTGATGGGCTATCTCGATGGCTCTGCTGCATGTCTGGTGGAGAAGCTTGACGTCATCAAGGACGGGAAGGTCGAAGGTGTTGGAGAACGCGTATGCTACACTAGCCGAAAACAAAATTTTCTACGCATTCAACCAGGATACAAGCGAGTCAAAGATCATGGAGCATTACCCTTGGAGCACGTTAGCAGCGGAAGTAGAGTGGGTGAAGCCTCCCCGCGTGCTCCGAAGCACTGTACGTAGTCGAACGTATTCCCGACTGCTCGGCCGAGTGCTTGCGAGATCACCCGAGTGCTCGCCGAGTAGTCTCCGGACCGCCCGAGTGCTCGCCGAGTGGTTGCCGGAGTCCTTGACGTCTCCTCGCCGCGGGTGCACGACGCAGCGGATGTAGATGTGCACGCGCAGGTTGGAGAGGGTGAAACCGATCGCCGATCAGCGCCGAGGACAGAGCAACGGCGCCTCTACGGTATCCACACGTCCAGGGGTGGAACGCCGGCGCCGGCAATGCTAGCACCACGCGCGACGGCTAGGGTTTCTAGCAGGGTAGGGTCGACGGCTAGGGTTTCGTGGTGGGGAGAGCCACCTTGCTGCATGCCCCACGCCCCCTTTATATAGAGCGCACTAATGGGCCTTCTATGATAGAAGCCCACTAGGACTCACGCTAATGGATCTTCTACAGTAGAAGTCCATTAAGATGCCAGTGGATCCAAATCCGCGTAAACCCACCAATGGATCCAATCCATCAGACATGATCCAACCCGTTAAGTGTGTGACCCGTTAGGTTCATGCAAGAACGGCCATGGCCCCGAAACCTCTTTTCCGCACCATCGACAACAAGATGGTTCCTAGCAGACATGTTGTCCCCCGAATGCACAGAGTGATCGTATCGGCTGAACCTTGATATACTTATATACCAATCCTTTTGCCACGCGATACCAGTCAAGCTCAAGGCAAGATGCGTGCCATCCTTGTGATAGCTCGACCCATTCACTCGTCAATGTAATGGATATAATTCGTGATTAACACTTTAATCACTTTGTCATGGCCATGCACTTTTCCTTATCCATCCACACCGAGGGGCCCAGAGATATCTCTCCCGTTATCAAGGAGGGGCAAATTCCATCTTGATCTCTTATATCTCACGTCATGTTTCATGGCATACCCGTAAGCTAACTTTATAACTCCCTTGTTACGGAGAAGCGTTTGATAGCCTCAAAGTATACAATTACACATGCTGAGAATCAATAAGGATCTCAGGTCAAAGGATCGTATAGGTATACCACTCGAGACTATACCCTGATGGCACTTCTAAGATAACAATCTCATCAGTGTCTCGGAGTGGGTCTATCCAACCCCATGTTCTTTAACATGTGCCCACATTATTGATTTGATATCTCCATATCTATGGTATGTGAAACATTACCATCAATCAATACATGTGCTGGTCAAATCACTATTGTCCCACATAATGATATGTAACCAGGGATCGTTTTAGAATAATATCATATAACCAATGTGTTTCACAATTAAATCATACTCAATGAACAAAGGAGTGACATTTATTCATGGAACTGATAAGTACATGAACATAGACGCATGATACAATCATCTCACATGATCGCCTCTAGGGCATATCACTAACAGAAGGCACCGTGGAGAACCCGGCCCATGCATGCTAGGTTGCGCAGGACCAGCAGATCCTAGGCTTCCTTATCTCTTCACTTTCAAGGGAGATTCTTCAGCAGGTTGCCACCTTGCCCACTGCGGCATAGGTATGGTTGGCCATAGAGTGCATGTTCGCCTCTCAATCGAGAGCCTGGGTCACCAATACTCAGATGGCTCTCGCGACGATACAGAAGGGCAACATGACGGTTGCCGAATATGTCAACAAGATGAAGGCACTTGGGGATGAGATGTCATCCACCGGCAAGCATCTCAACGATGAGGAGATGGTCTCCTACATCTTGATAGGCCTCAACGTCGACTTCAATCCACTTGTGTCGGCTATTGCCACACGAGTGGAGCCGATCACAGTCAACGAGCTTTATGCTCAATTGGTGGGATTTGAAACAAGGATGGATCTACTACAAGGGGAGTCGCACTCCCAATCTTCGGCCAACACCGCCATGAAAGGTGGCTGTGGTGGCAACCCGCGTGGACATGGACGCGGTCAAGGTAATGGTCGTGGATGTGGTGACTACAACAACAACTCCAATCGCGGCAACAGAGGCTACAACAATAATAACTCTGGCTGCCCCCAGTGTCAACTGTGTGGCAAATTTGGTCACACTGTTGTCAAGTGCTACAAGAGGTTTGACACCTCTTTTACAAGAGAAGAGAGAAGTGTAGGGTCAGCGACGACACCGTATGGTATTGACACCAACTGGTATACCGATATGGGTGCAACAGACCATATCACAAGTGAACTTGACAAGCTGACCGTGATATGAACTAGGCGTCCCGATCTTTCGATGAGAGGAGGTAGCGTCGATCTGGTGGAGGGCGAAGTTGGCGGCCCGACTACAACGAACCCGACGTTGCGCCTTAGCGACCAGTACACCACCCTTCTGAAGGTTATTGATCCCGTGGGAAGCGCGACCAACCTGACCACGAAGGTCTTTGTTCCTACAAGCAATCGAAGAACCAGCAAGAACAAGAGATTACAAGTAACTCAATTGCGAATATGAATATAGATTGGTTCTGAAACAAGAACACTCGAAATTGGGGTTCCGATGACAAGTAGACGGGCGGCCTAGTCGGCACGTGCGAGTACAAGCAGTAGCAATGGCTAACTGAATCAAACAAAACCCAAAACCCTAATTGTGGTGGCGGCTGGCTAAATATAGACCAAGGGACGTGCAGCACTAGGCCTTTAGCATGGGCTTGCTGATTACAACTCGAAATAAAAGACTAAAGCCCAATTAGACTCGGACTGGAAAAGTGTTCCGACTTGTTTTGCGTATTCCCGTTGACTCGAAAGGAATTTGGAGGTGATCTCAGATCGGTTTGAAAGAGGACGACCAGAGCTTTCGTTCCTGTACTCATAGACCTCCAGAAGCCTCCTGGATCAAAAGTTATGACCGTTTAAAGTTGACCATCTCTGGGAGTCCGAATCTGATTCCAATTTGCTCTTCCCTCTGGACGCGAACTCCCTTGGGCGTTGTGGGTCTTCCCCATGGTTCCTAAGAACAATCACATCATCACAAAAATTAAGTAGCATCCCATTCATGGTATCATTAATTGGAATACTTAGGAACGCCTTCACCTGATAATTTAGTTGACGTGCACGGGCTCGAGTAAGCGGTCCTTGAAGTGGTGGTTCATCCTGGTGAGTGGAGTTAGAGTTGGTTGTATCCATTGTGGAGATGTCCTCATCATCCTCCCCCTCTTGAAATGGAGTCGTCCTCAACTCAAGCTCATCTTCATCACCCATGTACGGCATCAAATCAGCAACATTGAAAGAATTGCTTACACCATAGGCTGCAGGCAAATCAAGCTTGTATGCATTATCATTTATCTTAGCAATCACTTTAAAAGGACCATCAGCTCTAGGCATCAATTTAGACTTTCGCAATTCTGGAAACCTATCCTTTCTCAAGTACAACCAAACAAGATCTTCAGGTTTAAAAGTTAATTACTTCCTACCCTGACTACTCGCTATTCTATATTTAGCATTCATGCGCTCAATGTTTTCTTTAGTAGTCTCATGTAATTTCAGCACAAAATCAGTGCGTTGAGCAGCATCTAGGTTTACTTTTTCAGAACATGGTAACGGCAAAATATCAATGGGTGCACGAGGATTGAAACCGTATACCACCTGAAAAGGAGTCATCTTGGTAGTAGAATGCAATGAACGATTGTAGGCAAACTCCACATGAGGTAGGCACTCTTCCCACATCTTCAAATTTTTCTTCAAAATGGCTCTCAACATTGTAGACAACGCTCATTGATTTACTTCATCTAGCCATCGCTTGAGGGTGACATGTAGTAGAAAACAAGAGCTTGGTACCCAGTTTCTTCCAAAGCGTCCGCCAAAAATGACTTAAAAATTTTGCATCACGGTCTGACACAATTGTGGAAGGCACTCAATGTAGGCAAACTATCTCCCTGAAAAACAAATCAGCAATGTTTGCAGCATCATCGCTCTTATGACAAGGTATAAAATGTGCCATCTTAGAAAACCGATCCACGACAACAAATATGCTATCCCTCCCCCTCTTTGTCCTAGGTAGGCCTAAAACAAAGTCCATTGAAATATCCTCCCATGGAACACTAGGAACAGGAAGAGGCATATATAAACCATGTGGGTTCGATCGTGACTTAGCTTTATTGCAAGTAGAGCAGTGAGAGACATAGCGCTCCACATCGAGCCTCATCTTTGGCCAATAAAAATGGTTGGCCAACACATCCTCTGTCTTCTTCACACCAAAATGGCCCATCAGTCCTCCTCCATGCGCTTCCTGAAGCAACAACAAACGAACAGATCCAGCTGGAATGCATAGCTTGTTAGAACGAAACACAAAACCATCATTAACAATGAACTTATTCCAGACTCTTCCTTCCTTACAATTTAGCAAAACATCTTTAAAATCAGCATCAAGCGCATATTGCTCTTTAATCATTTCCAAGCCAAAGATTTTAGAGTCTAATTGTGAAAGCATGGTATATCGTCGAGATAAAGCATCAGCAATGACATTATCCTTCCCCTTCTTGTGTTTGATAACATAAGGAAAAGACTCAATGAATTCTACCCATGTTGCATGCCTACGGTTCAACTTATTTTGGCTACGAATGTGCTTCAAGGATTCATGATCAGAGTGTATAACAAACTCTTTGGGCCACAAATAATGTTGCCAAGTCTCTAATGTTCGAACTAGTGCATACAATTCCTTATCATAAGTTGAATAGTTCAAACGAGGCCCAGATAATTTCTCACTAAAATAAGCAACTGGCTTACCTTCTTGGATCAGCACACCTCCAATCCCAATGCCACTAGCATCACACTCAAGTTCAAAAGTCTTACCAAAGTCTGTGAGTTGAAGCAGCGGTGCATGAGTCAGCTTCTCTTTCAACAAGTTAAAGGCATCTTCATGTGACTTGCCCCATTGGAAAACCACGCCTTTCTTGGACAACTCATTCAGCGGTGCAGCAATCGTACTGAAATCTTTCACGAAGCAACGATAGAATCCTGCAAGCCCAAGGAAGCTCCACACCTGTGTGACTGTTTTAGGAGTCGGCCAACTCTAAATTGCCTCAACTTTGGCTTGATCAACTTCAATTCCCTGTGGAGTAACAACATAGCCAAGAAAAGCAACTCGATCGGTGCAAAATGTGCACTTTTCAAGGTTACCAAATAAACGTGCATCTCGTAAGGCATCAAAAATAGCACGCAAATGAGCAAGATGTTCATCTAATGATTTGCTATAGATCAAGATATCATCAAAGTATACCACCACAAATCTACCAATGAAAGCACGCAAAACTTCATTCATTAGTCTCATAAAAGTGCTAGGTGCGTTAGTCAATCCAAAAGGCATCACTAACCACTCATATAGACCGAACTTAGTTTTGAAAGCTGTTTTCCATTCATCACCTAATTTCATGCGGATTTGGTGGTAACCAATATGCAAATCAACCTTAGAGAATACAGTAGAGCCACTTAATTCATCAAGCATATCATCCAACCTAGGAATAGGATGACGATATCTACTGGTAATGTTATTGATTACTCTACAATCCACACACATGCGCCATGATCCATCCTTCTTAGGAACTAAAATGACCGGAACAGCACATGGACTAAGAGATTCACGCACGTACCCTTTGTCAAGTAGTTCTTGCACTTGGCGTTGTATCTCCTTAGTTTCTTCCGGATTAGTCCTATATGGCGCTCGATTGGGCAAAGATGCTCCAGGAATGAGGTCAATCTGATGCTCAATCCCTCAAATTGGTGGCAAACCTGGAGGAACGTCCTTGGGAAAAACATAAGCATATTCCTGCAAAAGATTAGTCACAGCAGGAGGCAAAGGAGCAAGTATCTCCTCAAATGAGAACAAAGCATCCTTGCAAACTAAGGCATAGCAAACAGAATCATCAACAACCAGTTTCTTCACATCAGATTTGGTAGCGAGAAAACATGCACCTTTCAACTTAATCTCATTTTTGTTATCACAAATAGAACTAGAAGTTTTCTTTTTAGCATTTTCATCAATCTTTTGCTTACTAGCTCTAGCAATGTCCTCTTTAATAATGGAATCAGGAGTCATAGGATGCAACACAATCTTCCTTCCCTTATGAACAAAAGAATACTGGTTGGTTCTACCATCATGCACAGAACTTTTATCATATTGCCATGGTCTACCTAACAATATAGAACATGCTTGCATAGGTACAACATCACATTCAGCAAAATCATGATAGGAACCAATAGCAAATTGTACTCTCACCAAGTGTGTTACCTTAACCTTACCAATGCTGTTGAACCATTGAACATAGTAGGGTTGGGGGTGTGGTCTTGTCTCCAACGAAAGCTTCTCCACCATGTCCAAGCTTGCGAGGTTGTTGCAACTTCCTCCGTCAATGATCACACGACATGATCGCTCCTTGACGACACACTTGGTTTGGAACAGGTTGTGCCGCTGATTTTGGTCGGCCTTTGCAATCTGGACACTCAATGCACGCTGTACAATGAGGCTCTCATAATGGTCAGCATGGTTGGCCTCAATGTGATCTTCCTGGTCATGATCATCTTCGCTCCCTGCATTGTCAGTTGCAAGCATAGCATATGTTTCTTCATCCATATCACTAGCAGAAGAAAACTCACCATTGTCTCGCACAATCAGCACGCGCTTTCTCGGGCATTGACTCCTCATGTGACCATACCCCTTGCATTGATGGCATTGCACATCCCTCGTCCTCCCAGTTGAGGCAACTGAAGCAGAGCTTTTGGCGGGCTCTGGGGCAGAAGTTTTTGTTACTTCCGAAGCCTTGGAAGTCGGTGCAGAAGATGAAGGTCGACTCTTGTTGTTGGAGGAGGACGGTGCAGCCGGTTGCCTTGTGGTTGTAGATGGACCTCGTGTTGACCAAGTGTTAGCATGACCTGCAGAAAAACATTAGTTCTCATGCTAGACCATTTGCGTCGTCCCTGCACTTCTCTTTCAACATGGCAAGCAAGATGAAACAAGCGAGTGATTGAATTGTATTCCTTGTAACTAAGAATGTCATAAATCTCACGGTTCACCCACCCATAAATCTAGCCATAGCGACCTCCTCGAGACTCCTCTATGCCACAAAGATAACATGCCCATTTGTAATTCCTGATAGTACTCCTCTACACTCTTACTATCTTGTCTAAGCAGCTGAAGTTTATTTAACAAGTCACGCTGGTAATAAGAGGGAACAAATCTAGCCCGCATGATTCTTTTCAAATCTGCCCAGTTTTGCGCGACATTGGGATTCTTACGTCAGAACTCACTCCACCAAATAGAGGCAAAATCAGTGAACTCACTAGTGGCAGCCCTAACTCTTTTGTTTTCAGGATACTCATGACATGCAAACTTTTGCTCTACAGCTAATTCCCAAGTGAGGTATGCATCAGGATCATATTTACCATCAAAAGGAGGCATGGTGAACTTAACCTTACCAAGAGAATCATCATAGTCACGTACCTCATGCTGGGGGCACAAAGGACCCATACCATGCCGGTTGCGGTGAAGTTGACGCCATGCAGGGTCTTCTTCAAGCTCCGAGTCAGCAGCATAGTTGTCGACGTTCTCATCCACCTCGCTGCCCAACACACCATTACCGCGTGCAGCAGGAGGTACTCGACCCATGTCCTCGAGGCGCCGCAATACCTCTGTCAGGTTTGTACTGATGGTGCCAACGGAAGCCTCCAAATTTGTCAGCCTGGTGTTGGTGTCAATCTGAGCCTTCTCCACCTATCCCAGCCGCTCATTTACCACCTGCACATCACCATCAAGGCCCTCTGTATGCAGCTTGACTTGTCGCTCGAAATGTTGAATGATTCCCCTAGTGCGAGGGGAATGCTGTCCATCATTGCTCGCTGTTCCTGACATGGTTAGAAAGCAAAAGAACAAACAATTGCAGGAAAGGGCACTGTCTCTCAACTCTCAACTTGTATCACCAAGCTCTTACCAGTTCTTACCAAGCCTTAGCAGGAGGTGTCGGCGACCGCGAGTCAAAATCTCCTGGAGAGGTGGTGTACCGATGCCAAACGCTAGAGCCTGGTAAGTTGTAGTTTTCTGTGGAGCTATAGGTGGCTAGAAAGTGTAACAAAGGATAGCTCGTACCACATTAGTCACAACAAGTTGAATAAACGTTCTACGACGGTATGGTGCTGGTCCTAGTCTCAAACCACACTAGAGACGCGAGCCGAGGACACAAATGTCGCCACAATCAACTCGAACAGAAACCGCAAGGGCTGCAATAGATTTTTTTTCTTCTTTTTTTTCTTTTTTTCTCTTTTTTTTGCAGCAGTCACCAAACTCTATTAGAATGACTCAGGGACCCTAGAAATCAAATTTGCACATGCAACTTTCGAAAAAACTAGGGGTACAAAGGTAATTAAAAGATACTCTCTCTCTCTCTCTCTGAACTTTGGTTTTGCAATTGATCTGTGCGGCTTTTGTATATTGCACTTGCCTTTTCCCTCTCTGATTCGGAAAACTATGATCTATTTTGGTAACCGCAGAGAGCCACTCGGATTAGGAAACAGATCAGCGGAATTATGCACTTGCCTTTTCCCTCTCTGATTCGGAACACTATTATCTATTTTGGTAACCGCAGAGAGCCACTCGGATTAGGAAATGGATCAGCGGAATTCGCGATCCAATCTGATCTCCCACACTGGCAACAATCAAACTCAACTCTAATATGATCTCCCACAACCAACCGAAAGTCCTGATCTGAAGTACTAAAAGAATCCGACTCAAATTATGAATGTAACTTGTGACAAAACGTGACCCGAACTCGAAACTCTAAAGGCATAAACAAAAGACCAGCAACTCAACTCGACGAAGCAACCGTGAATTCAACAAGTCGAGAACTAAGCAGCAAAAGCAAGGCACAAAAAAAGTCTTGGATCAAGGGGTGACTACTCGCCTAAATATTTTTTTGGGTATTTTCTGGACTATAGGTAGAAGTAAAACAATAGAATAGAAGGTCTCTCACCGAACAACCGAAAGCTCTGATACCACTTGATATGAACTAGGCGTCCCGATCTTTCGATGAGAGGAGGTAGCGTCGATCTGGTGGAGGGCGAAGTTGGCGGCCCGACTACAACGAACCTGACGTTGCGCCTTAGCGACCGGTACACCACCCTCCTGAAGGTTATTGATCCCGCGGGAAGCGCGACCAACCTGACCACGAAGGTCTTTGTTCCTGAGAGCAATCGAAGAACCAACAAGAACAAGAGATTACAAGCAACTCAATTGCGAATATGAATATAGATTGGTTCTGAAACAAGAACACTCGAAATTGGGGTTCCGATGACAAGTAGACGGGTGGCCTAGTCGGCACGCGCGAGTACAAGCAGTAGCAATGGCTAACTAAATCAAACAAAACCCAAAACCCTAATTGTGGTGGCGGCTGGCTAAATATAGACCAAGGGACGTGTAGCACTAGGCCTTTAACATGGGCTTGCTGATTACAACTCGAAATAAAAGACTAAAGCCCAATTAGACTCGGACTGGAAAAGTGTTTCGACTTGTTTTGCGTATTCCCGTTGACTCGAAAGGAATTTGGAGGTGATCTCAGATCGGTTTGAAAGAGGATGACTAGAGCTTTCGTTCCTGTACTCATAGACCTCCAGAAGCCTCCTGGATCAAAAGTTATGGCCGTTTGAAGTTGACCATCTCTGGGAGTCCTAATCTGATTCCAATTTGCTCTTCCCTCTGGACGCGAACTCCCTTGGGCGTTGTGGGTCTTCCCCATGGTTCCTAAGAACAATCACATCATCACAAAAATTAAGTAGCATCCCATTCATGGTATCATTAATTGGAATACTTAGAGACGCCTTCACCTGATAATTTAGTTGACGTGCACGGGCTCAAGTAAGCGGTCCTTGAAGTGGTGGTTCATCCTGGTGAGTGGAGTTAGAGTTGGTTGTATCCATTGTGGAGATGTCCTCATCAGACCGTCCATGACATTCAAGTCCAAATAGCTAGTGGGGCAGGTATGGATATTAATCATATTGGTCATACTGTTGTTCGCACTTCTAGTCGTGATCTATTTTTAAACAATGTTCTTCATGTTCCTAAGGCAAATAAGAACCTTGTTTCCATTCATCGTCTTGCTAAAGATAATAAAGCTTTTCTAGAGTTTTATCCTGAATCCTTTTTTATTAAGGATCAAGCAAGGAAGAAAACCCTTCTTCAAGGCAGATGTAGAGGCGGACTATATCCCTTGTCTTTCATCCCATCCAGTCAGAATAAATAGGCTTATGGTACTATCAAGCCTTCAACAACACAGTGGCATTGTCGTCTTGGTCATCCGTCATCATCAGTCATCCAACAAGTGGTTAGCAAAAATAATCTCCCTATCTCTAGTGAGTCCAATAAAGAGTCAGTTTTTTATGCCTGTCAACAAGGCAAGAGTCATCAGTTACCCTATCATAAATCCTTTAGCACTTCTAATGTTCCTTTACAACTTGTGTTCTCAGATTTATGGGGTCTTGCTCCAAAGTCTGTTGGGAGAAAGAAATACTATGTTAACTTCATTGATGATTTCAGTAAATTCACTTGGATTTATTTGCTAAAGCACAAGTCTAAAGTTTTTCAGAAATTCCATGAGTTCCAACATCTTGTTGAAAGATTATTTGATAGGAAAATTATTGCCATGCAAACTGATTGGGGTGGCGAGTATCAAAAGTTGAGTTCCTTCTTCCAACGGATTGGAATTGCTCATCATGTTTCTTGTCCCTATGCTCATCAACAAAATGGCTTCGCAGAAAGAAAGCATCGTCATATAGTAGAAGTTGGCTTATCTCTTCTTGCTCATGCATCAATGCCTTTAAAATTTTAGGATGAGGCTTTTATTAATACTACATATCTCATCAATCGTCTTCCTAGTAAAGTTATTCATAACTCTACTCCTCTTGAGCTTTTGTTCCATGAGCAACCAGATTATGCCTCGCTCTGTACCTTCGGTTGTGCATGTTGACCATACAATTCTCATAATAAGCTTGCTTTTCGCTCTAAGCAATGTGCTTTTCTTGGCTATAGCAATCTTCATAAAGGGTTCAAATGCCTTGATATATCAATAGGTAAATACTCTTCAGAGGGATAATACAGTGCAAGGATATGTTAGGTTGTCCCCAAATTCTATGCAGATACGATGAGTCTGACCATGATTAGGTGGGAGCATGGACATACACTACTACAAAATAGGCAATCCTTGCCGACATATCACTACTGGTTGGGCTAGAGCCGGCAGTGATAAAATATCACTGCCGGTTTGAAAGTTTGGCCGCGGGGGAAATGTATCACTGCCAGTTCCCAAAAATAACCGGCGGTGATAACTAGATATCACTGTCGGTTTATATCCAAAACCAGTAGTGAAGTATCACTGCCAGTTCTACTACAAACCGGCAGTGATATCTGAATTTTGATTGTCGGCTTTACTCTAGAACCGGCAGTGATAAGTGTTTTCTCGCGTAATCTGACCTTATCACTACCGGTTCTGCGCAGAGCCGGCACTAATAAGTTCTTTATATAGATGACCCGACCGACACCTTCCCCAACTAAGCAGAATAGAGATGAGCTCTGTTTTGCTTGGTAGTTATTATCTTGGCGAGTTGTTGCTGAAAAATTTATTAAAATTTGTCTCATATTTCTCTTCGAGGTTAGTGACTTGATCTATATTATATTTGTAGTTAAATTTTACTTTATAGATTGCTTTAGATGTTGATAATTACTGATTGTATGGTGTGAACATTTTAGGTTAGTAGTGCTCAAATTAAGATATAGGTAAATTGTTGAATAAATTATAATCCTTATCCATTATAGTGATGTAGTGGATTTTAAATAATGAAAATTTCAAGATGGACCATTATGTCTAATTGTAATTATTTTGAATAATGAAAATTTGTTATATGGAATTTAAAATAGTGAAAATTGCTAGATGAATTTTAAATAGTGAAACTTGATAGATGAATATTTAAATAATGAAAAATGGTAGATGGATTTTCCAATAATGAAAATTGCAAGATACATAATTATTTAGAAATATATCCTTATATTCAATTATATGCTTATTTGATGTATATTAATTTAATTTAATAGCACTACATAACAAAATGAAATGGATAAATCTTTTAAATAATTAAAAATGCTAGATGGATATTTAAATAGTGAAAAAGTATGATGTATTTTAATATAGTCAAAATTGCTAGATGGATTTTTAAATCTAATCATTTACAATTATATTCTTATTTGCAGTTATATGCTTATAATATGTTTATTGATTTAATTAATTAGTAGTGCATGTTCGATATAATTAATTGTAGATGGATCGAAGGTGGATGTATGACACAGACCGTTGCAGTCCAGAGTTCTTTAATGGTGTGACTTGTTTTCTAAATGCGGCTGCGGCGCATAAGTTGAAGAATCTGGTAGACTATATGTGTTGTCCATGCGTTGATTGTAAAAATAAGAAGCTGTTTTCTACCATAGAGTCGATACGTACACACTTGCGTCGAAGGGGTTGCAAGGCTAGCTATACCTATTGGACCAAGCACGACGAAGATGAGATTGTACAAGAAGGGCAACACATTGATGAAGATGACAGAGACAACGATATGACAGCAGTCGAAGATACGTTTGTTGATAGCCACGAAGATGATCTAGATCAAATGTTGTGTGATGGGGAGGGGGACTTCACGAGTGAAAGAGAGTTTCAAAAGTTTCAGCGTATGGTAAAGGACTCTACAATGCCATTGTACCTGGGCTGCAAGGAGGAGCACAAAAGGCTACATACTGTGCTTTCACTACTACAGTTGAAGGCAAGCAATGGTTGGTCCGATAAGAGTTTTACTGAGCTGTTATGTCTCTTGGGGGACTTGCTTCCAGAGGGTAAGCCTGCAACTACGTACCAAGCCAAGCAGGTTGTCTGCCCGTTGGGACTGAAAGTACAAAGAATACACGCATGTCCAAACGATTGCATATTGTATCGCAATGAGTTTACAGACTTGGATGTCTGTGCTGTTTGCAAAGCAAAGCGGTATAAGGGCAACGATGATGATATCGAGAATGATGATGTCGGGGTGAAGCGTAAGAAGAAGAGGTCTCCCGTAAGGTGGTGTGGTATTTCCTTATAATCCCCCATCTGAAGCGATTATTTGCAAACAAAAGGCATGCCTAATTGCTACGATGGCATGCCGAAGAGCGTAAGAAGGATGGAATGCTCAGACACCCTACTGATTCTATGCAATAGAGGAATATCGACAGAAAATATAAGAAGCACTTTGCATATGATGTGAGGAATATAAGGTTCGGGTTGAGTACAGATGGGATGAATGCTTTCGGCAACATGAGTAGTCGTCATAGCACTTGCCCGGTGACTTTATATATCTACAACCTTCTTCCTTGGCTTTGTATGAAGCGAAAGTACATTATGATGCCACTACTGATCTAAGGGCCCAAGCAACCTGGCAACAATATCGATGTGTACATCAAACCATTGGTTGAAGATCTTCTAATATTGTGGAACGATGGTGTACAGGTATGAGATTAGTATAAAAGAGATAACTTTATCCTATGGGCATTGTTGTTCGTAACCATCAATGATTACCCTTCTCTTGGCAACCTGTCAGGCCAGACGACAAAAGGCTTCAACGGATGCTTCCAGTGCTTGGATGATACAGCTAGACGGTGGCTGGAGAACTACCAAAAATGGCTTACATGCGGCATCGTAGGTTCCTTCGCAAGGATCACCCATACTGCAATAATAAGAGAGCTTTTGACAGGGCAAAGGAGACTGCCTTAGCTCTGAAGAATCACACTGAAAAATAGATATTTGAGGTCGTAAAGGTACTGCAATAATAAGAGAGCTTTTGACAAGACAAAGGAGACTGCCTTAGCTCCGAAGAATCACACTAGGAAATAGATATTTGAGGCCGTAAAGGATCTTACAATTATTCACAGAAAGGGAGCCAGCAGTACATCTATCCCGAGTTCCCGGGATAAGGCTCCTTTGTGGAAAAAGAGATCAGTATTTTGGGTCTTACCTTATTGGCAACACTTAAAAATTTGACACGCAATCAACGTCATGCACATAGAGAAGAACATATGTGATAGCTTACTTGGTATCTTACTGGACATACCTAGCAAAACAAAAGATACACTCCAAACACGGATGGACCTCGAAGATATGAAACTCAGGAAGAAGCTGCATCACGAAGAAATACATATAAGAAAAAAGTACCTTCCCCCAGCCTGCTACACTCTGAGCAAGAAAGAAAAAATTAGCATGTACGAATGCTTGCACGGAGTCAAAGTTCCACCTAGTTACTTTGCTAACATAAAGAGACTAGTCTTAATGGAAGACTTAATTAATTGGTATGAAGTCTCATGATTGCCATGTGATGATGACACAGATGCTTCCAATTGCAATTAGGGGTGTTCTGCTAGAGAAAATCCGAGACCCAATTATAAAGTTGTGTTCATTCTTCAACGCGATTTCACAGAAGGCCATCGATCCGTTAAAACTAGATAAGCTACAGGAAGATGTGGTCCACACTCTGTGCAGGCTTGAGATGTGTTTCCCTCCATCTTTTTTTGATATTATGGTCCATCTCATTGTTCATATTGTGAAAGAGATACGGATTCTTGGTCCCGTGTTTCTACATCAGATGTACCCTTTCGAGAGGTTCATGGGGGTTATAAAGAAATGTATTCATAACCGACATCGACTGAAAGGCTGCATTGCCGATGGTTGAGGAACCGAGGAGGTCATTGAGTTCTGCGTCGATTATATAGATCTCAAACCGATTGGTGTGGCTGTATCTCGGCATAAGAGGAGACTACAGGGGAAAGGGACACTAGGCGAGAAATTACTACGTACTAGCAATCTAGCTTCATTTACACAAGCACATTTCATAGTTTTGGGACAATCAGTTGTGGTGGTCCTGTATGTCAACATGCACAAGAACATGCTATCTAGAATAAACCCAGGGAGGTCAGAGGTTTGGATCGTGAGAGAGCATAGAGATAACTTCGGCGATTGGTTGTGTAGACACATGATGCATACGGAGATAGACTGCACTCAGTTGAAAGTGTTGGCTCAGGGACCGTCAACTACAATTCAGACATTCCAAGGATACAAGAGCGCAAGATAAAAAAAACACCAACCAAAACTGCATTATCTGTATAGATGCCTATGACAGCAATAGAAATAGGCAAACCTACTACGAATTCATAGAAAAGATTTGAGAATTTGACTATGGATCTTTGAAAGTCCCTCTCTTTCGGGGCCAATGGGTCAGATTTCTAAGGGGCATGAATATCGACAAGTATGGTATCACTACCGTGGACCTCAAACTTGTCAAATACAGAGAAGAACCATTCATACTAGCTAATTCTATTACACAAATCTTCTTTGTAACTGACCCGGCTAACAAGGAGCGCCACGTAGTTATTCAAGGAAAAAGAAGGATTGTCGGAGTTGAGCATGTTGTTGATGAGGAAGAGTACAACCAATTCGATGAGCTTCCCCCTTTCAGAGAGGACGTTGACCTAAGTCTCACGGAAGAGAGTGACGAAGCTACGTACATACGCCATGATCAGAATGAAGGTCGAATCGTAGCTTAGTTATACTAATGAAATGTATGTCCTTTTGTACGAACAACATGTTTATTTTCTCATATGTAATAATTGATGTAATATATGGAATAATGAAAATTGAGGTTATGCTCCGAACTGGTTCGCTCTGTTCTTTGGTAGCTCGAAGAAAAGTGTGATCAAAGATTTGAGTGCAAATCTTTAACTACATTTGGATTTGTGTGAACTTGACTGCATTTGTGTGAATTTTTCAAGCATTATTTGATTTTTGAAATATAAAAACTATTAAAAAAGTTAGCAATCTAGATTTTTATAATTTTAGAACTTGATCAAAATTTAGGGAAATAATTAAATAAAATATTAGATATCCTACAGTATGCCTCCAAAAATTTTTAGAAAATTTGGATCAAATTGAAAGTTTCACTTAATTGCCCAGAGACCAACTTATCACCGCCGGTTTCTCATTCTTCTAGCAGTGATAAGTACTTATTACTGTTGGTTGCTAGTATCAACTGGTAGTGATAAGCACTATCATTGCTGGTTCGTCGATTGAGCCGACAGTGATAAGTATTATCACTGTCGGGTGGACCTCCACCCGGCAGTGATATTATAGTATTACTACTGGTTTATGGAGTGGGCCAACAATGATAAGTTTGGCTCTATTTGTAGACCGGCAGTGATAATCTATCACTGTCGGTTGTTCTGGCGAGCCGACAGTGATAATCCACCCCTATAAATTCAAAGCCCCCGCCCCTCCTCTCAGTTACACTAACCTAGCCTCCGTCTCTATCTCCGTCCCCTTGGACTGCCTCCGTCGCCTCACCTTCGACCGCCACCACCTCCGATCGCGTCGCCTCGCCTCGCCTCGGAGTTCGTCGCCACCTTGGCTCTACCTGCCGCCTTGGCTCCCCGCCACCTTGGCCATCCTCAGCGTCGCCTCGCCTCGGAGCACCCCACCACCTCGGCTCCTTGCCGCCACCTCCGATAGCCGCTACCTCCGACCGCATCGCCTCGCCTCACCTCGGAGTTTGCCACCGCCTCAGCCCTCCCAGCCAGCTGCCTCAGCTCCCCGCCGCCACCTCCGATCGCTGCTGCTGTCGCTGAAGGCAGAACTGATGAACTGATGGGGGAAATAGCCTAGTTCTTAGGTCCAGTATTTCCTCGCTAGATGGCAAATAAGATTCAATATTTCCTTTATGATCTGTATGGGTATTACTAAGGTGACATTTGTGAGTGTTGGCAATTCTGGTTTAGATATTTTGTTTATGAGGAAATGACCCCGTGGTTAAATTGCATAAAGTAGACCTACCCAAAACTTTATAAGTGTGTCCATGGCAATTGGAAACCAAACAAATGAAAAAGGTGATTGCAGCTTGATTGGTTTCGAGCCCGTAGTGCTCAAGAATGACTTCTACCAAGGAATGCCAACCTGACTCTGAATGGTACCTGCGACAGTGCAGCTAGAGGATGTTCACATAGTCGACAAGATCTCAGGCGAAAATTAAACAAAAAGAAGGGAAGAATGCAAAACAAAACACCTTGCTTTATATTTACATGAAAAAACAATAGAACAAAAACCTTAGTGTGAATCAACTTCTGATGGGGGAAATAGCCTAGTGCTTAGGTTCAGTATTTCCTCGCTAGATGGCAAACAAGATTCAATATTTCCTAACTAGATGGTAAATAAGATTCTGACATGTGGAAGATGCTATAAAACATCTTGTTAAAAAGAGAGAATGAAGAAATATTATGCGCACTTCTAAAGTATGAAGAAATATTGTGCATTGCATAGTCTTTACTACTTATAGTAGATTTTGCTATTATGCCTCCAAAAAAGATGCTTTCACCTAACTGTTATATCCAAATTAAAGATGCTAGGGATTATGTGCCCATAAGCTATGGATCATGGACCGGTCGCCGAGGTGACCAGTGGGTGGTTCCCATTGACCTGAAGGACATGCTATGGGACAAGCTAAAAGAAGTGTCCCAGTTCCCCCAATGGACCGAGTTGGCTGCAAAGAAATGTGCACAGCGTGGAAGAATTGGAAGACAACACTGAATAAGAACTATATGAAGAAGAATGAAATGCCAAATTTTAACACGTACCCAAAGTTAAGGGAATTTTGGGAGGATTTTGTGGCGTACAAGAATTCTGAAGAAGCCCAGATATTAAGTCAAAAGAACAAGGCTAACATGGATAAGAATATTTACCCTCACATACTAGGCACAGGTGGGTACGTGAAGAAAATACTAGCATGGGATAAGTGCGAAGAAGAACTAACCCACAAGGGTGTCATTCCTGCGACGGCTGAGTTGAACGAACGATCGAAGCATTGGTTGCTTGGGAGGGGGCTTCTATCTTGGATGATGCCAACTTATGCTTTAGAAGCGATAAAGCCCAAGAAGTGTCACACAAAATAACAGATGCTCATGTGTAGTCTTCCCAAGGTTTTTTTAGGCCACGAAGGGAGAATGACAAGCTAACCGTAGCCCTAGGTAACAAGGAACACCCTGGTCGCACCCGAGGAGTTGGTTTGGTTCCATGCAAAGAAGGCTTCCCAACTGACGCATTGTTGTACAAGTGTCCAAAGAGAATAAGACAAGATCAACTGGACCGTCAAATGCAAGATGCTGTGGCGAGAGCGTTAGCGGAATAGAGAGCGGAGCTGGATAAAGTTGTGGAGCAAGTAGTACAGAAAGCTGTCAGCTCATGACCGCCACCCGATGACAGCCCTCGGATCTTCAGTCACAGTGCTTGTAAGAGCAGCTGCGCATCCATAGGGATTCCTGAAGAGCATGGACTCCATTTTCCAGTGGATGACATCACAGAACTGATATCGTGCAAGCTACATTTGTCCGCACATGGCATTACCATAAAGGTGCCTGATGGCAGGGTTTGGCCATGCGGCTCCTCACAGGTTTTGCACTGCCGCCCGATACCGTCGGGATTTGCTAGAGTCAAAGTGGACAGTGTAGTCCGCCAATGCTGTAAAATGGAGGTAGAGATCCCTAGCGAGGATGGAAAAAACAAACTTGGAGAAAATGTGCATGGCTTCCTCTCGTGGCGCAAGAGCTTGATTAAGTTTGGCTCGGATAAGGATGACAAAAATGATGATGATGATCAGCCGCACTATCCACACAGAGACCTCTCGCCCTTGTCGCCACCACACAGAAAAAGTCCAACACCTCCGCTAGCTCCACCAAGGAAATGTCCAACTCCTCCGTCGACATTTAAAAAGAATCGAACACCAGCACCATCTTGGAAGTCGGCACCGTTGTCTAGCAAATCTCGGTCAATTGTGAAGTTAGCACAGCCTTAGAAGAAATTACCAACTGAGATGACTGAAGAAGAACGAAAAAAGCAAATAAGCACCTATGTAACATCTCACTTCAAAAAAGTGCCATCACCTGAGAGGACTAAAGTTGATGCTAATGCGCAGAAGTGTTTCTTGAGTATGGGAAAAATAAAAAAAATGGGGCGGGCTTCTGAACCTTGAGAAATGTTAGACTACAAGCGCATCTCCAGAAAGCAATACTTGAAGGCGGCTAGTGCCGACATGTTGAGATCAGAAGCTCAAGGAGATGCTGCTCAACGAGATCATGCTCACGAGTAAGGTCTAAGGTGGAAGTTCTTTATAGGGAAATCACTGGTTGAACTAGCTCATTTAGACCACCTAATAACACAACTATGGTGCGTCCATCAGTGGTACATGCAACAATCCAATGATGGTATGGAGGCGTTCCCAGTCAAATACACAAAATTGGATTTTCATAATGAGGATAACATCTTCTGGGTGGGTTTTGAGGAATTGTATATGTTGTACCAGCAAGATGCTCTGGACATGAATATACTCAGATTGTGAACTTTATAAGTCTCTATGTATATTATTGTACATTCTTGTACCATTTAATTGCATGTCTAACTTCTTTCTTATGTAGAATGGAGATACAGACATGTAGAAGAAATGGCAATGACAAGTTATCATTTCTTGATCCGGGGCTTGCCAACGAGAAAATTGTGCAGTAGTCTCCAAAGTATATTGAAGACTATTTATTTAATACTTTCTTGAATCTGCAATATAAAACCTCCATACTTTTACCTTATAACTTTAAGTATGTATTTCCCTACTTCGCATATCATTTTATTATTTTTACTTAACACGATGTGGGACTAATGGGCTATGTTGACATATATGTGCAGGTTTCATTGGGTTCTCCTCGTCATCGAGTTAGATGCTAGCAGGATTTTTGTCTTGAACTCGAGGAGAAAACCAACTAATCTGTATCAAGACTTTTGGGACATGCTGAACAGGTAAACTCGATCATTGCGTTATTGCTCTAATAATATTCCATTCTATTGCATTTAAGCTTAATTACTATTTAAAATCATTTACAGGGCATTCACACGATATTGCAAGAAAAGTATTCGGCATCGTCCCTACAAGAATGATTTTCAAATAATAACCAACTTTCCATGCATGAGGCAGGACCCAGGAAACAATTTATGTGCATACTACGTATGTACAAATATATATTCAATTGTCACGGAAAGTATCAGCTATAACGAAGCCATGGTATATAATTACACATTGATGCCTACTTTTCTTTCATTTAACATATATCATCATTAATTAACTTTCTCATTTCTTCAATAACAACGCTCCAAGATGAGAACTAATAAGTTATACTACTAATAGAAATTTTAGCAATTCAAGAGCAGATCGCCGGATTCGTTCACAATTAGATCATCAATCCAAACGGCGAGTTCCACGAGCAACTTTAATTGTACTGGAGTCGTTGAAGAATCAAAGTGAATGAGATGTAGTCACACTATAATTGTAAATAGACTATTGTAGAAACCAAATATTGTGATGCTTTAATATATTTAAATTATGATTTAACGATGCTTTATATACTATATTGTTCTACCATATTAATATAACGATGCTTTATATTAATATGTAATTCAAATATATTAATATGGTACAACAAATTATGATTTAACGATGCTTTACATTAATACATTGTAGAAAAAAATTGTATAAAAACATATAATGCAGAAGAAATATGCAATAAAAACATTGGCTTGTACTGCCGGTTCGTCCAAGAATCGACATATATATATATATATATATATCACTGTCGGATTTTGCTGTGAGCCGACAAAGATAATCCAATATCACTGCCGGTTGTACAATGAACCGACAGTGATAGATCCTATCACTGTCGATTTCTGAGTTGGTAGTGATAATCCCGATTATCATTGCCGATCAATCACTGCCGGCTCTCATAACCAGCAGTGATGTACTGTTCTATGCTAGTGATATATATGCCTTGCTAAGTAGGCTCACCTTTTTCATAAAGTTGTCAACTATACCTTCAATTGAAACAGATCGGGTGAGGCCCTCAACTGCTCATTCTTGGGTAAGGGTGCTAGAATAGTAGAATGATTTATCTTCAGCAACAAGCAAGTATCAAAGTTATTATTAGCTAAGTAGGCTCACCTTTTTCATAAAGTTGTCAACTATACCTTCAATTGAAACAGATCGGGTGAGGCCCTCAACTGCTCATTCTTGGGTAAGGGTGCTAGAATAGTAGAATGATTTATCTTCAGCAACAAGCAAGTATCAAAGTTATTATTAGCTCTTTTTGCTAGCAATAACATGATGACCGAGAAGCTTAACTTCTGCTGCCATGTGGAGATTACAAATGGCATGCTTTGGGGAGCAACTTTGAATAATTGTATGGCTCAATATATGTCTTGCAAGATATAGCTTCACCCTCTCCATAGCTAGTGAAATACTAATCACTGGAGCAGAAGCAAGGGAAACAGGGGATAAAGCGTAAAATGGCGAAGGCGTCAATTAAGGACGGAGGCGTCTTAGGGACGTTGCTTAGGCGTCAATGTCACCACCCATGATTCACGCTAGCCATCCAACAATTGAATAACTTTTCTTCAAGAAAACCATAGTTATTAAAACCGTACAGGTATCGTCCCCTAAATCGGTACAAAGTAGGCTTATATATTGTATTAGCCTCAATATCAGTCAATACCAATCATATCAACTTCGATACCAGTCAATACCGGTTATACTGGTTTCAATACCAGTTAACATCAATCATATCAGGGGAATTGATAATCTGATCTTTTGAACTATATGTTATATATGATAGTGTTACTATGTATTTAGAGTAATATTATAAATAAAATTTGATACACATATAATTAAACATGTGTATACTTATAAATATATATTATTATATTATGTATTTGGAGTAATATTATAAATAAAATTGGGTATACATAAAATTAAACATATATATGCTTATAAATATATATTATTATATTATGTATTTAAAGCAATATTATAAATAAAATTGAGTATACATAAAATTAAACATACATATACTTATAAATATATATTATTATATGAAATCCGAAATGGTTTGAATGAATGTACTATTCTAAGCTAAAGCTAAACCGTCGAAGAAAAAAGTGGAATGACTAGTCTTGGAGAGCTCACCACACATGCCACGTGGCACTGGCGTCCAGGGAAGAGGGATAGCGAGCGAAGGGACACCATGGACGCCACGCAGCTTCCACACTGCCCCCAGCTCCTCCTGTCCGACTTCACCAGAGAAGCAAGAGAAGGGCAGCGCTACCAGACACCAGTCATCTCTTAGTCCCTCTTATCCCCTCGGCGCTACCGTCCTCCCTCTCCATCTCCACCTTCTCCTGCGCTTGCTCGCGCGCTAGCTTGCTCTCAGTTCTTGTGCCGTGTGTCCTCTGCGTGCGCAGTTCTTTGCTAGCGGTGTCCCGGGTTCTTGCCCGCGCGAGGCAGAGCGAAGGGCTCGCTGAGTTGCGGCAATGGCCCTGCAGCTGCAGGCCCCGTCGCTGCTGCGCGCGCCGGAGACGCCGTCGAGCCGGCCTGAGCTCCGGTCGGCGTTCTGCGCGCCACTGCCGGCGCCGGCTCGGCGGCGCGCCTCGAGGGCGGCCACGGCGGCGCGGATCATGATGCGCTTCGGCGTCGCGTCGAAGCAGTCCTACATCTGCCGCGACTGCGGGTGAGTTGCTCGGCTGTTGCCGATTGTGAACTGTGATGCTCCTCATAGATGCGTGTGTGATTTGCGTTTGTGCCCTGCCTTGTGAATGTTGCAGCTACATATACAACGACAGGACACCGTTCGAGAAGCTGGCTGACAACTATTTCTGCCCTGGTGAGAAACTGACGATAACTGATTAATTCCAAACTATTCCTGCAAATAGTCAGTGTATGATTTTTCTTGACTTCTTGTTGATCAAAAGCTTGCTGTGGTTAATTTTGGCCGCTTGGAATTTTCTACAGCTTGCTTCTTCTTCTTTTACAATACACAAGAATGAATATGGGCCGTCCATTTCTTTAGATCCAAAGGTTGAGATTAGATTAGATTTAACTATACTACCATGTGTAGTATAACCCGTGGAGGGGTATAATGGTAAATAATTTTCTGAGTTAGCACCCAACCCTGTGTCTCGTGGAGGGGTATAATGATAATTGAGCAAAATGGCATTCAGCACCGCCCTGACCCTAAGCCAAAAGACCAGAATTCCCTCGATAAATCAACGGTTAGATTTAATTTCTACTACCGCTATATACTACCAAAGTAGTGTACAGTAAAAATTCTCTATATATAATAACAACTCAACAGGCCGTTGAAGAGTTGTGAAATATTTATGCAATTATGGCTTATCAAGCATTGTTAAATTTTGCGTTGTAAACTGGTAGTGCTCCATCATTTTTCTTGTACAGGTTCTGCTTCTTAAGGAACTCCGGTATCTATTGTCGGTGGCACATTTGCCACTGACATGTGTTGCCTAGCCTGAATCTTGCTTTTAACTTTGTGTGCCTGGTACATCAGTATTGTTCCATGCCAGTGTTTGCATCGGATCGCTCTTACTTAGTTTGAAGTGGCCATATGAAGTTCATAAATATCCTTCCCATTGTCCGACGATTGATCTCCATTGATGATGCAGTTTGTGGAGCTCCAAAGAGAAGATTTAGGTCGTACCAGCCAGCGGTGGCCAAGAACGCCAATGCCACCGATGTCCGGAAGGCGAGGAAGGAGCAGCTGAAGAAGGAAGAAGAAATGGGGTAAGTAAATTTCAGAAGAGAAAAATGAAACAATTAAACTGAGCTTTTCTTCTTCGAGCAGAAATTAATTAAAAAAAACATTGCTCCTTGCAGGCAAGCGTTGCCTATTGGCATTGCCGTCGGGATCCTTGCGCTTGTTGGCCTATACTTCTACCTGAACAGTATCTACTAGATGGGAGAAAAATAAGAGGATCACCTTCAGGGGGTGAAAGGATCAAGACTATTTTTACCGATATTTTTGTCTTTGTAAACGTATTGCTACATATATACATACTAGGGCTTCGACACAAGTTCTGCTTTGGAGAAGTAACACTTCGACGGGAGATTTATAAGTTGTTCTTCCAAGACTAGCTACATATAAACTGGAGAAGTAACACTTATGCTACGTGTCGCCCAACTAAGAGCTGGTTTAACACTACTAAAAAAAAATCCTTTTCTTACCGACTTGTTACTGCTGGTTCTAACCGAACTGACTGTGATAACACTATCACTGCCAGTTCATAAGTTAGACCGGTATAAATGTTCGACCGAAGAAAAACCGGCAATGATAGTAACTTATCAATGTCAGTTCAACAGGTTAGCTAGGGCAACTGCAGTCTGGTTCTGCTGATTTATCATGTTGTTCATATTCTGCATCATTGTGTTCATAAGCTGAGTTTGAGCTGCCAAGAAATGTCCCAAGTTCTGATCAATCACTACAGGAGGTGGTGGTGGATTGGCACTGGCATTAGCATTGGCATCCATTGGCGAACTGCGACCGGCTCCAGAACGAGTGTCAACCATCTGCGACGCAGCATAAGGGTTTGATAAGTAAGAGGGAAAAGCAATAGGAAAGTGGTAAGGTCATCTAGGGGAGAAGGAAATACCCAAGAACAAAGGCCAACAAAAACATAGCCGAAAAGGCTACCGAATAAAGAACCAATTAAAGCTTTCAACTTAAGATATGATTACAACACTATGCTGAAGGCAAGTGTACAACATACCCAGCACACAAGCAATGAAAATCCTAGTATACACGAACTAAACGCAGCTAAACTGAAAAAAATTGGCATGCTCAGCTTATAGAGCACCACAAACATATCTTATATGGTAGTCTTCTCGGACATACTCTTCGACAGCTTGATGGACATCTCCCTTGTTTTGATTCCTTGCAGATGTCTTGGGGTTTAAAAAGTTTCATGAGATAAGGTCAATTTAAATTCCAAAGCAATGTTTCAGCAAAGGAGATGAATAAGAACCTAAGAATAAGATGAGAAGAGACAAACTATTAAATACCAAATTTGTTGGTTTGATTTAGAAAATAATTTTGAAGACCATGCTAACTAAGAGAGCGACCTACAGTCGATATGGCTCTGATACCATCTCTGTCGGGACTCGGATATGCAAATCCAAAATCCTCTGTGTATACTGCACTAGTCCAGGATCACGCTAGTACACACAGTGGAAACATAGACGACATATCATACCATACATCGAAATAACTAAGAAGAAGCAAATTATTATTGAATAAAGCAAACGACCTTATGGTCAAGGTTCATATACCAATGCCTCACGGCTTAAGAAACAAATAAAACTGTTGCAGCGGAAATAAGATAACTTGGGCCATTCGACATGCTACAGGCAATCGTCTGGGGAAACGCCATCCTAGTCGACGTAGTCTTCATAGTACTCCTCTTGAAATTCATTACCTGGTCCTTCCTCAGTGACTGAACAACAAGGGCATAAAGCCGTGAGTACAAAATGTACTCAGCAAGCCGTAGGGAAATGATGCAATATATTCATGCACAGCTTGACAAAGGATAGTCATATGGTTCATTTGCAGAAAGCAATAACTTGAATTTAAATACAATAAATAGATTGAAGGCAGATTAATAAAAATAATAATAAATAACTGGTAAATCAATGGTAGACAACATGAACAAAATGGCGAGACATCACCCCACATCATTCGAAACAAGTATCAACCACACAATTCAACAGTATAGTTTGAGACAACAAAACAATAGTGAACTCCCCGTTCACATCCCAACCATTCCACATTTCATGAAACACTCTATACCCCGTGTGAAATCCCCGGGCTTGTCCATGACCGCGGACACGGCTATTCGAATAGTTTTACACTCTGCAGAGGTTGTACAGCTTTACCCACAAGACATGAACATCTCTTAGTGCAACCGATAATAACACACTTCCTTTGGTGTGTCGCAGAGATATTACAACAAAGCCTTTACAATGCATGTCTAAACTCGGTACTGCCCTCTAAGGTTTCGCCCCTCGGAGCCCCCTCTTGAGCCATGTGAGTCTACCCGTCCATCCTGGAACCAACACCAACACGTGGCAGTACTTAAGACTAGACATTGCAAATTAATCAGCTAGGTCTGTCCCATACCAGACTTGTGGTTGCACGGTTAGGCCCAGTTCAATGGCGCACAAGATTAAGTCCTTAAGTTATCTCAGACAAGACAGCCACATCTCAATGTGCTAGACAACACCCCCTTTACTGCACGATCACTTGCCCGAGAGAAAACATTTTGTTTAACCAAGACCAATGGCATCCCCTGCCATGGTACAACAAGTTTTACAACAGCGGCCAAAGACCACAATTCAATATCTCATTAAGTCAAGATTAACATTAATTCACAGTGATATGAATCCCATCGTATGACTAAGCAGGTCTAAGCATAGCTACGTTAACCCAATATTTGTATTATGATTATGTCCAACTAGTAATGTCGCAACCTAAGGTTAACAATGGATACATGGCATTCCAATAATCAAGGTGGCAAAATATCAATCAAGTGAATAGCTACTCCCATAAACTAGCATTGATACACAAATAGCACGCAATTGTATAAAACAAATTACTTTTGCAAACATGGGTTCACTATGATCAAAGGTTACGACTTGCCTTGCTGGTCTAATGCTGAGTCCTGATCTTCGAAGTCTCCGTTCGCTCCTTCGGAATTCGCGTCTACTGGAAAAGAAAGCAACGAAACCAAATAAATACAAAATAGAGAAGCAAACAACCTCAAAACTAAAAATAAATGGCTCTAGAATATAGAGCTCAATTTTACAAAAATTTAGAAATTTGAATCACTCCAATCGGAGTTCGGACGAAGGAGAACGTGCTCCTAGAAGATTTAATTCAGAGAAAATTCCATGGGGTGACACGTGGCAGCACACTATTGGCTGGGATTTTCAGATTCTCAGAAAATCAGAAAAAGGAAAAAGATTTCCCGCTGACACCTGGGGCCCACATGTCAGCGATACGGTCTACGGTAGACCGAGACCACCGAGAGGACATTCGGGTGACGCGGCATACTGGCTGAGGTGGCGGCTGACGCGGCGACTAGGGCTGACATGGCGATCATGCGGCGACTGGCGGGGCGCTGACGCAGCATGGGTGTGGAGTTCGGCCACGCGGTGCACATCTGGCGGTGCGGCCAGATCGGACGGTGACGCGTCACGATCACGGGGCGGGGAGACGTGGCCTGCTCTGGGACACACGATCTTGATCAGACGGCTAGCGATCGGCGAGGTGAAGACACGGGTGAGTAGACGTGGCATGATCCGGATCGTTGGAGGGCGATCGGACGGCTGCGGGCGAGAGGAGGTGCTCACCGGCGAGGGGCGGCGCTATTCCGCCGGACCCGGGGAAGACGATACCCAAAGCGACGAAATAACACCGGATTGGGCGCAGGACCTGGTGGATCGGGGCGAAGATAGCGCGGGCGACTCGGGCGTGCAATCGGCGACGGTGGAGATGCACTTACGGTGGAGAAACACGGCGGAGAAGAGCTTGGGCACGGCGGTGCTAGGGTTTGCACGATGCGGCGGCTCGAAGCCAGAAACGACGGAAAGGAAAAGGGGAAAAGGGGCAGCGGCTTTAAATAGGCATAGACGACGAGGAGACCAGCCCAGATATGGTGCGGCGGGCGCGGAAAACACGGCGGCAGGCGCGGGTGAATCTGGCAGAGGCGGAATCTGGCGGCACGACGGAGGAGAGACGTGGCGCTATCCTGGCCGTCCCCGAGACGCTGATCGGATGGCGCATAGCGCGAGGTTACGCGGGCGAGTGATAGCCGCGCGATCAAGATCCTACGGTTGAGGGCGACTCGAGCTAGGGTTCCAGCGGAGACAACGGGCTGGGCCGGCGCAAAGCGGCGATAGACTGGGCCGAGCGGGAGGAATAGGAGGCGGGCCGGCAGGGATGAACAGGACTGGGCCGAGGAAAGGAATTCGGCCTGAAAGGAAAAAGAATTTTAAAAAAACGTTTTTCAAATTTAGAAAAATCCCAGAAATTTAAATAAAAGCAAATAAATTCGTAAAAATCTCCAAAAATATAGAACAATTCCTTGAAGCACAAGGAACCCAATAAAAACTGAAAACCTTTGATTTGATGTATAGATTAATCAAATTAAATCTTCTCATTATTAGAAAATTCAAGTTAAGCTTCGGTTAATTCCAAGAAAATGCAAATGGTTCATTTTTTTATTTTTAAACATTCCAAAACTCCAAATTTTGGGATGTTACATATTGTCGTAATATTACTATAACATTATTAAATTTACGCATACATTGTATTATAGCTATCATTTTAATACTATTAGTTATGTCATATTACGTATCATTTTACATACTATTAATCATGTCGTATCATGCGTGTACTAAGATCATTATTTCATCTACAATTATTAGCACTAAAATTACGCTATGTACACACCATTTTTGCTGCATTCTATCCTTCTTTTAGGAACTATTCAGTAAAAAATGCCATTATTTATACTGTTCGTGAGCTCTACGTACGCAGCGTTATTATACATATTTACCGTTCATTAAGTATGAAATATTTTTCCATGACCTTCACATTATTCCAACACCATCATGTTATGTACTGCTCGGTCGACTAATAGCGTGGTTTTATATCATGCTACTTGTACTAATATTCTAGTAATTATACTAATATTACAAAAATATCATACTAATGTTCGTAAAGACAGAATACTAACCTGTGTGAAGTTAGAGTGAAGATAAAAAAATCTCGACCAGCGTGCAAAATAACCTTCCTAGAGAGCACCCTGCACAATAGGGAACCCAAATCAATTAATACAAAAAATGAAGATAGCTCGGAATAAATTTCTACAAAACATGAACACTGATTATATTTCTCCAGAACTACGATTCCACATTTCTTTGTCCACCTCCTATTTCCCTCTCTTTTCTTCTGTCTCCTATCTTCTAGCTTGTGCTTCTCATGGAGCTTTCAAAAAATATGAACTCACTCTGAAGTTCGCAGGAAGTAAGAATTCACTCTCCCAAGTTTGGATGTTCACAGATAGTAGGCTTGTAATTTATAGCGCCTTCCCGAGAGCATGTGTGATAAAATTACCCTTCTATCCATGCTTTCGACGTGTCGATGAGACAACGTGAAATGACGTAAATCACAACGTGACAGAACTTCGCCCGAGGCCATTTTCTCGAGCGTCCAATGTGTGTCTTGCTCTCACACAAACCTTATCTGGCCCATGAACTGCTGTATTACCCGTGTCTCTACAAAGTCATCTTTACCAGGGAGCCAGCAAGAAGCCACGTGCGAGGGAATCCGTGAGATGTTGCTGGCCAGGAAAAAGCAGGAATGCGGGACAGGCTGCAGGCGGCGTGTAGTGGCCCTAGGGCACTGCATCAGGCGAAGCAACACCCTAGGTGCGCGGCACGGTGGGGGCCACCGCCTGGCATGTGAGCAGCGATCTAGGAGCGTGATTTTGAGGGAGTAGCGCCCTAGACTTGCGGCAAGGTGGATCCGGCTGGGAAAAAATGGAAAAAAGATGTGCAGCGCACTGGACGAGCGGATTTCGTGTACGGGGAGGCTATTTCTGCAATTCCAAACTCAAGGAGGCTAGTTCCAAAATTTAAAAAATGCAAGAGGTCAGAACAGTAAATTTTTCGTAGTAGGCATGATTTGCCAACACTTGCACATCACTAGCAACCGAAGAGCGCCACAACACAAACCAAAGTAGCAAATCAGATCAGGTGGATAGATCTACCCTAACAACAACAGTAGCCATGAACTGTATGAATCTAATCCAGTCCTGAAAAGGAAGGCGAAGGGACCAATCGACCAAGGGGAGGAGGACGGATGGACCTGTGTCACCGATGATGATGTACTTGAAGATGTAGGCATATCCCCACTTCTTTCGAGAAACAAGAGGGGCGGCAAGGGATTCGTGACTCGTGAGGGGAGGCTCGAGCCTCGGGGATAGTGGCATCGACTACTGTAACACCCCAATTTTTGCTTTTCTTGTGTTCAATTGGCATTTTGAATTTTTGAGAAATTTCTGGAATTTATTTGGATTTATTTTGAATTAAGCCATTTATCAAATTAATTAAATAATAGAAAAGTTAAAATAAAATTTTGCTGAAAATATTTTTTTTGAGTCACAAATGTCCTAAAATATTTTTGGGAATTTTTCCAGAATTTTTCTGGTATTTTTAATGCCCCAAATGAATTATTTTAATTTCGAAATTATTTTTAATCGAAAAAGAATTAAAAATCCGGATGAATAGTGTTGGGCCGAGTACTGTGCGGCCCGTTTCGGAAAAACCCTAGCGCCGCAGCCGTCCGATCTCCATCCGACGGTCCCCGTTGCGCCACGCCACTTCGTCCGAAGTCGTCATGGATTCCGCCGCCGTGTGGGCCTCGGTTTCGCATGATTCACGGACGCCGAGGGCACTATTTAAGGCGCCACCCTTGTTGTGATCCTCACCTCGCGCCGCACCCACCAGACACCGCGACGCCGCCGAGACGCCGCCGCCGCCGCCACAGACGAGCTCGCCGAAGTCCTCCACCATCCGCCGCCCTTCTTCGCGTCGTTGCTTGCCGCCGGGTGATCCTCCGCCGCCGCCGTTGGTCCTTGAGTCCTCTCGCAAGCCGCGTCGGGCGCACTCTTCACGCCGGAGGAGCACGGAGCGCTGCCGCCACGCCGCCGTCTTCGCCCGGCCGAATCAAGCCGCCGCAACGCCGCCGGGTTTCACGAAGCCGCCACCAGACGATCCCCATCCGATCACGAGGTGAGCCCACGCCGCCTCAAACAAAGGAACCCCAACTTCAAACCTCCGCCGTTAGATGCAACCGAGGGCGTACCGTAATGCCACGCCGCCGCTCATCGGCACGTGATGTCGATAACGCGATCCACACGTCTGTCGCCATCGCGATCTTGGCTACCAGGCGCATGAGTCGCCGACAAAGACGGGCCCGCATGTCGCCAAGACGACCGGTGACGCCAGCCGACGCCACGGTGGCCCCATCTGTCGGTGAGTCAATGATGACGCTATGCCGACGCCAAGACGGAGCCGGTCGGTGACGTCGAAATGCCACGATCGTTCGTGGTGGTGACACGTGTCATAGATGACGAATAATTAATTTCCAAAAGAAAAATATTTAATTAATTCGGTTTAATTGATTTAAAATGTATTTTGAAACTTCAAACGCTTATAACTTTTGCGTTTTAACTCCGATTTGAGTGATTCCAATTTCTATAAATTTGTAAAATTGTAATCTTTCTGTTTATGAATTTTAATTGAATTTTTGAGCACTGTTTGTCTACTGTTTATTTATTTACTGTTGTTTAAATGCGATACGCGTAGACGTTGAAGTGCCCGACGGTTTCGAGGAGAGGTTCTCACCAGAGCAAGCTCAGAGCCGTAATCAAGACTTTTGAAGGCAAGTTGTGTTTGATCATGTTGAACCTATTAGAGCAAATTATTTTGATTTAAACTATTGCATGCTAATTTGATAGAAATGACTTTGAATAAGTTTTGGGATTAGTTAAATGCCTAATTGCTATATGCCACCTTGTCGTATATAATTGTAGGCCATGAATCCTTTGTCACCCTAGGTTATGAATTAATAGTTGGACATTAATAATTTGCCAACATGGGTTGAGTAGACCGAAGTAGTGTGCTTAGCCCTGCCACGTGGGCAATTCATGATTTTAGAATACCAAAGCAATTATTGACTTAATGAGATATGGAACATGTTTTGTGAATGAGACATGTGTTATTGAGTTGATGATGGCACGTGGTGCAATGGTAAAGAACCGGGGTGGGAAAATGATTTAGACTGGGGCAAATGGCAAGATTGTTTCTGGTGGGCCAAGAGTGGCAACTGGGCGGTCGTATTTGGTTTTTATTGGACATGGATATTTGAGTTACACTTGGTTAGTCTTGCCTCGGTCAATTAAGGACCTAACCTTGCAAGCATTTGAACTGAGTCTTTCATACAACCACAAGCTCCATAATGGGACGGCTTAGGCTGAGTAAACCGGGAAATCTATTCTTTGGTACTGCGTGGTGGTGTGAGGCCCGAGAAGCGGATGAGAACTCACATGGCGCAAGAGGGGGCCACAGGTGCGGTAACCAGTCCCTCCAAAGGTTGAAACCTTAGCGCAAGATTGGGTTTAGATGGAACTTTGGAAAGGCTTACATTACGGTTATTTGCCTTGGTGGTACTTGACTGTATCTTGTGGGTAAAGTGTATAACCTCTGCAGAGTGTACAACCTATTCAATAGCCATTACACGGTAATGAGCATTGCTCGGTGATTACTATCAAGGGTTAGATTTTCATAAAATGAATTGTTTTATGGAAAAATGCTGGGTTGGTAATGAGGAACTTGACTTAGGATGGAAAAATGATTTACGGATTGAAATGTTTGTGAAAGTT
Source organism: Guadua angustifolia (assembly GCA_036346375.1). NCBI lineage: Eukaryota > Viridiplantae > Streptophyta > Magnoliopsida > Poales > Poaceae > Guadua > Guadua angustifolia. The sequence goes on from CM070520.1 coordinate 23,640,629, forward strand.
ATTATTCCTACTACTGTTTTACTGCTTTGCAATCTATTACTGTTTATCTTGAATGCTGTACCTTTCATGAACCATAGCCTATCCTTTGTACTAAGCCATGCATGTAGAATATTAGAAATTGCATTCTGTGCATGACTTGCTGAGTGCTCAAAGTACTCGCCCCACAACAATACAACTTCAGTTGAAGAAGAAGCAACCCCTTTCAGAGGAGGAGTATCGAGGAGCCGATAAACTAGGAGCGAGCCCAGTCGGTTACTGTGGCAAATTGGTTGGCGCCACGAATTTATTTTATTTCCGCTGCTTTTGAATATTTTAATAAGTTTTCGCCCTGCGAGGCGTATCTTTGTAACTTGACCATAAGGTCTACCAACTAGTTGAGTATTTAATTAAAGTACTTCATTATTCGCTGGTTATGACTGTGATATGTGCCAATGTTGAGACTGTGTGCACTAGCGTGATCCTGGACTGGTGCTGAATACACAGAGGGTCCGGATTTGCACATTCGGATCCCGACAGAGGTGGTATCAGAGCCATACTGACTGTAGGACTGGCCCTTAGTTAGAATGGTCGTAGTGAGGATAAAACTATTTTCTAAAAGTTAAAAAGTGCCAAGATGATAATGCAATCTCGACTTATCCCTTCTTTCTTTTCATACCCCTTGTTGAATTTAACACATATTCGCTTTGTTTAAAATATCTGAGTTTCACGTGAGTGACCTTTGACAGATGAGGATGATCCACTCCTTTGGTGAGCGCCTTCGGAGGGTACGCCATGAGCTTTGGCGATGATGCAATTGCCGGGAGGTTAGAGGACAGCCGATCTCTCGGGAACCATCAGAGATCGGGCAGATCGATATCGCTGGGATGTCACTATCACGGTTTACGCCGGGATAGGGCGAGGCGAAGTCGTCCCATCCGCATCACACCGGGAGGTTGTGACGCTGGATTCGTGGAGACATCGCGTCTGGCGATGAGGCGATTGCTTGTACCTACCCCAGGAGTTGGATGGCACAAGTTTCGTCACCACCCACGCAGAGACACTTGCTGGCAACCGAGAGCCCATCGAGGAGGAGGATGCCACGATCACCCATCCGCCGGATATGTTATCGCCAAGAGGATGCTATCGACGAGACGGTTCAGAGCCGCAGAGGTCTCGTGGCGAGTTCACGCAGTGAGGGCTCATCTGCTGCAGACTTGTGAGTACTTGGCCCACTCTATCCAGAGGATTGGGGAGCCGGAGACAACAGACAGACGGACGAGAGCCGAGCTGGCCGGAGCTACACGACCTGACCCGGAGGAGCCACAGCAGAGCCGCAGCGAGCGAGCGCCTGGAAGTGAAGCGAGCCTGTGGAGGTCAAGCCGAGCCAGTGGAGGTTGAGCCGGTGCAGAGGCGATCCACCGAGGATCGTTGGGATAGGTTTGTACCAAGACCAAGACACCCGCGGTGTATCCACCAGAAGTTCGGTGGGGATGGCTAGAGGAGTGAGCGTTAGGATTAGCAGCTGAGACTCTGCGTTGAGTCGCGTCTTGGAATAAGAGTCACCCTTAAAGGCGTTTGACTCCAGAGTATTAGTTTGATTTGCTTCTTTCATGCTTGTGAGTGATTGGTATGTGTTGCAAGGCCCTTAGGCATTGTGAGCAACCATACCTAGTTATTAATAAAGTAATAAAGTTAGATTTTGTGTTACACTTTGACCCCGCATAAGTATTCCATTACTTCTCTATTCTTATTTCCCTCTCGTCTCTAAACCATGGAACAATCGACAGATGGTGAACACTCATGAAACCAGGAGGAAATGGGAGTGGTTCACGCCACCGAAACATCGATGATGAAGGATTAGGAACCCAACCAAAGACCGCCGTTGATATGCGTAACTTTGGAGCCTTTATTGCTGCATGACTCGCAATGCATGCCATGATGCAGCAGATGCAAGAAAGTCACCGCCCAAGCCACCGCCGCCCAAGTTAACGAGTCAACCCAAAGTCAGAGGCCACACTCGAGGTCAGTCGAATTCATGAGGACTCGCCGCCTACATTCTCTGGAAATGCCAATCCATTGGAGGCAGATGATTGGCTGAGGACGATAGAGAGAAAGTTGCACATTACCCAATGTGAAGGAAATGAGAGGGTACTCTATGCATCTCATCAGCTTGAAGGAACTGCAATGAATGGTGGAAAACTCTTGTCTTGCTCATGAGCACCCACAGACATCACCGGGAGGAGTTCACAATCGCTGGCAGTACCATGTGCCCGAAGGCATCATGGAGCTGAAAAGGAGGAGTTTAGGGCACCTCAAGCGGGGCAATCAATCGGTGTCCGAGTATCTGAATAAGTTCACGCACCGCACGCTTACGCACTTTTGAGGACGTAGTAACGGATAAGGCCAGCGCCTCGATTCATGAAGGACTGAATTCAGATCGCAGTGGGACTCATAACCCACACTTTTCCCGACTTTCAAGAGCTAGTGAACAAGGCGCCGATATTGGAGGACAAACGCAAGGAGCCGGAGGACAACCGAAGCGCAGGATGGCACAAACAGGATCACGCCAGAGCGCAGCGCTTGAGGGTTGCACCAAACCAGTTCTTGATTTCAGCCAAGGAATGTGATGACGACGCCGCCACCAAGACCAAGACCTGCGGACAAAATTTCCAGACACCAACACCGCTTGGGAACGCATGGCCAGAGAGCCAAGAATGACAGCTAGGCGTTGTTTAAATGCACAAGCGAGCCGTGGCATTTTGCCAATTATTGTCCTAAGAAGGGAGGAGGAGTGACACCGCCGCTTCAATCTTGGAACTACTCCAACGAAGACACTGCGCCAGAGCAAGCCGTGGAGCTACACAATCTGGAGCTGCCACACGATCGTGGTAAGAGGCGAGTCAATCATGTCACCGCCGATGCAAAGAGTAATACATCGGACGTCAGATCGGGTAAGTTACTTGTCAACTCGATACCCGCAGTTTTTATTTGATTACGGAGCTTCACATTCGCTTATATCTCGGATTTTTGCTGTGAACAATGGGTTGAAAATGGTGAACCTTAGGCATGTATTGCTAGTACAATCCCCGGATCAGAACTCCGATCTGATGTAGGATGTTCTGGGGTAAAGTTGCTTATAGACGGAACTAAGTTCTTAGCAAACTTAGTGGTGTTAGATACCCAGACCCTAGATGTTATTTTGGGAATGGACTGGTTGTCTAAGCACAACGTTGTATTAGACCGTGACGAAGAGTCATATCGACGAGAGTCCTTGTGGGAGGAAAATAGAGTTTCAGAACAACCGCTTGTTCGGGATGGACAGTTGATGGTCAATAGTGTGAAGGCCACAAGATAAAAGATGTACCATTATCGTGGAATACTTGGATGTATTTCCAAAGGATTTACCCGATGCCACCAGACAGGACATAGAGTTTGTAATCGAGTTAGTACCGGAACGACCCGATATAGCTAAGAGACCTTATCGGATGTCAACCGATGAGTCGGGTCGAAATGAAGAAGCAGATTGAGGAGTTATTGGATAAGGGATTTATCGCACCAAGTTCGCCGCCATAGGGAGCACCGGTTCTGCTTGTCAAGAAGAAGGACGGAAGTTTCTGGATGTGTGTGGATTACCGAGCAATCGAATGAAGTCACTATAAAGAATAAGTACCCACTACCGGGATCGATGACCTATTCGATCGGTTGAGAGGAGCCGGAGTTTTCTCCAAGATTGACCTCGATCGAGGATATCACCAAATGAAGATTAGATCGGAGGATGTGCCAAGACCGCATTTTCGCCAAGATATGGGCACTACGAGTTCTGATTATGTCTTTTGGTTTGACAAATGCACTGCATATTTCATGAACATGATGAACAAGGTTTTCATGGAATACCGGACAAGTTCGTTGTTGTGTTCATAGATGACATTCTAGTCTACTCCAAGACGAGAGAAGAACATCTTGAACATCCGGCTAGTTACGAGAAGTTAAGAGAGCGACAACTTTTAAGCTAAGTTTAGCAAGTGTGATTTCGGAAGAACAAGGTGGAATTCCTTGGACATGTGGTGACCGCCAAGGAGTCGCAGCTGATCCAAGTAAGGTGGAAGCGAGTTGCATTGGGAGCCACCCAAGACGGTGACCCAAATCCGTAGTTTCCTTGGAATGGCGGTTATTACCGCCGATTTATTGAAGGATTCTCAACGATTGCGAGACCACTTACGCAATTGTTGAAGAAGGAGAAGAAGTTTGCATGGACGCCGGAATGTGAGCGGAGTTTTCAAGAGTTGAAGAAACGTTTGACAACGGCGCCAGTGTTAGTTTTACTGGATTTAAGCCAGAGCTTTGATATATACTGTGATGCATCGCGTCAAGGACTAGGATGCGTGTTAATGCAAAACCGTAAGGTCGTCGCATATGCATCGAGGCAGTTGAGGCCGCATGAAGAGAACTATCCGACGCATGATCTGGAATTAGCAGCCGTAGTGCATGCCTTGAAATTATGGTGGCACTATTTGATTGGAAACAGATGTGAGGTGTACACTGACCATAAGAGTCTTAAATATATATTTACTCAATCGGATCTGAACATGAGGCAGAGGAGGTGGTTAGAACTAATTAAGGATTATAATATGGGAATTCATTATCACCCCGGGAAAGCCAATGTGGTGGCCGATGCTTTAAGCCGAAAAAGCCATTCGGTGAACATGTTGGTGGAAGCAAGTCAGGTCGAGTTATGCAAGGAGTTTCAGAAGATGAAGTTGGAAGTAGTACCTAAGGGATTCTTAGCCGCTTTAGAGGTGAAGCCTACCTTGGAAGATCATATTCGCGAGGGACAGAAGGATGATGTCAAGATTCAGAGGATTAAGTCTAAAATGGAGGAAGGCAAGGCGAAGGATTTCAAGCTGGATGAGCAAGGCACATTGTGGATCAAGAAGCGCATTTATCATCGCACAAGAAGGAACTCAAACAAATGATTCGGAGGAAGCTCATGACTCCAAGTACTCTATTCATCCAGAAGCGCTAAGATGTATCAAGACCTAAAGGAAAGATTTTGGTGGCCAAGCATGAAGCGTGAAGTTGCAGAGCATGTTGATTGCAAGTATATATGCCAAAGAGTCAAAGCAATGCATCAAAGGCCAGCGGGGTTGCTACTGACCATCGAAGATATCTGAATGGAAATGGGAGGAAATCGGAATGGACTTCATTACGGTTTCTGAGGACCCGAACAGGTATGACTCCATATGGGTTATAGTGGACCGGTTGACAAAGGTCGCCCACTTCATACCAAGAAAGACTACGTACTCGGGACCGCTTAGCGGATTTGTATATGTCAAGAATTGTATGTCTACATGGAGTTCGAAGAAAATTGTATCGGACGAGAGTACTCGGTTTACCTCAAGATTTTGGGATAAGTTGCATGAGGCCCTAGGGACCCGTCTGAACTTCAAGATCGCATATCACCCATGCATGATGGGCAAGCGGAAAGAGTTAACCAGACTTGGAGGACATGTTGAGGGCATGTGCATTGGCTTATACAACTTCGTGAGATAAGTGTTTGCCATATGCCGAAGTTCAGCTACAACAATAGTTACCGAGCAAGTTTGCAGATGTCGCCATTTGAAGCACTATATGGAAGACCACAGCTCGACGCCGTTGAATTGGAATGAGACCGGAGGCGTCATATGTTTGGGCGACATTCTTGAGAAGTCAAGAGCGGTAGCCATGATCAGGGAACGGTTGAAAATTGCGCAATCAAGACAGAAGAGTTATGCCGATAATCGCCGCAGGGACTTGAACTTTGAGCCCGAAGATTTTGTGTACCTCAGAGTTACCCCACTCAAAGGAGTTAAGAGGTTTCACACTAAAGGGAAGTTAGCGCCAAGATACGTTGGCCCATTCAAGATCCTGAGTCGTAGAGGTGAAGTAGCGTATCAGCTGGAGTTACCGCAGTCTCTAGCAGGAGTGCATGATGTATTCCATGTGTCACAACTAAAGAAATGTCTCCGAGTGCCAGAAGAGCAGATGCCGTTAGAGTCGGTCGAGCTGCAGGAGGATTTGACTTATAAAGAGTATCCGGTGAAGATCTTGGACACCAGAGATCGAGAAACGAGAAATAAATCGACCCGCTTCGGCAGAGTACAGTGGAGTAATCATTCCGAGAGCGAAGCAACTTGGGAGCGCGAAGAGGACCTGAAGAAGGAATTCCCTAACCTATTCCTTAGTCAGCCCTGAATCTCGGGGTCGAGATTCCGTTAAGGGGGGAGGTTTGTAACACCCCAATTTTTGCTTTTCTTGTGTTCAATTGGCATTTTGAATTTTTGAGAAATTTCTGGAATTTATTTGGATTTATTTTGAATTAAGCCATTTATCAAATTAATTAAATAATAGAAAAGTTAAAATAAAATTTTGCTGAAAATGTTTTTTTGAGTCACAAATGTCCTAAAATATTTTTGGGAATTTTTCCAGAATTTTTCTGGTATTTTTAATGCCCCAAATGAATTATTTTAATTTCGGGAATTATTTTTAATCGAAAAAGAATTAAAAATCCAGATGAATAGTGTTGGGCGAAATCTTTATGCGGCCTGTTTGAAAAACCCTAGCGCCCTTGACGTCCGATCTCCATCCGACGGTCCTCGTTGCGCCACGTCACTTCGTCCGAGTCGCCACCGGATTCCGCCGCCGTCGCCGTGTGGGCCTCGGTTTCCGCGCGATTCACAGACGCCGAGGGCACTATTTAAGGCACCGCCACCCTTGTTGTGATCCTCACCTCGCGCCGCACCCAGCGGTACACCGCACGTCGCCCGAGACGCCGCCGCCTCGCCGCACGAGCTCGCCGAAGTCCTCCAGCCATCCGCCGCCCTTCTTCGCGTCGTTTCGTCGCCGCCGGTGATCCTCCGCCGTCGCCGTTGGTCCCTTGGAGTCCCTCTCGTCAAGCCACGTCGGGCGTTACCTCTTCACGTCGGAGGAGCACGGAGCGCGCCGCCACGTCGTCGTCTTCGCCCGGCCGAATCGGCCGCCGCAACGTCGCCGGGTTTCACGAAGCCGCCAACGGACGATCCCCATCCGGCCGTGAGGTGAGCCCGTCGCCCTCAAAGCAGTGAACCCCAACTTCAAACCTCCGCCGTTAGATGCAAATCCGAGGCGGTAGTAATGCCACGTCGCCGTTCATCGCGGCACGTGACGCCGACAACGCGACCCACGCCGTCTGTCGCATCGTCTTTGCTTGCTGTGCGCATGAGTCGCTGACAGCACGGGCCCGCATGTCAGCCGCACCGGACCGGTGATGTCAGGCTGACGTCACGGTGGGCCCCATCTGTCGGTGAGTCAATGATGACGTCAGCACGGGAGCCGGTCAGGGCTGACGTCAGAAATGCCACGCGTCGTTCTGTGGTGGTGACACGTGTCATAGATGACGCAATAATTAATTTCCCGAAAAGAAAAATATTTAATTAATTCGGTTTAATTGATTTAAAATGTATTTTGAAACTTCAAACGCTTATAACTTTTGCGTTTTAACTCCGATTTGAGTGATTCCAATTTCTATAAATTTGTAAAATTGTAATCTTTCTGTTTATGAATTTTAATTGAATTTTTGAGCACTGTTTGTCTACTGTTTATTTATTTATTTATTGTTGTTTAAATGCGATACGCGTAGACGTTGAAGTGCCCGACGGTTTCGAGGAGAGGTTCTGACCGAGAGCAAGCTCAGAGCGTAATCAGCACTTTTGAAGGCAAGTTGTGTTTGATCATGTTGAACCTATTAGAGCAAATTATTTTGATTTAAACTATTGCATGCTAATTTGATAGAAATGACTTTGAATAAGTTTTGGGATTAGTTAAATGCCTAATTGCTATATACCACCTTGTCATATATAATTGTAGGCCATGAATCCTTTGTCACCCTAGGTTATGAATTAATAGTTGGACATTAATAATTTGCCAACATGGGTTGAGTAGACCGAAGTAGTGTGCTTAGCCCTGCCACGTGGACAATTCATGATTTTGGAATACCAAAGCAATTATTGACTTAATGAGATATGGAACATGTTTTGTGAATGAGACATGTGTTATTGAGTTGATGATGGCACGTGGTGCAATGGTAAAGAACCGGTGGGAAAATGATTTAGGCTGGGGCAAATGGCAAGATTGTTTACGGTGGGCCAAGAGTGGCAACTGGGCGGTCGTATTTGGTTTTTATTGGACATGGATATTTGAGTTACACTTGGTTAGTCTTGCCTCGGTCAATTAAGGACCTAACCTTGCAAGCATTTGAACTGAGTCTTTCATACAACCACAAGCTCCGTAATGGGACGGGCTTAGCTGAGTAAACTGGGAAATCTATTCTTTGGTACTGTCGTGGTGGTGTGAGGCCCGGAGAAGCGGATGAGAACTCACATGGCGCAAGAGGGGGCCACAGGTGCGGTAACCATCCCTCCAAAGTTGAAACCTTAGCGGGCGATCTTGGGTTTAGATGGAACTTTGGAAAGGCTTCGTTACGGTTATTTGCCTTGGTGGTACTTGACTGTATCTTGTGGGTAAAGTGTATAACCTCTGCAGAGTGTACAACCTATTCGAATAGCCGCGCTCACGGTAATGAGCATTGCTCGGTGATTACGGTCAAGGGTTAGATTTTCATAAAAATGAATTGTTTATGGAAAAATGCTTGGGTTGGTAATGAGGAACTTGACTTAGGATGGAAAAATGATTTACGATTGAAATGTTTGTGAAAGTTATTATTCCTACTACTGTTTTACTGCTTTGCAATCTATTACTGTTTATCTTGAATGCTGTACCTTTCATGAACCATAGCCTATCCTTTGTACTAAGCCATGCATGTAGAATATTAGAAATTGCATTCTGTGCATGACTTGCTGAGTGCTCAAAGTACTCGCCCCACAACAATACAACTTCAGTTGAAGAAGAAGCAACCCCTGCTCAGGAGGAGTATCAGGAGGGGCCGACAAACTACGGAGCGAGCCCAGTCAGTTGCCTGTGGCAAATTGGTTGGCGCCACGAGTTTATTTTATTTCCGCTGCTTTTGAATATTTTAATAAGTTTTCGCCCTGCGAGGCGTATCTTTGTAACTTGACCATAAGGTCTACCAACTAGTTGAGTATTTAATTAAAGTACTTCATTATTCGCTGGTTATGACTGTGATATGTGCCAATGTTGAGACTGTGTGCACTAGCGTGATCCTGGACTGGTGCTGAATACACAGAGGGTCCGGATTTGCACATTCGAATCCCGACAACTACCGACTAGGGCCATGTGTGAAGGATCAAAATGAACCCGAAAAAAAATGGGAAAAGGATCCAGAAAAGAAGAACACCAGAACACTCAGCTAATACCAAATCGCATACAGAAATCAATATGAGAAATCAAAAGCTTACGACTACGGAACTATGATGAGCACTAAGATATGTGTGATTGATCTCTCCTTTCATTTCCCGAGTCTTAGGTTTTTATACTCCCATCTGATACAAAGTTTTTCATCCTAACAGAAGGATTCTGGTAACTTTAGATTACAAATAGGAAATGTAATTAGCTCTACTCAGTAATTCTTCTTGTCGGTAATTACTGTCCCTAATCAGCTCACCATTGGATGTAAACTTCATGCTGAGAGGCCATCTTGACCGTTGATGTTCACTAATTGAAATCGATGGATTGTTCTTCTTGGCTACCGACTTCACCCTATTCTTCTTCTGTCTAGCGCAACTCCTGACATTTCCCCCACCCGAGCCAATGCTTGTCCTCAAGCTTTAAAGTCAGGAAATGTTCTTTGAATGAAACTGGCATCATCCCAAGTAGCGTCTTCATCCGGTAAGTTAAGCCACTAAATGATCCATTGGGTTAATGCAATGCCTTTTCTTGGTACCATTCTCCTTTCCAAGACTGCTATTGGTTCAGTCTTCACTTTGCCATCTGCATCCACTAGTGGTAATCCAGGCAAAGGAATTGTGTTCTTTCCAACATGTTTCTTTAACTGACTAACATGAAATACTAGGTGAATGCTACAATCTTCTGGTAGCTGCAACTTATATGCCACAGATCCAATCTTGGTTATCACCCAGAAGGGTCCATAATATTTCAATCGTAGCTTTAGTGAACCTCTCAAGCCAAAGGCATTTTGTCGGTAAGGCTGCATTTTCAAATACACCATATCACCTACTGCAAAACTCTAGTCAATTCTTAACTTGTCTGCATATTTCTTAATCCAATTATGAGCTTGGTAAGACTATCTTTGAGCTTATGTCTCATTGCTTCTTTCTCTTCCATAGTGACTTTAGCCTCTGCTGATACATTACATGGGATTGAGAATTCAACAAGCTGAGGTGGATGGTATCCATGTAGAGCTTGGAACGGAATAACATTTAAGGAAGTATGATAGGGTGTATTGTACCACCATTCTACCATGCTTAACCAATGAAGCCATCTCCTGGGATCTTGAAACACCATACTTTGTAGGTAGGATTCAAGGCATTGATTAACACGCTCTGTCTGACCATTAGTTTGTGGATGGTGCGTAGTACTAAACCTAAGGGACACCTTGAGCATCATGAATACCTCCTGGAAGAACCTGCCAGTGAAGATGCGATCATAGTCGGTCACTATAGCTATATGCATGCCATGCAACTTGACGATGTGGTCCATGAAAACTTGAACAATTTGATTCACTGTGTATGGATGTAACAATGCTATGAAATAAGCATATTTAGTAAGCCAATCCACCACCACCAATATTACTTCCTTGCCATTTGAGTTAGGCAAGCCCTCAATGAAATTCATGGATATGTGAGTGAAGGATCGAAATGGCGAACAGAGGGTGGAGGTGAATGGTCGCAAAATAAAATTTTTCCCGCAAAATACTCCAACTAAGATCTTGAAAAGATCACGCAAAAGAAATCATGAACAACTAGACAATTATGTGTACCGCTAGCTTGTATGGATGAGAATAGGGCTGTAAATGAGTCGAGCTCAAGCGAGCCTGACCCTCCAGGCTCGAGCACGGTAAGGCTCGAACCGAGCTTGAGCCGAGCTCGAGTTGGGGTTCGATCCTCGACTCAGGCTTGAGCAAGCTCTAGCTCGGCTCGACTAAGCTCGATAAGCTTGATAAGCTCGGTAAGCTCGAGTAAGCTCGGTAGGCTCGTAACAAGTTCGGCTCGAGAAAGCTCGGTAACAAGCTCGAGAAAGCTCGACTTAAGGAAGCTTGATTCAGGCTCGAGTAGGCTTGCGAACTATTCGAGCTTGGCTCGGTTAGGCTCGTGAGCTTGAGTTCGGCTCATTCGGAGCTCGAGTTGAGCTCGAATCGAGCCTCTCACGAGCCGAGCTCGAGTAGCTCGCGAGACTCGAGCTTTTTTTACAGCCCTAGATGAGAACCATGGAATATGTGGAGAATTTTTTAATCAAAATCTTGGTTGTCAAGTGTACAAACAAAAAGAAATCAATTCAACCCTTGCTTTTAAAAAGAAGATTAAGCCAAATCACAAAAGTCACTTTCACAAAAGTAAAAGTAGATTTTTCAGAAATTGTCCACAATTGGAGCAGGTGGTTGGTCAATTTCTATTGCTCTAGAAATTTTAGAAAATTTTGTCCCTATTATAAAATGAGTCATGAAGAACTCCACCAAAAACCACCATTAAAATCCTTGTAGAAAAATCAATAAAAATCAAATACTATAGACTATCAGGAACTTCAAACAGAAAGTTTGGGCTCGGTATTCACCTCATGGCGCCAAACGGTGTAACCAGTGGACTCCCCAATTTTTCCAAAAATGTATATGGGAGTCAAGCACCGTCTCCAATAATAATCACTCAAAATGATTTTTCTAGATTTTTCTAAAAATCAAACACTGACTACTGCATGAAGAACAAGTTCTAGACATAATTGCAACTTGAAAGAAAACTTGATCTCTAGTCTATTCTAGGGTGCAAGAGAGATGTAAAACCATATGAGCACAATCAAGACATCCTAGATCAGCAGCATTTAGAAGGGGAGAGGAAAATCCAAATTGCGAGAAAGTAAATTAAAGGAATTTAAATGCTGAATTTAAATTCCTGCAATTTACTTTCTTGCAATTTGGATTTTCCTTTCCCCTTCTAAATACTGCTGATCTAGAATGTCTTGAGTATGTTCATATGGTTTTACATCTCTTTTATGTCTGGAGTCCACTGGTCGCACTTTTGGGTGCCATGAGGTGAAAACCGAGCCCTAAACTTTCTGCTCGAAGTTCGTGATAGTCTGTGATATTTGATTTTTTTATTTTTCTACAAGGAGTTTTGATGTGATCTTTGGTGGAATACTTCAGGATGCATTTTCTCATAGGGAGAAATTTTTTTAAAATTTTTACAGTACCAAAAGTCTACCAACCACCTACTCTAAGCGAGGACAATTTCTAAAAATTCTGCTTTTGCTTTTCTGAAAGTGACTTTTGTGATTTGGCTCAATTTCTTTTCTAAAAGCAAGAGTTGAATTGATTCCATTTGTTTTGGATACTTGACAACCAGGATTGTGACTCAAAAATCCCTACATATTCCATGGTTCTCATCCATGCAAGCTAGAGGTACACATAGTTGTCAAGTTGTTCGGGTATTTCACGATTTCTTTTGCGCTATCTTTTCGAGGTTTTAGTTGGAGTATTTTATGGAGAAAAATTTATTTGTGACCATTCACCCCCCTCTGTTTGCCATCTTGATCGTTCAATTGGTATCAGAGCCGGTTTTGCTCTTCCATAGATCTTAACTGGTCTCGAGAGCCATGGCGACAGACAAATATTCCACCAAGCCTCCCATCTTTTCTGGAGTTGATTTTCCTTTTTAGAAGTCTTGGATGGAGCCATACATCACTGCCCAGGCTTCCTGATGTGGCAAAAGGTGAAGCTCCCTTATGAGGTTCCTGCCGATGAGAACATCATGGTCGGCAATATCGCTGACGTTGAGGCAAATGCTAAGGCAAGGAACATTCTCATACAGGGACTCAACTGCAGTGAGTATGATAGGATTGCTCACCTGCGATCCTCTCCTAAGATTTGGGTGACCCTCGATGCTTACCATGAGGGCACTACCCAAATCAAGACCGTGAGCCAGGATCAGCACAAGCGTGAATATAACAAATTTAAACAACACGCTAGTGAGTGCCTTGAAGAGTGTTTCGGTCGTTTTACAAAGATTTTGAGCGATCTCTGAGCTGTCGGTTGCACATACCCTGACTCGGACAATGCTCAACATTTTCTAATTGTACTTGATCTTCGTGTTTGAGAGATGAAAGTGACCACCATCAAGGACACTACCGACTTGTCGACCTTGACTCTTGACGGGCTCTCTCGCAAGACGAAATCACAATCGATGGCTTTGGTCACTGATCCCATTGGATCTTCTTTTGATTCTTCTACCGGATTTTCTCTCTCCGCCCTTTGCGAGCTAAGCGATGACCAACTGAAAATTTTTTCAGAAAATGAGCCTGCTCTTTTAGCTCACAAATTCTCTCATACATACAAGAGGGCGAGAGAGAGGAAGAGAGGTAGCATGATCACCTGCTTCAAATGTGTTGGCCCCAACCACATTCGAGCAAACTGTCCCAAGCTGGAGAAGGGCAAGAATGACTCCGGCAGTTTCGGTAAGAATGACTACACCGACAAGAACCGCAACAAGAAGCCTCCAATTCACAAGCTGGCGCACGAGGAGAAGTACCACAACTTCTCGAAGAACAAGAAGCTCTTCCACCGCGTCCTCGCCGCCCTCGACGACATCAGTCTCTCTAACACGGAGACATGAAGCAACGAAGGTGAGGATGATCCGCAAGAGAAGAAAGGCGGCGACGACTTCTCCGGCATGTGCTTCATGGCAGACACCAACGGCACCAGCGACTCCGAGCTCTACAGCGTCTCAGACGAGGTACCCACCTATGACTAACTCAATGAAGCTTTCTGTAAGCTAGGAAAATTTCATGCTAAAGCTAGAGTTAGGTGTATGGAGCTTGAGAAGGAAGTAGGTACTTTGACTAGGGAGTTAGCTTTTCTTAGATCTTCTCCCTCCCGAGTCACTGATGATTGTGTGTTGTGTGATGCTTTGCTTGTGGAGCTAGAAAACCTAAGGACTTTATATGATAGTGTGCAAATTGAACTTAAAAGTCCTATGTCGAAGAATGCTAGCACTTGTTTTGTTGATGTTTCTTCTTTGGATGCTAGTTTTATTCATGCTCACTTTACTTCTTGCTCAAATTGCTCTAAGTTACATGCTAAAATTGATGCTATGAGTGCTCACCTTAGGAAACTTTCTTCTAGAAATGATGAACTTAAAATGCATGCTTCTAAGGACCCTATCAGCTCATGTGAGGGCTGTAAGCAACTAAAACTTGGCAATGAAGCTTTAAATGTCAAGTATGCTAAACTTGATAAGGACTTACTAGATAAGTCACATAAGAGTTGTTTATATTGTTGTGTGATTGAGGGGGACTTGGATAAAATCCAAGTCGAACTTAGGAAGAAGTTAGAAGACCAAGCCTATAGGATTAGAGAAACTCCATGTGTTTCTTGTGAGACTTTCAAGATTGAGGCAGCCGTGCTGAGGGAGAAAAATGCACGTGCTGGTGTTTCTTCATATGCCTCTCTCTTCCGGGAGTGTGAGTATCTCATAAGCACTCTCTAGAAGTTTGTAAGAAGCAAGAAAAAGCTAAACCTCATCTAGACCAATAAAAAATTAGCTGATTTAATCAGAGTCTAGGATTTAACTACTTGGAGCACGCTAGGACTCATCCTCCTACCATTATGCATGGCTCCAAGAGTGGAGAGATTGTATAGCTCCTAGAGTGAGTACCATTGTGTTTAGATCTGCTGGGGTTATCCATGGTACTTCTGAGCAGAAGGGTGCTTCTCCTGTCACTTCTGCTTCTAGCAAGGCGAAGTATTCATGCACCTTCTGTAATAAGGATGATCACCTAGTAGATTTCTGCTTCAGGCGCGCCAAGATCACGAGGCGTGAACATGTTACCGCCCTTAGGGGTATTCAAGGTCATCCCCAGACTCTGAGTGCTCCTAAGGCACACACTGCTTCTAGACAGGTTAGAGAGTCGCCTATTTTTGGGCAGCGTCCAGGACTTGATTTTCATGCTGTTCAGTCGAGTTTTAGTCCTAGTGTTGCTCATGGTCAGTCTTTCCGCCGTCCTCATGATATTCCACGTTTTTTCCATCGAGGTAGATATCAGCGGCGTGAGGTGTTTTCAGATAGGAGATTTAGGCAGCCTCGTTGTGATGGTCCGGCCTTTGCACCACGGCAGGAAAAACCAGTGACAGCTCCCACATCTTCTACTAGAGTTGCTTCTTCTGATCTTGTAAGAGTCGAGCGTCAGAGAGATACTAGAGTCCAGTCTTCTTCTGTAGCTAGTTGTCGGTGTTTCGTATGACCGGCAGGTAAATTTGTAAGTATAGGGGATAGCGCGCCCCCTCTCCTCGAATGGTTAGGCTAACGACGCCTCGGATGAACACTGGACCGGGTTGAGGAGTCTCAGATTTATACTGGTTCGGGCCGAACGTCCCTACTTCCAGTTTGTGGCGGAGGATCCCGTTGATCTGGGGTATGGTGGATTACATGCGAGGACTAAGGACAGGCCCTTAGCGCTCATCCGAACGGCCAAGCTCAGGAGCCTCGCCCGGTCGTTCGGGTCGGGAGAGCAAGCGAGACGGGATATGGAAGAATGAGGGTTCGCCCATTGCCGGGACCCCGCCTCCTTATATATCCGGAGGGGGGTTACACGAAAATTTGGAGAAAAGAGGTAGGGTATGCCACGCCCGTCAGAGTCCGGTTGGTCCTTGACGATTGATTCGGTTCTGTTCACCCATGCCGGGTTGGTAGACACAATGGACGGTGTTTCTTTGGGAAGGTGCGACTGCCCTCGATCACCGAGATCTTGACGTCGCTGTGGTGTGTTACACACGCTCCTTTACCCCTGACATGGTGAAGGGACGGGCATTTGACCCAACGGCTCCTACGCCGTCTGGAGAAGAAGCCACCTGTCTCAGCATGGACGTCGGGTCCATGGGTCAGGCGACCGGCTCGGAGTCGACCACCGACATGGCAGAAGTTGTCGAGGCGAGGCTTATTGGGGTCCCGACCAGGGACCCTGGTTGGAGCCTTTGGGGTTGCCCAATCGGAGACTCGGTCGGAGGTCTTGGGAAACCAGACCTAGGCTGGACGATCCGGTGTATCTCCTTGGGCCTAGTCGACCGCGAGAAATACAATTTCAAAATAGACGTATACTTTGCAGTGGGGTATCCCCGGTATGAGTATTCGTCACTAGTACTTTGAGGCATCGTGTGATTCAGTATCGGGTTCCCAAGTCTTCACTTTATACCAGTATTGTAACACCCCTGACACCAAACACGCCACGGATACCACCAAACCTCTAAATTCTTAAAACTGTCTTAGAAACTAAGCCGCCGAAATTTATAAAATTTCGGCATGACCTCTCTAGAAAGTAGGACATCCACTCAGCAGACAGAAAACATGTGCAGTTATGATATCATTCTAGCAGGTCCTTAGTTAATCAATCACACATCCAACAGAAATTAATAAACTCCACCACGACGAACCACACATTACAACCGCATTCATTACATCCAGACTTAACGAATCGGTTAAATAGATTGTTGGAGACCGAAGTCGTGCACATGCTACTACTCCCAATCCGACAAGCCAGCTTCAAAGTAGCTAAAACAAGAAACAAACAAGCGTGAGTCCAAGACTCAGGAAAGTGCATCAAGTATGAAAAGTATGAGTTCAACGGAATTACAATTACTTTAGAATCTAACATAGCCCTTACTTAATTGAATCATCAAGTAAAAGAAGCAGTAACTAACCCCACTTACCACATCCAACTCGGAAACGTAACTAAACCTTACTCATGCCTCAATAATCATTTCAGGATGAGTCCACGACTCAATCCTCAACCTGTTATTTCCATTCTCATCAATTAACATTTATCAATTTCAACACACAATGCAATGCAATGCTTTTATGCATTCATGCTCAAAATACAACCTTTTAGCCTATACCGGTATAGCTAGGTGCCCACCCATCGATGCCACACCTTCTCGCACTGTCCTATTTCATACGGGGTCCATCTACTCCACTCCTGTGGAGTGCCTACTCCCGTAGGTCTTACTAGCTCAAGTCATGGACATATGGCTTCCTCACCGACCTAGCCCAAGGCTCTCCGGACTAGTCATATGACCATCACTGACTTGGCCCATGCGCCTGAATGCAAATGAAGCAAACTCACGTATGATAACATATCACATAAACATAGAAACAATAGGGAAATTCTTGAACATACCAAAGATTAACCGACTAGTACATATAACAATTCTCAAGCCCATACAAGAGGTAAATCTTATTCCAATGTCTCCTATGCAAATCTGTCATGCAATGCATCATGCCAATGAGCTCAAAATGATCACTTTCTGCTTTCATCATCATACTAAGAACATCTTACTAGATATGCTACAAAACATAACCAAATCATTAGAATTTTCATACTCTTATCGCAAGCAAACCAGTTAATACCCTAATAACGCTCCAAGGGATGCACTTGCCTTTTATTGAAGACGGAGTGATGCGGGGTCGCGGTAACCCCCGAAGACCCACTACCTGAAAATAGCAATCACAGGCAATTACTCGCATTCAGGACAACTCACTTCAACTTCGCTTAAAACATTCGATACAAATCCGAATTAAGCATTTGCAGGCATTATTACTATCTACACGAAATTCTCCATATTTATCTAGGTATACAGAAATTCTAATTCAACCTATAGCATAAATTAAATATTAGCTTAAGATCCCAACCTTTATCAAAACCCTAATCAGGGCAGCACTTATTCAAACAAACATAACTTTCACAAGGCTAACCAAATTGAATGAATTCAGTCTCTAATAAAAAGGTAATTCGATGCTCTACCAATGTCTCAGCATAGCGCCGAGCAGGAAATGAAACTAAGATTTTCAAATCGTAGCTCTAACATGGCACTAAAATTGGACCTAGCAAAGCCTCAACAGAATGATACCAATCTGATTACCACAAAAGGGGCAGGGTGAGATAAGAACTTAATGCGATGCTAAATCGGAATGTATCAAACTGCTAGGCATATGAACTCCAGTAGCCAATTTTTCTTAACCACATGCTTGGTATTTGAGTAACCAAATCAAGGCATACATATACGTATGCATGCTCATAGATTGAGTTGAGTGAATCTAAAGGGCATTGCGGATTAGAACTTAATGACATCTTGATAAACATGGAGTGATACTCCATCGACATAAAACCAATTCTACCCGCAAATTAATGAGGAATATAATAATATATATATACTTTTCTCGCTATCATTAATTTACAAAACCCTCAAAGTCTCTATGCTCAGTTAATCATATGCCTTAAGCACAACAGAATATAAAGCACAAGAACTCATCCACAAATTAGCACCATGAACAGAAGAGCATGAATCAATCGGCACAATGCAAAATCTCTAGCGATAATGTGCCTACCTTGCTAAATCACATCAAACACAATTTTTAATCTCCCCCATCCTCTAACCAAAATCATCTCAAAATCAGAAATCCTAGCTAGGCATTAGCACAAACACCATACATGCAAGCTAAACCCCAAGAAGATACCTCAAATTTCACACACGAAAGAGGAGGACGAGGCGCCGTCGCTGCCGGGCCGAGGCGCACACGCAAGGAGAGGAGGGCGCCAGTGAGCACGGCAGCCAGGCAAGCCGGGCGGCGGGAGGTAAGCGCGCTGGGCGGTCGGGTGCACGAGGGCCGGAGGCACGAGCCGCCGGGCGCGGCCGGGAGGAGGCGGCGCCGGGCGGCACGCCACCGGGAGCCCGGGCGACCGGGAGGGCGCTAGGAGGGGGGTAGCGGCGATGGGAGGCGAGGCGCGCCTTGCGCGAGGAGGCACTGCCAAGACTGGTGTTGGCGGTGGCTAGAGGTGGACTCAGGAGCAAATGCTAGGGTTCCCTCTCAACACTTCCTTTTATACTTCAAACAAATGGATGCCACTAATTAATAGAGTTAGGGAAAAGAAATGAAGACCCTCCAAAAAAACAAAATCCAACTTTAACCCTTAGAGCGAATCAAATAATTTCAATTCTTAGCGCGAAACGACAATTGACAAGAAAAACAAACTTGCAGCCAACTAAACGGCTCGGACGAAACACCCTTTTCCGAAAAAGCTTACGAAAGAAATCCAAAACTTTTTAATAAAATCTGCAAATTGCGCGATAACACAACTTATCTCCCACCGGAATAAATTCGAAAATTAAGAAGACGAAAACAACACCGACCAAAACCCTAGCCAAAGCTTGCAATATTACACTCTTCCCCCCTTAAAGGAATTCGTCCCCGAATTCGGAACACCACCAAACTCACCCACAAGAGCAACAGAAACCGAATTGCATAACCAAGATACCCGAGAAGAAAGATGCCGGGTAAACCTCACGCAAGCGAGACTCCAAAATTCAAGTCACTTCTCTTCCAATTTAAAGGAGTAAACAACTTAACACAGCTCATCCCCTTTTCAGATCAACACTCTTTCTAACTTCTTGACAAACCAGGCCTTTCTCAAAGACCAACATTAAACCAAATCGATCTTGTGTTTCTCAATCCCAAAAGGTTTTCCTAAACCAGGAATCTCACAAGCACTTTCTCAACCTGAGAAATTCACAACTCTCACGCTTAAACTCCAATTGATCCAGGCAAACAACCAAATTCTCAATTCCTACCATTCTCATAAACTGTATGACAACTCAGACAACTTTTCTTTAACACTTCAGCGAACGACTTGCAATCAACCAATGATTCTTCCCGGAAGATCATAATACTAGACTCCAAACACTTAAACATCTAAGGTTCCACACCGGAATCCTCCGGGAACCAAAACACGAAACTTATCCTTTCAACGGTTACCCTTGGATCAAAAGGGTCATGACCAACCTTACTATTTCCACGATTAGCCCAACAGGGCACAAATCCTATTTCTTTACAATACAATATCATACTTGACCTTCTTTCATACCTGTCTCGAGCAAGGAGACAACCACTCGAAGAGAAAGATTCATAACTAATCCCGCCATTTCTGACTAACCAAACATTGAATCCAACCCACGAGACCAAGGGTTCGAACATACTTAGAAAAAGTAATGCATTTATTGACCGATTCCACAGTCCACCAACAAAATTAATCCCACACAACCATGGGACAACGGAATCCAACATCCCTCCCCCAAGGTTTAGACCAAGCCTGGAACACCATTCATTACTCTACACTCTGAATCCATTTACTATCCACGCCTAACCCAGGCTAAAAATTGGGGTTACCACTAACCCACGCTTGATTTTCCTTCCAAGAAGGTCTCACTTTACAACTATCACCCAACCAATAATTCCAAAGAGTATAATCTACCATTATACTACACCAAAAACTCATGACCCAACATCTTCTTGCCTCACACTAGAGCAAAGAAAATTCTCGATTCGCTTAACAAGCTAACCACTTTCCTCAACTTAAAACCAATGCAATAAAATTCATATCGAAGAAAATCTCAACTCAAAAGAGGAGCACCACAAAAAAAAAACTTTTGCAGAAGTGGTCCCAAAAACCAAAGAAAACAAAGGTTTCTTTCTATCAACAAACCACTTCCATCACTTTAAATTCCAAAGCAGAAATCTTCACATCGAGACAACACTCAATTATGAAACAACACATCCCATATTCCCAATTGAAGGGGCAACTCACTTCTACCAACAATAATTACTTATGATTTAATCAAACGATTCACCTTTTAAACACGTTCACACAGATCATTCTCATTTATTTACGTCCAACTCCAATCGAACTATTAATACCATTATCTCTCACTCAAGAGCTTCCAACATTTTCCGTTACATCTATTTATTTCTTTTAAATAACAAGCTAAAGACATCAAATTCTAGTTACTAAAAAGGCACAATCCATTCATACACTCTGAGTGTAAATTCCGTAATCATATCTTGAGCCAATAATTAGCCACGACCACGAGTGGCGTAATTCAATGAACTAGAGTAGTCCAAAAACTATCATCACACCAAATCACAATTAAGCACTCTTTCTTCCTCATAATCTTTCATCCATTGATTACATCCACACTTGAAAATGTTATTACCTACGTTGAACCAATTCTTCCCCCAGGATGCTTATTAAGGGGAAACAGGTTAAGATTTTATCCGCAATCAACCTGACCATCAACACCACTGCTTAATCTATTTCCAAGACATCGCTGTTCAAAGCAACCTTTAGTAAGATTAACCTGCCCTCATATTTCCTATTTGACAATAATACAACGAACACATTAGAGCAACTATTCAAGTCCCCAATAATTTAGACAATGTCTCCCCGAGACATAAATCGCCAAAATGGCTCTAAGGCCATCCGCCGCTAAAGAGCAAACCAAGCTCCAAAATATTCAATCCAATAATTCTCCGCACTTTAATTACAACCTCGACTTAGGTTATACTATCCACACCTTATAAATACTTATTATTACTCCACACAATCCAACCACTGAGAACACCTCGAAACAATTTAATCCCATCACCCTATTAAAACAAGTTCCTCAACTAAACTTGTTATTCCTTCGTATCATCACTACTTTTAACCTTGGATCACCATGACCAACATAAAATTTCCTATCATCTATCACCACAGGGTCAACCAACCTAACAACTCAATCGTTCTATCAATCTCATATGGGAAGATCTTCAATCAACCTACAACTTACTCTGACTGTCGTATTTTCCTTTCCAAACAAGCCAACCAAATTTTCCAACGAAGCTCGACTCTCAAAAGACTTAGAAAATGACAGGACTCAAGCCTTGTCATTCAACAGATCTCCAAACCAATCATCAAACTCCAAAATTCCACGAAGGAAATGAGTTACACAAATAAATTCACGGAAAGGAAAAGTGAATCGGTTGAATAACACTTTTTCTTTTAAAGCCCCAAACCTTAAGTTCTCACGACTTAAGTTTTCACCAAAACTTCAACTTGGAGAACGACAACACGAAGAAATCCATGTCCTTCCCCGCCATCAACCAATGGGGCGCAACACCAAACCCCTTTTTTCTGACTTAAACCCAAAAAGACCAAATAAGTCAAAGCCCGGAAAACTTACTCCATCAATTCTCCAATTTACAACAGAAGAACGACTCCTTTTAAACTGGGAGAATGTCCAACACAAGAAGGAATCCATAACTTTCTCCGCAAAGCAACCAAAAGAGGAGCAACATAATACTCTTTTCTTTGTCTTAAATCCAAGAAGACCAAAGAAGATAACACCCAAATAACGTACTCCATAAACTCTCCGATCTACAACAAAAGAACAAGAACTCTCCTCACACGAGGTTATGAATCTTCCGGTGCTGGCTCTCAACTGCCACACCGACTAACACGGCTACACGACAGGGCCGACATCCCTTCGGCACAAGGAGTCCCACTGGACCCCACTAAGCAATCTACCACTTCAAAAGCATAGCCAAAAATAATACCATAGCCTTATCAAGACTAACATATAACATAACCACAAGTATCAACATAGCATAAATCTCAGAAAAAAAACATTGTAACACAATACAACGATATCCCATCCCTTCCTACTGTGCATCAGAGTGTGTCAAATTTTAAATTAACTCGTCATTCTACATCAAGTTTTACGGTTATTGCCCTAGGGCCACATTTTAAAGGTTCAACATAAACCATGTTTCTACTTTCACACAACAAAATTTTAATTCATTTTAGAATTACTCACTACATTCAAACACCACGGACCTGAAGCCCGCTCTGATACCAACTGTAAGACCCTGACACCAAACGCGCCACGGATGCCACCAAACCTCTAAATTCTTAAAACCGGCTTAGAAACTAAGCTGCCGAAAATTACAAAATTTCGGCATGACCACTCTAGAAAGTAGGACATCCACTCAGCAGACAGAAAATATTTGCAGTTATGATATCATTCTAGTAGGTCCTTAGTTAATCAATCACACATCCAACAGAAATTAATAAACTCAACCACGACGAACCACACATTACAACCGCATTCATTACATCCAGACTTAACGAATCGGTTAAATAGATTGTTGGAGACCGAAGTCATGCACGTGCTACTACTCCCAATCCGACAAGCCAGCTTCAAAGTACCTAAAACAAGAAACAAACAAGCATGAGTCCAAGACTCAGGAAAGTGCATCAAGTATAAAAAGTATGAGTTGAACGGAATTACAATTACTTTAGAATCTAACATAGCCCTTACTTAATTGAATCATCAAGTAAAAGAAGCAGTAACTAACCCCACTTACCACATCCAACTCGGAAACGTAACTAAACCTTACTCATGCCTCAATAATCATTTCAGGATGAGTCCACGACTCAATCCTCAACCTGCTATTTCCATTCTCATCAATTAACATTTATCAATTGCAACACACAATACAATGCAATGCAATGCTTTTATGCGTTCATGCTCAAAATGCAACCTTTTAGCCTATACCGGTATAGCTAGGTGCCCACCCGTCGATGGCACACCTTCTCGCACCGTCCTATTTCATACGGGGTCCATCTACTCCACTCCTGTGGAGTGCCTACTCCCGTAGGTCTTACTAACTCAAGTCATGGACATATGGCTTCCTCACCGACCTAGCCCAAGGCTCTCCGGACTAGTCATATGACCATCACTGACTTGGCCCATGCGCATGAATGCAAATGAAGTAAACTCACGTATGATAACATATCACATAAACATAGAAACAATAGGGAAATTCTTAAACATACCAAAGATTAACCGACTAGTACATATAACAATTCTCAAGCCCATACAAGAGGTAAATCTTATTCCAATGTCTCCTGTGCAAATCTGTCATGCAATGCATCATGCCAATGAGCTCAAAATGATCACTTTCTGCTTTCATCATCATACTAAGAACATCTTCCTAGATATGCTACTAAACATAACCAAATCATTAGAATTTTTATACTCTTATTGCAAGCAAACCAGTTAATACCCTAATAACGCTCTAGGGGATGCACTTGCCTTTTATTGAAGACGGAGTGATGCGGGGTCGAGGTAACCCCTAAAGACCCACTACCTGAAAACAGCAATCACAGGCAATTACTCGCATTCGGGACAACTCACTTCAACTTTGCTTAAAACATTCGATACAAATCCGAATTAAGCATTTTCAGGCATTATTACAATCTACACGAAATTCTCCATATTTATCTAGGTATACAGAAATTCTAATTCAACCTCTAGCATAAATTAAATATTAGCTTAAGATCCCAACCTTTATCAAAACCCTAATCAGGGTAGCACTTATTCAAACAAACATAACTTTCACAGGGCTAACCAAATTGAATGAATTCAGTCTCTAATAAAAAGGTAATTCGATGCTCTACCAATGTCTCAGCATAGCGCCGAGAAGGAAATGAAATTAAGATTTTCAAATCGTAGCTCTAACATGGCACCAAAATTGGACCTAGCAAAGCCTCAACAGAATGATACCAATCTGATTACCACAAAAGGGGCAGGGTGAGATAACAACTTAATGCGATGCTAAATCGGAATGTGTCAAACTGCTAGGCACATGAACTCCAGTAGCCAATTTTTCTTAACCACATGCTTGGTATTTGAGTAACCAAATCAAGGCATACATATACGTATGCATGCTCATAGATTGAGTTGACTAAATCTAAAGGGCATTGTGGATTAGAACTTAATGACATCTTGATAAACATGGAGTGATACTCCATCAACATAAAACCAATTCTACCCACAAATTAATGAGGAATATAATAATATATATATACTTTTCTCGCTATCATTAATTTACAAAACCCTCAAAGTCTCTATGCTCAGTTAATCATATGCCTTAAGCACAACAGAATATAAAGCACAAGAACTCATGCACAAATTAGCACCATGAACAGAAGAGCATGAATCAATCGGCACAGTGTAAAATCTCTAGCGATAATGTGCCTACCTTGCTAAATCACATCAAACACAATTTCTAATCTCTCCCGTCCTCTAACCAAAATCATCTCAAAATCAGAAATTCTAGCTAGGCATTAGCACAAACACCATACATGCAAGCTAAACCCCAAGAAGATACCTCAAATTTCACACACCAAAGTGGAGGAGGAGGCGCCCGAGCTGCTGGCCGAGGCGCACACGGCGGAGGAGAGAGGGCGCCACGGAGCGCGGGCAGTGGTGCGGCGGCCGGCTCGACCGGGAGACGGGCGGGAGGCGCGGATCTGGTGACCGGCGCCATGAGGGCCGGAGGCGGCCGGCTGCACGGCCGAGGGCGCGGCCGGGAGGAGGCGGTGTCGAGCGCGCTGTGGCCGGGATACTGGGCGGCCGGGAGGCGCAAGGAGCGGGGGCGGGCGGCGATCGAGGAGGCGGGGTTGCGCTAGGCGCGAGGAGGCGAGGGCACGCACTGGGTGCTGGCAGCGGCGGCTGGAGGTGGACTCAGGAGCAAATGCTAGGGTTCCCTCTCAACACTTCCTTTTATACTTCAAACAAATGGATGCCACTAATCAATAGAGTTAGGTAAAAGAAATGAAGTGTTGGGATTATGCCCAATAGCGTATCATGCACCACATATGATGTGGGCTTGGTAATGACGGGCAATGTTGGACATGGACTACAAACCTTATTGGGCCTCTAGCGTAGGGGCCCAACTAGGGGGCTATATAAAGGGAGGTGGTGGGGGCTTTGAGATGATGAGCTTCTAGGTTTTCCCCTCCACCGAACCCTAGCCATCGTCTCTCCCAAGGGTTCCCGCGTGTGGTGCTAGCACACCCGCGTGGATGGATTCCAATCCTGTACATGTGGATACCGAGGCGCGTTACCGCGGGCGCTAATCGAAGCGAACCTGAAAGGAGGCGCAATCAGATTCACGCACAGTTTCTGGATGTGATCTTGTTTTGTTGATTCCTGTTGATCCAGAAGAAATTTGGAGGCGAGACTAGATGCGTTTGAAAGGTTATCTCGTTATCTTTCAAACGAGTGATAGAACACTGAAAATAGAGCTCGTATGTAGCCTGGGCGTCCATTTTAATTTGGACTGCTCCTGGAGGACGCGAACTTCCGCGAGGACTTCCGGCGCTTCGTTTACCTCAACGCCGCCTACGATCCGGTCGTGGGGCTTGGCCATGGAGTGGCAAGGCCTTGCGGCACCAGCGAGGAGGACGCGTGGCATGTACGGCTACTTCCACGACGCGCGGATCGATTGAACTGGCTTCATCAACTCGTCTTCTACTGCACTACGCGTCGTAAGGTAATGCGATCTGTGATCAATTACTTGCAGGGTGTCCTGGGTAGTCGCGATAGAATTTTTATTCTGTGCTAGCATAGCATCCCGAGTTTCCCAACAGTGGTATCAGAGCCATCCTGTTTAGTTCTTGATCTAGATCGGTTTTGGTCGATATGTGATATGCGGGTACTAGATGCGATCTACTACCGTTCTTCTTGTAGCTGATTGGATCAGTTAGTTAGGGAGAATCCAACTGATTAATGGAGATTAATCTGAAACTTTGATTGATGGGATCAATCGAGAGTTAGATTAGATCGATCAGATGGACTATGGCGCAAATGTTGCGTTTAGTCATCATGATATCATTAGTGGATTTGATTAGATTGGACTTGCATGTTGTGTTGATGAGATCAATATAGTATGTGCATACGGTAAATATGCATTAGTAGTATATGTGATATATTACTAAAGTAGTATATGTGATATATTACTAAATTAGTTGTTCTAATTAGTTCATTAATATATTTGAGTTGATATAGATATCAACGAAATCATGCCTTGTTTGTTGATGTGATCAACACACTGCTGACTTCGGATTTTAGTAGATTTGATCTCTCGCTATCAGATTATTGGCCACCGAGAAAGGTTCTCGGGCAGAGACAGATTGGGATACACCGTGTAAAGTCTAGTTTGTAGGATGTCGCCGAAAGTAATTTTGGAAACCACTCGGCACTACTCGGCATTGCTCGGTGCTACCCGGACCACTTTCGGAATGAGCAAATTGTTGTTTGGATAACTTGGTGTTGTTCGCTGGTACTTTCGGCACTACTCGGCGTTACTCGGTACCGCTCGGTTTTTGCTCGAAGGAGCTCGAGTTGGTCGGGGGCATGATGTGTGGTTAATATGATTAACTCGATGGATCTTTTATTTAAATTATGACCAATATTGATTGTGTGTATATTTTTCATTCTGATCCATAGAGGGCTATATAGTTGCGCTATTAATCACAGTTGAAATTAGATCTCTTTGTATTATAGCCTTTATGATACCTCGCAATATGCTATGGTAGGTCTTGTTGGATATTTGTATTCGGTTAAGGAGAATTTATCTGTCTGCACCACATGCTTGATGTGGCGTGGCAGTGAATATTTGATTCATGGCTAGATAATTTTTCGGACCACTAAGCAAGGGCTAATTGTTAGTCCCAGATTGTATTAATATGATTAATTCAATCGAACTTTCTCGTAAGATTGTGAATAGGATTCATAGTTCAAACCTCGCCACCAAGTCATTAGTAGGCTAAAATGTTTAGTGGAATATTCATTGGGTCAATTTGATTGGTCCGGAGCGGGTTAATGTGGTTAACTCGTTGGAATTTTCATGCATGAAAATTGTGAATATGATTCACTATGGAAAAATTGTTTCCACTACACAAATTATTTATGTGCTTTTCATTATTGTTACGAGTTCACATTATTTGGTAGAATTTGATTCTATGCAAATGTATGTGAATAGTTTGACACTCTCGTATATGATACATGTGAGGATTCTTAATGAGGCTTACATATTAATTTGTGATACTTAACTAAAATCAAGTAGATGGCCCGGTGGACAGGAATGGGCACACGGTGATAATGATCACCGCGTCTTGGTGTTGGATTTATACCCAAGAGATAATCATGGGCCATGTGTGACGTGGGTTTTGTACCATGCTCGGACTCTAATGTAGAGGCCCACCGAGAGGCTATATAAAGAGATGGGGTGGTGGCCAGAAAAGAGGAGACGTTGTTGCGACTGCGACGTTGATTGGGACGATCATGACAAGGAGGAGACGACCGCTTCGTGGACGATCATCTACTTCCACTATATCGACGCGCGCTACGTCGAACCGGTTGTTTCGACCTTTCCTTCCGCTACACTGCGCATCTAGTGGTAACGATCTATGATCCCCTTCTTGCGAGAAGGTTCCTGGTTTATGCGGTAGATTTTTATTTTGTGCTAGCGTAGCATACCATGTATCCCTTCACTTGGGCCATTCTGGCGCACAGGTTAATAGTGTATTTTCTGTGATAGTTTTCCTGCTCTGCTATTCTTTCATCTTGATAGAATAGATTTCCCTCGAAAAATTAAGAGTGTTTGCTCTTCCAACAACTGCACCTATTAAGGTCTTGTATGTTAACTTGTAGTTTCTGCCAAAGCAGAGTGCCGTTAATTTATCTGATCAATAGGGTGAAGTCGGACTTCACAACATAGTGTTGGTTTTACTTGACGAAGCTATCAAAACGGTTTTGAGCTTCGGGGCAAGGGTATTGGTGCTCGGCATCGGCGCATACCACTCAACACACAAGAGTCACATACGATGTGATCGGCAAAAGGGTTACCTACCTATGTCACTGGGTTCTAGCGGTGAGCCAAAGTTCACTAGGACTTTAGTGAATATGGATCTTGTCCTACTACAAGTCATTAGAGGGAATGTGACTTGAGTGGAAGTATCTTTTGTTAATTTGTTAACGAAGGGTACACAACATAAACATATTTTAATATTTGTTGATTACCTCGTCCTTTACTGTTTGAGATATATATTTGATATGAATTTCTTATTAGTGCATTGTGATTGATATTGATTTTGAGAATTGTTCTCTTATTATTGATAGGAATATTTGTTCTAAAGAATAGTACCTAGATGATGAACCAGCTTTAAATGCAATCTGAATTGAAACGGTGTTTATTGGAAACACTGTAGTTGTTTTCTTGGTGTTTGTTGTCTCATTATTGTCACCATGAACTCTGAGCTTTGAAAGCAAGATGAGATTATGGGTGTCTACAATATGATTGTGGACTTTGAGGGCATGTTTGAGGATCAGACAAGAGACAGGGGATTTGATCCCTAAATCATGGTTTGCAAGTTAGCACAAGAAAATTCAGTCAACCCATATGTAGTCAATTTGATTGATTACATTAGGCATATGGGAAATTTGATTTTCCTTTTAGCTAATGGTTAGCTATTTATGTGATTCTTTGTTTGGAGAAATCACTGACCGAGATGTATATGATGCATGTCATTAATATATTGCATTAAAAAGCTTTATCATTTGATGGTTGTTCAAATGACTGGTCAACTTGAGCAGTAGGCCGAGTTATTAGTGAAAAGGGAAAGGTCCTGATGAGATCTGGAGTACCAATCCTAGACTTGTGAAGTTGAAGATTGGCGTTACCCTAACACTATAAGATAGGATTTTGAAATAGTGGCAAGGGTGTTGAAGTTGTCTCGTTGGACGTTGACATACTCTTAACGGCCCAACTGTCAGGATTAATGTCGGAGTTAAATAATTGTTATTATACTCCTGGCATAGGCAAAATCAATAGTTCAGCTTCATCTTGGGAGTAGAAGGTTATGAACCGCAAATATAGAACAAATGTTGTTCGATTTGCCTGATTGATTTGTTGTGTTGACATGCTTCATTAGTGAATGGATGTGTATTTGGATCCTGCTGATACACTTGTATTGTGCCATTGTTTTCATTATCTATATGTTGGTATACTTTAGAAATAATAGTGCTCATAAAAGGGGTTTCATCAAGTCACAGAGAATGAACCATATATGATATGGATCGGAAAGTGTTCCATACTATTTTATCAATGTTTGAATTGTGGAGTACATGTAAGACGTCTGACGTCTGATGAACTCACTCTCAACTTAGATAAATATTTCTTTGTGAAGTGCAAAATGTTTGTACATTTTAAAGGGGGCGAGAACAAATTATTTGTTGCTCGGAATGGTTGATTTTGGAGAAAATATTTTTCCAAAATAGTCAGTGGGAGCACAATGTGACTCAAAGTAGTTCGGTGATCATTAGAAAGTGTTTCTGTTCCTACTAAATTTTCATATTATGTACAAGTTGTTGTATATTTTATGAAAAATAAACCGACCCTACATATGTTCTAAAGCCGCATTAGTCACCTATATGATAGGGATGACAATTGTTGTAAGACTATGATGAGCTTAAGACTTGTGAGGAAGTGTGATGGGCCTATGCTCTGAAAGATGGTTTAAAGCCATGGGATCTAAAGATGAGCTGTGTGTGATGATTAAATTATGAACTTGATTAATCCGCTTAATGCTATCTGGATCGATCTAGCTATTGTTGCATATTTGATATGCGAGATGGGTGTCAAAACGGCTCTCCCTGCTTTGTGGAGACCTAAGTGAGAATGTGTTCTTGACACGACCTCAAGGTTTTGATGATCTATAAGATGCTATAGTATGCAAGTTTATGAAACAAGCATCTCAGAGTTGGATATTTGCTTTGATGTAAAGTCAAAGTGTTTGCTAGTTCATCAAGGGCAAGTGGGAGCACATTTACATTTGATCTTATATATGTATGACATATTGGTGATCAAAAATAATATTCCATTAATCTGCCATGTCTTAATTAAGAAATTGTTCTTCATAGAAGACTTTGGGACAGATTGGAAATTTTGGCATAAAAATCTATAGAGATAGATTTAAAAGGCTAATTGGATTAGTGCTTTATGTTGACATAATGTTGAATGGTTCAGCCGAGAATGTGTTCTCGTGTATGTCACATTGGATAGCAATACTCAGTAATTTAATACTTGATGAGCTTGATAATTGCCAAAATTAAGGTTCACACCCTGAGCGCATTAAGGTGAATGTCACCGAATATGCCGATATCAATCAAATCCGAGTGAATGTCACTGGATGTTTTGGAAAGGAACATTCTAAGATACTTATGAAGTAAAACGATTGTGTTCTTTGGTGGTGAGGAAATACGGCATGTAATGGTTACATTGCGCAGTAGTTTCCAAACCAATGCTTAATGGAGGTTGAGAAGTCGAACTGCTCTGTGCCTAGACAAATATTACCACAACCTTTATGAAAGGCGCACATGAGCATTGAATATTGGATATTCAATTGGTACGCTCTAGTGCTAGTGGAGAAAACATAAGTGATAAGCCAACTAACCGGTCATGGGGATGACTATATCACTTCTATGTTTATGATGGATAATATGTTTTCATAGTTCCTTGAATAACATCATCGGTATTGATCAACAAGTACGACTTGTTCGTGGAACCCGTTTACTATATGTTGTTATTCTAAATTGGTCCCTGATCTTATATCATAATCTGAACAATTATGATTCAAAGATTAGCACATGCATTGGTTGATGATCAGGTTCCCGGATCATTGATATGGGGATATCAAATCAATGGTGTGGACACTTATTGGTGAACAAGGAGTTGGATGGACCCACTCGAGACACTGATGAGATTGTTATCTTAGAAGTGCCATCAGATTGTAGTCTCGAGTGATACACCTATATGGTCCTTAGACTTGAGATCGTCATGGATTCCCAGCATGTGGACTCGTATGCTTTGGGGTTATCAAACGTTACACCGTAACTGGGTAGTTATAAAGGTAACTACTGGATATGCCACGAAACATTGCCAGGGATTTGATCGGTCAAGATAGGATTTGCCCTTCCTCGATAATGGGAGCGATACCTCTAGGCCCCTCGGTGTGGATGGATTGGAAAGTGCATGGCCATGCCTGTGATTAAAGAGTTAATCACAATCCCCGAATCCATCACATTGACGAATAAAATGGTCGAGCTATCAACAGGGGTGGCACATATCTTGCCCTAAGCTTGACTAGTATCGTGCGACAAAAGGATCGGTATATGTTGAATGTATCAAGGTTCAGCTGATATGATCATTCTGTGCATTCGGGGGTTAATATGTGCTACTAGGCGCCGCTATTGATCTATGGATTGGAAAGGTGTTTCCGAGTCCACTGCCGACTTGTACATGAACCTACAGGGTCACACACTTAAAGGGGTTGGAATACTCTTTGCATAATTGTCTATTGTGCAAGTGGGAGATTGTTGGGATTATGCCCAATAGCGTATCATGCGCCACATATGATGTGGGCTTGGTAATGACGGGCAACGTTGGACGTGGGCTACAAACCTTATTGGGCCTCTAGCGTAGGGGCCCAACTAGGGGGCTATATAAAGGGAGGTGGTGGAGGCTTTGAGATGATGAGCTTCTAAGTTTTCCCCTCCACCAAACCCTAGCCATCGTCTCTCCCAAGGGTTCCCGCGTGTGGTGCTAGCACACCCGCGTGGATGGATTCCAATCCCTGTACGTGTGGATACCATAGAGGCATTGCACCTGTGGCGCTAATCGAAGCGAACCTGAAAGGAGGCGCAATCAGATTCGCGCACAGTTTCTGGATGTGATCTTGTTTTGTTGATTCCTGTTGATCTAAAAGGAATTTGGAGGCGAGACTAGATGCGTTTGAAAGTTTATCTCGTTATCTTTCAAACGAGTGGTAGAACACCCAAAACGGAGCTCGTATGTGGCCTGGGCATCCATTTTAAGTCTGACTGCTCCTGGAGGACGCGAACTTCCACGAGGACTTCCGGCGCTTCATCTACCTCAATGCCGCCTACGATCCAGTCATGGGGCTTGGCCATGGAGTGGCAAGGCCTTGCGGCACCAGCGAGGAGGAGGCGTGGCATGTACGGCTACTTTCACGATGCGCGGATCGATTGAACTGGCTTCATCGACTCGTCTTTTGCTGCACTGCGCGTCGTAAGGTAATGCGATCTGTGATCAATTACTTGCAGGGTGTCCTGGGTAGTCGCGATAGAATTTTTATTCTGTGCTAGCGTAGCATCCCGAGTTTCCCAACATGAAGACCCTCCAAAAAAACAAAATCCAACTTTAACCTTTAGAGCGAATCAAATAATTTCAATTCTTGGCGCAGAACGACAATTGACAAGAAAAACAAACTTGCCGCCAACTAAACGGCTCGGACGAAACACCGTTTTCCAAAAAAGCTTAGAAAGAAATCCAAAACTTTTTAATAAAAACTGCAAATTGCGCGACAACACAACTTATCTCCCTCCGGAATAAATTCGAAAATTAAGAAGACGAAAACAACACCGACCAAAACCCTAGCCAAAGCTTGCAGTATTGCAAGTATTGAGTTCTCTCTCTCTCCCTTTTGACTTGATCAGATTCACCAGATGGGGAAGGGAGATGTTTGGATTGTTGACTCCGGTTGTTCTCGCCATATGATCGAAGACTCCCGTTGGTTCTCTTCCCTAGTTCGAGCCCTTGGTGATGAGTTGATCACTTTTGGGGATGCTTCTTCAGGTAGAGTCGTTGCTAAAGGTACCATCTGCATTAATAAAAATTTTATCCTTAAGGACGTTACCTTAGTAAGTAAGCTACAATATAATTTGCTTTCTATTTCTCAGCTTATCGATAACTCTTTCGAGGTGAGATTTAAGAATAATGCTTGTAGAATCCTTGATTCATCAGGAGAGTTAGTTTGCATGATTTCTAGATTTGGGAGAGTCTTTCGTGCTAATTTTTCTGTTTCTTCTAGAGACTCTCTTGGGTATTTGATTGCTTCTAAGTCCCGTGATCTCTCCTTCTGGCATAGGAGACTTGGTCACATTGGCTTTGATCATTTGACTAGAGTTAGCAGCCACGATCTTATTCGTGGTTTGCCCAAACTCAAAATGTCAAAGACTTAGTTTGCTTTCCATGCCGACATGGCAAGATGGTTACTGTTTCTGTAACATCCCGAAAAATTCAAAAATAGGAAAAATGAAAATTTTGAAATTTAAAAATGGAATTAGATGAAAATTTTAATTGGAATCAAGATTTTGATTTAAAACAATATCTTTTCCTCATTTTCTTGCATTTTAATCATAAGAAAAGAAAGATTTTAATATTAAAAACCATTTCTTCCAGACCAAACAAACTATAAGAATAAATTTGAAATGTTTATTTCCTGATTTTTCTTGAATTATTGGATTTTCTTAAGCTTTTGCTTTTAAAAGAAAAGCCTAATAAAGTGAAATGGTAAAAGTAAAAAGTAAAAACATAAAATATCAATAAAAATCCACAAAAATCATATTAAAATATCATAATACCCTGGAAACCTAGTCATGACGGTTGATATGATCTGAATCAATAAAATATATTAAAAAGGAAATGTAATCATGAGATAAGGTATCCATGGCTTTTCTGAAGCCAAGATTTTTACCCCAACGACACATTCATTGACGCAGGATTCGGGGACTTTGACGATGAATTTTACCAGGGTTCACCTTGTCAGATGCCTGTGGGGATAATGGATTAAAGGCATACTACAAGATATTTGTTTCCACTGTAGTATTTTACTTTTGGTATTGTATAAATACTATGTAAACCTGCTTCCGCTGTTGTAATAAAAGTATGTGTGGTTGTGATATCAATTTGTGAATGTGCGTACTAGCCACTGATCATGGGACTAGTACGTTATGCATATGGTACCCATTATTGATATTTATTATGAAAAATGGGGGCCTTACAGCTTCTCATCCTCCAGTTACCGTAGTGATGACTGATGCACTAGGAAGCTTTTACATATGGACACTGTTGTCCAGCTAGAGTGCAGTCAGCAGGAGGGAAGTGGTATGTTCTTATCATTGTTGATGATTTTTCAAGGTATTCTTGGGTATTTTTTATGGCCTCGAAGGATGAGACTTTTTCTCACTTTAGGGGATTTATTAGTAGGTTGTCTATTGAGCTCCCAAGTGCATTACGAGCTATACGTAGTGATAATGGCACGGAGTTCAAGAATTCCTACTTTGAGAGTTTCTATGTAGAGTATGTTTTAGAGCATCAGTTCTCTTCTCCCTACACCCCTCAGCAAAATGGCGTAGTGGAAAGGAAGAATAGGACCTGGTTGAGATGGCCAGGGCAATGCTAGATGAGTACAGTACTCTTAGGAAGTTTTGGGTTGAGACTATAGCTACTGCTTGTCATGTTTCTAATCGCGTTTTCTTAAGAGCACATTTGCATCGCACTTCTTACGAGTTGAGGTATGGGCGAAAGCCCAATGTTTCTCATTTTCGCGTTTTTGGATGCATGTGTTTTATCTTGAAGTCTGGTAACCTAGATAAGTTTGAGTCTCGTTCTTCTGATGGTATTTTTCTGGGTTACTCGACCTCTTCTCGTAGCTATAGAGTTTGGAGTTGTGTTGCGAATAGGATCAAAGAGACCTGTGACGTGAACTTTGATGAAGCTAGCCCAGAAGCTAGACCCGATATTTCAGGCTCTTCTTATCCCTTCGAGACTATTTTTGTAGAGGATGAGGATGATGGAGATAAGGGTGTTCTACCAGATCCAGTCCCCTCTACACCTAAGGTGCCTCATGTTTCCATTTCTACACCTTAGGGAGACCAGTCCTTGCCTTTCGACTCTCCTTCAGCGAGTGGCTCTATTCCTACCTCTTCTGCTCAAGAGGTAGAGGCCACTTTTGTTTCTGGTCCTCCCCGTCACATTCAGTGTTCTCATCCACCTGAGCAGATCATTGGTGAACTGTTTGAGCCTGTGACACGCTCAAAATCAGGCTTATCTTCTTTCTGCCTTTGTTGCCTCTTTCGAGCCAAAGGATGTTACTCATGTATTATTCGATGAATCATGGATTAATGCTATGCATGAGGAACTAGTAAACTTTGAGAGGAACAAAGTCTGGCAGCTTGTAGATCCCTCATCTAGTCATAATGTCATTGGAATCAAGTGGGTGTTCAAAAACAAGCAAAGTGAGGATGGGGTTGTCATTCGCAACAAGGCTAGACTAGTTGCACAGGACTTCACTCAGGTTGAAGGTCTTGACTTTGACGAGACCTTTGCCCTTGTAGCTAGATTAGAGGTGAATAGGATCTTGCTTGCATTTTCTGCATCCCAGGGCTTCAAGTTCTATCAAATGGATGTCAAGAGTGCATTCCTCAGTGGCTTTATTAAGGAAGAAGTTTATGTCAAGCAACTTCCAGGATTTGAGAACCCCAAATACCCAAACCATGTCTACAAACTTTCCAAAGCCTTGTATGGACTTAAGCAGGCCCCTAGAGCATGGTATGAGAGGCTTAAGTCCTATGTTCTCAGTAATGGTTTCAAAATAGGTATAGTAGACAAAACTCTATTCATCAAACACTAGGATTCTTATTTCCTTCTCGTTCAAATTTATGTGGACGATATTATATTTGGTGACTC
This sequence comes from Guadua angustifolia, assembly GCA_036346375.1. Classification (NCBI taxonomy): domain Eukaryota; kingdom Viridiplantae; phylum Streptophyta; class Magnoliopsida; order Poales; family Poaceae; genus Guadua; species Guadua angustifolia. Next base: position 23,677,027 of record CM070520.1, read on the forward strand.
TTCTCATTCTCTTGTGTCTCAGTTTTCTGAGGTGATGAGCATAGAGTTTGAGATGAGTATGATGGGCAAGTTGAGCTACTTTCTCGGCTTCCAAATCAAGTAGACTCGGGGAGGGTACTTTCCTGCACCAAGGTAAGTACACTCGGGACCTCCTGAGGTGGTTTGATATGTCTGATGGGAAGCCTGTGATGACTCCTATGGCCACCACTGCTGTCCTCGAGCCCGATGAGGATGGTGAGTCTGCTGATCAGAAGGAATTCTGGAGCATGATTGGCTCCCTCTTGTATCTTACTGCATCGCAACTGGACATACACTTTGCCGTGTGTATGTGCTCTCATTTTCAGGCTTCTCCTCGTGCCTCTTATTGTTAGGCGGTGAAGCGCATCTTCAGGTACCTTCGAACTACCATTGATTATGTTATTTGGTACTCTTCTTCTCCTTGTCTATCCCTTAGAGCCTTTTTTGATGCAGACTTTGCTGGCTGTAGGATAGATAGGAAGAGCACTTCTGATACTTGCCAATTCATTGGCACTTCTCTTATTTCTTGGTCATCTAGGAAGCAGTCCGGTGTTGCACAGTCTACCGCTGAGGCCGAGTATGTAGTTGCAGCCAGTTGCTGTAGCCAAGTGCTTTGGATGAGATCAACATTGCGGTACTTTAGGTTAGAGATAGTGAGTGTTCTACTTTTCTGTGATAACACTTCTGCTATCTGCATTACAAAGAACTCAGTGCAGCATTCCCGAACCAAGCACATTGATGTTAGATATCACTTCCTTAGAGACCATGTGGAGAAGGGAGACATAGTGCTCCAGTTTGTGGAGAATGACCACCAATTGGCTGATATCTTTACCAAGCCTTTGGATAGCTCTAGGTTTGTTGCCTTAAAGAGTGAGCTTGGAGTCGTGTGCCCTTACGGCCTTCTGTGAGGGGGAGCTGATCTGTATATTATGTATTATATTTTATTTTAGTTTTTCCTTTCTTTTGTATTGCTCTAGGTGCTTATGGTTTTTATTCCTTAGAGTTATGAGTTCACATCACTTAGACTTCTTGCATGCTTTTGCATGGATCTCTTATCTTGTGCTTTAGGTTTCTATCATACTTAATTAGCTGTTCTCTCTTCTCTCTAGGTTGAGTTCCCTCACAGTCTTATAAGTCTAGCAGGTGTTGGGCCCCATAGGTAGATAGGGTCTGTGTGCACTTCTTAGTTTGGGATCTAGAGGCAGCTTCCCTATGTCAGTCATTGGGGAATGTGAGAGCGAGTCTAAGCCATAGCGTTCTCTACTATCTTCTCTTTGCTCTATAGCTACTCAGTTTGCAGTTTCTTATCTTCTTCTCTGCATTATGTGTTTTTGCTTTTTGGTTGAGTTTACCTTTGGATCCTTCTTTTGGTATCCTTCTTAAGCTTAAGCTTACTAATAACTCAACTTAAACCAGTTTTGTACTTAAAATTAAATCACTTGTTGAGGGGGAATTTAAGAAACTATCTCATGCATTACATATATACTTGATTTTCATTTTATGAGCTTTGTCTATTATGCAAATGATCCTTGTTTCATTTTATACACCATGCTATATTATGAAGAAAATTACTAACTTAGATATGTCCAAGTTCATTTATCTTGCTAAGCTTGCAAAAATTGAAAAATGAGCTTTAAAAGAAAAACTTGATAAAACATGTTGCGTTTACTTGCTAAGTTTTTTCTCTAGGTGTATTTGCCATGATTTGTAAAATTTTGGAATTATCTAGAGTCCTTATAGCAACTTGGGTGAATCTTGTTTGATCCATACTTGAGTCCTTCACTAGCTTAACAATCAAAATGCTAAAATGAAAGTGAAGCAAAATTGACTCTTTTTGTCCGTATTAGACTCAACACCTCACATTCATAAGATGGCTTCTCATTGCACTTGAGATGAGCTTGGAATGTGTTGTGTATGACCAAGATCATTCTCTTAAGAATTCTTCTTAAGATGATCGAACATGGTTTGAGTCAATTGCAGTAAAAATGCAAATATAGAAAAAACATATGTGGGTAAAGAATGCAAATAATGTCAAACATTTACACCCCGCTATGTATTTCAAAGATTCAAATAAAAATTTGCATAAAATGAAAAAAAACAAGCTCGAAGGACCTTGTATGAACTTCTAGATTTCCCAAAGTGTTGAGTAGGTTAAACTCTAGGTTTTCCATTTGATCCTTTGAATGGCTTTGCTTTTAGTTTTGAAATTAATGACAAGTGTTGGTCATGTTCAATCCTGCTAAAAATAATATGGTTTCAGTTAAATCTTGCTAGCAAAATGTTTATTTGCACTTAGACATGGCTTAACTTAGTCTATTTTTATCATAACTTAGCTTGGTGTCATAACTTGTCTTGTTGGTCACTTGGATAATCTTTAAAGCTCCCTTAGGCTGCATTACTTGCATAAAAACAACAAAAAGGGGGAGAAAAGAAAATGCCATCTTGATGCCTATATTGCCAAAAGAGGAGAAATCGTAGAAAAGTCATCATTTTGCATCTTGATTCATCTTTGTTCTTATGATCTTTGTAAATCTTTGCTATCTTTCATAAATCATAAGTATTTCTAGTTGTCAACTTGGTCATGTTCTTGTTTTCCATTTCTTTGATCAAGTTTGGCTTTGCATTCAAATTGCCTTCTTCTTTCTTATTCAAACTCAAAACTTATGCCTTTCATGTGTTTGTAAATATACTCATCAATGGGGAGATTGAAAAACTACGTGGAGGTCTATCCGTGTGTGTGATGAGTAATTGATGAGATTTGAGCTTAGTTTGATTTGAAATTGGGTTTGATTTGAATTGGATTTTCGATTTGAAGTAATTTGAGTGTTAGTTGCTTTTTCTAGTGCTACCGGCCTGGGGGCGGTAGCACCGGACCTTTGAGTGAAATTATGATTGATTAATGATTTTGGAATAATCATTGAATATCTTTGTGGGCATTGCTATGTGTAAGGTTTTTTCCTTGTCTTTGATAGTTGTAGGGCGACGATGCTAGATCATGGTGAGGTGGAGGATGTCCAGGACTAGGCGAGGAGCGTCAGAGGTCCAGATGGTCAGGAGATCGTCGGAAGATAATCGGAGACGGAGTCTAGGCAAGCCAAGAAGACAAGAAAAGGAGGAGATGCTAGCTAGATGCCGCGTGGATCAAAGAAGGTCGTCGGATTGCGGTCTAGTTAATAGGTTAGCGGGTCTAGGTAGTATGCTTTGAAAATCGTGCAAGAAAACCCTATATATGTGTGGGTTTTGGGTTAGCCCTTGCATGGCTATGTGAGTATGTTAATCTTAACCCTTGGATGAGTGCTCCAGTGTTGAGGGACTCATCCAAGGGTGGTAGGTGGCCCAAGAGTAGTATAAATAGGGGTGGAGGGGTAGCCTCCTCCCCTTGAAGGTTGTAGAGGATTTTGTGCTCCTTTGAGGTTTGCCCACCTTGTTGTGAGGCTTTGTAAACCTCCTCCTTCCAGAAATGCAAATCGTTTCCTTCATGCTTGAATTTACATTACGTATTTACTTTATGTCTTAAATTCAACATTTAAATTCCTACAATTTACTTTCTTGCAATTTACCTTCTTGCAATTTGGATTTTCCTCCCCTCCTTCTACATGCTCCTAATCTTGGATGTCTTGAGTGTGTTCATATGGTTTTCCATCTCTTTTGCACTCCAGGATAGACTAGAGATCAAGTTTTCTATCAAGTTGCATCTTTGTCCAGAACTTGTTCTTCACGTAGCAGTCAGTTTTAATTCTTTATAAAAATCTAGAAAAATAATTTTTGAGATATTCTTATTGTAGAAGGTGTGGAACTCTCATATCCATTTGTGAAAAAAGTTTGGAGTCCACTGGTTGCACTGTTTGGGCGCCATGAGGTGAAAACCGAGCCCCAAACTTTCTACTCAAAGTTCTTGACAGTCTGTGATATTTGATTTTTTTTTTTTTTTCTACAAAGGGTTTTGAGGTTATCTTTAGTGGAGTTCTTCAAAACGCATTTTCTCACAGGGCAAAAAATTCTCAAAAATTTTTATAGTACTAGAAGTCCACCAACCACCTACTCTAAGTGAGGACAGTTTCTGAAAATTCTGCTTTTGCTTTTCTTAAAGTGACTTTTGTGATTTGGCTCAATCTCCTTTCTAAAAGCAAGAGTTAAATTGATTCCTTTTATTTTGGATACTTGACAACCAGGATTGTGACTCAAAAATCCCCACATATTCTATGGTTCTCATCCAGCAAGCTAGGGGTACACATAGTTGTCAAGCTGTTCGGGTTTTTCATGATTTCTTTTGCGCGATCTTTTCGAGGTCTTAGTTGGAGTATTTTGTGGGGAAAATTTTGTTTGCGACCATTCACCCCCCTCTGTTCGCCATCTCGATCCTTCAACAATGACCGGTAGCACTGAAAAAGGTAATCAAATCTCAAATTGCTCCAAATTGAAAATCTAATTCAAATCAAACTCAATTCCAATGTAAACCAATCTCAAATTTGGTCAAATACTCATCACACACAAGTATAGACATCCACATGGTTTTTCAATGAGACTATGCCATCTCAGGAACTTCCAATGGATTCAACAATCCCGCTATGTGTACATGCTCAGATTTAGTCAACTGACAGACCAGACATTCCTTCACGAAGAACTCAATATTCCTTTTCATCTTCGGCCAATAAAACTATTTCTTGAGTCGGTGATGAGTAGCCCTTACTCCAGCATGTCCACCAAAAGCAGATGTATGAAATGAGTCAATTAGCATGGTTATGAGATTATGATTATCCCCTACATATATCCAGCCTTTGTATTTAATAAGATCATCTTCCAGTTTGAACTTACTGCTAGGATCATCTCCATTCTGTAAGTCACTCCTTATCTTTGCTGCCTTCGAATCCAACTCATAACTAGCTTTGATGTCGCTTACCCATTCTAGATCACAAATGTAATGGCAGCACAAGATTCCATCTCCTCCAGCTGATGATCTAGTCTAGATAAAGCGTCAGCGACTTTGTTCTCTCTAGCTTTCTTATATTCAATTCTAAAATCAAATTCCAACAGCTTAAGCATGAGTTATGTTGTATGCCATCCACCAATTTCTGTGTGGTAATGAATTTCAAGCTCTACTGATCCGTTTTAATGATCACGGTATTTCCAAGTAAATAATGCCTCTATTTTTTTAACGCTTCCAAGATTGCAATATTCTCTTTGTCATAAATTGATCTAACTGAAGCTCTTAAGCCAAGTGCTTTACTAAAGTAGGCAATTGGATGCCCAGATTGCATAAGCATGGCTCCAATACCAGTCCCACTGGCATCTGTTTCAAGCTAGAATGGTTTGGCAAAATCGGGTAGAGCCAAAACAGGACAAGAAGTCATGGTTTGCTTTAGTTGCTCAAATGTCGCAGATTGCTTAGGTCCCCATTTGAAGTTGTCATTCTTTAGCAAATCATACAAGGGTTTACAAATGTTTCCATAACCCTTGATGAAACGCCTGTAGTATCCAGTGAGGCCGAGGAACCCTCTCAACTTAGTAACTATGTCTGGTTGGGGCCAATTCAATACATCTGCCACTTTTTTTGGATCTGTAGCCACTCTAGCTGAGCTAATGACATGGCCAAGATATTCAATAGAAGAGACAACAAAAATACACTTGGATCTTTTTACCATCAGCCGATTATCCCACAACACTTGCAATGTAGTCCTCAAGTGTTCAATATGCTCACAATAGCTTTTACTATAAATCAAGATATTGTGCAAAAATATTATTCATCAGTGCCTGAAATGTCGATGGAGCATTCGTTAGACCAAAAGGCATCATCGTATACTCATAGTGACCAAGGTGGGTTTTGAATGCTGTTTTCGGAATATCCTCCTCATTCATCCTTATCTGATGATAACCTGACCTTAAATCTAATTTGGAGTACACCACTGAACCATGCAACTCATCCTGTAAATCCTCTATGACAGTCATGGGAAATTTATTCTTAACAGTGAGTGTATTTAATTGCCTAAAATCAACACACATACGCCATGCGTCGTCCTTCTTCCAAACCATCAGCACCAGGGATGAATAGGGGCTGTTACTAGGTCTGATTTCTCTAGTTTTCAACATTTCCCTGATGATATCTTCCAATGCTATTCTTTGATAATGAGGAATCCTGTAAGGCCGTAAGTTGGGTGGTTCAGCACCTGTTTTCAAATGGATAACATGGTCACAATCACGTCTTGGAGGTAATCCAACTATTTTAGCAAAGACATCATAGTAGTCTTAAAGAACTTCCTCCACCTCAGGACTTAATGGTTTTCGACTTTCCAGTACTCCCAGCTCGACTGAATTCACTTGAATCAACATCCCATTGATCCCTTTCCTTATCAATTTTTGAAGCTGACTATCATTCAGAACATAATTGGTTGTGGGTTGAGTATAATCTTTAAACTGAATCGACTAACCACTTTTGCTAATGCTGAGTAACTTCTCCTTTAGATCCAATGCAATGGGGCTATGCTCAAAAATCCAGTCCATGCCAAAAATCACATCATAGTTGCCTAGCTTCAACAATTTAAAAGTAGTGGAGATTTTGGATTTCATACTGTAAGTTGTTCACTATGGCATCAGATGTTAGCACTCCCCCACCAGCCATCGTGACTCTCTTGCATGGCATTGAGTTCAAGGAATAACCATTCTTCACCGCAAAATCATAGTCTATGAAAGAGTTAGCACTCCCGCTATCCACCAAAGCAATGGTGCACTTATTTCCTATATTCACCATCAATACGAATGTAATAGGTCCATTTAACCCATGTGCTGCATATACCAATATCTATAATAGCTATTTAGTTTTGTCTTTTGTTTTAGCATTGTCAGGACTTCCAGGCGCAGTAACAAACCCACTAATGTCGGCTTGAACTTCTTCTTCATCTTCTGTCCCATTTTGTTCTTCACCTTGCAATAGTAATGTATACAATGCATTTCTCACCTTACATTGTTGATTATGGCCCGGGGACTGAGGCTCGTTGTAGTGCCAACAGGTTTTGCTTTGTTTCCCAGTCAGCCCTCCTTTCTGAAATTCCTTCTTGTTTGTCTTTAGTACAGTTGAGCTGGTAGCTTTTGGTGCATTATAGAACTTCTGCTTAGAACCACTACTATGTGATTGAGATTTGAGTCCTTCTTGCATTAGCCTCCTTTTCTTCTAACCTCGCATACTAGTATGCTTCCAGTAGGCCTTTCGGCTGATGACAACTTACAGTGTGTTTTATCTCCTCTTTGAGTCCCCCAATGAAACAGCTTAGCAGGAAGTTTTCTTGTAAATAACAATGGTCCCTCTTCATAAGATCCACACACTTTTCAAAATAATCAATGTATTTTCCTACTGTGCTCAGGTGTTTAACCCCTTGTAACTTCTCTACAGCTTCATGAGTGCTTGCTTTTGAAAACCAATCACAAACTATAGTGCTGAACTACGGCCAGGTTAAAGTTTGCTAAGAAATACCAATACCTTTGAACCATGTATTTGCTCTTCCAATCAAATGCCCCACTGCTAAATTGACCCACTAGTCCGTAGGTGTGCCAGCCATCTCAAAAAATTCCACACACTAATCAATCCAGCTTATCGGGTCATCCCTAGATTAGGTTGGTAACTCAAGCTTAGGACCTTTGATAATGGCTTCAGCGTACTGATGTATGCTATTATGCTCCCCACAGTATATGTTTCTTTGAGAATCAAATAATTGTACTCCAGGATAATGCATTTGCTGAGCCATACCTACTCCATTATGCATAATCACTTGAGAAGGAAAATATTGGGGTAAAACAGGATGACAATACCTAGAGTTATATTGATCACCACTTTTGCTACCAAACAACAGTCCCGGATGCGATGGTTGAGGTACTTGACCAGACAAACCAACCCCATTACCTACTGGAGTTCTCAGATAGGGATAAAAAGAAGTTCTAATGGCTGATGTAAAAATAGGAGGTATAATGTTCCCTATTGACTGGGACTCAACTTGGCTAGAAACATCCATAGGAAACCCAGAGGAAGAGATCGTTACCCCAAACCTGTTCAAATCAGCAAAAGATGGTGGTAGATTGTCCACCCCCGATGTAGAAGCACTTTGCTATTCTGGAGAATTCCCTAACATGTGTGATTTCCCTAGCAGCAGACTTTTGATCTTTGCCATATCAGTATTAAGAAGCTCTAAATCTTCCAGACGTGACTGTATCTTCTCAATTTCTTCCTGAATGTCCATCATCACATTCGATTCCTCCAATGCCAACAGTCTTGATTGCTTGATAGATTAGGGGATTTTATGGCTTCACCAACCCCATTCCAGATCAATCTGCCAAGGAAAGAAACTACTCTGATACCACTTTGTCAAGGGTCAAAATGAACCCAAAAAAATCGAAAAAGGCTTTAGAAAAGAAGAACACCACAACACTCAGAATACCAAATTGCATACAGAAATCAATAAGAAAAATCAAAAGCTTACGACTACGGAACTATGATAAGCACTAAGATATGCGTGATTGATCTCTCCTTTCGTTTCCCGAATCGTAAGTTTTTATACTCCCATCTGATACAAAGTTTTTCATCCTAACAGAAAGATTCTGGTAACTTTAGATTACAAACAATAAATGTAATTAGCTCTACTTAGTAATTCTTCTAGTCGGTAATTATTGTCCCCAATTAGCTCGTTGTTGGATGTAAACATCACGCTAAGAGGCCATCTTGACCATTGATGTTCACTCATTGAAATCGATGGATTATTCTTCTTGGCTATCGACTTCACCCTATTCTTCTTCTTCCTAGCGCAACTCCTAACACCATGCTAGTAGGTGGCTGCGCCATTGGTCTGTCATTTGCGATCTTGGGGTAGGGTAGGGTTGGGCTGGAACAAGAACAACCGAATGAATGGGGAATTCCTGAATTAGGGGATGAGGAATGGAAAGACCAGGTAGGCCGTTTGGTGCTGATTCGAAAGTACAAAATCAAATCGAAAATCAAAAACTGAATGGTGTCAAAATAAAAACCGAATCGAATCATAAATCGAAAATCAAAAAACCAATTATTTCGGTTATTTCAGTTCGGTTCGGTTTCAATTAAAAATTGCCCCTCCCCTAGTTGTTACTTAATCTTGTTCTTCGTATCCAAGTACGAAGGCTTGAGTGTGTTTGTGTGCACGGTTTCAAGTCTTATTATTATTGTTGTTTATATGATTAAGCAAATTATTATTATTGATGGCTTAGTATTGGTGATAATTGTTTAGGTAGTATGCTGAAATTATGGATTAATATTATGGTAAAAGTGAGGAAAATGGTACATGAAAGTAATATTTTGAGCACATGTTGTGCTGGGGTGTTACAATATACTTTGTTAGTATTCAATGTTTAAAAGAGAAATTATGTTGTTACTAAATTTATTGTTGAAAATACTTATTTAATTGTGAGAAAGGCATGATGCAATGACATTCAAAGCATTTGCAGTGCCGGGTTGTTACAATTCGTATTTGAGCGTGTTTTAGGTTTGTGGTGTATGAAATTAGCAAATTACTTTAGAATGAACTAAAATTTTGACTTTGGGAAGATTAGAAACCTGGCTTAGATATAAATCCTTTAAAATCTTGCCATAGGGTAACAACATAGGTTGGTTAATTAACTTAAAATTTAACATACTTTAGTGCATACGAGGATGGTGAGCTAGTTGATCAGAAGGAGTTCCAGAGCATGATCGGCTCCCTCTTGTGTCTTACTGCCTCAAGGCCGAATATACATTTTGTTGTGTGTCTGAGCACTCGATTTTAGGCTTCTCCTCACACCTCTCATCGCCAGGCGGTGAAGCGCATGTTCAAGTACCTTCGAGCTATAATTAATTATGGTATTTGCTAGTCTTCCTCTTCTTGTTTGTCCCTTAGAGCCTTTTTCAATGCAAATTTTGCTGGTTGTAGGATAGATAGGAAGAGCACTTCTAGCACTTACCAATTCATTGGCACTTCTCTTGTTTCTTGTTCATCTAAAAAGTAGTCCAGAGTTGCTCAATCTACCGCTGAGACCGAGTATGTTGCTGTAGTTAGGTGCTCTTGATGAGATCGACCTTGCGAGACTTTAGGTTAGAGATAGAGAGTGTTTCATTTTTCTGTGACAACACTTTTGCTATTTTTATTGTAAAAAACCTAGTGCAACACTCCAAGACCAAGCACATTGATATTATATATCAATTCCTTAGAGACCATGTGGAGAAGGGAGATACAGTGCTTCAGTTTGTGGAGAGTGACCACCAGATTACTGATATCTTTAATAAGCCTTTGGATAGCTCTAGGTTTGTGGCCTTGAGAGGAGAGCTTGGAGTTGTGTGCTCTTACAGCATCATTTGAGTGGGAGCTGGTTTGTATATTATGTATTATATATATTTTCTTTCAGCATTTCCTTTTTCTTGCATCTTCTAGGTGATATTGGGCTTAATTATAGAGTTGTGAGTTCACTTCACTTAGACTTCTGGCATACTTTGTATGGACCTCTCATCTTATGATATAGGTTGATATCATGTTTAATTAGCTATTCTCTCTTCTCTCTAGGTTGAGTTCCCTCACAGTCTTATAATTTTAGTAGATGTTCGGCCCCCTGGGTAGATAGGGTTTGTGTGCACTCCTTAGCTTTGAATCTAGGGCAGCTTCCCTATGTCAGTCATTGGGGAAGATGAGAGCGAGTTTGAGCCATAGTGTTCTCTACTATCTTCTCTATGTTCTATAGCCACCTAATTTGTAGTTCCTCAACTTTTTCTCCTCATTCTATGTTTCTAGTTTTAATTGAGTTCATTTGAACCTTTCTTGAGCTTAATTTTGCTAATAATTCAACTTGAACCAGATTTGTGTTTAAAAGTAATTCACTTGTTGAGGGGGAGTTTGACAATCTACTTCATGCATTGCATATAGACTTCACTTTCTATCTTATGAGCTTTGTCTATTATGCAAATGAGCTATTATTCATGCTATGAACCTTGCTGCTTTTCCAAATAAAAACGCTAACTTTGATATGTCCAAGTTTATTTTGACTCATCTTGCTAAGCTTGTTAAAATCTGAAAATTAAAGCTTTAAAAGAAAACTTGATAAAATATGTTTCTTTTCTAGGTGCATATGCCATTATTTGTGAAATTTTGGATTTCTACTAGAGTCCCTGTAACATCCCAAAATTTGGCTATTTTTAATTTTCATAAGTTATTTTGAATTTTTGGAATTTATTTGGATTTAATTGGAATTTCTGGAAATTAATATTTCTTTGGAAATTAATTAAATAATGATTAAGTTTCTGCAAAACATAAATGGAAATATTTTATTTAAGTCCAAAATGTTCTAAAATATTTTCTGGAATTTTTCTAGAATTTTTCTGATATTTTAAAAGCCTCAAAAGATTTAATTGAATTACTAGAATTGTTTTATTCGGAAATTAGAAAAAAACCAATTGAACAGTAATGGGCCAAGCCCATTACTGTGCCGCCGCTTAACCCAAATTTACGCCCAACCCACCGCGTCGCCAAATTTCAACAGTCCGCCCCGCTAATCAGAACGCCGAACCTCACCGTCCGTCGAGATCGTGCGGTTGAGATTCGCCCGTGCCGCTTCGCGTCTCGCCCTGTTATATCGACACAACGTGTACGCGCGAGATGCGTCCACGTCGCCTCTGCCGTTTCCACCGCCGACGCCGCTGCCGGTGAGTAACCGTCGTGTTTAAACGCCGGTTGAGCTCGCCTTCCGAGGCTATAAAGCTAGCCGATGACCTCGCCAGCAAGCTCTTCGCTCTGCGCTCAATTTGCCCCGACGCTCACACCGTAGTTCGCTGCCGTTCGCTTGCAATTGCTCGCCAGAGTAGATAAATCGTGTCGCGTCGTTTTTGCGTCATTCCTCCGTCGTCGAGCCACCTCCGCCGTTGCTGAGGGCGTCACCGACTTCGTCGCGTCGAGACGAACCCGACGCGCTACTTCTTCTCGCCGAAGAGACTCCACAACACCGTTGTCGTTGTCTTCTTCCTCTGCTCCGACACACCGGACCACCGCCTCGCCATGGATGCTCGCGAGCTTAGTCGACCGTCCGATCTCCATCCAACGTGCGAGGTAACGCCACGAATCCTTAGCCCTGTACCGTAGGATTAGATCTAATCCCAGCCGTTAGATCTAGATTGTATGGACCGGATTGATTTGGGTGTGAATGAATTAAATCTATTCTAAACCGTAGGATCATAGATGAACGGATCAGATTGAACCCGATGGTTAGCACTAGATCGAATCTTGGCCGTCGGATCATAATCCAACGAACTGGATTGTGCCACGTAGATGAACGAATGGATCTCCACGTGTCACCGTTTGCATTGCGTGGATCAGATCTGGGCCGTCCGATTTTGAATGGATGGTTTAGATTCCATCGGGGTTACGCGAGTTGGATTTAATCATGACCGTTGGATCTGAATCCAACGGTTCAGATCAAACCGTGTAGCGCTACGTGTCAAAGTCATAGCTGATCCGAACCGTTGATTTCAAAATCAACGTTCGGGATCACGCCGAACTGATAGCCAATCCGCGCGCCGCGTGCGCGACGACCAAAGCGTCATTGTCCCGTGGTAGTGCGGTGGCGTCACCCCGACGTCACCCGCCTCTTGTCGGCGAAGAGGATCCGAATAGTTGAATTGATATGGGCCATCCGTATGATCGTGCGATCATGATGAGGCCACGTGTTAAATTAAAACCGAAACGTCGCACAGATCTTAACCGTTCGATTAGAATCGGACGGACCAGATTAGATCAAGTGTTCAGATTGATAATGTAGCGACACGTGTCGAGACAAGATCACGCCATGTGTCATGCTGACGTCATCTGTGGGACCACGTGTCAGTCATGGCACTGTAGATACTGATGTCATGTTGACGTCACGCTTGCGCAATAATTCGATTTTTCTTTAGGAAAATAATTTGGTGGAAAATAGTTTCGGTGCTGATGTCATTATTGGTCATAATGACATCATAATTCCGAATTTCCCGTATTAAAATAAATAAAGAAATTTAGTTTATTCTTTTAAATTGATTTTCAAACTTCAAATGGTTATAACTTTTGTGTTTTAACTCCGATTTGAGTGATTCCAATTTCTAAAAATTTGTAAAATCAAGATCTCTTTATTAGTGAATTTTTTGGAATTTTTAGAGTTGAGTTTGCTCTCTGTAAATTATATTTATTGTGTGTACATATGATTCACATAGACGTTGATTTGCCGGAGAGTTACGAGGGGGAATTCTCAGCACAAGATCAAACTCCGGATCAGTACCAGCAGCTATTCGAAGGCAAGTTGTGCTTTGACCATTTTTCTCCTAAAGTTTTGAAAATATATTTTGATTTAAACTATGCATGCTAATTCAATTAAAATGGATTTAAATAATTTGGGTGAATTAGTTAAATTAACCTATTTGTTAATGCCACCTTGTTATTAATATTTGTATGCCATGATTTCATTTGATGCTCTAAGTTTGGTAATATTAGTTGGTTGTAAATATTGTGCCAACACGGAAGGCTAGACCATGAATAGTTGCTTAGTCTTGCTCATATCGTGAATCATCTTTTTAAATACAAAAGCAACATTGACTAAAAAAATAGCGAATGCATTTTGTTAAAGGTGAAATAATGTTGGTAATGGCATTGGAATGTAGAGACCTGTGTGGTTCTACATGAAGGGTGATTACAGACATGTGATGCTCTGTTAAATAACCTGGGTGGGAAAATGTTTTAGATTGGGGCAAGTGGACCGGGGCTGCGTGTCAGAAAGAGCCTGTGTGGCAAATGAGTTGGCTGTGAGCCAAAAATTTTGGGAAAAAGGAAGTCTTGCCTTAGTCACTCTAAGGACTTAACCTTGCAAGCCTTTGATCTGAGTCTTTCATACAACCACATGGCTGGTATGGGACAGACCTAGTTGAGTATGACTCCAAAATCTTAGCACATGAGACCTCAGGTGGTTTTGGTATATGGATGTGGTAAGAAGGGTGTAGTGTTTACCATTGCGGTCTTACATCTTTTCAACGGTATGTGTTGGCCCTGTACTTCTACTCTGTGAGAGAGAAGGGACAGTGGGAAGTATATCGGGAGGTACGCGTGCGAGGATGGAAGTTTCGGAAAGACTTTGTTATGGTTACTCGCCTGAGTGGTGTTTAACTGTATCGTGTGGGTAAAGTGTATAACCTCTGCAAAGTGTCAAAACTATTCGAGTAGCCATGTTCACGGTATTGAACATTGCTCGGGGATTACAATCAAGGGGTAGATTTTTTTTTGGAAATAAAATGGAATGAAAGGCTGTGTGCCAGGGTTGATGGTGAAATTGATTAAGGACTGTGTGTCAAAAATTATGTGGAAAAACGATTGAGAAACTTAATATAATATTATGGTTTTGTTGCTTTATATCTAAATAAAAAGTATGTTAAAATATTTAAGCAATGCAAAATAACCAATTGAGCCATTCCTTTGTAACAAGCCATGCATGTAGTAATAGAATTGCATTCTGTGCATGACTTGTTGAGTACGGTGTGTACTCACCCTTGCAGACAAAAATTTACCAGAGGAGGAGTCTACACCTATATGGGAGGAGGAGATTGTTGATGAGCCGGAGAACTAGGGGACAAGCCTCGTCAGGGTGCCTATGGCCGAAGATAGATCATCACGATGTTTATTTTTTTTCCGATGTTGAACTCTATTTACTCTGATTATTGTAAGCCATGTGTGGCAAACTATTGTAAGGGACCATAAGGTCGTACAACTCGTTTATATACATGTTTGAAGTACTTATTTGTTATTCCGCTGTGTATGTTGTGGTACTTTAACCCTGTTTAGCCTATGTGCACTAGCGCGATCCTGGACTAGTGCAGAATACACAGAGTGTCCGGATTTGCAGATTCGGGGCACGATAGAGGTGGTATCAGAGCAAAATGACTGTAGGACTTGACCCTAGGTAGACTGGCCGAGGAAGATAAAACTATTTTCTAAAAGATTAAAACTGTACAAGATTATCAATGAAATCTTGACCAATCTTTTTCTTCTTATTTCGCACCTATGCTGCAATTTTCTGTTATTACCTTATGATTTTAAAATCTAGGACTAACGAGGTGTGTTTTGGCAGATGAGGAGGATCCACACTTTTGGTGAGTGCACTGGAGGTTTTGCTGCTGAGCTGTGGCGTTTGCTACAGTTGCTTGAGGGCTTCGATAGACCGATCTATCGGGGAACCTCTACGGGTTCGGCAGGGCTGGACATAGCTTGGGATGTGAAGATCACCGTTTATGCTCGAGCTAGGGGGAGAGTGAGTCGTCCTGTCCACATCACTGCTAGGAGGTCTACGTTTGAGGCTGGTATCCAGGAGACTACGCGTCTGGCGATGCGGCAGATCGCCCGCACCTACTCCGCTGAGCTTGTGGGCACTGTCTTCCGTCATCATCCGCACCAGGACAACTGCTTCGACCGGGACCCGATCGAGGAGGAGGACACTACGATCACCCACCTGGCGAGGTTCGTCATTGCCCAGGAGGAGTCCATGGACGAGACAGTCCAGGAGCTGCAGAGGACTCGTGAGGAGGTCGCGGAGGTCAGGACCCAGCTGCGGGAGGCTAGTGAGAACCTGGCTCTCTAAATCAGGAGGGTTCACGAGTTGGAGGAGGCACTGGATGGACCCGAGCCAAAGCCAGAGCTGGAGCTGCACGACCTGGATCTCGAGGAGCCGGGCAGAGGCCCGGTCAGGAGGCACCAGTCAGAGAGTGCCAGAGCCACCAAAGAGGCGCAGTAGCCCAGAGCCAGCCAGAGTTTCGGTGGGCTCATTCGTATCGCCAACTGTGGGGCATTAGGATCAGTTTGATCCTATGCCGCCTCACCCGTCGCAGTATCCACCGGGAGGACCACAGCCTGGATGGCTTGATGACTAAGAGTTTCTTTTTCTTTTCGGAGTCGACTCAAATGTTGAGTCAAGTTTTATTGAGTCTGCCTTTAGAACGTTTGGTTGTGATGAACAATTTCTATGGATGCTTAATGTGTGCTAGATATGTGTCGTGTTGCTGCAGACACTTATGAACGACCATATCCTTATAATAATAAAGTTGTGTGCTACTGTTTGAGTCAAATCTTCTCCTCGCATAAGATTCTTGTATACTTGTCTATTTTGTTCCCTCTTTTCCTTAAAATCCTTTTATTCTTCAGATGGTGAACACCCAAGGCAACAGCGGAACTGGAGGCAACAACTCACAGCAGAGGGGCAACAATAACGAAGCACCAAATCCTCAAGCGGCACCACCCGTTGATATGGGTAACCTAGGAGCATTCTTGGCTGCACAAACCCAGCTGATGCCACTACAACAGGAACACCCCTTTAACAACGGATACATAGCAACACATGATGTTATGCGTTGCAAGCAATAGGGTGGCAACGCTTGCATAGCGTTGCAAGCATCATCCGTAGGGTTAAACAACGGATACATAGCAACACATGATGTTATGCGTTGCAAGCAACAGGGTGGCAACGCTTGCAAAGCGTTGCAAGCATCATCCGTAGGGTTAAACAACGGATACATAGCAACACATGATGTTATGCGTTGCAAGCAACAGGGTGGCAACGCTTGCAAAGCGTTGCAAGCATCATCCGTGGGGTTAAACAACCAGTGGCAACATTTGTCAACTGTTGCAAGAATCCTCTATAGATCGCTTTGTTTTTTTGGCCGGATCCGTTTCAATCCTCTGCAGATGGTAAGAAAGTGGTTCCTCAAAAGGTGTTGAGACATTTTCCGCTCATACCCAAATTGAAGAGGTTTTTTGTTTTGAAAAAAACAGCAGATGACACACAATGGCATAAGTTGAAGCAACAACCAAATGATAATGAAATGAGTCATCTAACTGATGGTGAGGCGTGGAAAGACTTCTCGCCTCTTTTCCTTTTATTGGCTTACTTATTCGATGATTTCTTAATAAATCAGATTAGTTTGAATTTAGTTATACTTTTACGGTACACAATATTGAATATTAGCTATCCATTCTATTTGATCTAATAGACCAGATTAGTTAGAATTTAGTTATACTTCTGCCGGTAGTATTGGTAGTAGAAATTATATGAGAGATAGTATTGTAATTAGCTATTTTTTTATTTTGAACGTATGTGTAATTTTTTTTGTACTTATACGTGAAATTTAGAACTGATTTGTGTTGGGCCGCTGAGAGAGAGCGTTCGACTCTTACGGAGCGTACAGCGATGGTGGTGTTGTGTTAGCGCAATAGGGTTAGGAGTTTTAGGACTTTGCACCCCACCACGCCACACGTTCCCCCTCCTCGCCGCTGCCTCCCGTGGTGAAATCGTCGGCGGCGATGGCAGTGAAAACCACTAAGAAGCAGAAGTCGGGAGCCCTAACCCTAGACGAGTTGAAGTCGCTCGACCACGAGCTCCTCTCCTTGCGCGCCCACCTCAACAACTCCCCCGCACTCCTCACGCTCCTCTCCCCCTCCGCAAGGTTCGACCTCGCCCTCGAGGCTCTCATCTCGCTCCAGTCCTTCTTCGTGCCCCTCCTCCCCTCCATCCCATCCGCCGCCTCCGCCGCTGGAGACGCGAGCAGTGACCCCGAGCTCGTGTTCAGATCGTGGCTGCGGCAGCGGTTCGACGAGCTCGTTGTCGCGCTTGTAGAGCTCACGGTGTCGTCACACAGCGATGAAGCAATCAGGGTGAGTTTGCAGTAGTTATTGTTATCCATTTGCCTGTTCGGCGATGGGGAATTGGTTAAGTTACTATACACTTTTGCTCGTGGTAGGATGTGGCACTCAATGCGCTTATGGATTTCGTGAAGCTGGGGAAGGACGGGAGGTTCCAGTTGGCAATTTACCACATGTTTCTTCACGCTGTGGTGAGTCTTCCAACTCTTATGGCACTATATCTGTGTGAGGTTAGGAAATATACTATAAATTTCCCTACTATTTTGGGTGCGTGCTTTATGTGAGAACTAAGCTCGTTTTTTTTCGTAACAACTTTTTGTTTGTGGTCAAGTAACATCCTTCCTGCAGCCAGGACTAGTGTGTGGTGTTTGCTCTTAAATGTTTCCAAGTTTTCTGTAGGTTCATGCTACCGATTCGATTGATCCTTTGTTAGAGTTGTTTGGACCAAAGTACTTCAAATATGCTGATGTTTGGTATGCGATGGTCACCTTTTGAATTATTTCTGCTATATTTCAGTATTAGGTCCTTGAAAAACTTGTTTTCCTGACTTCAATTACACAGAATTGGTCGTATTGTTAATTTGGCTGGTGGAATTCCACAGTATTGTGATATGTTTCTTGCAATATACTTTTTTTTTCTAATTGCTCTTGTAGTTATTTTACTTACACTAGCTTAGACAAAATCGCCAACAGTCTGGGCAGTAGAACCACTGGTAATCTCTCCCTTTTCTCTCCCTCTACACTTATTTAGATCAACATATCTAACTTCTTACAAATTGCTTTATTTTTGTTCTGATCAGGCTCTGGAAAAGATGGCTTGAAGAGTGGGAGTGACAGGTTTGAAGACAGGTATGCTTTGGTTTTTTATGCGATGTTTATCTTAAAACCTAAACAATGATTTGATGCTTGTGAACACAACTTTAGTGAATGAACTACGCTTATGTGGTCTTTCCTTAGGGTTTTTCTTTTTCACCATAAGTTCTAAACAATCTGCAATTATATACTGTATCTAATGTTATGTTGCAAATGCATGTGCACCAAATGCTGAGCATGCTTGCTTCTAAAAAAGAACAAGGGAAGCCAGGAAATTCATGCTCGTAGTTTTACATGTTCCAGGCTCCACCACTAACACCTTGGTTATAAACAACTGACATGTTGTTAGGAACATAGGGCAGGTTGATTTGTTGCTCATATTTCATGCTTGCATTTATGCATTGATGATTTTAGTTTTTTGCTCCGCAAAGTCATTTGCAGAATAGCAGTTGATGATCTTTTGTGTCAAATATTTAGATCACAATCGTTTCTCGGTTCATGCCATACAACCCTTTTAATGCAATTCTTGCAATGCTGATATGTTCGAACAACTTTTTAAATATTGTTTCTTATGCTCTTTTCTTCTTGCTTTAACAGAGGTGTTATTTCTATAAACAATATACACAACATTTTGGCACATATTCCTGCTCTGGATTTTCAGAAGGAATCAGAGTTTAATATGTGGAGTATTGTTGGTTAGTATTGTCGACTTTGTTCATAGGTCCAAATTTCGTAGTGTTCAATTGCATTTGCAGTATTCATTTCATGCATTCCCCTCTCATGTCTGTATTATTTTCTGTTGGGATAATTCTGATGTTCGGTTCACCCAATTGTTGCCCGCACCCCCTCCCCTTGCGTATTTTATTTATGTGTTCGAGCTGCCATCTTGCATTCTCGGAATAGGTGTATGTGTTCTGAATTTCATTTGAGCTTATTGAATGTAGACCATGTGTTATTGAGTTGTTAACCAATTTATGTGGTTTGTTGTCTTAAGTTATATTATGTGTATGTGCTCTAAATTCAGGCTTTCTTTAATCCTCGAAGTCATCTGACGCTAAGATTCCCAAATGCCCTAAGAGTTTAGTTATGCTTCAGAATGCTTAAATTGAAGAGCGTGCCATATTGCTTATCCTAAGGTTCATAACCAAATTGTGGAGTGTTGTTTCTGTGCTTGGTCTGTTATGAATAGCTCTGTATGCATGGTGATTCAAATGCTTAAAGACTATATATATATAGCTGCTATTCTTTTTGTATAATTTTGATGACTTGAGAAGGATGTTAGAAATGGTTTGGCAGAAGGAAAAAAAAAAAAGGGAAGGTTCTGTCGGGGGTGGCCTCAACCGCATGCCACTCCATTTTCCGTCGGTAAAAGGCAAGTGCATTCCCTAGAGCGTTATTAAAGTGTTAAATGGTTGTTTGCGACTTCTTTTACTTACAGTTTCCAATTAAGTAAAATGGTTATGTTATGTTTCAAAGTAGTTATTTATTGCTTGAATTGTTGACCTTTTGGTTATTGCTGCACTTTGCTGAGTCTTGGACTCACGCTTGTTTGCTTCCTATTTTAGGTACTTTGAAGCTAGCTCGCCGGGATGGGAGTAGAGCACGTGCATGACTTCGGTCACCATCAAAACATTTAATCGATTTGTAAAACCTAGTTGTATTAATTGTGGTTGTAATATGTTGTTCGTCGTGGTGTAGTTATTAATTTCTATTGGATGTGAGATTGGTTAACTAAGGACCAGCTAGAATGATATTATATAACTGCAACTATTTTCTGTTTGCTGAGTGGATCTCCTACTTTCTAGGGAGGTCATGCCGAAATTTTGTAAATTTCGCTGGCTTAGTTTTAAGCCGGTTCTAAGAGTTTAGAGGTTGTTTTCAATCTTTTCATAGAGGTGTCATTAGTTATTTAGCTTTCAGGTTGTTGAACTGGTCCTGACCAATGTTTTTCATGGATGACTCCGTTCAATGCTTTATTTAAGATTTCATTACCTTTTTACCGATTTATACAGCTTGACACAATTCAACAATTACAAAGGCTCTATGAGGAGCTGATTGAGAATGAAGAAGCCTGCCAGCTGGATAGATATCAATCTTCTGAGAAATCTGGAAGGCAAGCACAGTTCTGAGAAATCATGAACCATATAAGTACCAGGTAAACAGTTTTTAGCAAAATAGTTAATGCCACATGCATTTTTCTTGTTATTTGTTGATATGGTTTGCGTTTGCGGTTACTCATAAAAGTATACCTTTGTAGAAACATCACTCTGGAAGAACAAGTTGTTCAGCTAACAGTTCACTGGTATGTGTGCTTCTTCCTTTCCCAACAGTCTGTTCATAATGTTTTAATTGCTCTTTTCCAATTTCATTTAGACTATTTGAATGAATTTCATTTAGACTTCGAGAATGGTTGGAATTAGCATCTAATTTAATTACTATCTTTAGGTTCATTTTCACAGACCTAACAGCTGTTATAGAAGTAGCATCTAATTTAATTACTATCAGATTATACTACAGCTGCAAGTAATATTATATCCACTTCAGTTTACACTTTGAAATACATATAAAGAGCTTCTTTTTATAATAGCTAGATAACATTGGCTATTTGGATGTGGAGTTACTGGTGATACTATGAATTCGTTTAACATGAAGCAATTTATTACTTGTTTCATTGCTCAACTAGAAGATTCAGTAGGCATCAGTCATTCCGACCACTTAGAGCTATTCCACCAGCAACACTAGCTCCAAATGCTCTATCTTTACCTTGCAAATGAGACAATTTCCTTTTACACTTCCTCTCAGTTTGAATATAGTACCTCGAAAATAATTAATGTTGGTTCCGATTGACTTGCCCTGAATATTTTCTTTCCATTTTGTTTTCAGTTTGGGACCAAAGAAGATGACTAATTGAGGATGTGAGGGCTTCAGTTGAAATTAGTGCTTTGCTTCTCATTTTCTTTGGATCAAGATCTGTCATGACTTTGATTTAAGAGGATTCCTTTGTATATATCTTGCTATCATAGCAAAAATGTTTGAACACAGTTATGTGATGAATTAATTTGTGGATGCTACTCTATAATGTGAATATTTGTTTTAATATAGACCGATTTGTGCTTATTTCCTATGTGTGTGCCTTGGATGATCTCGAAAAGTTTCAAATGCGATTAGCATCCTTTATATATTTATTTGGCTCCAAATAAATATTAATTATTATTTTTTCCAATGGTTAATTTCTTTTAACGCATATAAGCGCCACACAATTTGAATCTAAATGTTGCAACAAGCTTTAGAGGTAAGCTGCCCATGGGCGGCACAAACACATATAAGCATTGCTGTAGCCCATAAATATCCGTTGCAATTTAGCAACGGTTATTAGTAGGGTTTTCCAACGCATATATAAGCGTTGCAATAGCTCCTAGCAACGGCAGCATAGGCAACGCATAATTATGTGTTGGTATAGACCCTAGCAACGCTTATATGGACTTTTAACAACACATATATGTATTGCTAAAGGGGGGGTCATTTTGTAGTGTGCAGACTATGATGCATCAGATGCAGCAGATGCAGAATCAGGCTGCAATTAACAACAACAATCAGGCTGTGAACCATGAACATTAGTCTAGGTTGTTAGATTTCATGAGGACCAGGCCTCCGACATTTTTTGGAAATGTCAATCCTATTGAGGCAGATGATTGGCTACGGACCATTGAAAGGAAGCTGCACATATCTCAGTGTGCAGGTAATGAGAGAGTTCTGTATGCCTCCCATCAATTGGAAGGGACTACCGCAGAATGGTGGGAAAACTATTGCGCTTCTCATGAGCATCCCCAGGAGATCACCTGGGAGGAGTTTGCTACAGCCTTCCATCAGTATCATGTACTGGAGGGTATGATGGAACTCAAGAAAGAAGAGTTCAGATCTCTGAAACAGGGAGGCCAATCAGTGGTCCATTGTTTGAACAGATTCACCCAATTGGCTCGCTACGCGCCAGAAGATGTAGCCACAGACAAGGCAAGACAGTCTCGATTTATGAAGGGACTCAACTCTGGACTTCAAGTGGGACTAATCACCCACACGTTCCCAGATTTTCAGGAGCTTGTCAACAAGGCGCTTATTCTTGAGGATAAGCGTAAAGAGATCGGAGAGGACCGTAAGCACAGGATGTCAGGCCAAGGGGGACGTCTGAAATAGATGAGGCTGAGAGTCAATCCACAGCAATTCGCTAGGTTCAAACCGCAGCAGCTCAACCAGAGGACAGTTTCTTCACCCGGATCCTCAAGTCAGGGTTTCAGAACGCCGGTGCAGAGGAACAACGCACCGGGTTCAAACCAGCAAACTGCGGTGAGGCGTTGCTATAGATGCAACGAACCGGGACACTTTGCAAATCAGTGTCCAAAGAAAGGCAATATAACCCCAGTTCGTTTCAACCTGGGGCCAACACCGGCAAAGACACCAGCACCGGCGGCCAACTGTGGAAACAATCAATCTGGAGCTGCACCGTCGACAATTGTCTAAGGCCGAGTGAACCATGTCACAACTGCTGAAGCTCAGGATGCTACGGACGTCGTGTTGGGTACGTTTTTGGTTAACTCAATACCTGCCATAGTTTTATTTGATTCTGGTGCTTCACATTCTTTCATTTCTCAAGATTTTGCTTTGGGAAATGGGTTGGAATTGAGAAAACTTAAGTGCACATTAGTAGTGCAATCACCTGGGTCGGAACTTCAATCTAACCTAGGATGTTCGAGAGTTAAGTTGGATATAAATGGGGTAGAGTTCCTAGCAAATCTAATTGTGCTAGACACCCAAACCTTGGATGTAATCCTTGGAATGGATTGGTTGACCAAGCATAAAGCCGTACTAGATTGTGGCCGCAGAGTAGTATCTGTAGAGAACCAAGACGGAGTGAAGGTGGAGTTTCAAGCAATTACAGCCCGAGGTGGAAAATTAATGATCAACAACCTGGAGACTATTAGATTAGAAGATGTATCGGTAGTAAAGGAGTTTCCGGATGTTTTTCCCAAGGATTTGCCAGGGATGCCACCAGACAGAGATATTGAGTTCGTGATTGAGTTGGTGCCCGGAACAGCTCCAATAGCCAAGAGACCTTATAGGATGTCCACCGATGAATTGGTTGAGATGAAGAAGTAAATCGAGGAATTGTTAGAAAAGGGATTCATAAGACCTAGTTCATCACCGTGGGGAGCACCGGTGTTGTTTGTTAAGAAGAAAGATGGAAGTTTTAGAATGTGTATAGACTATCGTGCACTTAATGATGTGACGATAAAGAACAAGTATCCATTGCCCAGAATAGATGATCTCTTCAATCAGTTGAGAGGAGCGGGAGTCTTCTCTAAGATAGATCTTAGATCTGGATACCATCAATTAAAAATTCGGACCGAGGATATACCAAAGACAGCTTTCCCGTCAAGGTATGGGCATTACGAATTCACAGTTATGTCCTTTGGGTTAACCAATGCCCCAGCTTATTTCATGAATATGATGAACAAAGTATTCATGGAATATTTGGACAAGTTTGTCATTGTCTTTATTGATGACATTCTTATTTACTCCAAGTTGGAGGAAGAGCATGCTGGACATTTAAGAATGGTTTTGGAAAAATTAAGAGAAAACCAACTGTATGCAAAATTTAGCAAATGTGATTTTTGGAAAAAGAAGGTTGAATTCCTAGGTCATGTAATGACTGCCGAAGGAGTAGCTGTTGACCCAAAGAAAGTAGAGGCAATGTTGCATTGGGAGCAACCAAAGACAGTTACCCAGATTAGAAGCTTCCTTGGTATGGCGGGATATTATCGCCGATTCATTGAAGGTTTTTCATCAATTGCGAGACCTCTTACGCAATTGTTGAAAAAGGAGAAAAAGTTTATGTGAACGCCTGAGTGTGAAAAGAGTTTTCAGGAATTAAAGAAGCGTCTAACTTCGGCACCTGTTTTGGTGTTACCGAATGCTAAGGATAACTTTGATATATACTGTGATGCCTCGCGTCAAGGACTTGGTTGTGTTTTGATGCAAAACGGCAAAGTAGTGGCTTATGCGTCAAGGCAGCTAAGGCCACATGAGCAGAATTACCCAACTCATGACCTAGAGTTAGCTGCTGTAGTGCATGCCCTTAAAATATGGCGCCAAAATCTCATCGAAAACCGATGTGAAATATATACTGACCACAAAAGTCTAAAGTATATATTTACCCAATCAGACCTGAATATGAGACAAAGGAGATGGTTGGAATTAATCAAGGATTACAACATCGGAATTCACTACCATCCCGAAAAAGCTAATGTGGTAGCCGATGCTTTGAGTCAGAAGAGTTACAGTCTGAATATGATAGTTGCAGAAAACCAGTTCAAATTGTGTAAAGAGCTTCAAAAGCTAAGATTGGAAGTTGTACCAGAAGGATTTCTAGCTACTTTGGAAGTAAAGCCGACCCTAGAAGAGCAGATCAGGGAAGGTCAAAAGGATGATGATAAGATTAATAGGATCAAATCCAAAATGGACGAAAACCTAGCCAAGGACTTCAGAGTAGATGAGCAGGGTACCTTGTGGATGAAGAATAGAATTTGCATACCCCATAAACCTGAATTGAAGCAGTTAATACTTGAGGAAGCATATGATTCCAAATAATCAATTCATCCAGGGAGTGCAAAGATGTACCGGGATTTGAAGGAAAGATTTTGGTGGCCAAATATGAAGAAAGAGGTAGCTGAGCATGTAGCGTTGTGTGATATGTGCCAGAGAGTCAAAGCAATGCATCAGAGACCAGCAGGACTGCTACAACCGTTAAAGATACCGGAATGGAAGTGGGAAGAAATCGGGATGGATTTCATCACCAGTTTGCCAAGGACTCAAGGTGGATACGATTCCATATGGGTCATAGTAGATCAATTAACAAAGGTTGCGCATTTCATACTAGTAAAAACAACCTACTCAGGAGATAAGTTAGCAGAGTTGTACATGGCGAGGATTGTTTGTTTGCATGGAGTACCTAAGAAGATAGTATCGGATAGAGGTACTCAATTTACCTCAAGATTTTGGGATAAGTTGCATACAGCAATGGGCACCCGTTTGAATTTCAGTACAGCATAACATCCGCAGACAGATGATCAAACTGAAAGGGTAAACCAGATACTCGAAGAAATGTTAAGAGCTTATGCACTGTCATATACCACATCGTGGGATAAATGTTTACCGTACGTAGAGTTTAGCTACAACAACAGTTATCAAGCTAGTTTAAAAATGTCTCCATTTGAAGCTTTATATGGTCGTTCATGTCGAACACCATTAAATTGGAACGAGACGGGAGAACATCACGTTTTCGGACCAGACATACTCTCATATGCAGAGGAGAAGATTGCTTTGATTAGAGAAAGACTGAAGACAGCACAATCAAGGCAAAAGAGCTACGCTGACAACCGACATCGTGATTTGAGTTTTGAGCCAGAAGACAATGTTTATCTCAAGGTCACGCCACTCAAAGGAGTTAAAAGGTTTCATACAAAAGGAAAACTTGCCCCAAGATACGTGGGTCCATTCAAGATTTTGAGCAGCAAAGGTGAAGTTGCCTACCAGTTAGAATTGCCTCAGTCTTTGGCAGGGGTACATGATGTATTCCATGTATCGCAATTGAAGAAATGTCTTGATGCGGAGAACAAGCACCTATAGAAGCTATTGAACTGCAAGAGGATTTAACTTACAAGGAACATCCAATGAAGATTTTGGACACCATGGATCGTGAAACAAGGAATAAGTCAACCCGCTTCTGTAGAGTCCAGTGGAGCAACCACTCAGAAAGCGAAGCAACTTGGGAGTTAAGGAAGATTTGAAGAAGGAGTTTCCCAACCTCTTCTCTAGTCAGCCCTGAATCTCGGGGTCGAGATTCTGTTAAGGGGGGAGGTTTGTAACATCCCAAAATTTGGCTATTTTTAATTTTCATAAGTTATTTTGAATTTTTAGAATTTATTTGGATTTAATTGGAATTTCTGGAAATTAATCTTTCTTTAGAAATTAATTAAATAATGATTAATTTTCTGCAAAATATAAATGGAAATATTTTATTTAAGTCCAAAATGTTCTATAATATTTTTTAGAATTTTTCTAGAATTTTTCTGATATTTTAAAAGCCTCAAAAGATTTAATTGAATTACTAGAATTGTTTTATTCGAAAATTAGAAAAAAAACCAATTGAACAGTAATGGGCTTGTTGCCACCGCTTAGCCACCCAAACCCGGCCAAACCAACCCAACCCACCGCCACCCAATTTATGACCCATGAACGCCGAAAGCAGAACGCCGTTAACCTCACCGTCCGTCGATCGTGCGGTGAGATCACCGTCTTAACCGCGTCTCGCCCCGTTAGATTGACGCCGCGTGTACGTGCGAGATACGTCTACGTCGCCTCTGCCGTTTCCACCGCCGCCGCCGCCGCTGTCGGTGAGTAACCGTCGCGTTTAAACGCCGGTTGAGCTCCCCTTATGAGGCTATAAAACCAGCCGATGACCTCGCCAGCAAGCTCTTCGCTCTGCGCTCATTTTGCCCCAACGCTCACGCCGTAGTTTGCCACCGTTCGCTTGCAATTGCTCGCCGGAATAGATAAACCGTGCCGCATCATTTTTGCGTCGTTCCGCCATCGTCGAGCCACCTCCGCCGTTGCCGAGGGCGTCACTGACTTCGTCGCATCGAGACAAACCCGACGCGCTACTTCTTCTCACCGGAGAGACTCCACAACACTGTCGTCGTTGTCTTCTTCCTCTGCTCCGACACACCGGACCACCGCCTCGCCATCGACGCTCGCGAGCTTCGTCGATCGTCCGATCTCCATCCAACGTGCGAGGTAACGCCACGAATCCTTAGCCTGTCAGATCAGAGATTAGATCTAATCGGTAGTTAGATCTAGATTGTATGGACCAGATTGATTTGGGCGTGAATGAATTAGATCTATTCTTTACCGTAGGATCATAGATGAACGGATCAGATTGAACCCGATGGCTAGCACTAGATCAAATCTTGGCCGTCGGATCGTAATCCAACGAACCGGATTGTGCCACATAGATGAACGAATGGATCTCCACGTGTCACCATTTGCATTGCGTGGATCAAATCTGGGCCATCCGATTTTGAATGGACGGTTTAGATTCCATCGGGGTTACGCGAGTAGGATTTAATCGTGACCGTTGGATCTGAATCCAATGGTTCAGATCAAACCATGTAGCGCTACATGTCAAAGTCATAGCAGATCCGAACCGTTGATTTCGAAATCAACGTTCGGGATGACGCCGCACTGATAGCCAATCCGCGCGCGCCGCGTGTCGCGCGAGAGCCGAGGCGTCGCTGTCCCTGCGGCGGTGCACGGTGACATCACCCTTGACGTCACCCGGGCCCGCTGTCAGCGAGAAAGAGGGATCCGAACAGTTGAATTGATCTCGGCCGTCCGTTTGATCGTGCGATCATGATGAGGCCACGTGTTAGATTAAAACCGAAACGTCGCACAGATCTTAACCGTTCGATTTGAATCGGACGGACAAGATTAGATCAAGCATTCGGATTGATAATGTAGCGACACGTGTCGAGACAAGATCACGCCACGTGTCATGCTGACGTCAGCAACTGACGTCATCAGTGGAACCACGTGTCAGTCGTGGCACTATAGATGCTGATGTCATGCTGACGTCACGCTTGCGCAATAATTCGATTTTTCTTTAGGAAAATAATTCGGTGGAAAATAGTTTCGGTGCTGACGTCATTATTGGTCATGCTGATGTCATAATTCCGAATTTCCCGTATTAAAATAAATAAAGAAATTCGGTTTATTCTTTTAAATTGATTTTCAAACTTCAAATGGTTATAACTTTTGTGTTTTAACTCCGATTTGAGTGATTCCAATTTCTAAAAATTTGTAAAATCAAGATATATTTATTTGGGAATTTTTTGGAATTTTTAGAATTGATTTTGCTCTCTGTAAATTATATTTATTGTGTGTACATATGATTCGCATAGACGTTGATTTGCCGGAGAGTAAGGAGGGGGAATTCTCAGCACAAGATCAAACTCCGGGGCAGGACCAGCAGCTATTCGAAGGCAAGTTGTGCTTTGACCATTTTGCTCCTAAAGTTTTGAAAATATATTTTGATTTAAACTATGCATGCTAATTCAATTAAAAATGGATTTAAATAATTTGGGTGAATTAGTTAAATCAACCTATTTGTTAATGCCACCTTGTTATTAATATTTGTATGCCATGATTTCATTTGATGCTCTATGTTTGGTAATATTAGTTGGTTGTAAATATTGTGCCAACACGGGTGAAAGACTATGTGGAGGTCTATCCTTGTGTGTGATGAGTAATTGACAAGAGTTGAGCTTGATTTGATTTGAAATTGAGTTTGATTTGAATTGGATTTTCGGTATGAAGCAATTTGAGTGTTGGTTGCTCTTCTTAGTGCTACCAGCCTGCGGGCGGAAGCATCGGACCGTTTGAGAGAAATTATGTTCGATTAATGATTTTGGGATAATCATTGAATATATATATGTGGGCATTGCTATGTGAAAGGTTTTTCCTTGTCTTTGATGGTTGCAGGCTGACGGTGCTAGGTCATGGTGAGGCGGAGGATGGCCGGACTAGGCGAGGCGTCGGAGGTCGAACGGTCGGGAGATCGTCGGAAGATGACCGGAGACGGAGTCCGGGCAAGCCAAGAAGATAAGGAAAGGAGATGATGCTAGCTAGATGCAGCGTGGATCAATGAGGGCCGTCGGATCGTGGTCTAGTTGATAGGTTAGCGGATCTAGGTAGTATGCTTTGAAAACCGTGCAAGAAAACCCGGTATGTGTGTGGGTTTTGGGTTAGCCCTTACATGGCTGTGTGTGTGGGTTAATCCTAGCCCTTAGATGAGTGCTCTAGGGTTGAGGGACTCATCCAAGGGTGGTAGGTGGCCCAAGAGTAGTATAAATAGGATATTTTGAGTGTGTTCATATGGTTTTACATCTCTTTTGCACTCTTTAATTGAGTAGAGATCATCTTTTCTTTCAAGTTCCAACTCTGTCCAGAACTTGTTCTTCGCGCAGCAGTTAGTGTTTGATTTTTAGAAAAATATAAAAAAAATCCTTTTTGAGTGATTCTTATTGGAGATTGTGCGGAACTCCTATATAAATCTTTATAAAAATTTTGGAGTTCACTTGATGCACCGTTTTGGCGCCATGAGGTGAAAATAGAGCCGCAAACTCTCTGCTCAAAGTTTCCTGACTGTCTATGATCTTTGATTTTTGCTGAATTTTATGTAAGGTATTGTGAAGTGAAATTTGGTGGAGTTCTTCAAGACTCATCTTCTCATAGGAAGAAAATTTCTTATAATTTCTTGGGCAGCAGTGACCCACCAAACTCATGTTCAAAGTGAAGACAGTTTCTAGAATTTCTGCTGTTGCTTTTCTAAAAGTAGCTTTTATGATTTGAATTGATCTTTTTTTCTAAAAGCAAGGGTAGATTTGATTCCTTCTTGATTTGGATACTAGACAACCAGAATTGTGACTCAAAAATCCCCACATATTCTATGGAACTCATCCATGCATGCTAGGGGTACACATGGTTGTCTAGTTGTTCGGGTTTTTCACGATTTCCTTTGCGCGATCTTTTCAAGGTTTTAGTTGGAGTATTTTGGGGGGAAATTTATTTGCGACCATTCACCCCCCCCCTCTGTTCGCCATCTCGATCCTTCAATTGGTATCAAAGCCGGTTTTGCTCTTCCATAGATCTTGACCGGTCTCGAGAGCCATGGCGACAAACAAGTATTCCACCAAGCCTCCCATCTTTTGCGGTGTCGATTTTCCATTTTGGAAGTCCCGGATGGAGTCATACATCACTGCCTAGAGCTTCCTGATATGGCAGAAGGTGAAGCTCCCATATGAGGTTCCTGCCGATGAGAACGTCACGGCCGGCAATATGGCTATCGTTGAGGCAAATGCTAAGGCGAGGAACATTCTCATCTGAGGACTCGGCGCGATGAGTATGATCGGATCTCTCACTGCGATCCGCTCATGAGATTTGGGTGACCCTCGATGCATACCATGAGGCACTACCCAAATCAAGACCGTGAGGCAGATCAACACAAGCGTGAGTACAACAAGTTTGAACAACACGCTGGTGAGAGTCTTGACGAGTGTTTTGGTCGGTTTACTAAAATTTTGAGTGATCTCCGAGCAGTTGGTTGCACATACCCTGACTCGGATAATGCTCGTCACTTCTTGACCGCACTCGATCTTCGTGTTTGGGAAATGAAAGTGACCACCATCAAGGACACTACCGACTTGTCGACCTTGACTCTTGACGGGCTTTATTCCCGACTCAAGACTCATGAGATCGACGTCGTCTCTCGCAAGACGAAATCACAGTCGATGGCCTTGGTCACCGATCCCATTGGATCTTCTCTTGATTCTTCTGTTGGTTTTTCCCTCTCTGCACTTTGCGAGCTAAGCGATGACCAACTGGACAAGTTTCCAGAAACTGAGCTTGCTATTTTAGCTCGCAAGTTTTCTCACGCCTACAAGAGGGTGAGAGAGAGGAAGAGGTGGTGGGATCACCGCTTGAATGTGGCGGCCCCAACCACATTGAGCGGGTTGTCCCAAACTGGAGAAGGGCAAGAATGACTCCGGCGGTTCCAGCAAGAACGACTACATCGACAAGAACCGCAACAAGAAGCCTCAAGTTCGTGAGCCGGCGCACAAGAAGAAGTACCCCAACTTCTCAAAGAACAAGAAGCTCTTCCACCGCGTTCTCGCCGCCCTCGATGACATCAACCTCTCCGATACGGAGACATGGAGCGACGAAGGTGAGGATGATCCGCAAGAGAAGAAAGGCGGCGACGACTTCTCTTGCATGTGCTTCATGGCAAACACCAACGACTCCGAGCTCTACAGCGACTCGGATGAGGTACCTTCCTATGACCAGCTCAATGAAGTTTTTTGCAAATTAGGAAAATTTCATGCTAGAGCTAGAGCTAGGGTTATGGAGCTTGAGAAGGAAGTAGACACCTTGACTCGGGAGTTAGCTTCTCTTAGATCTTCTCCCTCCCGAGTCACTGATGATTGTTCCTTGTGTGAAGCTTTGCTTGTGGAGCTTGAGAACCTAATGACTTTGCATGATAGTGTGCAAACTGAACTTGAAAGTCTTAGGACGAAGAATGCTAGCACTTGTACTGTTGATATTTCCTCTCTAGACGCTAGTTTTCTTCATACTCACACAACTACATCTTGTGAAAATTGCCCTAAGCTACTTGCTGAAATTGATGCCATGAGTTGTCACCTTAGGAAGCTTTCTGCTAGAAATGATGAACTTGAATTGCATGCTTCTAAGGACCTAGTCAGCTCATGTGAGGGCTGTAAGCAACTAAAACTTGATAATGAAGCTTTGAATGCCAAGTGTGATCAACTTGCTAAGGACTTACTAGTTAAGTCATATAATGGTTGCTTGCTGTGTATTGGGGTTAAGGATGACGTGGATAAGGTCCACGCAGAGCTTAGGAAGAAGTTAGAGGCCCAGGTTGGTAGAATTAGAGATGCTTCTTGTGCTTCTTGTGAGTCTCTCAAATTTGAGGCAGCCGTGTATAGGGAAAAATATGCACTTATTGTTCAATCCTCTTCTTCTCGGCTCTTCTTCTACTCCTTCCCTTGCTCTTCATCGCCTCACTTTTCCGAGGGTGTCAGTATCTTATGAGCACTCTCGAGAAATTTGTTGGAGGTAAGAAGAAGCTCAATCTCATTCTAGACCAGTCCAAGATTAGCAGATTCAATCAAGGTTTAGGATTTGATTACTTGGAGCACGCACGGGAGCATTCGCCTTCAGTTGTACATGCCTCCAAGAGTGGAGAGATAGTGGTAGCTCCCAGGGTGAGTACCACTGTGTTTAGGTCTGCTGGGGTTGTCCATGGGACTTCGGCGAAGGTGCTTCTCTGTCACTACGCCTCTAGCAAGGCGAAGTATTCATGCACCTTCAGAAGAAGGATGGTCACCTAGTAGATTTCTGTTTTAGATCGCCAAGATCACCAGCGTGGCGTGTTGCTGCTCTTAGGGTATTCAGGTCATCCCAGGACTCTGAGTGCTCTAAAGCGCCTGCTGCTACTAAACGAGTTAGAGAGTCGCTTTGTTTTGGGCAGCGTTCAGACACGGTTTTCATCTTTGTTGATCATGTTTTAGTCTTGGAGTTGCTCGTGGTCGATCTTTACAGTCGTCCTCTTGATATTCCTCATTTTTCCCATCGAGGTAGATATCGGCGTGAGGTGTTTTCGGTAGGAGATTTAGGCGACCTCGTTGGGATGGTCCGCCTTTGCACCACGGCGGGCCAAACCGATGATAGCTCCTACATCTTCTACTAGAGTTGCTTCTTCGATCTTGTGAGAGTCGGCGTCGAGAGACACTAGAGTCCAGTCTTCTTTCTTTGTGGCTGGTACTTTGAGACGTCGTGTGATTTAGTATTGGGTTCTCAGGTCCTCACTTTATCCCAGTACTGAGTCTTCTCTCTCTCCTTTGACTTGATCAGGTTCGTCGGATGGGGAAGGGAGATGCTTGGATTGTAGACTCCGGTTGTTCTCGCCATATGACAGGAGACTCTCATTGGTTCTCTTCCCTAGTCCGAGCCCCCGGTGATGAGTTGATCACTTTTGGGGATGCTTCTTCAGGTAGAGTCATTGATAAAGGTACCGTCTGCATTAATGAAAATTTTATTCTTAAGGACGTTGCCTTAGTGAGTAAGCTGCAATATAATTTGCTTTCTGTTTCTCAGCTTATCGATGACTCTTTTGAGGTAAGCTTTAAGTGTAATGTTTGTATAATCCTTGATTCATCGGAGAGTTAGTTTATGGGATTTCTAGATTTGGGAGAGTCTTTAGTGCTGATTTTTCTGCTTTTCTTGGAGACTCTCTTGGTGTTTGATTGCTACGAGTCCGTGATCTCTCCTTCGTCATAGGAGACTTGGTCACATTGGTTTTGATCATTTGATCGAGTTAGCGACCACGATCTTATTAGTGGTTTGCCCAAACTCAAGATGGGCAAAGACTTAGTTTGCTCTCCTGCCGACATGGCAAGATAGTTCTTGCTTTTCATCCTCCAATCCCGTAGTGATGGTGATGCACCGGACAGCTTTTACATATGGACATTGTTGGTCGGCTAGAGTCTTGATCGGAGGAGGAAGTGATATGTCCTTGTCATTGTTGATGATTTTTCAAGGTATTCTTGGGTATTTTCATGGCCTCGAAGGATGAGACTTTTTCTCACTTCAGGATTTGTTAGTAGGTTGTCTATTGAGCTCCTAGGTGCATTACGAGCTATCTGCAGTGATAATGGCACCGAGTTCAAGAATTCCTACTTTGAGAGATTCGTGTGGAGTCCAGGTTAGAGCATCGGTTCTCCTCTCCATCGTCCCTCAACAAAATGGCGTAGTGGAAAGGAAGAATAGGACCACTGGTTGAGATGGCGGACGATGCTAGACAGTCTGATACTCCTAGGAAGTTTTGAAATGAGGCTATAGCTTCGCTTGTCATGTTTCAATCGCGTTTTCTTGAGAGCACATTTGCATCGTACTTCTTATGAGTTGAGGTATGGGCGAAAGCCGGTGTTTCTCATTTTCGCGTTTTGGTTGCAAGTGTTTTATCTTGAAGTCGGTAACCTAGATAAGTTTGAGTCTCGTTCTTCGATGGTATTTTTACGGGTTACTCGACTTCTTCTCGTAGCTATAAGTGCAGGTTGTGATGCGAATAGGATCGTAGAGACTGTGGCGTGACCTTTGATGAGGCAAGCCAGGAGCTAGACACGATATTTCGAGCTCTTCTTATCCCTCCGAGACCATCTTTATAGAGGATGAGGATGATGGAGATGATGGTGTTCCACCCGATCCGATCTCCTCTACACGAGGTGCCTCTTGTTTCCATTTACGCACCTCGGGAAGATCGGCCTTTGCCTTGGACTTTCCTTGGTGAGTGGCTCTGTTCCTTCCTCTTCTACTCAAGAGGTAGAGGCCACTTCTGCTTCTGGTCCTCCTCGCCACATTCAATGTACTCATCCACCTGAGCAAATCATTGGTGATCTGTTTGAGCGTGTGACGCGCTCAAAATCAGGCTTATCCTCTTTCTGCCTTACTCTGCCTTTGTTGCCTCATTTGAGCCAAAGGATGTTACACATGCATTATCCGATGAATCATGGATTAATGCTATGCATGAGGAACTGAAAAACTTTGAGAGGAACAAAGTTTGGCAGCTTGTAGAGCCCCTATCTGGTCATAATGTCATTGGGACCAAGTGGGTGTTCAAAAACAAGCAGAGTGAGGATGGGGTTGTCGTTCGCAACAAGGCTAGGCTAGTTGCACAGGGCTTCACTCAGGTTGAGGGTCTTGACTTTGAGGAGACTTTTGCTCCTGTAGCTAGACTAGAGGCGATTAGAATCCTGCTTGCATTCTCTGCATCCCAGGGCTTCAAGCTTTATCAAATGGATGTCAAGAGCGCATTCCTCAATGGCTTCATTGAGGAAGAGGTTGTAACATCCCAAAATTTCAGCTTTCCAATTATTAAATATTATTTTATTGCTAAATATGGATTTTATGAATTTTCTGGAATTTATTGGATTTTCTGAGATTTATTTGAATTCTTTTGAATTAAAATACATTATCTCTTGTCAAGAAATAATTATAAAAAGATATATGCAAAATAAAGTTTTTGTGAAAATATTTTATTTAGGTCCAGAATGTCTCAAAGTATTTTTGAGATTTTTCAGGGAATTTTTAGAGTATTTCATTGCTTTAATTAAATCAAAACGATTTATGGAAATCTTTTAAAAGGAAAATCCGAATTAATAAGGTATGAACAGATGCGGGCTGGCCGATTCTTCGATCGAAAACCCTAAATGCTAGCTGACCGTCGGATGCGCATCGGATGGACCACGTTCATCGTTCCCAACCCGAACTCCTCGCCAGTAGCGATCCGGATTGAGCAGCTGCTGCAAAAAACCTTCCATCTGTCTGCGCCCGCGAGTATAAAAGCAACCCCGAGCACCCCGATGACCACACCTTAGCACCGCGCCTCTTTTCCCACGATTCATCACCGAAGGACCACCGTAGAAGCCACGCCAACTCGCCGGAGTGCCGAAGAAGCTTTCGCCGAGTTCCGCCGTGTTTTCTCGTCGTTGGGTAACTCAACCGCCGAGGAGAAGTCGGATTCGAGCTCAGCATCTCACGCCGCTTCGGATTCGCTAACTCTTCTTCGCCGAGAAGCACCGGCGCCTCGGGTACATCGTCTTCTTCGTCTCGGGAAGCCGCCGCCGTCTCGCCCTCACCGCTCGGGAAGAACCTCGGTAGTCCGATCAACCATCAACGCACGAGATTGATCCACGTCGTCGATTAAGGTGGGGTGATAAAACGGCGACACGTGGCGCCACGCCGACGGAGTCACCGTGTGGCGCTGAGGTGGCGATGCGTTGGCGCCACGCGAGCACCGGTGTCGGTGACGTCGGAAAAGTCGGATTTTTCTATATAAAAATAATTCGCTAAATTCGGAAATTCTATTTTCGAGGTATTTTTCAGATTTTCAAACTTCAAAACCTTATAACTTTCGCATCTGAACTTGGATTGAGGTGATTCAAATTCCTAAAATTTGTAAAATTGAGATCTTTCTAATGGTGGCTTTTATTTGAATTTTTGAATTTGTTTGCTCTTTGGTTTTGGTTTTTATTTGCTTTTCTCTCTCGATTCGCGTAGACGTTGAATTGTGCGAGGCTTCGGAAGGGGATTTCACATCTCAAGAATTATTTCCAGACCAGGATCAGGAGCTTTACCAAGGCAAGTTGTGCTTTGATCATGTTGCACCCATAGATTAGATTGCATGCTATTTTGCTTTAACTTATCACTTGTTATTCTATGTTTATAAATGATTTCAACTTAACCGGGATTAGCTATTGTACCCTTTGAATTACACCCTACCTTGTTAAATTGTATGCCATGATCCACTTGTCACCCTAGGTTGGTTAATTATAGTTGGTTAATAGAAAATCAACATGGATGGTTAGAACGACATAGAATTGCTTAGCCATGCCACGTCATCACATGCTCATGGAATATTGCTTAATAATCTTGACTAATGGAATATGGAACAATGATGATAATTTGTGGGCCATGTGTGGTCGCACAAAGAGATTGAGTTGTTGTGGCGTGAGTCACATAGCGATATTGATTTGTGAAGAGCACGTGGTGCTTGGTAAACAACCGGGAGATAATCACTTTAGATTGAAGCAAGTGGAAGGGGCAAGGGTGCCAGGGTGGGCCCGATGGGCGAGAAAGGGTATGTGTAAGTCTTGCTTTAATCAATCCTAAGGACTTAAACTTGCGAGCCTTTGACTGAGTCAAACTTGCGACCACACGTCTGTTATGGGGCAGCCTAGTGACTAATTTGCAAATGCTTAACTTAAGTGCTATCTTGGTGGTGTGAGTCGGGTATTACGCAGAAACTCACATGGCGCAAGAGGGGGCCTGTTGCGGTGGTTTTAGCCCTTCATGTTGAAACCTTAGCGGG
This sequence comes from Guadua angustifolia, assembly GCA_036346375.1. NCBI lineage: Eukaryota > Viridiplantae > Streptophyta > Magnoliopsida > Poales > Poaceae > Guadua > Guadua angustifolia. Next base: position 23,714,088 of record CM070520.1, read on the forward strand.
TAGCATTGGGTTAAGAGGATGCATTGTAAAGGCTTTGTTATAATCATTCGCTTTGTGGTGTATGGTTATATCGTGTGGGTAAAGTGCATAACCTCTGCGAGTGTACAATCTATTAGGATAGCCGTGCTCACGGTATTGAGCAATGCTCGGAATTACAGATCAAGGGTAGTTAATTTAAAACTTGTCAATCGGATGGGATGGCGGGATGCCATGTGATTGATGGAATTTGATTTAGGATGAATAACTTGGGTTTATTTGAGAAACAATGGAATCTATGTACTTGTTATTATTTGTTTTACCGTCTTTTCAATCTACATATTGTTTATGTTTGAAAATCTTTGCTTCTTGCTTATGAACCATAAGCCTTCCTTTGGAATAAGCACGCATATAGCTATGATAGAATTGCATTACATGCACAACTTGTTGAGTACGTGTTGGTGTACTCACCCTTGCCTACAAAAATCATCGATCTTTGAAGAAGGAGTACCATGAAGGGACGAATGTTTAGGGTGCGAGCCTTGTCGGTTGCTGTGGTATCTTGAGGGTTATCTCGTCTTCATTCCGCTGCGGTTTAAATTGTTGTTCAGCCTTGTGAGGCATTGCTAAACAAGTTGACCATAAGGTCATACAAGCCGCTAATATTTAATATATTATGTCTTTGTCATATTGACGTTGTGTATGATTATGATATTCACTAATGTTGAGCTGTGTGCACTAAGCGTGATCTGGACTAGTGCAAGATATACCAGAGGGTCCGGATTTGCATATTCGGGTCCCGACAAAGGTGGTATCGAGCCATCTTGTTGTAGGTCTTGACCCTAGATAGTTAGTCGTCTCTATAGGTCCTTCAAAATTATTTTCTAAATTAAAAGATCTACACCAGAAGAATAATGTGTTCTTGACTTATCTCATTCTTCTATTTCTGTCCTTACCAAAAATTCTTTCTTTTCCCTTGCTGAAACTTCTTTCTATTACCTCGGTCAAATTGAGTTAAAATCTTACCTGAGTTATCTAAAGTAGAAAACGATATACCACACTTCTGGAGATGGCACCGAGTACCTGCTACTACCGTAATGATCATCACGGAAGGAATCATCACGCTCATGGAGGAGTGGATCAATGAAGTGTGGAAGACTCAGTGCTTCAAGTAGCCAGTTGAGACTCATGTGTGGGAGTTGCGTTTCCTAAGATAGGAGTGTCGCCCATGTGGACGGTAATTTTGTGTGTTTAGGTTGATTTTCTTGATTGCTGGGTGTGCAGTATGTGTTGCAAAGCTCTTAGGCTTATATAAGCGACCATACCAAGTTAATAATATTGATTGCTTAAGTTATTGGGTTAAAACCTATCTTCCCTGTGTTAGGATTCCTGCTCCTTATCTATGCTAATTTCGTTTCCTTAACCCTTGAGGTAATCAAGCAGATGGTTCAGAGTAGTGATAGCAATGGAAGTGGAAACCAAACCAGTGGAAACTCTAAGGATGGATTAGTTCCTCAACCGTCAATACCGATAAATATGCAGAACTTCAAAGAGTTTTTGGCCGCTCAGACTCAATTGATGCAAGCAATGACAAAACAAATACAGAATATTACTGAGAATGATATGGCCACAATAAATTCAAAGAAGAATACCACCAATGTACATCGTTCAAGATCTGGACAGCTAGACAAGATAAAGTATCGTGCGTGCATTCGCTGTGGAGAGATAGGACATACCGCAGACGAGCATGCGATCAATTGCTCTAGTTGTGAAGGAAGCCATTCTCCTGGAGAATGTCCTATGGGCAACATCACTTGTTACCTTTGTGAAGGTCGAGATCACTGCCCACCTCAATGTCCCCTAGATCCGATAATGACCGCCGTGATACAACATCAACAGAAGAATCTACGGACCCTAGTTGCTCGAGAATTATCAATAAGAGGGGGAAAGTTAACTGGCCAGAAGACGTCGTTTGGAGAATTAAAAACACAGCCTCCTAAACCTGTCAACCTTAATCAGGAAAGCAGTAAGTGGCAATCACCAACGGCATGTTTCTTATGTGATAAAGAAGATCATTGGTCTAGAGAGTGCCCTCTGAAGCAACCAACTCTGAATTATAAGAATGAGGATGAGTACACAGTTGCACCCACCAAGGCAATACAATGCAAACGGTTGTGGTACTACTGTCAGGAAGAAGGCCATTTTGTTAAGCAATGCCCATGGAGAGAACAAGTATTTCCTCTGACCATGGGAATACCGAAGTTACTTAATCGGTATATAACGCCAAGGGTGGCGCTAAAGCTGCAGGAGAAACTTGCCGAGAAAACCAATCGAAGAAAAGGCGTCTAGGTAAAGATGCTATCAACAAATGCTCAAGAAAGAAAGTTCACCCTAGACTCTGCTATAATCACCACAAACCTGAGCATTTTGCCAATAAGTGCCCTCAAAAGAAAGCGATCACGTCGATTCGAGTCAATCCTAACTCCGCCCCTGTTGAAGCCCCGGCACCAGTAGGCAATACCCAGGCAGGAAGTCAGTCTGCTGTCAAGAAATGTTTCTCTTGCAATGAGCCAGGACATTTTGCCAATAAGTGTCCGAAGAAGGGAAACGTTACTCCAGTTCATTTCAATTTGAGTACTACCCGCCTCTGACCCGGAAGGATGTGGAGTAACAGGCACCAAAGATCGAGAGCATCGCCTTAGCCAGCAATGCGCGGAAGACTCAATCATATCACAACAGATGAGGCCCAGGACACCGTAGAAGTTGTGTTGGAGATACCTGACGATGACACCGCTGTTGATCCGCCAGAAGACCCTCTCGTCGCCAACCAAAATCAAGAAGACAAAGATAGCTATCCAAGAGCCTGCAACCCTCCGTTTGATATCTGCGGTAGAGGCAGCGAAGAGGAAGATTAGCTAGATGTTTAGGATCATAATTCACAGTCATCAGTCGTGCCTAAAGTAGTAATTGCCAATCTAATATTTCCGTTATCGTAAGACCTATAGGTCCAGTTTCTGTAATAAAAGAGATATGTCAGGCAGTACTTTGAAGTTTTAGGTTACTATTTAGTTATGGTTCAAACTGTCAAGAATTTTACGTATCAGCTAATGAGCCAGCTTGAGTTATAAGCATGAAGAATAAAGCAGTTATGGAATACTTGGATAAATTTGCATAGACGATACCCTTGTGTATCCCAAGTCAGAAGAAGAGCATGCGGAGCATTTGCGATTAGTTTTGGGGAAGAAGGAAAAGAAGTTTGCATGTACGCCAGAGTGTAAAGAAAAGTTTTCGGTAGCTAGAGAAGCAGTTAACATCTGCACTGTGATAATCTCACGGATGTTGAAATAGTTTTGACATTCTTGTGATACATCAAGACAGTGGAGGCCGCATGAAGAAAATTTTCCGACCCATGAGCTAGAGTTAGCAGCCGTAGTTCATGTATTAAGGTATGGCGTCATTATCTCATTAGAAATAGATGTGAGATATATATACGGACCATAAGAGCCTGAAATACATGTTCACCCAGTCAGATCTTAGTATGAGACAGAGAAGATGGCTAGAATTGATTAAGGATTATAATGTTGGAATTCATTATCATCCGGGAAAAACTAAAGTAGTAATCGATGCTTTAGGCTGGAAAGCCACAGTGTAAATGTTATAGAAAACAGCAATCAACCAGGGTTGTGTGAGAAAATTTTAGAAGTTGAGATTAGAGGTTGTGCCACAAGGATTTCGTCCGCCTTAGAAGTAAAACCAACCCTAGAAGACCAAACCTGAGAAAGGTTGAAAACAAAGACCTGATTTAAGCGAAAGAGTTATGCTGACAATCGCCGTCGTGACTTAAGTTTTGAGCCCAATGATTTCGTGTATCTTAGGGTTACTTCTCTTAAAGGAGTTAAGAGGTTCCATGTCAAAGGAAAGCTTGCACCTAGGTTTGTAGGGTCATTTAAGATCTTAAGGCGCCAAGTAGAGGTTGCATAGTAATTTAAGTTACCACAGTCATTAGCAGGAGCTTGCGATGTGTTTCGTGTGTCGCAGTTTAGGAAATGCCTCAGAGTGCCAGCAGAACAAATCCCGTTAGAAGCTATCAAGTTGTAGGAGGATCTGACTTACAAAGAGCAGCCTATTAAGATTTTGGATACAATGGAGTGCAGGACTAGAAATAAGTCTATTCGTTTCTGTAGAGTTCAACAGAGTAATCATTTAGAAAATGAAGCAACTTGGGAGCGTGAGGAAGATCTGAAGGCAGAATTCCCAAACCTATTCTCTAGTCAGCCCTAATCTCGGGGTCGAGATTCCGTTAAGGGGGGAGGTTTGTAACATCCCAAAATTTCAGCTTTCCAATTATTAAATATTATTTTATTGCTAAATATGGATTTTATGAATTTTCTGGAATTTATTGGATTTTCTGAGATTTATTTGAATTCTTTTGAATTAAAATACATTATCTTTTGTCAAGAAATAATTATAAAAAGATATTTGCAAAATAAAGTTTTTGTGAAAATATTTTATTTAGGTCCAGAATATCTCAAAGTATTTTTGAGATTTTTCCGGCAATTTTTAGAGTATTTCTGTTGCTTTAATTAAATCAAAACGATTTATGGAAATCTTTTAAAAGGAAAATCCGAATTAATAAGGTATGAACAGTAACGGGCTGGCCCGGTTACTGTATCAGGAAACCCTAAATGCTAGCTGACCGTCGGATGCGCATCGGATGGACCACGTTCATCGTTCCCAACCCGAACTCCTCGCCATAGCAGTCCCGGATTCGAACGCGCCGCCGGCAAACCTTCCATCTGTGCGCGCCCCGCCGAGTATAAAAGCAACCCCCGAGCACCCCCTGATGACCACACCTTAGCACCGCGCCTCTTTTCCCACGATTCATCACCGGAGGACCACCGTAGAAGCCACGCCAACTCGCGGAGTGCCGAAGAAGCTTTCGCCGAGTTCCGCCGTGTTTTCTCGTCGTTGGGTAACTCAACCGCCGAGGAGAAGTCGGATTCGAGCTCAGCATCTCACGCCGCTTCGGATTCGCTAACTCTTCTTCGCCGAGAAGCACCGGAGCGCCTCGGGGTACATCGTCTTCTTCGTCTCCGGGGAAGCCGCGCCGCCGTCTCGCCCTCACCGCTCGGGAAGAACCTCAGCCGTCCGATCAACCATCAACGCACGAGATTGATCCACGTCGTCGATTAAGGTGGGGTGATAAAACGCTGACACGTGGCGCCACGTCGACGGAGTCACCCGTGTGGCGCTGAGGTGGCGATGCGTTGGCGCCACGCGAGCACCGGTGTCAGCTGACGTCGGAAAAGTCGGATTTTTCTATATAAAAATAATTCGCTAAATTCGGAAATTCTATTTTCAGGGTATTTTTCAGGATTTTCAAACTTCAAAACCTTATAACTTTCGCATACGAACTCGGATTGAGGTGATTCAAATTCCTAAAAATTTGTAAAATTGAGATCTTTCTAATGGTGGCTTTTATTTGAATTTTTGAATTTGTTTGCTCTTTGGTTTTGGTTTTTATTTGCTTTTCTCTCTCGATTCGCGTAGACGTTGAATTGTGCGAGGCTTCGGAAGGGGATTTCACATCTCAAGAATTATTTCCAGACCAAGATCAGGAGCTTTACCAAGGCAAGTTGTGCTTTGATCATGTTGCACCCATAGATTAGATTGCATGCTATTTTGCTTTAACTTATCACTTGTTATTCTATGTTTATAAATGATTTCAACTTAACTTCGGGATTAGCTATTGTACCCTTTGAATTACACCCTACCTTGTTAAATTGTATGCCATGATCCACTTGTCACCCTAGGTTGGTTAATTATAGTTGGTTAATAGAAAATCAACATGGATGGTTAGAACGACATAGAATTGCTTAGCCATGCCACGTCATCACATGCTCATGGAATATTGCTTAATAATCTTGACTAATGGAATATGGAACAATGATGATAATTTGTGGGCCATGTGTGGTCGCACAAAGAGATTGAGTTGTTGTGGCGGTGAGTCACATAACGATATTGATTTGTGAAGAGCACGTGGTGCTTGGTAATCAACCGGAGATAATCACTTTAGATTGAAGCAAGTGGAAGGGGCAAGGGTGCCAGGGTGGGCCCGATGGGCGAGAAAGGGTATGTGTAAGTCTTGCTTTAATCAATCCTAAGGACTTAACCTTGCGAGCCTTTGACCTGAGTCAAACTTGCAGCCACACGTCTGTTATGGGGCAGCCTAGCTGACTAATTTGCAAATGCTTAACTTAAGTGCTATCTTGGTGGTGTGAGTCCTGTATTACGGAGAAACTCACATGGCGCAAGAGGGGGCCTGTTGCGGTGGTTTTAGCCCTTGATGTTGAAACCTTAGCGGGTAGCACTGGGTTAAGAGGATGCATTGTAAAGGCTTTGTTATAATCATTCGCCTGTGTGGTGTATGGTTATATCGTGTGGGTAAAGTGCATAACCTCTGCAGAGTGTACAATCTATTCGGATAGCCGTGCTCACGGTATTGAGCAATGCTCGGGAATTACAGTCAAGGGGTAGTTAATTTAAAACTTGTCAACTGGATGGGATGGCGGGATGCCATGTGATTGATGGAATTTGATTTAGGATGAATAACTTGGGTTTATTTGAGAAACAATGGAATCTATGTACTTGTTATTATTTGTTTTACCGTCTTTTCAATCTACATATTGTTTATGTTTGAAAATGCTGCTTTACTGCTTATGAACCATAAGCCTTCCTTTGGAATAAGCCTGCATATAGCTATGATAGAATTGCATTCTGTGCACAACTTGTTGAGTACGTGTTGGTGTACTCACCCTTGCCTACAAAAATCATCAGTGCTGAAGAAGGAGTACCATGAAGGGACGAATGTTTAGGGTGCGAGCCTTGTCAGTTGCCTGTGGTATACTGAGGGGTTATCTACGTCTTCATTCCGCTGCAGTTTAAATTGTTGTTCAGCCTTGTGAGGCATTGCTAAGCAAGTTGACCATAAGGTCATACAACTGCTAATATTTAATATATTATGTCTTTGTCATATTGACGTTGTGTATGATTATGATATTCACTAATGTTGAGCCTGTGTGCACTAGCGTGATCCTGGACTAGTGCAGTATACACAGAGGGTCCGGATTTGCATATTCGGGTCCCGACAGAGGTGTATGTCAAGCAACCTCCCGGATTTGAGAACCCTAAAAACCCGAACCATATCTACAAACTTTCCAAAGCCTTTATGGACTTAAGCAGGCCACTAGAGCTTGGTATGAGAGGCTTAAGTCCTATCTTCTCAGTCAAGGTTGCAAAATGGGTATAATAGACAAAACTCTATTCATCAGACACCAGGATTCTCATTTCCTTCTCGTCCAGATTTATGTGGACGATATTATCTTTGGTGGCTCATCTCAGTCTCTTGTATCTCATTTTTCTGAGGTGATGAGCACAGAATTTGAGATGAGTATGATGGGTAAGTTGAGCTACTTCCTCGGCTTCCAAATCAAGCAGACTTAGGAGGGTACTTTCCTGCACCAAGGTAAGTATACTCGGGACCTCCTGAGGCGGTTTGATATGTCTAATGGAAAGCCCGTGATGTCTCCAATGGCCACCACTACTGTCCTCGAGCCCGATGAGGATGGTGAGCCTACTGATCAAAAGGAGTTCCGGAGCATGATTGGCTCTCTCTTGTATCTTCTTGCCTCATGTTGGGACATACACTATCTTTGTGTGTATGTGCGCCGCTTCGAGCTTCTCCTCGCGCCTCTCATCGCCAAAGCGGTGAAGCGCATCTTCAGTATCTTGAGCTACCATTGACTATGGTATCTGGTACTCTTCTTCCTCTTGTCTATCCCTTAGAGCCTTTTCCGATCTTGACTTTCTTTGGTCAGAGGATAGATAGGAAAAGCACTTCGCACTTACCAATTCATTGGCACTTCTCTTGTTTCTTGGTCATCTAAGAAGCAGTCCGAGTCGCCTGATCCACGCCGAGGTCGAGTATGTTCTTTGCACCGATTCTTTGTAGCTAGGTGCTCTGGATGAGATCGATCTTGCAGGACTTTGGGTTAGAGATAAAGAGTGTTCCATTTTTCTGTGATAACATTTCTGCTATTTGTATTGCCAAGAACCCAATGCAGCACTCCCGGACCAAGCACATTGATATTAGATATCACTTCCTTAGAGACCATGTGGAGAAAGGAGATATAGTACTTCAGTTTGTAGAGAGTGACCACCAGTTGGCCGATATCTTTACCAAGCCTTTGGATAGCTCTAGGTTTGTTGCCTTGAGGAGTGAGCTTGGAGTTGTGTGCCCTTACGGCCTTCTGTGAGGGGGAGCTGATCTGTATATTATGTATTATATTTTATTTCAGTTTTTCCTTTCTTCTATATTGCTCTAGGTGCTTATGGGTTTTATTCCTTAGAGTTATGAGTTCACCTCACTTAGACTTCTGGCATGCTATGCATGGACCTCTCATCTTGTGCTTTAGGTTTCTATCATGCTTAATTAACTGTTCTCTCTAGGTTGAGTTTCCTCACAGTCTTATAAGTCTAGCAGGTGTTGGGCCCCCTGGGTAGACAGGGTCTGTGTGCACTCCTTAGTTTGGGATCTAGAGACAGCTTTCCTATGTTAGTCATTGGGGAAGATGAGAGCGAGTCTGAGCCATAGTGTTCTCTACCATCTTTTCTATACTCTATAGCCACCCAGTTCGCAGTTTCTTGACTTCTTCCCTCCATTCTGTGTTTTTGGTTTTGATTGAGTTCTTTTCGTCCATTCTTGAGCTTAATCTTGCTAATAACTCAACTTAAACTAGATTTGTGCTTAAAATGGAATCACATGTTGAGGGGGAGTTTAAGAATCTATCTCATGCATTGCATATAGACTTGATTTTTCATTTTATGAGCTTTGTCTATTATGTAAATGATCCATGTTTCAATTTATACACCATGCTATATTATGAAGAAAATTACTTGCTTAGATATGTCCAAGTTCATTTATCTTGCTAAGCTTACAAAAATTGAAAAATGAGCGTTAAAAGAAAAACTTGATAAAACATGTTGCGTTTACTTGTTAAGTTTCCTCTCTAGGTGTTTTTGCCATGATATATGAAATTCTGGAATTCTCTAGAGTCCCTATAGCAACTTAGGTGAATCTTGTTTGATCCATACTTGAGTCCTTCACAAGCTTAACAATGAAAATGCTAAAATGAAAGTGAAGCAAAATTGACTCTTTTTGTGCGCATTAGACTCAACACCTCACATTCACAAGATGGCTTCTCATTGCACTTGAGATGAACTTGGAATGGGTTGTGTATGACCAAGATCATTCTCTTAAGAGTCCCTCTTGAGATGATCGATTATGGCTTGAGTCAATTGCTTTAAAAATGCAAAAAAAGCATACGTGGGTAAAGAATGCAAATAATGTCAAACATTTGCACCCCGCTATGTCTTTTAAAGATTCAAAGAAAAATTTGCATACAAGAAACAAAAAATAAGCTCGAAGGACCTTGTATGAACTTCTAGATTCTCCAAAGTGTTGAGTAGGTTGAACTCTAGGCTTTCCATTTGATCCTTTGAATGGCTTTGCTTCTAGTTTTGAAACTAATGACAAGTATTGCTCATGTTCAATCTTGCTAAAAATGACATTGTCTTAATTAAATCTTGCTAGCAAAATATTTATTTGCACTTGGACATGCCTTAGCTAAGTTTATTTTTGCCATAACTTAGCTTGGTGTCATCACTTGTCTTGTTGGTCACTTGGATAATCTTCAAAGCTCCCTTAGGTTGCATTACTTGCATAAAAACAAAAAAAGGGAGAGAAAAGAAAATGCCATCTTGATGCCTATATTGCCAAAAGGGGGAGAAATCGTAGAAAAGGCATCATTTTGCATCTTGATTCTTATGATCTTTGTAAATCTGTGCTATCTTTGATAGATCATAAGTTGCCAACTTGGTCACATGTTCTTGATTTCTATTTCTTTGATCAAGTTTGGCTTTACATTCAAATTGCTTTCTTCTTCTTATTCAAACTCAAAACTTATGCCTTTTCATGTGTTTGTCAATATACTCATCAAGGGGGAGATTGAAAGACCATGTGGAGGTCTATCCTTGTGTGTGATGAGTAATTGACAAGAGTTGAGCTTGATTTGATTTGAAATTGAGTTTGATTTGAATTGGATTTTCGGTATGAAGCAATTTGAGTGTTGGTTGCTTTTCTTAGTGCTACCGGCCTGGGGGCGGTAGCATCGGACCGTTTGAGAGAAATTATGTTCGATTAATGATTTTGGGATAATCATTGAATATATATGTGTGGGCATTGCTATGTGAAAGGTTTTTCCTTGTCTTTGATGGTTGCAGGGCGACGGTGCTAGGTCATGGTGAGGCGGAGGATGACCGGAACTAGGCGAGGAGCGTCGGAGGTCCAGACGGTCGGGAGATCGCCGGAAGATGACCGGAGACGGAGTCCGGGCAAGCCAAGAAGATAAGGAAAGGAGATGATGCTAGCTAGATGCCACGTGGATCAATGAGGACCGTCGGATCGCGGTCTAGTTGATAGGTTAGCGGGTCTAGGTAGTATGCTTTGAAAACCGTGCAAGAAAACCCGGTATGCGTGTGGGTTTTGGGTTAGCCCTTGCATGGCTGTGTGTGTGGGTTAATTCTAGCCCTTGGATGAGTGCTCTAAGGTTGAGGGACTCATCCAAGGGTGGTAGGTGGCCCAAAAGTAGTATAAATAGGGGTGGAGGGGTAGCCTCCTCCCCTTGAAGGTTTGAATTGCTCCTTTGGGCTTTGCCCACATGAAGTGAGGCTTTGTAAACCTTCCCACCAGAAATACAAAGAAATTTCTTTACATTATTGTGAATTTAAATTCTGCATTTACATTATGTCTTTACTTTATGCAATTTAAATTCAGCATTTATGTTACGCATTTACTTTCCCGCAATATACATTCATGCAATTTGGATTTGCCTCCCCTCCTTCTAAATGCTAATCTTGGATATTTTGAGTGTGTTCATATGGTTTTACATCTCTTTTGCACTCTTTGATTGAGTAGAGATCATCTTTTTTTTCAAGTTCCAACTCTGTCCAGAACTTGTTCTTCGCGCAGCAGTTAGTTTTTGATTTTTAGAAAAAACTAAAAAAATCCTTTTTGAGTGATTCTTATTGAAGATTTTTCAGAACTCCTATATACATCTATATAAAAATTTTGGAGTTCACTTGATGCACTGTTTGGGCGCCATGAGGTGAAAACAGAGCCCCAAACTCTCTGCTCGAAGTTTCCTGACTGTCTGTGCTCTTTGATTTTTGATGAATTTTCTGTAAGGTATTTTGAAGTGAAATTCAGTGGAGTTCTTCATGACTCATCTGCTCATAGGAATAAAATTTCTCATAATTTCTTGAGCAGCAGAGACCCACCAAACTCCTGTTCAAAGTGAAGACAGTTTCTGGAATTTCTGCTGTTGCTTTTCTAAAAGTGGCTTTTATGATTTGAATTGATCTTTTTTTCTAAAATCAATGGTAGATTTGATTCCTTCTTGATTTGGATACTAGACAACCAGAATTGTGACTCAAAAATTCCCACATATTCTATGGAACTCATCCATGCATGCTAGGGGTACACATAGTTGTCTAGTTGTTCGGGTTTTTCACGATTTCCTTTGCGCAATCTTTTCAAGGTTTTAGTTGGAGTATTTTGGGGGAAAATTTATTTGCGACCATTCACCCCCCCCCTCTGTTCGCCATCTCGATCCTTCAACGGGAGGCTAGACCGTGAATAGTTGCTTAGTCTTGCTCATATCGTGAATCATCTTTTTAAATACAAAAGCAACATTGACTAAAGAAATAGCGAATGCATTTTGTTAAAGGTGAAATAATGTTGGTAATGGCATTGGAATGTAGAGACCTGTGTGGTTCTACATGAAGGGTGATTACAAACTACTTCCCATTGCACTTGGGGTGAACTTGGAATGTATCGTGTATGACCAAAACCATCCTCTTAAGAGTTCTTCTTGAGATGGTCGACAATGGCTTGAGTAAATCTCTCAAAATAATACAAATAAAAAAACATAAGTGGGTAAAGAATGCAAATAATGTTACACATTTGCACCCCACTATGTCATTTGAAATCTTAAAGAAAAATTTGCATTAAGGATAATTGAGCCCGAAGGACCTTGTATGCACTTCTAGCTTTCCCAATGTGTTGAGTAGGTTGAACTCTAAGTTTTCCATTTGATTTATTATATGGTTTTGCTTCTAGTTTAGAAACTATGCTAAGTGTTGTAATTGTTAAATCATGCAAAAAAATTGACATAGTTTTATTTGTGCTTGCTAAGCAAAATTGACATTTACACTTGGACATGTCTTAGTTTATCCTAATTTGAACTTGAGTGGCTTAGTGTCATACTTTGTATATGTGGTCACTTGGATAATTTTCAAAGCTCTTTTAGGATGCATTTCATAAATACATGTGTAAATAAAAAAATACCGTCTTGATGCCTATATTACCAAAAGGGGAAAAAACATAGAAAACACATCATTAAAAGATAAAAATATGAATGCATCTTGGTTCTTATGATCATGGTAAAAACTCGGTAATTCTTAGGATCATAAGCATACTTGAGCTTTTTGAGAGTTTTTATTGCATTTTAGATCTTTTGTGGAAAACTTGCTCCTTCTTTTGTTTTACTCTAAAAATCCTTCTAGCCAATTTGGTGTTGATCTTATTTCTTCCTCTCTAGACCAAGTTAAGCTTTGCATTCAAATTGTTGTCTTCCCCTCTCTCATTCAAACTCAAATGTATGCCTTTTGGGTGTTTGTCAATATACTCATTAAGGGGGAGATTGAAAGACCATGTGGAGGTCTAACCTTATTGGTCATGAGTTATGACTGTGTTTAAAGTATGAGGTGCTTGAGTTTGAGTTTGATTTGAATTGGATTTTCAAAATGAAGCAATTTAGATTTTGCCTACCAAGAGTGGCACTACCGACCTCAGAGGGGCGGTAGTACCAGCCAGAAGAGCGGTAGTTATATTCCAGAGATGGTATTTGCTGGGCTTTTAGGTGAGCGGCGCTACCAGCCATGCTGGGGCGGTAGTGTCGGCTGAGGTGGTAGTGCCGGCCTATTGTGTGAATTTGAGTTTTGGATTTTGGAATTGTGTGAGATTAATTGCATATCATTTTGGGCAATGCTATGTGATGTGTTTTCTTGTTTTTGATGGTTGCAGGATGACGGTGCTAGGTCATGATGAGGCGGAGGATGACCAGGACTAGGCGAGGTGCGTTGAAGGTCCAATTGGTCGAGGATCGCCGGAAAAATCGGAGACAGAGTCGCTACGAACCTAGAAGACAAGGAATGGATGAGATGCTATCTAGGAGCTGCTCAGATTAAGCAGGGCCGTTGGATTGCGGTCTAGGTGATAGAGTAGCAGATCTAGTTAGTTTGGTTTGAGAAGCGTGCAAAACCTGTTATGTTGTTGGGTTTCGGGTTAGTCCATGTATGAGTGGATGAGTCAATCCTAACCCTTGATGGCGATCCTTAAGGTAGAAAGAACTCATCCAAGGGTGGAGGATGACTCAAGAGTAGTATAAATAGAGGGGTAGGGGTAGCCCTCCTCCTCTTGATGGTTTTGAGGTTGTTGTGCTCCTTTGAGCTTTGTTTACTTTTTTGTGAGGCTTTGTAAACCTCGCTTCCAGAAATGAAAACTTCATTTACTCATCTCTGAATTAATTTTGCGCATTTACATCATGTCTTTAAATTCTGCAATTTACATTCTTGCAATTTACTTTCATGCAAGTTGATTTTGCCTCCCTTCCTTTTAACTGCTTTTGGAACTTTTGCTAAGGATGTATGATTGATGGATGAGCCTTCTTCAGACCATATCCTAACAATCTAGGTAAATCTTTTGTTCTTCCTTACAGGAAATCGATCTTTTCTTCTTTAGATTATCATTCCTGGAAGATCAGGTTTTTGGTGTTCTTGTCTTGTGTTCTACCTTGCTATGACATGTGGAAAGCCATTTAGGATAATCATGATCATCAAAAACCCACGAGCTAGCTGAGAGCCAAGTTTTTGTTCCCAAACCCATTCTTGTGCACTCTTCCATAAATTTTAAAAAGGTCAGAACTTTGACATCGATTCTTGTAATCGAAGGTTGGAACAGGTTTCTAACATTCATAGGAAGGTGTCTACAAAGTTTTATTAAGTTTGGATCAACCGATCAAAAGATTTCTCAATATTTCATTTTGAACTTGTGTTGAAATTATTCTTCAACGGGATGTTGCATTGTAGCTATAGTAGCCCGGCACTACCATGCTACAGTATCTGGTAGTTCTGGGTACTATTCATCCAGCGCTACCGAGCCAAATTGCGGTAGTGTTGCTCGCTGCTAAGTTTTTTCGGGTTTTTCGCTATCTCCGCTCCTCTTTGATTATATGAGGTTGGTGGTTGGACTATTTTGAGTGGGGGAAAATTTTATTTTAGGATCATTCACCCCCTTTGATAGCCATCTCGATCCTTCAGTTCTTCTAATCCCTCGATTGCTGTCCCAAAATCCAATCTATCGTCTCACTAGGTAGTAGACTTCACAATTTCGTAACTATTTTTATAAAACTCCAAAAATAGCAAACCTTGACATTTCTGAATCTACAATAATTATCTATATTTCTTTAGTTGTGGAGATAATTTAATTTTGCCTCTAAATAGCCCTAATTTATAGATTACCATGACTACTTCTAGCAGCGATTAAATTCTCGATAGTCAACTTCAATAGGTCATAACTTTTAAACCACTCAACCAAAATTTATGTTCTTATAATCTAATAAAACTTTAAACAAAGATATACATTTTTCACAATCTCTGTAGTCTCTAAAACTGACCATAGGTAGCCCAAAACTCGACCTGAAAATTGAACCAGCTACCTGCCTAAAACCTAAACCTTCCTCAAAACCAACTCGGTGATCACCCCAACCCACAACCACCTGGGAAAACACCACTAATCCACCCAATTGCAGCTCCAATGTCCCCAAGGGACAGCCTAAGGGTTTTACTTTCACTCAAAGACTCATTGGAGTGGTGGTGACGGCGTTGCTCCACAGATCGCACACTCCTTGCTCCTCTGCTTATCCCAACCTATCCACCAAATCCACTCCACCTCTAGGGCAGCAACAATGGCATCATGGGAGGGGTAGGTGGCAGAGCATAGGGGAAGGTAGGGGGTGACACAATGGGCAAGGAGTGGTAGGCAACTAGGGGTTGGGGAGTAATGTAAAGGGGCTGCAATGGAGGAGAAATTGCAGCTACCAAGGGAGGGAAACAGGGGGGTGCGGTTGTGGGAGGGGAAGAGGTGTGGCTTGGGGGAGAAGGGACCGAAGGGTGGCTAGTGTTTTGGGGCCTAGCTCCTCCCATCTTGTCCTAAAATGACCTCCTAGCCCAAAACTTGGCCCACGATAGGAAAATTCCTCCTTTTTCTTTCTATTTCCTTCTGGAATATTACACGTACCTTCCATTAATGACGAACTTCAAGAAGGGGCAAAACTCGATTGAGCATCCTCGGTCAAGTACTTTTCTATTCAAACAACTCACACCCTCTTAAGCACTTATTAAACCACCTCCTTTGCTTGGTTTCATTTCTGGATGCCAGGAGCACTACCGGGCCATGCTCCTTCTTCCCCAAAGCCGGCCACTGTCGCCCAGACATTCCCGATTTCCTCACTACCACAAGGTACTAAAATGGAGTTCTCCTAGCTCCCTAGTGCTTATCCCCTCCTTTCTTGAGCACAAGCACACCCCTAGCACAACCTTGGCTTCCAGCCATTCCTGCCATTGGCTATCGATTGGTCCCCTGGTCTCCCTGGGCTTCTGTCTAGCTAGCCATGCTATCAGTTGAGGATGATCAGCTCTTCCACATCGCCGAAGAACCTCGATGTACCTCCTCTGTTCTCGGTGCAACAGACGAATGCTCTAACTTGTCAGTTTTCTATTTTGATTCAATTCTAAGCTATGTACATATGACATGTGGGCCTCTATTGTCAATGGCTAGAATTAAATCGAAATCCAAGAAAATAAGAAATGTGTATTCTCTATTAAAAAGTGTATTTTCCATTTTAGGTGATTTTTAGTACATACATTATTCAAATACTTATAACTTTTGTAAATGAGCTCCAAATTTAGCCAAACTAGTTTCTAAATTTTTATAAAATCATAAAATCTATGTTTCCACAAAAAGATTTAGAATTTGACCTTTTTTAGATTTAAATTATAATTAGAATGATTCCTAGCATATTCAAATTTACAATGTTTATAACTTTAACAAACAAATCCAAAATTTGGTAAAACCAACTTCTAAATTCATCTAAAATCATAAGCTCACTATTTCTACAAAAATATTTACAGTTGGACTCTATTTAGATTTAATTTCTATTTAGGGTAATATTTTAGTGTATTCAAAATTCAAATGTCTATAAACTTCTACAAATAAATTCTTAATTTAATGAAATCAACTTCTAAAATCTATTTATACATGCATGTATTTTTTGTAAATTGCTATATGATGGGTATTGGTAGATATTCCCCTGATTCATGGAATTTCCTTAATAAATATTATCACATCAACCTTGAAAACCATAAAATAGGATAGACATGAAGTAATGTCAACTTGGGTATACACAAATATTTAAATATTTGATTAGCCATTCTTTAGACTTGGGCGAACAAATTGATGTGTGTACTATTTGTTTGAAAAATTTTGGATATAATGGGAAATGTGTTTATTGATGTTTTAGTTTAAAAATCAAAATAAAACTATGGTTTGATGTGGGCAAGATATGGCAATAGACGAAAGTGCATGGGACTTGCATGTAGTATAGGGGGTGTGTTCTTGCTCGGGTTAAATTAAGGACTAAACGTAGTGTTGTATAATTTAAGATAATAAGTGCAACAACAAGTGCTATTATAGGGTAGCCTTAACCTATTATGTTACCTGGGTTTAGCTTTACACATTGGAAGGCTAGAGTAGTATGGGTTTTCAAAGATGGATTGCTTGTAGTGGTGTCCACATAGAAATGTGAGGAAAACACATACCAATACAACGGTGTGTATCTGGCTATGGGGGAAAGTGGGGATACGACAGGGATGGACTATCATGAGTACATAGTGTACAAATATCTTTCGCCCTCATAGCAAGGGTTTATCATCACCGGGCTGGTGCAAAGTTAGGTCTAAATAATGTAACAATTCATGTTATGATCTCTTGGCCAACACCAAAGGAAGTATGAAATAGTGGTAAAAAGTGTTGGTCATATCTTGTGGGTAAAGATGTATGCATTTGCAGAGTGTAAAACTTTTTTGAAAAGCCATGCCTGCGGTCATGGGAGACTTAGTGCACTAACACTAGTTAGAATTTTAAGATTTCATAAAAAGGGTTGAATTAGAAATATTGTAAAAAGTTATTTCAGATATTATGCTAAGAAATGGCAAGGATGGATCGATACATGCAATCATAGAGGACTGTGAGTTGTCTTATTTATGTTGTTCCTACTTGTTATTTACATATCTATCAAATTGCTCTTGCGAATTCCATTTACAATCTATTACTTGATATTTATGTTTCAATATCACTTTATGCAAATCAACTTAGTGGCTGCTCTCTTGACATAGCCTGCATTTACTGTACATTTGTGGTACACTGTAAGTCTTTCTGAATACAAAAGTACTCAACCTTGCTTAAATTATTGGTTCAATAGGCGAAGAAAGCAACATCCTTGAAGATACGTACTTCACTGCAAGTTAGGGGAATATGTCTACTCCATATTAGTTGTTTGTGGTATTTTAGAAAATGGCATACTACTGAACTTTTGTATCTTCTGCTTCATTTTAATTAGCCTTTACGGCCGTATTGTATTAACACTACTACATTAATGAATTTGTAATCTTGTGTATGGATGTGATGGTAATGTTGTAAATATGAGTACCAGCCATTGATCATAGGACTAGTATAGTGTGCATATGAGACCTTCTCAGTATTCTACACTATAAAGGAGGGTCAAGACATTTGGTCCCTGTTTGAATTTATTTAGCTCTTATATTTACTTTATGATATGTTGCGTATAGATAATAACGCTTCAAAAATTTTCCTCGTCGACCCCGATCAACTTTAAGAATTCAACAAGCAAGGAAAGCATCCTCTTTGATTACGTTGATTCTAGTACTTTACTTAATTTATGTTGTTTTACAATATATATATATATATATATATATATATATATATATATATATATATATATATATATATATATATATATGCATGCGTGTATTTTCAGTAAAGTTACTATATTGTGGTTATTGGTAGATATTCTATTTGATGGATAGAACTTTCTTGGTAAATACATAAATGTCAACCTTGAAAACTATAAGATGAGGATTAGGCAATATCTAATACCAACATTGGTATATTCGATTATATATATAATTGGTTAGCTGTGCCTTAGTATTGGAAGAACAAATGATCAGTATTACTATTTGTTAATGGGATGGGAGTTTTGATATATTTATCTCGGTTATTTTGATATTAACATCAAAATTGAAAAACTAAAGATTTGATGTGAGCGAGTTATTATATAACCTATGAAGTATGATGGAGGGACTTGCATATAGTGTAAGAGGAGTTCTTGTTTGGGTCGATTAAGGACCAAACATAGTGTTGTATAGTCCAAGACATACCATGCAACCATAAGTGCTATTATGGGGTAGTCTTAAATTATTAAGTTGTTTGGGTCTAACATTGCACATTAGAAGGCTAGAATAGTATGGGTATTCTAGGTAGGTTCGCTCACAGGGGTGTCCACATGGGAGGTGTGAGGGAAAATACATACCAATATAACAGTGCATGTCTTGCTATGAGGGGAAGGACACAACAGGGTGTAAACTATCTTTAGTAATTTTTGTATGAGTCTGGATTTCTACTGCCATAGTAATAGTCAAATATTATTAGGCTAGTGCAAAGTTAAGTTTAGGTGATGTAACTGCTTTTGTCGTAATCTCTCAGCCATATGCCAAAGAAATTGTAAAAATAGTGGCAAAAAGGGTTGATCATGTCTTGTGGGTAAAGTTGTACGTGTCTGCAGAGTGTAAATCATTTCAAAAAAAACATGCCCACAGGCAAGAGCAGCTCTGGTGCTTTGAAACTAGTTAGATTTTGTGTTTTTACATAAAAGGGTTGAATTGGAAAAATTTGTAGAAGGATTTTATGCCGAGAATGACAGGGAATGGTTCAATGGACACAATGATTATAAGTTGCTCTTATATATATGTTATATATTTGCTATTTACATACTTGTTAATTTCTTTTTATAAATTCCATTTGCAATCTATTACTTGTTATTATTGCTTAAATTTCACTTTATGCAAAAATAACCTTGTAGGATAGCCATTATATGATATAGCTTCGCTTTACGCTTGTATGCACAGAGCCTTTCCTTTGATAAACTATGCATATATTTATATCTATGATACAATATAAGTTTTGTTGATTACAAATGTGTTCACCCTTACTGTTGATATTAAGAGGTTGAGGAACCCACAATCCCTGATGATTCCTACTTTACTGCGGACTACGAGGACTACAGTGATGAGCTTTTTTAGAACTTACTTCTTGTCAGTTGCCTATAAATAGTTTAGGCTAAGGCATACCAAGATCATGCTTCCGCTACTTTTCTGCTGCTTTGGTTGGCCTTAATGCCTTATTGTAAGGACCATGTGTCATCAACATTTTTATTTATGAAATATATTATGTATGGATATGATTACCAAGTTATAAATATATATAGTAACCGATGATATGACTAGTACAGTGTACACATGAGACCCTCTTACATTCTATTCTCCTAAGGAGAGTCTCAACATTTTGACGAAGAAAGCTTTGGTTTTTTCTTGAGCGCACCAGATCTCAAATTAGTAATTCGGGGGCACCAGAGGCCAAACTAGTAAATTCCTTGCGTTGGCAACACAACAGGCCGCTCGTACTAGGGGTGGAAACGAGCCAAGCCGAGCCGGCTCGAGCTAAGCTTGGAGATGCTCGTTCGAAATGTGGCTTGGCTCGGCTCAGCTCGTTTTGGGAACGAGCCAGAAATCAGGCTTGGCTCGGCTTGTTTCTAGGCTCGAGCTAGCTCGTGGGCTCACGAGCCAGATGGTAAGGATGGCAGCGTGGGCGCGAATGGCAAGGATGGCAGCGGTCGGCACACACTGTGACACACTAGGGAGGGCGATGGGCGCGGGATGTGGAGGCGGAGGCGGTGAACTCCGCGACGGAGTTGGAATGATGCAGTCTAAGGAGCGGGGGCCAGATTTTAGCGGCAGAGCAAGAGAAGGTGTCAAAAAAGGCCGGGATGGAGTACTGGGGTGGAGGGGGGGTGTTGAAGAGCGCCGAGGGCAGAGGAGGATGCAGGAGGGAGGGATGCGGAGCGAAGGGTGGCCGCGGCCACGTGGGGGGAGGAAGAATCTGAGAGATCAAATGCCGACCCTCAAATCAGCACACACTCGGTGCGGACACAGTACACTGTTACTCACACACACAAGCATCCGAAAGAAGCGAGACGAAACAACAATAGGTAAGTTCAATCCACAAGCATGCATGGAGATTGGTACAAAGATCAAGCTACTCGAATTGCACGCCTAGAAATGAGGAGAGGTAAGGGTATTCGGGATTTACCGAGGCAGACGAAGAGCATGGTGAAGGGCTTCGCGCCAACATCCGCCAACACCAATGTGGCGCTCGCCTCCGCAGCCATCTCCTCCGCTTCCACCGCCACCAAGAATCGCAGGCAAGGGTTAAGAAATGGATCAAGAGGGCGGGCCTAGTGGAGACCAGTGAGTAAAGGTGTAGCGGAAATGAGGTCATTTTTTTAATTGGCTGACTAATTACCTAACTGAGTTACCAAGCCCACGAACCGGCTCGAGCTCGACTCAAAAATTGGACGAGCTAAGAGGAAAGCTTAGTCCGACTTATATACACTACAAGCCCAAGCCGAATTTGAGCCCAGCTGGCTCACGAACCTCAACCTTTTTTTTTTCCAAGGCCTAGCTCGTACCACACTCACAGAAGACGCGCTCTCTCGCTCGCTCCATGCGTTACCGATCGCTTTCCCTCTTCCCGCAACCCGACTCCATCCCTTCCTTCGGTTCCAAGGTTCGAATTCCAGTCGGTTCCTCCATATATTGTTCCGGTTGCTTGCATCAATGGAGGAGGCGGAGGGGAGGGTGCAAGGACCCGGGACGGCGGCGGCGATGGAGGCCAAAGGGAAGGAGAAGAAGGACGGGGTGATGAAGGAGGTGATACGGCTCGAGAGGGAGGCCGTCATCCCCATCCTCAAGCCCAAGCTAGTCAAGAAGCTCGCCGACCTTATCGGTATTGCTGCCAATCCGTCCCTGTTTCGTTCTTGGCTTGGGTGTCCGATCTATCGTTCGGTTTTGGTTGCGCGCGCATTGCCATGGATTCCCGTTCCTTGAAAATGGGAGAGAAAATTATTAAGTTTGGTGCAATTCTGAGGGCTGCGATCGATGATCGTATTGTGATCGGGTCCGCTGCGACAACGGGACCTAGAGGTGTTAATTGGAGCGGCTTCTTGCAATTAGGAGAACGATGTGCGTACTTTGGTAGCTTTGGACCTAGTGGCGGTAATAGGAACGAGTTTTACTTAATTCACTGAGGAAGAAAGGGACATTGGTTGTATTCCGTCCACAGCTATGTTTGCCGCGATTGTTGTAGGTTCTTGTTCTTGAAACCATGGTGTTATTCTGAAGATTCATCTTGTTATTGGAGTTCCAGTAATTGAAGTTACTGATACCATGTTTTCCTACCCGTATTAAATGAAGGATTAGTGTTAAGGTTTGTTTATTTAAATTTTGGTATATGTGTTTTTGTAAATTTTTCGTTGCTTTTTGGTTTTTAGATGATCTCTGACGCAATCCTATCGTTTCTATCTCACTGAAAACATGACCTCTTTTTCCAGTTTTGTTGCATGCTTGCATTGGTTATAGATCAGTTGGTAATCCTGAATTTTTATTTTAGAGTGAACGATGTCTCCTTTAAAAAAAATTCTCCGAGTTGGGTTTACTTTTCTGTGTTAAATTCTGATGGGAAATGTTCAGCTGAGCAAAATGGGCAGCCGCCACCTTTGCCAAATACTAGAAAAGCGTTGATATGTAGAACTGTGAACAATGGTGTGATTTCGTTTAAATTCCCAAAATTCACACATGCTCCGGATTTACTCTTCAGAGGGCGACGACGACCGTGACGCCTTCATGAAGCTATGTATGAGGGTGGAGTACACCATCCGTGCTTGGTATCTTCTGCAATTTGATGATCTCATGGTAGGCCCTTTCCTCTCTTCTGTTCTTTTATTACTTTATAACTCTCTCCCAGTTGGTCAAAGTTTCTTGTAGCTAAATGTTTGTGCTGTGATTCAGCAAACGTATGCCCAATTTGATCCTGTTTATGCTGAGAAGGGTCTGGAGCAGCAGAGCCAGACATCAGATGAGATCGAAACTCTTGAACTCAATTTCTTAAAGAACCTTTTTCAGGTTGGCCCACTATCTATACCTTCTCATACTAACTAATACTCCATGTGTTCCAAATATATTCATGGTCTCAAGTAGATAATGGAGAAGAGCAACTTCAAGTTGCTATCTGAGGAAGAGTATGAAGTAGCCCAATCTGGTCAGTATCTTTTGAACCTTCCAATCCAAGTTGATGAATCCAAGGTCTGAAGCTACTTTTGTAACATTTTCAATAGAGGATCAGAACAATGTATGCTCACATGACATGACAATCTACTTCACTTGATTAACTAGTGTATTGAATCATTATAGGTAGATAAGAAGCTTTTCACAAGGTACTTTAGAGAGCACCCACATGATAATCTGCCGGCATTCGCTGATAAGGTATCCATCATTTACTCTTTTTTTGATCATTTACTTGAAAGAGCACAACTTGTACATTTTACTTTTGTTACACACTTACACTGCTGATAATGAAAAGCATGCAAGTATGCCACATCTATACAAACCAAAACAAATAAAAATGGAAGATGCCAGCTTTTTTTTGTTCTAATGATTTCATAAGCAGTTTTTCCTTGCTAACCATATCTCACAAGGATGTCAAAGTTACATTTGACACTCGTTCCAGTTCTGCATAATCTTTTATATCAATTATTATCACAACAACCACACCTCTGTAGTATATTATCTTCCGTCGGGGCATTGGAATCGACCAGACAACTGATTACTTCTTCCTTGACAAAGTGGATTTAATCATATCTCGAGTTTGGTGGTCATTGCTTAGAGTCACAAGGTATGATGGTGTAATCCAACATAAACTTCATGTTTTCTTTGCTAAAGTGAAATTTTCCTTTAAAATGGTAATGCTTCAATGTTGTTTTAACGACAGGATTGATAGATTGTTCTCTACGAAACGGCAATTGAGGTCCAAAAAAGACACAAAGAAGACTGATGAAGTTAATGAAGAACCAGACATCTATGTTGAGCGCGTTCGCCTAGAAAAAATGGAGCTGAGGTTGTGTATTAGGGCTCGCCCTCACTGTAATTTTTTGTAGACTAAAACTGAACTTACTATCTAATTTGCATTTTTCCTTTTTACGGCAGCATAAGGAATCTACTAAAACAAATGACAATTAAAGAGCCTACATTTGAAAGGATAATCGTGGTGTATAGGTAATTCTCTGTGAATCATATTTTCACTTTCCTGCTTAAATAATGAAGCAATTTCTTATCTTCAGTGTGGACACATTGATCATAATTGCTTACTATGATTGTAACATTACAGGAAGGCTAGCACAGAAACTAAGCCGGATCGAGGAATAGTTGTAAAGCATTTCAAGAAAATTCCAATGGCTGATATGGAATTAGTTCTGGTAATATAGGTTGCCTGAAGTGCATTTCATTTGTGATGTTTTCAGCAGTTTTTGGCAGGTTCTATTTATTTTCTTCATGAGTACCTGACAATAGTACTTATGCTGTAGCCAGAGAAGAAGAACCCTAGTTTAACGCCAATGGACTGGGTCAAGTTTATTGTTTCTGCTGTGATTGGTTTGGTATGTGTCCGATGCTTTGATACCAGGCATTCTCTGATGCTTTAGATACCAGACATGCTGCTACTGAGTTAATCTTGGACCATCTGAATAGCCTTTTCTTTCCAGGTCACTCTAAAAGGTTCTGTTGAAATGCCAAAGGCTGATATATGGGTTGTTATAGCTATCTTGTCTGGTTTGATTGGATACTGTGCTAAAATCTACATCACGTAAGTGATTTAACTTACAGTATGCATCGGAAAATTTTGTTTCGATCATATATCGTTTGATAAATGTCACTTGCGTATCAACATGGCCTATTTCCTGGTACTATACTTATATAAGATAAATGGGTTTCTTGTCAAACAGATTTCAGGCTAATATGGTAACTTACCAAAATTTGATTACAAAATCAATGTATGATAAGCAGCTTGATAGTGGGAAAGGAACACTTCTGCACTTATGCGATGATGTGATCCAGCAAGAAGTATGTAACCACTAGGGACTTGTCTTCGCTATGTATTACTTGTACTGTATGGGCCACTGACATTGTAAACTTCTGTGCAGTTTAAAGAGGTCATTGTTTCTTACTATACTTTGATGGAGCAAGGAAAGGCAACTATACAAGTAAGCATGCCTACATGCTACTAACTTCTATGCCATACTTCAGTTATCCATATCCATTGTTTTCCTTCATTGCCTCTCATTGACATGAATGTTTTTGAAAAACAAAACTTATGTTTTCACTACATTTCCACCACATGCATACTTTTCCTGTAGTCTTGACTGTCTAATTACACAGGTCTTTCTCTATTTCATCTGAAACTTGACAGAAATTAAGTTACCTGAATTTCTCTGCGACATCAGATTCTCTAACTTTCATTATTTGAGTGTGTGAGTATTTTTCTTGATAATATGGGCAGAACAGCCTCACAATACAAGCTATTGAACGTTTTCCATCTAATTAAACTTTATGTGTTTAGAAATATATATGTTATTCTGGCAAATAGTACCTTCTTTGTAGAATTATGCTAGATGGTTTATTCCCTAAGTATATTAAATGGAGTGTTTACACAAATAAATCACATTTACTTGCATGTTCTTATGACTTTTGACAGTTTTGCTGAAGTTGCAGTATTTTATTTACTTGTTCATTGCAGGATCTTGATTTACGCTGTGAACAGCTCATTATGGAAGAGTTTGGTGTGGAGTGCAACTTTGAGGTTGTTGATGCTGTGAAGAAGCTAGAGAAGCTTGGAATTGTTTCTCGGGTAAGATTCATAATTTAAAACATGCAAACTCCAAGTAAATAGCCTCTCTACTGAGCTATAACTAATGCATTATCTTATCTAATAACTGAGCAGTGCTTGTATTTAAATATGTACTTCGAACTTGTTCATTTCAAAATCTCTAACCCTTGGTCCGTTCCAAAGTTCCTGATTCTTGCAATAAATTTCTGTACTACAGGACTCGATTGGGAGAGTCGTATGTGTTCCATTAAAGCACGCAAATGATATTATAGGGACTACTACTGAAGAAATGGTGATCAGAGCACAACAAGACTCAGCTGGTTCTTAGGCTCAACATGTCAAAAGTGACAGTTCCTTCCTTCTCTGAAGATTCGTGCTGCAAAGCCTGTCGAGTTCATACTAAAAGACAGATTTCTCTTCACACTACTACAGAACAGGTCATCACTGCCGGCTCATTCACGCCATTACTGCCGGTTATGGGAGCCGGCAGTGATTGGTCGACAGTGATACTCGGGATTATCACTGCCGGCTTAGGAACCAGCAGTGATAATGAATATCACTGCCGGTTCATTGTACAACCGGCAGTGATATTCGATTGTTCATTGTTCATGGTATCGAAGAAAGACGTAACGAGGAAATAAAGATAGATGTAACGAGTGAACATAGACGTAAAAGCATATAAGCCCAATTATAGCCGCATTGCTGGCTAGACTATTCTTCTGCGCGTGATGTCAAACTTATGAATTCAAACGATGGCATAGACACACGATAGTGTTTTTTACGGTTATTTTCGAGACTGTGATATATATGTGTCACTATTTATACACATATATATATTTTTATACACATACATCTTTCAAGGTCATACGTATATTTTTTTGATCTTTATACACATACATCTTTCAAGGTCACATATATATATTTTTATACACATACATTTTTGGTCAACAAAATATACATACACATATCACAAAATATACATACACAAAATATACATGCACAATGTCAACCTTGGCAGATCTTTATACACATACATCTTTATACACAAACATCTTTGTACACACAAATATTTTTTTGATCTTTATACACATACATCTTTCATTGCAAACAAATTTAATCGGCATGAACCCAATACACACATGTACACATACACATACACAGGATATATACACATACATAGGAGATTTACCAAAGGTCACACATATACAAAGTGTTTTTTACAGTTGTTTTCGAGGCTGCGATATATATGTGTCGCTCTATTTATACACATACATCTTTATGCACACATATTTTTTTTGATCTTTATACACATACATCTTTCAAGGACACATATATATTTTTATACACATACATTTAAAAGACATATATTTTCATTCATACACATCCCTTTCCAAAGCAATATTTAAAAGACATGTATATGCAATGTAATACCACACACACATGAAAGTGGTCCGAATCCAAGCAACAACCAAATTGCACAAATCTTTATACACATATCAGTTCAATAGGATATTACATCGAAATCAGTTCTTCCAGGTCATTACAAATGAAAACAGAATGAAACTTCAATATCTCACATGATCACAAGACAAAAGAGTCAAACCAATCGGTTGAGAGTCAAACTTCAATATCTCACATGATCACATGCAATATAAGATAAATGTGAATAAATCAAACACCAACATGCAAATAAACATGCAGACATAACATTCTATCTCATTCACGTTTGAGAACACAAAATAAATATGTAAACGAATACTCCATAAAATCGAGTCACCCGGAAAACCTCTCGTGGGCACCCGGAAATATGAATCGATTCCTCACACGTGCGTTGGACTTAGAGGTGACACCCATACTCCACTTAAGTGTATACTCACTGTCACCCAAAAGTCTCGTGCACGGAGTATTGACTAAATGACCTTCACTCAAACAAATATGAGCCACATAGTCGCACCGTACACACTTACGCGTCCATGAGAGTTTCGATTCCATTCCGAATATCCATACCGGGATTGAAACCAACACATCTAAGCATAGCACTTGCCGTCCGTCTCAGAACCTTGATATCGCCCACACTCGCCAAGGGAAGCGTGAGCAATAGCCAAAGAATGACGACCGCCCAAGATTATGCGTTAGACAGTTGAAGACAATTCCAAGTACCCGGATATGTGTCTAGTGCTAGTTCACAAGATCAACGCCTAGCACCCACATATCCCGCACTCGAGATGAATCATAACACATACACATGAAACTAAGCAATTGTCATAATATAAACATAAACTACAACTATTACAACTACTTACTATTACAAGTAGTGGCCGATCGACCAAATATTACAAGTCCAAAGTATAATGCAGCGGAAATAATACACATACACTTATCTTTACAAAACAAATATTTACAACACATGTATACATCTTTCAAGAACATATACAAAGCACCAAATTGAAGTTTACTTTCAGCTGCAATATAAATAACCATAGAGCAAAATGATCAAAACAGCACATGATTCCATACTGATTCATAATAACATATTGCATCATATAGAATGAACGCAGTATTAGTGATATCAACAAGGGCAGAAAAATGAACAAGGCAACTAGCATAAAGCTCAACTTGTTTATTTTGAGTGTTCTCAGATGTCGGGTTGCCCAAAGGCCCTCCTCGCCACAAAGGACGAGTAATAGACTAATTTGTGACAACCTTACCTTAGTTATTGATTTACTTGTTGGCAGATTAATAACAAATCTACTCAATTGAATAATATATGCAGAAATAAGCACATCATTTTGACTACATCGTATCGTATTTAGGCTTGTCATGATGATTAAAAAGCAGAAAAGTTCTTAAATATATAACTGAAGATTATATGAGTGCATATGAGAATTGTCGCGCATGCACATATGAGAATTACTCTCTCAGCTGAACAACATTCAGTTTCATATACCATATCAATTTCACATTAATGTCATGACTAGTATCTCTCATTCATTTGGAGAACACCGATTCATCTAAAGAACATGATGTAACTTGTGCTATCAGAATATATCAATAAACAAGGTTGACGCTGCATGAGAAAATAATTAGCACACTGGGAATGTACATGCTCAAATGTGATACTAATAAGCAATGCAGTTGAGTTTTTTACTGTGAAGCATTAACATTGCCAATCAAGCATGCAGTTTTTCGAATACAAAAGATGTAGATTGCCCATGTAAAAAAGAATAAATTGTCACAAATTAATTGTCACAAATTGTCTATTTCAGTCCCTAATCCTCACTGAACACTATCCCACATCCCACATGCTAGGTCCCCAAGCCAAACGAATTAGCTGGCCCCTTAGCATTCATCTGCACATTCACATGAAGCATCACTGGATTACATCCCACAAGCATCATCACTGGATTACATCCACATCAACCAACATTCGGACATCAAGCAACATTCCTGAGTTCGGGCCTAGGTCATAAGTTTGCAAGAGGTGTTCCACGGCGGGGAGACGTGGGGAGGTCGACGCGACGGCGGGGAGATGGCAAGGAGGTCGACGCGACGGCGGGGAGGTGAAGGCGACGGTGGGGAGGTGGCGGCGGGGAAGCTCCGAGGTGACAGCGAGGAAGGTTCGAGGCGACGGCGAGGAAGCTCTGAGGCGAGGAGGCGGTCCAAGGCGAGGTCAAGGCGACGGCGATGAGCTCCGAGGCGAGGCAACGGCGTTGGTCTGACCGGAGGCGACAGAGGCACAAGGCGAGCGGCGGCGTTGTAACTGAGAGGGCTAGGTTAGGGTAAATAAGAAGACGCGAGTTTTGAATTTATATGGGTACATTATCACTGCCGGGTCATCAAAAGAACCGGCAGTGATATATTATCACTATCGGTCCATATGTAGAGCCAGCAGTAATATAAGTTATCACTGCCGGCTCACACTACAAACCGGCAATAATAATATAATATCACTGTCGGGTGGATATCAAACTGGTAGTGATAGTGCAATATCACTGCCGGGTATATAACTACCCGGCAGTGATAATGCTTATCACTGCCGGTTGATACTAGAAACCGGCAGTGATAAGCTAGTCTCCAGACTTAATACTTTTAATTTGATCCAAATTTTCTGAAAAAAATTTAGGTATACTGTAGGACATATAATATTTTATTTAAATACTTCCCTAAATTTGTATAAAGTTCTAAAATTATAAAAATCAGATTGCTAACTGTTTTTAATATTTCAAAAATCAAATAATGCTTGCAAAATGAACACAAATGCAGTCAAATTCACATAAATTCAAGTGTAGTCAAATTCACAAAAATCCAAATGCCATATTATAAGCTAGTCTCCGACCAATTAAGTGAAACTTTCAATTTGATCAAAAAAAAGCATAACCTCAATTTCCATTATTGCATTATTACATAATTGTTACATATGAGAAAATAAACATGTCATTCGTACAAAAGAAAGCATACATTTCATTAATCCTAACTAAGCTACGATTCAACCTTTGTTATGATCGCGGCGTATGTACGTAGCTTCGTCACTCTCTTCCATGATACTTAGGTCAACGTCCTCTCCGAAAGGGGGAAGCTCATCGAATTGGTTATACTCTTCCTCATCGACAACATTCTCAACTCCGACAATCCTTCTTTTTCCTTGAATAACCACGTGGCGCTCCTTGTTAGCCGAGTCAGTTACAAAGAAGATTTGTGTAACAGAATTAGCAAGTACGAATGGTTCTTCTCTGTATCCAACGAGTTTGAGGTCCACGGTAGTGATACCGTACTTGTCGATATTCACGCCCCCTGGAAGTCTGACCCATTGGCACCGAAAGAGAGGGACCTTCAAAGGTCCATAGTCAAGCTCCCAAATCTCTTCTATAAATCCATAGTAGGTTTACCTATTTCCATTGCTGTCATAGGCATCTATACGGATACCGCTATTTTGATTGGTGCTCTTTTTATCTTGCGCTCTTGTATAAAATGTAAAACCATTTATGTCGTATCCTTGGAATATCCGAATTGTAGTTGACGGTCCCTGAGCCAACACTTTCAACTGAGTGCAGTCTGTCTCCATATGCATCATGTGTCTACGCAACCAATCGCCGAAGTTATCTCTGTGCTCTCTCGCGAGCCAAACCTCTGACCTCCCTGGGTTTATTCTGGATAGCATGTTCTTATGCATATTGACATATAGGGCCACCACAACTGATTGTCCCAAAACTATGAAATGTGCTTGTGTAAATGAAGCTAGATTGCTAGTACGTAGTAATTTCTCGCCGAGTGTCCTTTTCCCCTGTAGCCTTCCCTCATGCCGAGATATAGGCACACCAATCGGTTTGAGATCCATATAATCGACACAGAACTCAATGACCTCATCGGTTCCCTAGCCATTGGCAATGCAACCTTCCGGTCGATTTTGATTATGAATATATTTCTTTATAACCCTCATGAATCTCTCGAAAGGGTACATCTGATGTAGAAATACGGGACCAAGAATCTGTATCTCTTTCATAATGTGAACAATGAGATGGACCATAATATCAAAAAAAGATAGAGGGAAACACATCTCAAGCCTGCACAGAGTGTGGACCATGTCTTCCTGTAGCTTATCTAGTTTTAATGGATCGATGGCTTTCTGTGAAATCGTGTTGAAAAATGAACACAACTTGATAATTAGGTCTCGGACTTTCTCTGGTAGAACACCCCTAATTGCAATTGGAAGCATCTGTGTCATCATCACGTGGCAATCGTGAGACTTTATACCAATTAACTTTAAGTCTTTTATTGAGACTAGTCTCTTTATGTTAGCAGAATAACCAGACGGAACTTTGACTCCGTGCAAGCATTCGCAAACGCTAATTTTCTCTTTCTTCTTTGAAAGTGTAGCAGTCATGGGAAGGTACTTTTGCTGTATCCATTTCTTCGTGATCGACTCTTTCTGAGTTTCATATCTTGAGGTCCATCCTTGCTTGAAGTGTATCTTTCGTTTTGCGGTATGTCGATAAGATACCAAACAAGCTATCACATCGTTCTTCTCTATGTGCATGACATCGATTGCATGTCGAACTTTCAGTCTTTGCCAATAAGGTAGGATCCAAAATCTGATTTCTTTTTCCACAAAGGAGCCTTATCGAGAAGTCGGAATAGATGTCTTGTCGGCTCCTTTCCATGAATAATTGTAAGATCCTTTACGGCGGCAAATATCTGTTTCCCGATGTGATTCTTGAGCTAAGCGGTCTCCTTTGTCCGTCAAAAGCTCTCTTATTATTGTGGTATGGGTGATCCTTGTGGAGGAACCTACGATGCCGCATGTAAGTCATTTTTCGGCAGTTCTTCAGCCACCGGCTAGCTGTACCATCCAAGCACTGGACACATCCGTTGAAGCCTTTTGTCGTCTGGCCCGACAGGTTGCCAAGAGCAGGATAATCATTAATGGTTATGAACAATAATGCCCGTAGGATAAAATTTTCTCTTTTATACTCATCCCATACCTGTACACCATCGTTCCACAATATTAGAAGATCTTCAACCAATGGTTTGAGGTACACATCGATATCATTGCCAAGTTGCCTGGGCCCTTGGATCAATAGTGGCATCATAATGTACTTTCGCTTCTTGCAAAGCCAAGGAGGAAGGTTGTAGATGCATAAAGTCACTGGCCAAGTGCTATGACGACTACTCATGTTGCCAAAAGGATTCATCCCATCCGTACTCAACCCGAACCTTATATTCCTCACATCATATGCAAAGTACTTCTTATATTTTCTGTCGATGTTCCTCCATTTCACAGAATCAGCAGGGTGTCTGAGCATTCCATCCTTCTTACGCTCTTCAGCGTGCCATCGTAGCAATTGGGCATACCTTTTGTTCGCAAACAATCACTTCAGATGGGGGATTATAGGAAAATACCACACCACCTTACGGGGACACCTCTTCTTCTTACGCTTTACCCCGACATCATCGTTCTCGATATAGTCGTCATTGCCCTTATACTGCTTTGCTTTGCAAACAACACAGGCATCCATGTCTGCAAACTCATTGCGATATAATATGTAATCGTTTGGACATGCGTGTATTCAGACTCTATTCATCAGACACTAGGATTCTTATTTTCTTCTCATTCAGATTTATGTGGATGATATTATCTTTGGTGGCTCTTCGCATTCTCTTGTGCCGCAGTTTTTAGAAGCGATGAGCACAGAGTTTTGAGATGAGTATGATGGGCGAGTTGAGCTACTTCTTCGGCTTCCAAATCAAGCAGGCTTGGGATGGTACCTTCTTGCATCAAGGAAAGTACACTCGAGACCTCCTAAGATACTTCGATATGTTTGATGGGAAGCCAATGTTGACTCCTATGGCCACTACTACTGTCCTTGAGCCTAACTAGGATGGTGAGCCAGTTGATTAGAAGGAGTACTGGAGTATGATCAACTATCCCTTGTATCTCACTGCTCGAGGCCGAACATATATTTTGTTGTATGTCTGTGTGCTCAATTTTAGGCTTCTCCTCATGCCTCTCACCGCCAGACGGTGAAGCGCATCTTCAAGTACCTTCGAGCTACCATTGATTATGGTATTTGATACTCTTCCTCTTCTTGTCTATCCTTTCGAGCTTTTTTCGATGCAGACTTTGTTGGATGTAGGATAGATAGGAAGAGCATTTCTGCCACCTGCCAATTCATTGGCACTTCTCTTGTTTCTTGTCGTCTAGGAAGCAGTCTAGGGTTGCACAGTCCACTGCAAAGGCCAAGTATGCTGCTGCAGTGAGTTGCTATAGTCAGGTGCTTTGGTTGCGATAGACTCTGCATGCTATGTGTTGCGATAGATAGTGTTCCACTTTTCTGTGACAACACTTCTGCTATTTGTATTTGCAAAAAACCCAATGCTGTACTCCAGAACCAAGCACATTGATACTAGATATCACTTCCTTAGAGACCATATGGAGAAGGGAGATATAGTGCTTTTGTTTGTGAAGAGTGACCACCAGATCGCCGATATCTTTACCAAGCCTTTGGATAGCTCTAGGTCTATGGCCTTGAGAGGAGTTTGGAGTTGTGTGCCCTTATGGCATCAATTGAGGGAGAGATGGTTTGTATATTATGTGCTATATATATTTTCTTCCGGCATTTACTTTTTTATACATCTTCTGAGTGATATTGAGCTTAATTCTAGAGTTGTGAGTTCACTTCACTTAGACTTCTGGCATGCTTTGCATGGATCTCTCATCTTATGCTATAGGTTGCTATCATGCATAATTAGCTGTTCTATTTTCTCTCTAGGTTGAGTTCCCTCACAATCGTATAAGTCTATCAGGTATTGAGCTCCCTGAGTAGACAGGGTCTGTGTGCACTCCTTAGTTTGGGATCTAGAGGGAGTTTTCCTATGTTAGTCATTGGAGAGGATGAGAGCAAGTCTAAGCCATAGTGTTCTCTACTATCTTTTCTATACTTTATAGCCACCCAGTTTGCAGTTTCTCAACTTCTTCTCCTCATTCTGTGTTTCTGGTTTTGATTGAATTCATTTGGACCTTCCTTGAGCTTAATTTTGCTAATAACTCAACTTGAACCAGATTTGTGCTTAAAATTGATTCACTTGTTGAGGGAGAGTTTGAGAATCTGCTTCATGCATTGCATATATACTTCATTTTCTATCTTATGAGTTTTATCTATTATGCAAATAAGCTATTATTCATGCTATGCACCTACTCTTCTGAAGAAAAATGCTAGCTTAGATATGTCGAAGTTCATTTTGATTCATCTTGCTAAGTTTGTTAAAATCTAAAAACTAAAACTTTAAAAGAAAACTTGATGAAACATGTTGCTTTTATTTTCTATGTTTCTTCTCTAGGTGCATATACCATTATTTGTGAAATTTTGAATTTCTACTAGGGTCTCTATAACAACTTGGGTGAAGCTAGGTAGATCCATACTCGAATCCTTCATATGCCGATAAATCTATGTGCTATAATGAAAACAAAAAATTGAATCTTTTTATGCAAATTGATCTCAACACCTTACGTTCACAAGACTACTTCCCATTGCATTTGGGATGAACTTGGGATGAACTTGTATGACCAAGACCATTCTCTTAAGTGCTCTTCTTGAGATAGTCCACTATGGCTTGAGTCAATCACTTAAACAAAAAATGCAAATAAAAAAATATAAGTGGGTAAAGAATGCAAATAATGTTACACATTTGCACCCCCACTGTCCTTTGAAATCTTAAAGAAAAATTTACATTAAAGATAATTGAGCCCAAAGGACCTTGTTTGCACTTCTAACTTTCCCAATGTATTGAATAGGTTGAACTCTAGGTTTTCCATTTGATCCATTGTATGGCTTTGCTCCTAGTTTAGAAACTATGCTATGTATTGCGATTGTTAAATCATGCAAAAAAATGACAGTTTTATTTGTGCTTACTAAGCAAAATTGACGTTTGCACTTAGACATATCTTAGTTTAGCCTAATCTAAACTTGAGTAGCTCGGTGTCATACTTTGTATATGTGGTTACTTGGACAATTTTCAAAGCTCCTTTAGAATGTATTTAATGCATGTATGTGTAAAGGGGAGAGAATGCCATCTTGATGCCTATATTACCAAAAGGTGGACAAAATATAGAAAATGCATCATTCAAAGATAAAAATATGAATGCATCTTGATTCTTATGATCTTGGTAAAAACTTGCTAATTCTTAGGATCAAAAGTATATTTGAGCTTTTGAGAGTTTTTATTGGATTTTAGAGCCTTTGTGGAAAACTTGCTTCTTCTTTTGTTTTGCTCTAGAAATCCTTCTAGTCAATTTAGTCATGATCTTATTTCTTTCTCTCTAGACCAAGTTTGGCTTTACATTCAAATTGCTTTCTTCCTTTGTCTCTCTTTCAAACTCAAATTTATGCCTTTTGGGTGTTTGTCAATATACTCATCAAGGGGGAGATTGAAAGACCATATGGAGGTGTAATCTTGTTGGTGATGAGTAATTGACTGTATTTTAGTATATTGTGCTTGAATTTGAGTTTAATTTGAAGCGATTTGAGTGCTGACAGGGCTAGAGCGGCACTACCGGCCCTATATGGGCGGTACTACCGGCCGAGCAGCACTACCGGCCCAGAGGTCCGGTAGTTATTTTTCAGAGAGAGGGTTTTCTCTGAGGTGTGCCAAGTGGCACTACTGGCTCTAGGGAACGGTAGTGTTGGGCAGGCGGCACTACCGGCTTGGTGTAGGCGGTAGTGTCGACTTCATCAGCGAATTGAATATTAAAATGTGATTTTGGATGATTATTGCATAGCTTTATTGGACATTGCTATGTGATGGGTTTTCCTTGTTTTTGATGGTTACAAGACAATGGTGCTAGGTCATGGTGAGGTGGAGGATGACCGAGACTAGGTGAGGTGCGTCGGAGATTCAGATGGTTGAGGATCGCCGGAAGATGATCGGAGATGAAGTCGCTGTGAACCTAGAAGATAAGGAATGGATGAGATGCTAGCTAGGAACTGCTCGGATCAAGAAGGACTGTTGGATCTCGGTATAGGCAATAGAGTAGTGGGTCTAGATAGTTTGCTTTGAGAAACGTGCAAAACCCATTATGTTGTTGGGTTTCGGGTTAGTGTATGAGTGAGTGAGTCAATCCTAACCCTTAATGGTGATTCTTAAGGTAGAAGGAACTCATTCAAGGGTAGAGTATGACTCAAGAGTAGTATAAATGGAGGAGTAGGGGTAGCTATACTCCTCTTGAAGGTTTTCAGATTCTTGTGATCCTTTGAGCTTTGTCCACTTTATTGTGAGGCTTTGTAAACCTCCCTTCTAGAAATGAAAACTTCATTTACTCATCTCTGAATTTATTTTGCACAATTACATTATTTCTTTAAATTTTGCAATTTACATTCTTGCAATTTACTTTCATGAAAGTTGATTTTGCCTCCCCTCCTTCTAAATATTTTTGGATCTTTTGATGAGGATGTATGATTGATGAATGAGTCTTCTTCAGACTATATCCCAATCATCTAGGCAAATCTTTTGTTCTCCTTGCAAGAAATCGATCTTTTGTTTTGTAGATAATCATTCTCGAAAGATCAGGTTTTTGGTATTCTTGTCTTGTGTTCTACCTTGCTATGACATGTGAAAAGTCATCTAGAATCATCTTGATCATCAAGAACCCACGAGCTAACTAAGAGCCAAGTTTTTGCTCTTGAACTCGTTCTTGTGCACCCTTCCGTAGATTTGAAAAAGCTTAGAACTTTGACATCGATTCTTGCAATCGAAGGTTGGAATAGATTCTTGACATCCTTGGGAAGGTGTCTACAAAGTTTCACAGTATTTGGATCAACCGATCAAAAGATTTATCAATTTTCCTTTTAAGTCGGGCTGATTTTACTATTCATCGAGTTGTTTTTCACTGTAGCTACAGCAACCCAGCACTACCATGTTACAGTAACCGGTAGTGCCAGGGTACTGTTCATCTGGCGGTGCCGAGCTTAATCAGCGGTAGTGCCGCCCGTGGCTGAGAATTTTCGGATTTTCGCTTTCTCCGCTTTGTCTTTTTTATGTGAGAATGTTGGTTGGATTGTTTTGAGTGAGAAAAAAATTTTATTTTACGATCATTCACCCCCCTCTGATTGTCATTTCGATCCTTCTCTTCTTGATGCATAAGGTCATAAATCCAAAAGGCCAGTGCCACTCAGCGGACCTAATGAGTTATGAATTTATTAGTTACCACTTGGGTTAATTTGTGAACCTTATGATGTGAATTTGTGAGTTGTAGTTATGGATTTAATTGGTTAATATATCTAAATTGATTTCTTAAATGGATGCATTGTATGTAGTGTGTAATATGTAATCTAATTGATTTCCAAATGTATATCATAATAATATAATTATGATGTAAATTATGTAATCCGTTTTGTTTCAGAGAGTATGGTTAGCATTTCTTAAGAATAGCCAGTAAATAGAAAAGTGTAAATAGTAAAAATATAACATCATATACGATTATAAATAAAAACAGTCT
Organism: Guadua angustifolia; assembly: GCA_036346375.1. Classification (NCBI taxonomy): domain Eukaryota; kingdom Viridiplantae; phylum Streptophyta; class Magnoliopsida; order Poales; family Poaceae; genus Guadua; species Guadua angustifolia. The sequence continues at coordinate 23,751,362 of CM070520.1, forward strand.
ATGATGACACAGACATCACAGACGATTCCACTTTGAAACTATCTGTAATGTAATATACATCACAGACAGTTCTAATTTATAACCATCTGAAATGTCTATGTCATCACACATGGTTCTTGTTTAGAACCATTTGTGATGACAATTTTCTCCAACGGTTATCAAACCGTATGTAATGTGCTCTTTTATCATTGATATTTTATTACTGACGGTTCACTAAACCATCTGAGGTGATAATTTTTAACTGTCTGTGATGTTGTGTTGTGTAGTAGTGGTAGATGCTGTAGAATTACTTTGATATTCCGGTAAACTTTTTGTCTATTTCCTTTTCTAGTTAATGGAACATTGTTTTGTGTGTTCGAACAATTATCGGGGCTAAAGATTAACTTTCATAAAAGTGAGATTTTTTGCTTTGGTGAAGCTCGACAACATGAGCAAGTTTATACTGACTTATTTGGATATGGTATAGGATCATATCCATTCAGATATTTAGGGATTCCGATGCACTATCGCAAGCTCCGTAATGCGGATTGGGGTGTAATTGAGGATCGATTTAAAAGAAAATTAAGTACTTGGAAGGCCAAATATCTGTCTTATGGGGGTAGACTTGTACTCCTAAATTCTGTACTAAGCAGTTTACCTATGTTTATGATGTCCATTTTTGAAATTCCCAAGGGTGTTCTACAAAGGCTGAATATCTATCGATCAAGGTTTTTTTGGCAAGGCAATGATCATAAGAGGAAATATCGTCTTGCTAAGTGGGATATATTGTGTCGTCCTAAAGACCAAGGAGGTTTGGGTATTGTTGATTTACAGATTAAGAATAAATGTCTCCTAAGTAAATGGTTATTTAAACTGTTAAATGAGGATGGGATCTGGCAGACTTTACTTACAAATAAGTATCTGAGTTCCAAATGTTTGTCCCAAGTACATGTTAAACCTGGTGATTCCCAATTTTGGAAAGGACTTTTAAAAATTAAAGATGAATTCCTAGGATGTGGATCCTTTCATATAAGAGATGGCTTACAAACTAGGTTTTGGGATGACAAGTGGATTGATTCTACCCCACTAAAGGTTCAATTCCCAAGTTTGTATAACATTGCTCATTACCCTCATATTGTGGTAGCAAAGGTTATGACTCAAATGCCTCCAAACATTACCTTCCGTAGAATATTAACAGGGAACAAATTGAATGCATGGTACAACTTAGTAGCAAAATTGGCTAATTGTCAGCCTACCGTTGGAAGGGATATTTTTAACTGGGATTTACATAAACATGAGCAGTTCTTTGTCAGATCTATGTACAGCTATTGTATGAATATGAATACTCCTTACAATTGTAAATTTATTTGGAAGTTGAAAATCCCTTTGAAAATTAAAATTTTTCTTTGGTATGTACAACGTGGTGTAATTTTAACAAAGGATAATCTTGCTAAAAGGAATTGGCATGGGAATCAGAAATGTTGTTTCTGTAATTGTAATGAAACAATAAGGCATTTATTTTTTGATTGCCAATACTCCAAAGCTATCTGGCGAGTTGTGCACATAGCTACTGGTCTATCACCGCCCAAATCCATTTCTAATATGCTTGGTCATTGGTTAGCAGGCATTGAGAAGGATGTTCAAAAATTGATTCTTGTTGGGGGTGTGTCTATGTTATGGGCTATTTGGTGTACACGCAATGATATTATTTTTGAGAAAACCAAAAATTCTACATTCATGCAGGTTATCTTCAGAGGAACATATTGGATGTGGTATTGGGCACTGTTGCAGCATGAGAATAACAGGGAGCAGATCTGACAGGCAAGCAGGGCTTTGGAGACTGTGACATTACAAATCTTCGCCAATAATGAGTGGAGCAGCAATTATAGATTAGGATTTTAAATTGCAGCTCTTTTTTGCTCTTATTCCCATATTGTTATTTGGACTGGATCTTTGTAAGAACTCGATCGTGTGCTTTGGCAGAGACCGGATTTTAATCTTTTATCTAAAAAAAAGTTAATGGAACATTAATTCGCACTAGAATTCCTGAATACATTTCATGGCCCATTGGTCGTCATAGGGTCGGCTTCGATTTTGGGGAGACTAGCTCACGTACGTCGCAAACCTTGCAGAATTAGAGAAATCACCGCAACCACGAAGGAGCTCCCTCCACAAAACGACATCAATATCACCGTTTATTACGAAATGCAATACTACAATGGAGGAAATTTTGAAAATGAGACAAATACGCCTTGCCGTTTCTTCCTCAACTCCGGCTATCGCTTCACTGATGCATGGTCCTTTGTCACCACTGCCTCTTACTACCGAAGCTTCTCCGACGATATCCAAGAGAAAAGATAGCGCAGCTTCTCTGGCGATCTTCACACGACAAGTGGTGTGGAATTATTATTTTTGCCAGGCAGTATAATTATAATTTCATCCTCGAGAAGTTAAGTCTCCGTAGTAAACGGCGATTGTGATGCAAAAAGGAGGTGGAACCCCTTTTGCGATGCTAGTTCTCACATTTTGCTTTGGTGTTGCGGCTGGGAACGGGTAGGTCCCGGTGGAAAAGAGATCCAACGCAGTAGTTTCAGCTACCTAACTTTAACGGTTACACATAGATAATTAGATCAAAAGATAATGGACCGAATCTTCCGAGAATACCGTTTAAAATACTATTACTCTATCCAGATTATTTGTTCTATCGAACGGACGGACATAGCTTACATGAACTATTTAAATTGCAGTCACCATTGCTCCATCCAGATTATTTGTTCTATCGAACGGACAGACATAACTTAAATAAACTGTTTAAATTGCGGTCACCGTAGCTAGGAATTATGCACCAACCTTATCCGTCCCGGTGCGGATCCACGGTGGCCAGAATCTCAGCAACCCAACCCGGACGTATTGGCCGCGCCGGAGCGCTCGATCAGGGGAACGGCCGAAAGGCCGCACGTACCGAAAACATCACCCGCTCACCGTGCTTTGGACGTCGTCGCGGCAGCGCGCCTCTTGACAAACCTTTCAGCCATACAGGCTCTGGTGCTCCGTTTCATGACCGAGAGAGCGCTTTCTGTCACGGAAGGCGGATCTGCGAATATACGTTTTCCGCAAGAAAGAAAAGGGACTGTTCTTTTTGTAGAAGCATTTCTCATAATTCAGGAGCACGCGTCCAAACAACAAAAGAACCGTGGCCACCCGTGCGCCCCACACCACGTAAACATAAACACAGTTAGGATCAAAGACAAATAAGCTTTCACTTCAGGACCCAAGACAAGAAACACGCATGTGGGATTTTTACTCAAGCCTTCTACAAATAATAAATAAATCAGCAAGTGAAAAAAAAACTTCACGATGTTACAACAAACTCATGAAATAAAACGGTAAACATCACGCACGAATCAAGACCAACACACCAGTTACCTCAACCTGTACCGTGCACCTGGGATATCACATACTGTACATTGTGCAGATAACAGTTTCTGCAACAAACAGAACCAGACAGCTCCATGGCGAGAGAAAATTGTCCTGCCATTCACATTTAGTCATTTAGACAACAAAAGAATCTATGCAGGTGCACAAGTTAGTTTTGGTGAGTTACATAAAAAAGTATCGACACAAAATGCTGCACCGTCACAAGTTCAAAGTAAATGACCCAAGGTGCGTTCTCTATGTTGTTCGATAACACATCTATACAACGCCTTCTAGGTACCAGCATCAAGATCATCCAGTACAAAAGTGATGACTATCGACCACTGTTTCTCTCACAGTTTTGTTCCCAGCCCACCAGGCAAAGATGTCTCTGTTCCTGAACCTTGAAAGAAATTGGTGTATGGTTGAAAGCCTGCAAGCAATGCATTGAAAGATTTGCTTCAGGATGCTGGAAACTCTACAGAAAACAATTGCATCAAGACATGCAAGATTTACCTCAAAAGTTACATGTCCTAGTTTTGGTGTATTTCATCCCAGCAACCTAATTTAAATGTATTTCATTCCAGCAATTCTTATCCGCCTTGATATCAGGTACTGTGCTAGAGAATAAATAGCTCCTAACAATCCTAATACCCGCACAGTAAGTATGTCTGTCATTATAATTGGCGGCAAGTTGAGGGGCAGTGTCAGAAGTAGCTTTGAATCAGTCTGTCTGACATAATCCCACATGAAGCGATTGAAGAGTATGTGATTAGGTAATGTGAGGACAAGAAGAGCAACATTTTTCACAGCGAAAAGCCAGCCTGGGCCCCCAATTTCAAGCGCCCAACCTCCAATGCCAGGCCAAGTCTCGTCCCATATCCTATACAATGCTGCCAATAGCAAATACCCAGAAATAGAAACTGTTACAGGGAAATAACGTTGCCTGTCACCAAATCCTGCAAAAATATCTGAATCCTGGTTCAGAAGCAGGAGGACGGGTGCTAGAAAGAAAATAGCACGGTTTGAGCCACCAGTAAGCGTTATATTGAGAACAAGGCAGATGATGAAGCACAACACAGTAGAAACATTGCCAATTGCAGGCATCCAAGCAGCCTCAGCGGCCAATCTCTTGATGGTGAAAGCTGGTGCAGCATGAGCTCTTCGTTGCTGGAGTAACCTTGCTTTGGGTGGAAAGGCAGAGCTCCGACCAGATGGACCATGTGTTACCCCTCTATCCATAGCCTTCTCATGCAATAGCAAAGCCAGTTCAAACTTAATTTCTAATGCAATGATCATGAAAATGGCAGCATAGAGACCCAAAAGGGACATTCTAGCCCCTTCTATAGCCAACATGTTGGTGAACTTCTCTGCTTCATCCTCATCCACAAAATTTTTAGCTCTCAAATGTCCTTCCATCAGATAAGTGACTGGGAACAAAGCTACCAAGAAAGAGAAAACCCATGGCAAAACCCTTGTGCTGGATTCAGATGGGAGATGTGTGAACACTATGAAGACAGCAGCAGAAACAATTGTTGCAACAAGAAGAGGATACAGAACGACTGCCTGGAAGAAGTACTGAACAGATATGTAGATTCCTAACGTAATTCCAACTCCCACTGCATACAAAGCCCTCAACTCAACAACATACTTCACTGGGATAATGGATGTTACTGCTGCTAATGTAAGTACTACTGTTGCAATGAGCAGCCATGATGGCCACGTGGGCTTAGATGCTACAAAACCATATATTGAAGTGTCATCATCAGATAGATGTGCTGCTGTGATCAACTCAGACCGGTATACCCATGACAGTTTAACAGGGGGCTGCATAATCAAGAAGAGCAGCCCTGTAGCCACAACAAGCACCAGGAATCTCTTTGCTGACTGCAAGGAAATAACAGGATATAATCAATTGTTACAGTGCATCCGATACAAGAAACAAAATTTTAAAGTTTTTGAATAGGGAATGATAGCCTGGGTACATCTGATACTGCCATTCCACTCCGATGCTTCATTATGATCCAAGTCATCCAACTACTCACAATGACAGCAACCCACTCATTATCGTGGCTCACAGCCATTGGATGCAACCATTTCTTTCTGCCACGGCCAAAAGTGAGCTCACGCCCAGGATCCCATGGGAGGTCACGAACGACTGCCTCGATGCCTATCCCATTTCCCCCATGTCTCCAAGATCTCTCCCTATTCCTCTCTCTCTCTCTCTCTCTCTCTCCAGATCAGCAAGAAGAGGGCTTTGCGACGATGCGCTGGACGAGCGAGTGAAGGAGCTGTGTCTGTGGACGGCAAGCAAGAGGACTCGTGTGTGCGACTGGTGGTGAAGCATCAGTCCAGCCTCGCCCCCACTCAATCTAGGCCTGCCGGCAACAAGGTGCTGGGTCAGCCTCAGCCACCGCTTGATCCATGCCCATCGACGATGATGCCCTAGGGCCAGAAGCCGCCTCCTCCATTGAGCTCTCCCATTCGCTGCTGTTTGTGCGCTTTCTCCCCCGGTTGGCTTGTTGCAGACATTTTTCTCGAATTGTTGCAGCATCCTTTGACCATTGTTGCAGAAAGTATTTTTATATGTCGCAACGTGTTTTTTTTTTTTGAAATTATTTTAGATCTGGGAGTGAATCCGTTCATTGTAATTGTATCATATTTTACTTGGTGCAACAGTACTTTTCAGTTGTTGCAACATAAGTTTCCTAAGTAATTCTTTTCAATTGTTGTACCAAGACATTTTTGCTTTTTGTTGAGGTACCTCATGTCATTTGTTGCAATGATTCATAAGTCAATTTTTGTAGTATAAACATTTTTTTGCTACTGTAGTTCTAATTTTTAATTTGTTGGAAGATGAATTTTTGTTTGTTGCATGCTAGTTAATTTTTGTTGCACACTGTTTTAAATCATTGCGCTATTTTGAGGTGGGGTAATATTGATTGTTGAAGAGATTGCCTTGTGAGGAAGAAACACGACAGGATAGTTTTGTTTTTTGTGGCATGTTGGTGACTGGGGCTGTTGTTTTGCTACGTTGGATAGAAGCGGATTAGAAGAGAGGGCCTAGATAGAGGGGGGTCATACAAGGGGGATCAGACGGATAACCACACTCACTGTATGAAGACCTGACAGTGATCACAGTGTACGACATCAGTGCCCAGATCGGATATCCGAGCACTAGTCGCTTCCTTTTGAATAACTAGATGATGTCTATTTGACTTTTCTTGATAAAAATAGTAATTACAAGGACTATTTTAGACATTCACATAAGGAAGCAAAATTAACAGGCGAAGGTCAGTATAATCAGAATTCCAGAGATAATCCTACAAGCTAAAATTCCTGCAATTAACGGTGCATGCAGAACAGTCCTCTCAGTATAAGAATATCTTATAGCATAATGAATATAATAGCATAAGTACAAACAGGATCACTTGGATAAACTCTTCAAAAAAGAAAAACAAAAAGGTAATCTAACTTCAAATCCAGCAAATGGAAAGGATTTTCTAAACTTTAAGGGCAACAAACTAACATCAGTTCATACAACAGCTGGTCTTGAGTCTGTAAAGCTCTATGTCAGTTCAGACTACATCCCATAACAGAAACCAAGATGGAACTCAACATTATTTTATTCTTTAGATTTGTTAATTTCATAAAAATTGCAGAGAAACCAAGATAATTTTGAACGAAAAAGGTTAACTTCAAGATGGCAAGTGTGATATCAACACATTGTCACCTAATTATTTAGACAGGTTAAATCACTGCGTAATCACCCAAAGCAATGTCAACTACTGGCACTCTAAAAAAGGCAAACAAGTTTCCTCACAATTTGGAGCTGACATTTGATGTCATGATTTAACAATACAGAGTTAGAACCTCTATCTCAGAGTGTAAAATGAGTAAACCATCCATGTTTGTTGAGAATCAACAGACCCTCACTAGATATTTGTTGAGAAGATGAACGCTAAGCATTAGTACACAAGTATAACAGCAGAGCATGAAAAGATAATAACATCAAAGAAGCTTTCTGAGAAGACTGATTTTTTCAAATAGAACAAAGAGGTACGTATCAACTACCTGAGCATGAGGGAAATGGAGAGCTACTATTGGTATGCAAGCAACACCTGTCAAGAGAATATAAGAACCCAAAAGCAGACCATCTGGAGGAGGCCTTCCATTCCACCACTGTAAAGCTTCAAAGATTGTTTCCCGACAGAGCCACGCGGAAAAGGCTACTACAGATGCATGGAAATAAGCTTGCCAGACCTTCATCCTTGAAGCTCCTTTGGACTTGTCGCTGGAAGGTGCAGGGAAAAGTATATAAAGAAGTCGAGATACTCAATTAGAACATGAAATTGCAGCAGGTACCTGTAAAGAAGTAAAGGAGGAGTAACAGCAAGTAGCAACACAGCTGAAACCCATAGCACCGATCTTGATGTGATAAACAACATTGATAATTTTGAGGAATAAAGACAAGTCAAGATCCAAGCAGCTTTGGGCCCCACTCTCTGATCAACAGATAATCTTCTTACAAGAGACAATCCCAAAAATGTTGTAATCAAAACCATATAACTAGGATACATGATATCATCTTCAAATCCAAAGTAGTACATGGTAGCATAGTTGAACAATCGGTTCTCAATGTAGCATAGCAATAAAGCATGACCAATAAGACCAAGTTCCACAAGAAAACGCAGTTTAGTTGGGAGAAGTGCCAAACCAGGAACAAGCATTGCCATGATTACAGCTGCAACAACGTACTTAGTGAATGACTTCAATGGCATGCCAGCAATCCAAATATTCAGATCCCAATAATTATGCACTACAAACCAAAGCACCATCAAGCTTGCAATTGCCACAAAGGTGAAGTATGATGACAAACTTTTCTTAGTAAAGAACCTTGCCACATAATAGCCAGAAATCATTGGGAGTGGAAGAAGCTGCAAAAAGATCAACGAAAGCACTGAGTATGGAGCAACCAAAATAATAAATAACAGTTTGGAATACCGATGCTGCAAGTTCAAAGCCATGGAACGAATTGTTAAGATATAAAAGCAGCCTAAATACAAAAAGTATTATCCCCTAAATTCAATTCCGTTTTACTGTAAGATCAGCCATCAGGACAAACTGGTTGTGGTCGCAGCAGGATATGTCGTTTTGTCATCACCAAGAAGCTGTATGAAGATTAGCTCAGCTCATTAAATCTCTAACGAGAAAATTCCATCCTATGGCCAACCACCCAACAGACAGGCCTCTGTGCACCCAGCCACCCCAAGACTGGTGGTTGATCATGCAAGAAACGTATCTCTGCACACCCAGAACACCCCAAGACTTGGTGCGGAGACCTTGCTAACATGCAATCCTTAGCGATTTATGATGTTCATATGCTCCACGACTTGTTTCACTATGAAATCTGAGCACCTGAAGCAGAGCAAGAACATCATTTTTGTGACTGTTACATAACACTACATTCATATGTGCTAGTTAAACCTTTCATAGCATGGGCAACCATCACCAGGCACAGACCTATATGCTTTTAAACATACATTATACTTTAGCAGTCACAGTTTTGCAGCAACAAATCTATCACATGATCTAGATAAAGTTTTAAGAGAATTATGCATCAATATTCATAAAAACTTAGTCATAGCCAAGGACTTCACCAGTATCATCACTAACATGACTTGAGTACTTAGCAACAAAATCACCAAAGGTGTAATGGCTGAGAACAGTACCAGGAGAGGTGTGAATATAGAAATATAAGGATTCAGCCACAGCATTTCAAAAAAAAAAAAAAAACACCGTCTTGAGAAAATAAACAACTGAACAAGGAACACAAGGTCATCTAGAAAATGTAATACATAATTGAATGGCACCCACATGCAGCAATTGCCATTTAATACTGGACAACTTTGATAAGGGAACACAGTAACACAATTAATGATGATTGAAATATGGCTAGAAATATTCTCCCATGCTGCAGTTATTTCTAAACGTATTAGTGTGATATCATGAATTCTGAATTCTAATCAAACTCGATTGCTGAAGCAGCGGATAATACAGAAGGAACCAATTCAACACAAGAACTTAGACCATCCAGACCAAAGCAAATGTATGACTGACATGAAGTCAACTGCAAAGCAGCCTAAACATCACCTTGCAACAAATGGGACAGCGGCTAAGATGGTCAGACAGTTACAAGCATACACAAAAACCAAAATTCAAGACACTGACTATATTTAATTAACAGTTGAATAACTCCCATAGCCAGTTTATTTTAGCACTAATATTAATATTCAATGTAGAACTACCATAAAGTACAGTTTATTTTAGCACTAATATTAATATTCAATGTAGAACTACTATAAAGTATAAACAACTATGCAGTAATTAGATAGAAAGCAAATCTACCATAAGTTAATAACTTAACTTACAGGAGTTTGATTGACTTAATATTTCATAATAAAATACATACTTCACTCCATAGCTCATACAAGTTGTTAGTACAAGATAGTATGCAATATGCATTAAGTGTTAACAATAATGAGTTCAACTAATTCAGGCACGATTGAGATTTGAGAAGCATTTTAAGCACATACTATACCCATTTAATACTACCAAAGTTGATGATACATGATAAATCTGCAAGTGTAGATATTGCTATCAAGAAGGTTGCAACATACCATAACAGGAAATCCAATGACTACAGAACCTGCTCCACTGACAAGCACTGCCAACCCTGTAAAAGCCACAGAGCTAACCGCATCCCCAACCTTGCCGGCAGCATGTGCTGCCAGACCCAAGGCACCACCAAGCATCGTGACCGTTACAAGCAGGTAATTTAGTGGTGGTGGAGCATGAATGTACCTTCCAAACGAGTGAAATACAACTCGAACCTCAAGGCAAAGCACCACTACAACCAGTCCAACCAAGCCATTCGCCATCCTTATCTGATCCATTGTGCGTGCATCTCTGGTAATCCACCACAGTGCACCACGTGTGGACGCATAGAGCTGGAACAAGAATGGTATGAAGAACAGCAGCAGCAGATCACACATATTGGCCCATGATGCAAATAGTGTGGCATGGTGGGACACGGCATGGAACAACGCTGGCACGAACAACAGATACAATGTGTGCACACAGCTCTCCAAGGGGCCAAGAATGCCATCACTGTCCTGCAATGGAACGTCCTGTTTTCGGTTCTTAAAGCTGGACGGCCTGGGTATGGAGAACAGCCAGTAGAACACCATGGCAAATGTGGCAAGGTAATAGGAGGCGTTGGCCATGCCGACTGCGGACACTACAGCCCATGTGAAGACTGCAGGCGCGGCGATAGGCACACACGCAAAGAGGAGCCGCTCAAGCGCCGCGACGATGGTAGGATTCTCGAGCTGGATCCAGCGGAACTGGAGGGAGGCCCAGACACCGATGAGGAAGGAGGTCTCTGCACAGAGGAGCAGCGCAAGGACGGTGAGCGGCAGCGAGGCGGCGGCAGCGGACGAGAGGGAGGCGGAGAAGAAGAATGCCACGTCGGCGGCGAGCAGCGCCGCCCACACGGTGAAGAAGGCGCCCTGCCGGAGCCGCAGCGCGTCGAGGAGGTACGCAGCGGCGAGGCCGATGGAGAGGACGGCGAAGACGGGGAGCCCGCCGAGGTCGAGGAGGAAAGCCGCGGCGGGCGCGAGCGCCGTCGCGACGCGCGCGTTGTGCGCGAAGGCCGGGGCCGTGGCGGATGAGGCGGCGCGGGGCCCGGCGGCTGAGGCGGAGGGGCCGGAGGAGTGGTGGGGCCTGGAGGTAGGGGAGGGGAAAGGCAGAAGGGGCTTGGGGGAGGAGGTGGAGTTGCGGCGGTCGTGGTGCGTGGAGGGGGACGGGGAGGGGGAGCGGGTGGAGAAGGTCGGGGTGGAGAGCGACGGGGAGATGAGGATGCGGCCGTGGTGGGAGGTGGATCCGGAGGGATCCATAGCGGCGGCGGGAAGCAGGATCTAGGGGTTTTGTGGGACTAGGATTTGGGAGGCATCGGCCGGAGAGGAGGAAGACGACGACGGGGAAGCGGAGACCGGCGAGATCTGAGGTGGAACCTAGTTGGGGAATGGGAAATCGCTACGCGTACAAAAAAAAAAATCCTCGAGAGTCCTTAGTAGCTGACTGGTGGGTCAGGAAGTGCCTGCGGGCTGCGGGGACAACACGTCAGTGAAAAGGTGGGTCGGGATCCTGGTTGAACTTCGTGGGGCCTCCAGTCAGTGGCCGTAAGTTTGACTTTTGACGGACGCAGGGTGGAACCATTTTTAGTAATTAACTTTTTCGGTAATGCTAGGTATCGGACGTCCTAGCTCTTCGCAACAATTTTTTTCTACGCGTGTAATATTTTCTACCAACGCGTGTAACATTTTCCTTCGATAAACAGTAAAATTTGCTACAGTAAACGGATGTTGCAAGCGTTAAAAAAAATGTTACACGCGTTGGTAACAAATGTTGCATACGTAGACAAAAAATGTTTCAAGAGGCATCCGAAGAAAACAAAAAATCGGACGTCCGGATGCAAGTATTCGCCTAACATTTTTTATAATATTTTAACCCCTCTCTAACGAGTTATAACATTTTTTATTAAATAACCCTCTTATGGCTAGAGATGGGCGTCGTGCGGTCGGGCGGCAGGGCTCATCATGCCGGACCTAAATCATCTTGGGACCATGACGGCCATCGTGCTTTCGCCATCTTGGTAAAAAGGGCCGGCTTCGCCTTTAGCGAGCCAGTATGGTCCATTTGCGCTTTGTGCCTGCTTCGTGTCGTGCCAGCCCAGATCCGGCCCATTTATACTATTACTACAAGAGAAAATGATGACGGATTGATTTCTTTCTTTATCTATCTAGGACTTTCTTTTTCTCCGGTCGAAACAAAATTCTATTGTGTTTATTCTTTTCGATTTTCTTGATTCAGTTGCTCCTTCTAGTCACATTCATACAGCCATGCATTTACTCCTTAATTTGCTTACCCACACATACAACACAGGTGTGTGTCCATTTCGAACGTCTTGGCCCAAGCATCGGGCCGATCGTCGTACAGGCAGATCGCCCATCGTGCCGATTAGCGAACTGTACGCCCCGGTTCTTAAATCTTATGCCAACTGACTGTTTAGAAACGGTTTAGTGCGGTAGTGGGTCGAGCTAGGTCGAGCATGCCTCGTGTCGGCCCAAAATGGCCCAGCCCAGTGCCCACCTCTACTTATGGCATACCACTGTTAGGGTTGCTGATGTGTTACGATTTGACAAAGATTCAAAAAAAACAAATTGAGCATAAAATAAGAAAATTGACAATAAGAGTATTTGGATAAAAAAATTACCATTAAGGATTGAAGGACTAAGTTGGCCTAGAGGGGGGTGAATAGGCAACTTTTTCAAAAATTTTAACTTCTTAGTTTACAAGATGATTTTCTAGCTTAGAGAATAGCTAATCACAGTAAGATAACAGAATGTAAAGCACAAACAATAATAGCAGCAGAAAGTAACTCAATAGTAAGAAATAGCACAAAAGAGACAGAAATTTATCCCGTGGTTCGGAGCCACTCTTCTACTCCACGTTAGAGCACTTCTCTCGAAGTATAGCTCCTCCAAAGCTAGCGCAGTAGCTTTGGTCTCCACTCAGTTAACTCTTTCACCACTCCGGTGAGGTGAGTTCCAAACCTCTCACAACAAGGTGGCCTTCCACAATCTTCTTTGGAACGATCGCACCTTCACTGCCTCCAAACCGTTTAGGATCACTAAGACCCAAAAGAAATAGACTACACCAAGCCCTGTCTATTGGATCACTCAGCACATCACTTGCTAAACTAAGCTTGGAGCAAGAATACTTGAAAAGAGTTAAGGTTTTGAGTTTAGAGGTTCAGCATAGTCTCCTTGAAGGAATGAATACTCTAAGGATACTAGAATGTCAAGGAGATCGAAAAGATATCTGGTAGATGGTTCAGGAAATGCTTATATAGGCATTTGGACAGAAAATAGCCGTTACACCTACCACTGTGACCGTTGCAATGTGTCAAAGTGTCAAAATTCAGGTTAACACGTTTGCCACGGACTTAGCAAAATAATCTAGTGATACTAATCCTATGTACCCCAGACCAATTTCAAATATTTACGCCGGATTGAAAATTTTAGTCCATCGTACATAGGAAGTTAGGAGAATTGTGGTCCGGCGAAGAAATGAGAATTCAACATGTGCGCCGGCCCAAAGAATTTGGTCTGTCGTAGATGGGTTTCACAGGAATCAGTAGTCATGGACTTTTTGACAAAATATGAGTTCAACCAAGAGAATTACTTTAGCGCTGGACTAAACTTTTTGAAGGTGGAATTTGGTCTGGCGTAAATGGTGTGTGCACGGTAAGAGATTTCTTCAAAGAATGTTCACTATGGACTGAAAGTAAAAATGGTCCGGAGAGGATTTATGGTATTTTATCAAGTATCCCAGACTAATTTATTTGGTCCACCGTAGATGAGATTTCAAGGAGATTATTCCTGCAAACTATTTGGGACAAGGAAGGATTAACTTAGAGAATTATAACTGCACCATACTAAACTAAGAGACAATGGAAATCGGTCTGGTGTGAAAGCGAAACACTCGGTTAATGAGTAAGTTTTGGCACTGGACTAAAACAAAGGATTGGTCTGGCGGTAAAGGGTTTTGGCTAAGGTTGCTCCGGACTTAAAGAACAAAATATGAAGTTTAGTCCGGGGAGACATTTAGGTTGAAGGAGAGATTTTTGATTCAAGGACAGGTGATTTAGCAATTTTTTAACTCCAAGCAGTTCTAATTTGTCTTAGCATTGTAAACCAATTTACTAGCTTGTGCACAGTCCCCCTTCATAGTACGGCCAAAAGAAATAACCCTAGCTACTTGGTTTGAATCATCTCCCAAGCCAAAAACTAGTAACAAGACACCTTATTCTTGTCATTTTAGTAGACTTTTGATGCACTAACCAATATCCTTCATAGCTTTGAAATTATTGACTTAGTCATCAACATCAAAACCATATTATTAACACGAAATAAACAGTTAGGGGGCCTAGATGCTATCAAGGATGTCACTAAACCAAAATAATTTTTAAGAGTTGTTGGGACCCGGATTTACGAGTAGGTAAACTCTGACCTTCACAACTTTGTCGGGCCTTCTCACAATCTCCTTGAAAAGGTCATCACGCACAATGCCTCCACAAGCCGTCTAGGTATCGGCAAACACCAAGAGTAACAAGTCAAGCTCTCTAACTTAAGCTCCACCAAGTACAACACATGTATAATGGTGATTACCGAGTGTAACACATGCACAAGGCTTCCCTCAAGTGTAACATATGCACAATGGACTCTCAATCCTCTCCTAATTGCAACACATACAATTAGAACTCACTCTTAGTTCAAAAACCAAATATGGGAGTGTAATACATGCACAATGCCACCCAAATACTCAACAAGGCCAACACAAATCAGATACTAGCCCCAAGGCTCCTTTTATAGCATCCACAAGAAAACCTAGTCGTTGGGGGGCAAAATAGGCAAAAATACATAGAAAACCCGGTGCTACCGCCCTTGGGCCGGTAGCACCAGCCTCAATCCAACGGCCAGAAAAAACTAGCAGTTACTTAGAAAATCTAGTCAATGTTATCACGGCGTCGCCTAGTCGCCAGGGCAGGACCACCATGGGGGCTCACCTCTGATAGTATCTAGGCCCCCTAATCATTTACTTCATGTTATTAATATGGTTTTGGTATTAATGACTAAGTCAATAATGTCTGAGCTATGAAGAATATTAAGAGAAGCTTCGGGAAATCTACTGAAATGACAAGGTTAAGGTCTTTTGTTACTAGTTTTTGGCTTGGGAGGTGATTCAAGCCAAGTAGCTAGGGTATTTTAGTTTGGCCGTACTATAAAGGGGGACTATACTCAAGCGAGTTAATTGGTTCATAATACTAAGACAATTTAAAATTGCTTGGAGTTAAAGATCATCTTTTTTTGAATAAAAAATTCCCTCCGTCGACCTAAATATTTCCCCGGATACATATTTGTCGTAGCATTTTAAATCCAGAGAAACCTTAGCTTTAAACCCCTTTACCGCCAGACTGATCCTTGGTTTTAGTCCAGCGCAAAGAAACTTCTTGTCTAACCGAGTGTTTCCCTTTCACGCAAAAATCGTCTCGGGTCTTAGTAAGTGAACCCCAGCCCTCTCTTTTCTAATTCGTGTCAAAACGCTAGACTTAGCACTTAGCCTTTAATTCTTTCTAGGTTTGGTCAGTTGCGCTTGTGAGAAGGGTCCTATTGAGTCTGTGTGAGCAAGTGAAATTATCAGAATGAGGTTCAAGAACCCTGATAAGAGAGGATTAATTGAGAAAATCATAGAAAAGGTTAAAGAAAAGAAATAGAAAATATCTAGCTCATCTCCTGGAATCTCATTGTCGAGACATCCTCAAGGACCAGTATTCGTTCAAGATACTCACTCTGCTGGCAAAATAAATAGAAAAGTGGTCGCACCTCATCCAAGGAAAGAAAAAGGAAAACAAGTGGCTGAAATAGATTCTTCATCTGATGATAGTGACTATGAGCCTAATAGTGAATCATCCTCATAGAACATTGAACTAGTTGATGAAGTAGATACATTGAACTGGGAAAATCTTGCTACTCTAGGAGGAAAGAAGTTAAGGGCAGTAAGACTTGTCAATGAGAAAATATGGTTTCCAGTCTCTAGAGCTCCTCTGAATGAACAGTTCATAACCAATTTTCACAAGAATATATTCATTGGTTACAAAAATAGAAGAGATAGAAAAGGGACTCTAGTGACAGCTCTTTCAAATAATCAATATGTGGATTGGGACCTAGTGAATTCTCTTACTGGTTCCACAAGGCTATTTGATTGTATCAACTCAACTCCTGAACTTGCCTATATAATGTCAAATCGAACCATTCCATGGAGTGTGAACAGAACCTTAGAGTTCTATGCCTCACTGTTAGTGAATAAGCAAAGGAGATACATTATGTTCACTATTGATGGAAAGATTAGAAAAGTGAGATCTCTGCAGTTTGAGGCTGCAATAGGAGCAACCAATCCTTTATTAAATAGAACAAGAGTACATCAGAAAATGTTTCCAGGACAAAGGTGGAGGCAAGTGGGTGACATGCCTGATCTGCAGGTGTCAGCTCACATATACAGAGATATCACTGAAGCAAATTTCAGCCCTAACAGAGTTCATTGCTTATCTGAAGAAGCAAAGGTACTTCAACTGATTCTGAGACATACAATATTTCCTAAGTCTGGCTATAAAGAAGGAGTGACTCCCAGTATGGCTTGATTGTTGCATCTGATCCTCTCAAAACAGCCCATAGACTTAGTGGATTACATTTTTGGGGAAATGGAAGAAACCATATACAGAAAAATGGGAAGTCCCTTACCTTTTGCCCAACAAATAACTCAGATGCTACTTGCACAAGGTATCATTAGTCAAGATGAGCTAAATAGGGATTTCAAATGTTTTCCCAAGAAATGCTCTATGAACAAAGCTACTGGTGAAAATCTAAGTGTTTCTGAATTTCTTCACAACTTGCAACAAAATCAACCCCAGGAAGTAGAACCAGTCCAGTCTCATCAGGAAGAAGAACAAAATCAACTTGACATGGAAGTTATCCCTAAGTATGAGGCTGGTTAGGAAGAAGATGAGCCAAGTGCTCATGATAAAATTGATGAAGGAGATGAGCCAAGCATTCAAAATGATGCTGATAATGAAAGAGATGAGCCAAGTATTCAAAATGATGCTGATTATGAAAGAGATGAGCCAAGTATTTAAGATGAAGCTGATGATGAAGGATTCAGTGTTGCTGGCAGTTACAGTCACTTTTCTCATCACTCTCATCATTCGCATAGTCATGTCAGCCATCACAATATTAGCAAGACAGTCCAGTCTGGGAGAAGTAAAGAGGCTAGTGTTCACAGTGGCAGCAAAAGCAAAACCGAGAAAGAGCCTAGTGCTCATAGCAATTTCAAAAGTAAGACTTCAAGTCATAAAAGGTCTGCTCACTGTCTAGTACCAGAAGCTCCCATTTCAGGGCAGTCAGTTTCAAGACAAAGAAACCACAGTAAGCAAAACAGTATACATACTGAAGCATGTGGAGATAACTCTAAAAATGACCAGGAATATTCTTTTGGAAATGATGCTGCAACTCAGGTTCTATCATGTTCAGTTGCTCAATCTCATTCTGAGGAGCAACAGATTCATCATCTCCAAGAATTAGCTACTGCTGCAAGGTTTGTAGAGGATCAAGATCTAAGGCCAAGAGCCCATGATCATGAGGCAAAAGGATCTGGAATGCCTCAAGAATTTGCCTCATATTATCCACCACCACCTCCTACAGCTCATCCATCTCATGCACAGCAAGATACTTTTCCAGGGTGGCAAAGTTTGTTTAATTCTCAATGTCCTGTTGCACCTCCTGAAGCACACTTTGAGCCTGCTCAGCAGTACACTTGTCCAGAATGGGAGAACATCTTTGACAATCAACCAACATGATTCTCCTCCTATGAGCAACAATACTATGCAGATCAAAGAGGTTTTCAAGCCAGATATGAAGAAAATCAAAGAACTGCTGCTCTAAGACATGAAGAACAAATGAGGGCTCTACAACTGTATAATGAACAAGTTCAAGAACAAATGAGAAAATTGTATGAAGAGCAAGCAAGTTTTAGAGATAAAGCTTACATCAGATTTGATCATCTTAGAAGGAATCAAGAGAATATAAGAAAGTGGATTGAATAGCTTGGCAATAATCAGAATTTGCTGAAAGATAGGTTGTATGATATGAATCTAAAAATGGACTTACATCAAAGGATTCTTCGCAATCAAGGAGATGTTGCATTCAAAAATAATTCTAAATCACTTGATTGGATTGGTGAAAATTTGGATATGCACATGACCAATATGGAAAATGTGTTCACAAGGATTGAAGATAATCAAAACTTCTTTGTTGACCATTTGGCCAAGATAAATGATACTACCAAGGTTATAACCAAAATTAGTGACTCTTTAGACCAGGTTCAGCAAGGTCTTCAACATCTGATTCTTCAACCTGGTGACCTTGATTATCCAAGTTGGCATAAGCAAGCTATGGCCTCAGTCCCAAATCCGCAAGCTCAGGAACAGTCAGAGGCAGTCCAAGAAGTTTCCCCTCCTCGCAAGAGTTCAGTAATCAGGCAGCTCAAGAGGACCTTCTTAAGGCGCAAGTAAACTCTTTTTGGCAATTGATGCCAAAGGGGGAGAATTCTTTAGTTGGGAGTATAATCTTTGTATCTACCTTAGTAGCTCTCTCTGGGCATTTCTTTAAGGGGAGGGTGTTGTAGGAGCGTGCTCTAAAGTACTTTGTATTGTCTGAAGATGATTTGCTCTAATGCTTTGATGTTTCTTTTAATTCAGTTCTTACTTACCTTTATGCTCTAATGATGTTGCTCTAAAAGTGGTGATAATGATCAGTTTCAATGATCTGAGTAGTTCATATTGCTCTGGCGTGTTCTAATTCTAATCATAATGCTCTATTGCTCTAACCTTTTCAGTTTTAATTGTTCTGGTCTCTAGTTGTTAATAAGAACAACTAATAAAAATAAATTTTAAGGATCTAATATAGTCCAAATATATCATGAAGTATTAAAGTACAAATCATGCATTCATCTAGGGGGAGCATATATACTACAACTTTTGCATAATACTCTGTTAAGCTAACCCTATTGTGCAGCTTATTTAAGGAATTATTTACTTAGCAAAAGTATGTTGTCATCAATTACCAAAAAGGGGGAGATTGATAGCATCTAGGCCCCCTAATCATTTACTTCATGTTATTAATATGGTTTTGGTATTAATGACTAATTCAATAATGTCTGAGCTATGAAGAATATTAAGAGAAGCTTCGGGAAATCTACTGAAATGACAAGGTTATGGTCTTTAATACTAGTTTTTGGCTTAGGGGGTAATTCAAGCCAAGTAGCTAGGGTATTTTAGTTTGGCCGCACTATAAAAGGGAACTATGCTCAAGCGAGTTAATTGGTTCATAATGCTAAGACAATTTAAAACTACTTGGAGTTAAAGATCATCTTTTCTTGAATCAAAAATTCCCTCCATCGACCTAAATATTCCCCGGATTCATATTTGTCATAGCTTTTTAAATCCGGAGAAACCTTAGCTCTAAACCCCTTTACCGCTAGACTGATCCATGGTTTTAGTTCAGCGCCAAAAAACATCTTGTCTAACCGAGTGTTTCCCTTTCACGCCGGACCGATTTCCGCCTTCTCTCGTTTTAGTCCGGTGCAGTAGCAATTCTCTCGGTTAAGTCTTTCCATGTTCACGATAGACCAAATAATTTAGTTCGGTGCATGTTCAAAAAGGTCTTATCTTCTTTCGCCAGACCAAAAGTCTTATCTTCTGTTCCTTTGGTCCATGGCAAGTAAAATTCTTCACTCAAAATCAAACCGAGCATACTTCATTCACGGCAGACTAAATTGCTCCCTCTCTAAATTTAGTCCGTGGCTAAAGCAACTATCTCGGTTAATCTTATGCCTTATCAAAATGACCATTGCTACACTCTTTATGCAAAACCTATGTACGACGGACCAAATATTTTGGTCCAGCGCTCATGTTGAAATCTCATTTCTTCATCGAACCAAGATCCACCTCTATTCCCATGTACGACAGACCAAATTTTTTGGTCCAACGTAAACAAGCCATATTGGTCTGGGGCACACAGGGTCAGTATCGCTAGCTTATTTCACTATGTTCGTGGCAAACGTGTTAAGCTGAATTTTGACACTCTGACACGTTGTAACGGTCACAGTGGTAGGTGTAACGGCTATTTTATGTCCAAATGCCTATATAAGCATTTCCTGAATCATCTACCACAAGAATTTTGATCTCCTTGACATCTTAGCAAACTTAGAGCTTTCATTTCATCAAAAAGACTGTGCTTCATCTTCAAACTCAAAATTATAACACTTTCAAGTGCTTTAGCTCCAGGCTTGAGTCTAGTTGTGCTGTTGCGAGTGAATCAAGAGACAGGGCTTGTGCAGGGTCTATTACTCTTGGGTCTTAGTGATCCTAGACGGCTTAGACGCTGTTAAGGTGCAACCTGTCCAAAGGAGAATGTGGAAGGCCACCTTGCTATGAGAGATTTGGAACTCACCTCACCAGAATGGTGAAAGAGTTGTCATAGTGAAGACCCAAAGCTACTGCGACTAGCTTGTGGGGAGCTATACTTCGAGGAGAAGTACTCCAACGTGGACTAGGAGGCAGGCTCTGAACCACGGGATAAAATATATGGTGTCTCCTGTTTACTTTCTTGCATTATACTTATGTCATTACCTTTCTGATATTCTGCTTATTTCATTCTCTCGTATTGCTTCTGTTATTTTAACTGTTGAAGCTTGGTAGTTGCACTAAATCTAGATAATTAAAATTTGAAAAGTTGCCTATTCACCCCCCTCTAGGCCAACTTGTTCCTTCAACCTCTCCTAGAGACAGCGAGTCATTCGCCTAGCCGTGTCAGGCATCACCTAGAGCGACTAGGCATCACTACCACAGCGTCCAATCATGCACAAGATGGAGATGAGCTCATGGAGAGGAGACAACGAAAATGGAGCTCTGCCTATCCACCTCCACCACTGGTGACTAGATCCTATAAGATCCCGTCACATGACTCGCGTCCACCTCTGTCACCGCCACTTCCATTGCGTCCACCTTCGTCACCGCCACTTCCATCACCTCCACTGTCGCCTTGGGAATCTGGCAAGGGAGAGCTCGACACCGATAGCACGTTTGGTTGGCGTGGGGTTAGGAGGGGATCCGCCTCCATGCCATCACCCTAGGAATCCGGCAAGGGTAGCTCGATGTCAATGACATGCTTCGGTGGAAGGAGGCGGCATGTCTGACAGTGACTGCCTGGGCAAGGTCGACTCGGATGTGTGCACCATGAGACAGAGGGAGGGGCAACGCCGAATGGATGGGGGAGAGAAAGAGAGAGAGTGGCTGAGTTCTCGACTAGGCTGGCGAGATAGAGAGAGGGAGGGAGGCCGAGTCGGCTAAGTGGGTTGAGGGAATTTAATGGATTTTGAAAGACCATGTGGAAGTCTACCCATGTGTGTGATGAGTTATTGACATTGTTCAAGCTAGTAGTGATTTAGTTTGAGGGAGATTTGAGGTTTAAATCCTAATTTGAAGCAATTTGAGCTCTATCTGGTTTTCTTGGTGCTACCGGCTGAGCGGTAGCATCGAACCCCAAAGCAGTGTGGAAAATCCCAAGAGGGTGTTTTTAGTGGGTCAAGTAAGTTGGTGCTACCGGCCATGTCTACCCGATGCTACCGCTCGACCCGGTGCTACCGGCCGAGCGGTAGCACCGGCCCAAATGGCCAATGTGAAAATTCCAGAGAGGGATGTTCTGGTTTTGGGTTGAAGAGCGGTGCTACCGGCCAGGGGGCGGTAGCACTGGCCCTGATGAGCGCGGATAATCTAAAAGTTGTGATTTTGAAAGTTTAATTGCATATCTTTTTGGACATTGCTATGTGATGGATTTTCCTTTTTTTTATGGTTGCAGGACGACGGTGCTAGATCATGGTAAGGCAGAGGATGATCAGGACTAAGCGAGGTTCGCCGGAGGTTCAGACGATAGAGGATCACCGGAAGATGATAGGAGATGGAGTCGTGGCAAGCCTAGAAGACAAGGAAAAGATACTAGCTAGATGCTACATGGATCAAGAAGGGCTGTCGGATAGCGGTCTAGTTGATAGGATAGTGGGTTTAGTTAGTGTGCTTTGAAAACCATGCAAGAAAACCTGGTTTGTTTAGGGGTTTTGGGTTAGCCCTTGCATGGCTGTGTGAGTGGGTCAATCCTAGCCCTTGATGGGGTACTCTAGGGTTGAGAGACTCATCCAAGGGTGGTAGGTGGCCCAAGAGTAGTATAAATAGAGGGGTAGGGGTAGCTTCCCCCTCTTAATGGTTTTGAGATTTTTGGTGCTCCTTTGAGCTTTGCGCACTTTATTGTGAGGTTTTATAAACTTGCCTTTCAGAAATACAAAACTCATTTTCTTATGCTTAATTTTCTTTACGCATTTTTATTATGTCTTAAATTCTGCACTTACATTCTTGCAATTTACATTTATGCAATTTAGATTTGCCTCCCATTCTTCTACATGCTTTTGCTTCTTGTGCTGAGGATGTTGATTGATGAATGAATCTTCTCTTAGATCATATCCCAATCATCTAGGCAATCCATATGTTCTTTTTGCAAGAAACAAATTTTATGTTCTTAAGTGAATCATTTTTTAAAATTGCGTTTGTGGAGTTTTTGACTTGTACTTTAGTTTGCTATGACTTGTGAGAGGCTATCCAAGATTATCTTGATTATCAAAACCCCACGAGAAAGTCTTAGATCAAATTCTTGAGTTTTGCTCTAACTTGGTGTGTTCTTCCTTCAAAGTGAAAAAAGTCGAAACTTTGACATCAATCCTTGCAATTGAAGGTTGGAATAAGTTCCTAACATCCTTAGGATCACATCTACTAAGTTTCATGAGTTTCTATCTAGCTGATCAAAAGATTCATCAAAATTTGCTTTAAGAGTTTGTGTTGGTTCTTCAGCTGTTCTTGAGCTCAGACGCCCCTAGTGCAGTGCTACCGACCTCCCAGCGGTAGCACTGGCCATCCAGAACAGCTTGTTCATTTCATTTACTTCTTTTGGGCACTTTTCTTTGAGGGCTTGTTTGGATTATTATTTGGGGAAAAATTTGAATTGGGATCATTCACCCCCCTCTAATCGCCATCTCGATTCTCCAATTGGTATCAGAGCCGGTTTTACTCTTTCTATAGATCTTGACCGGTTTCGAGGGCCATGGCGATGGACAAATATTCCACCAAGCTTTCCATCTTTTCTGGAGTTGATTATTCTTTTTGGAAGTCGCAAATGGAGTCATACATCACTGCCTAGGGCTTTCTGATTTGGTAGAAGGTGAAGCTCCCGAATGAGGTTTCTGCCGATGAGAACATCATAGTTGGCAATATGACTGACGTTGAGGCGAATGCTAAGGCAAGAAACATCCTCACACAGGGCCTTAGCTGCAGTGAGTACGACAGGATCTCTCACCTTCGATCTACTCACTAGATTTAGGTAACTCTTGATGCTTACCATGAGGGTACTACCCAAATCAAGACAGTGAGACAGGATCAATACAAGCATAATTACAACAAATTTGAACAACACGCTGGTGAGAGTCTTGATGAGTATTTTGGTCATTTTACAAAGATTTTGAATGACCTCCGAGCAATTGGTTGCATATACCCT
Organism: Guadua angustifolia; assembly: GCA_036346375.1. Classification (NCBI taxonomy): domain Eukaryota; kingdom Viridiplantae; phylum Streptophyta; class Magnoliopsida; order Poales; family Poaceae; genus Guadua; species Guadua angustifolia. The sequence goes on from CM070520.1 coordinate 23,775,091, forward strand.
GACTCGGATAATGTTCGACATTTCTTGACCGCACTCGATCTTCGAGTTTGGGAGATGAAGGTGGCCACCATCAAGAACACTACCGACTTATCAACTTTGACTCTTAACAGGCTTTATTCCAAATTCAAGACTCATGAGATCGATGTCGTTTTCTGCAAGACAAAATCTCAGTCGATGGCCTTAATCACCGATCCCGCTAGATCAATTTCTGATTCTTCTGCTTGTTTTTCCCTCTCCACCCATTGTGAGCTAAGTGATGATCAACTAGAAAAATTTTCAGAAAATGAATTTGCTCTTTTGGCTCACAAGTTTTCTCATGCCTACAAGAGGGTGAGAGAGGAAGAAAGGTGGCATGATCACTTGCTTCAAGTGTGGTAGCAACTACCACATTCAGGCGAATTGCCCCAAGCTGGAGATGGGCAAGAACGACACCAACGTTTCGGTTAAGAATGACTACATCAACAAGAACCGCAACAATAAGTCTCCAGTTCGCAAGCCAGCGTGTGAGAAGAAGTATCGTAACTTCTCAAAGAATAATAAGCTCTTCCACCATGTTCTCGCCGCACTCGACGACATTCACCTCTCCAACACAAAGACATGGAGCGACGAGGGCGAGAATGCTTGAATGTGATGTGATTGAGGCGGACTTGCATGAAATTCAAGTCGAACTTAGGAAGAAGCTTAAGGCTCATACCCTTAGGATTAGAAATGCTGCTTGCATTTCATGTGAGGCCCTCAAAATTGAGGCAGCCATACTGATGGAGAAAAATGCACGTGCTGGTAGTTTTCTCTTTCTGATTCTTCTTCCTCCCCTCTTCCCTGTTCTTCATATGCCTCTCTCTTCTAGGAGTGTGAATATCTCACGAGCACTCCCGAGAAATTTGTAGAAGGTAAGAAGAAGCTCAATCTCATTCTAGACCAATCCAAGATTAGCCAATTTAATCAAGGCCTAGGATTTTACGACTTGGAGCATGCTAGGACTCATCCTCCTACCATTGTGCGTGGTTCTAAGAGTGAAGAGATTGTAGTTGTTCCCAGGGTAAGCACTACTATGTTTAGGTCTGTTGGGGTTGTCCATGGGATCTCTGACTAGAAGGGTACTTTTTTCGCTGCTTCTGCCTCTAGTAAGGCGAAGTATATATGCACCTTTTGTCGGAAGGATGGACATTTGGCAGTTTTTTGCTTCAAACACGCTAAGATCTCAAGACGTAAACGTGTTGCTGCTCTTAGGGATATTCAGGGTCATCCTCAGACTCTGAGTGTTTCTAAGACACACACTGCTGCTAGATAGGTTAGAGAGTCACTTATTTTTGGGCAGTGTCTAGGACTCGATTTTCATGCTGTTCAGTCAAGTTTTAGTCCCGGAGCTGCTCGTGGTCAGTTTTTTTGTCGTTCTCTTGATATTTCTCATTTTTCCCATCGAGGTAGACATCAGCGGCGTGAGGTGTTTTCCAGTAGGAGATTCAGGCAGCCTTACTGGGATGGTCTGGCCTTTGCACCACAGTGGGCCAACCCAATTTCAACTCCTAGATCTTCTGCTAATGTTGTTTCTGATCTTATGAGAGTTGAGCATGAGAGAGACACTAGAGTCCAGTCTTTTTTCTTTTATGGCTGGTATTTTGAGGTGTCGTGTGGTTCAATATTGGGTTCTCAGATCTTCACTTTATCTCAGTACTGAGTCATCTCTCTCTCTTGTGTCTTGATCAGATTTGTTGGATGGGGAAGGGAGAGGTTTAGATTAGTTGCATAGGGCTGTTCTCAGGTTGAGGATCTTAACTTTGAGGAGACCTTTGCTCTTGTAGCTAGACTTGAGGTTATTAGGATCCTACTTGCATTCTCTATATCCCAGGGCTTCAAGCTCTATCAAATAGATGTCAAGAGTGCATTCGCCAATGGCTATATTGAGAAAGAGGTTTATGTTAAACGATCTCTAAGATTCAAGAACCCCAAATACCCGAGCCATGTATTCAAGTTTTCCAAAGCTTTGTATGGATTTAAGCAGGCCCCTAGAGCATGGTATGAGAGGCTTAAGTCCTATCTTCTTAACCATAGTTTCAAAATGGGTATAGTAGATAAGACTCTGTTCATCAGATACCAAGATTCTCGTTTTCTTCTCATCAGGATTTATATGGACGATATTATCTTTGGTGACTCTTCGCATTCTCTTGTGCCTCAGTTTTCAGAAGTGATAAGTATAGAGTTTGAGATGAGTATGATGGGTGAGTTGAGCTACTTCCTTGGCTTCCAAATTAAGTAGACTCGGGATGGTACCTTCTTGCATCAAGGCAAGTACACTCGAGACCTCCTAAGGGCGCTTTGATATGTCCGATGGAAAGCTGGTGATGACTCCTGTGGCCACCACTGCTATCCTCAAGCCTGAAGAAGATGGTGAGCTTACTGATCAAAAGGAGTTCCAGAGCTTGATCGGCTCCCTCCTGTACCTCACCGCTTCAAGGCCAGATATACATTTCACTATGTATCTGTGTGCTCGATTTCAGGCTTCTCCTCACGTCTCTCATCGACAGGCAGTGAAGTGTATCTTCAAGTCCCTCCTGTACTCTTCCTCTTCTTGTCTGTCCCTCAGAGCCTTTTCCGATGCAGACTTTGCTGGCTGTAGGATAGATAGGAAGAGCACTTTTGGCACTTGACAATTCATTGGCACTTCTCTTATTTCTTGGTCATCTAGGAAGCAGTACGAAGTTGCATAGTCTACCGCTGAGGCCGAGTATGTTGCTACAGCTAGTTGATGTAGTCATGTGCTCTGGATGAGATCGACCTTACGGGACTATGGGTTAGCGATAGAGAGTGTTTCACTTTTGTGTGACAATAATTCTGCTATTTGCATTGCTAAGAACCCAGTGCAACATTCTCGGACTAAGCATATTGATGTTAGATATCACTTCCTTAGAGACCATGTGGAGAAGGGGGATATCGTGCTTCAGATTGTAGAGAGAGACCATCAGATAGCCGATATCTTCACCAAGCTTTTGGATAACTCTAGGTTTGTTGTCTTGAGGAGTAAGCTTGGAGTTATGTGCCCTTACGGCTTATTGTGATGGGGAGCTGGTTTGTATATTATGTATTATATATTTTCTTTCAGTTTTTTTTCTTTCTTATGCATTTTTTGGGTATTATTGAGTAAATTCTAAAGTTATGAGTTCACTTCACTTAGATTTCTGGTATGCTTTGCATGGACCTCTTATTTTATGCTTTAAGTTGCTATCATGCTCAATTGGCTATTCTCTCTTCTCTCTAGATCGAGTTCCCTTATAGTCTTATAAGTATAGCAGGTATTGGGACCCCTAGGTAGATAAGGTCCGTGTGCACTCCTTACTTTGGGATCTAGAGGCAGCTTGGGAAAGATGAGAGCGAGTCAGAGCCATAATGTTTTCTACTGTCTTTTTTATGCTCTATAGCCATCCAGTTTGCAGGTCCTCAACTACTCTCATTCTGTATTTCTAGTTTTATTCGAGTTCATTCGAATATTACTGAGCTTAATTATGCTGATAACTCAACTAAAACCAGATTTGTGCTTAAAATTGACTCACATATTCAGGGGGAGTTTTGAGAATCTGTTTCATACATTGCATATTAGACTTTGTTTTCTACTTTATGAGCTTTTTCTATTATGCAAATGATCTATTTGTCATACTATGCACCATGTTACATTATATGAAGAAAATCACTAACCTAGATATGTCTACGTTCATTTATCTTGCTAAGCTTTCTAAAAATTACAAAATAAGCTTTAAAAGAAAATTTGATGAAACATGTTGCTTTTACTTATTAAGTCTCTTCTCTAGGGGTATTTGCTATGATTTGTGAAATTTTAGAGTTCTCTAGAGTCCCTATAGCAACTTAGGTGAAACTAGAGTGATCTATGCTTAAGTCCTTCATTCGCTTATATATGTTAAAATGAAAGCAAGAAAAATTGACTCTTTTTGTACACATTAGACTCAACACCTCGCATTCACAAGATAGCTTCCCATTGCACTTGGGATTAACTTAGAATGTGTCGTGTATGACTAAGACCATTCTCTTAAGAGTCCTTCTTGAGATGGTCGAATATGGCTTGAGTCAACTACACTTGAAAAATGCAAATAAAAAAATATAAGTGGGTAAAAAATGCAAATAATTTCAAACATTTGCACCCCATTGTGTCTTTTAAGATCTTCAAGAAAAATTTACATTAAATAAAAAATGAACTTGAAGGACCTTGTATGCACTTCTAGATTTCCCAAAGTGTTGACTAGGTTGAACTCCAGGTTCTCCAATTAATCTTTTGAGTGGCTTTACTTCTAGTTTTGAAACTAATACTAAGTGTTGCACTTGTCACATCTTGCTAAAAATAACATTTTCAAAAAGAGGCTTGATAGCAAAACTTGTTATTTGAACTTGGACATGTCTTAGTTTAGCATAATCTCAAATTGTCTAGCTTGGTGTCATATATTGTCATTTTGTTCACTTAGATAATTTTCAAAGTTTTTTATGCATATCATACAATAGGGGAGACAATACTTTCTTGATGCCTACATTGCCAAAAGGTGGAGAATTTGTAGAAAAGACATCATTGAAAGATAAAAATATAATCATTAAAAGATAAAATAGAATTGCATTTTGGATCTTATGATTTTGTTGAAAACTTAATAACTATCTTAAATCATAAGCATATTTGAGTTCTTGTGAGTTGTTATTGGTCTTTTAGAGCTTTTATGGAAAATTTGTTCTTTCTTGGTTTTTGCTCTAAAATCCTTCTTGTCAACTTGGTCATAATCTTATTTCTTCTTCCTTGAATCAAGTTTGGCTTTGCATTCCAAATGCTTCTTCTTCTCTTTCTCAAACTCAAAATTTTGTGCCTTTTGGATATTTGTCAATATACTCATCAAGGTGGAGATTGAAATACCATGTGGAGGTCTACCCATGTGTGTCATGAGTTATTGATATTGCTCAAGCTAGTAGTGATTGGGTTTGAGGGGTTTGAGGTTTAAATCCTATTTTGAAGTAATTTGAGCTCTGTTTGTTTTTTCCGATGCTACTAACCGAACGGTAGCACTAGACCGTAGAGCGTGTAAAAAATCCCGAGAGGGTGTTTTTAGGGGTTCAAGCAAACCGGTGCTACTGGTCATGTCAGCCCGGTGCTACCGACCGAGCGGTAGCACCAGCCCAAATGACCGGTGTAAAATTTCCAAAGAGGGATGTTCTGATTTTGGGATCAAGGGTGGTGCTACTGTCCTGGGGGTAGTAGCACTGGTCCTGATGAGTACGGATGATTTAAAAATTGTGATTTTGAAAGTTTAATCGTATATCTTTTTGGATATTGTTATGTGATGGGTTTTCCTTATTTTTGATGATTGTAGGACGACGGTGCTAGATCATAGTGAGGCGGAGGGTGATCGGGACTAGGCGAGGTATGCTGGAGGTCCAAACGGTTGAAGATTGCTGGAAGATGATCGGAGACGGAGTTGTGACAAGCCTAGAAGACAAGAAAAGGAAAAGATGCAAGCTAGATGCTGCATGGATTAAGGAGGGCCATTGGCTAGCGGTCTAGTTGGTAGGATAGTAGGTCTAGTTAGTGTGCTTTAAAAACAGTGTAAGAAAACCCAGTTTGTTTAGGGTTTTGGGTTTGTCTTGGCATGGCTATATGAGTGGGTCAATCCTAGCCCTTGATGGCGTACTCTAGGGTTGAGAGACTCAACCAAGGGTGGTAGATGACCCAAGAATAGTATAAATAGAGAGATAGGGGTAGCCTTCCCCCTCTTGAAGATTTTAAGGTTTTTGGTGCTCCTTTGAGTTTTGCTCACTTTGTTGTGTGGCTTTGTAAACCTTCCTTCCAGAAATACAAAACTCATTTTCTTATGCTTAATTTTCCTTACGCGTTTACATTATATCTTAAATTCTGCATTTACATTCTTTCAATTTACATTTACACAATTTGGATTTGCCTGCCCTCCTACATGCTTTTGCTTCTTGTGCTGAGGATGTTGATTGATGGATGAATCTTCTCTTAGATCATGTCGTAATCATCTAGGCAATCCATGCGTTCTTCTTGCAAGAAACTGGTTTTGTGTTTTTAAGTGAATCATTCTTCAAAATCGCGTTTATGGAGTTTTTGAGTAGTGTTCTTGCTTGCTATGACACGTGGGAGGCTATCCAAGATCATCTTGATCATCAAAACCCCACGAGCAAGTTTTAGATCAAGTTCTTCCTTCAAAGTGAAAAAGGTCAGAACTTTGATATCAATCCTTACGATTAAAGGTTGGAATGAGTTCCTGACATCCTTAGAATCACATCTACCAAGTTTTATGAGTTTTTATCCAGTCGATCAAAAGATTCATGAAAAATTGCTTTTAGAGTTCGTGCTGATTCTTCAGCTGTTCTTGAGCCCGATGCTTCCACCCATGGTGTGGTGCTACTGACCTCTCAACGATAGCACTAACCATCTATAACAGCTTGTTCATTTCACTTGCTTCTTTTGGGTACTTTTATTTGAGGGCTTATTTTAATTATTGTTTGGGAAAAATTTTGATTTGGGATTATTTACCCCCTTCTAATTGCTATCTCAATCCTCCAAATTTTTTTGGTTGCCTAATCCTCGCCTAGGCATCCAGGCGCCCTAGTGGCGACTTGCCTCACCAGGGTGCCGTGAAAATCATGAACCCAATCTTACCAGACCTAGGGCGGTAGCACTGCTCACCGATGCTACCGCTCACACCTCAGTAGCACCGGCCTTCAAAAAACAAAGAAAACTCTTCTCTGGAATATTCACACCGGCCGGCGGCCGGTCATACCGGACTTGGGGCAGTGCTACCGCCCTTACTACAGCCCTAAACCCTAAATATTTTACTCCGAACTCCAATTTAGGTGATTTTGGACTCTTTGCAAAGCTTATCAAAAGAGCTACAATTTAAACCCTTTTTTAGATTTGAGAAACCATAGATATTTTTAAATATCATAAAAACAAAGACTCTAATTTAGTCATTCAAGTCTAAAATCTGATTTCTTGAAATCCCTCACATAGACTTGATCAAGGGCATGACTATAAGCTAGAAAGTGTCAATAAGATCAAATATTGAGCCATGTGATAATAAACTCATGATCAAAATAATTTTACAAAATACATTTGTAAATTTTAATCACATGCTCCAATAACACATGCATAAGCACCAATATTTTGCAAAAAACTTATTTTGCAAACACAAAATATAAACCTATCTTATCCTTTGTGATGATCAACATATAATTAAGTTACAACCTAAGACTTCAATGCATGAACTATTTACAACACATGCAAATATCTATCTCCATGCAAAAACCAAATCAATTAAGATTCAATAAGAAACAAGTATGAGCTCCTTTATTTATAATACATACAAATACTTAGCTCATGCAAGAATCAACCAAGAGAGTGAGCTAGAGTTGTCGGGGATTGGGTAACTCCCATGAAGACCATCGTACCCCGACGGCCAATCGGCGGCTGATTATGCTTACACTTGGACGGTGTCCCCAAGGAAGACCTTCGGGTAGATCGACCTATGGGTCTGCCCCAACGGCGACCAAGCTCGTCCCCGAGCATGTGCCCCTATTTCCTGAGCGTGCCTGCTCAGAAGAGTGCGACGGATGACCAAAGCTGAAGGAAGACCTCGAGCATGATCGACAGGTGGAGCATGGCCACGAAGACGACGTGGCATTAATCACACGGCGGCTCGAAGGACCATACGGCCATGTTCTAAGCCCACTACGCCCACGCCACGGCATGGCGAAAAGCAGGGGTGACAGTTGCGCCTACGTCTGGGCACAGTAGTGGCATGTCATTCAGTTATAAATGATGTAGGACTGTAATCATCTATAAATACCCCGTTGTATGTAACATTTGGGAGAATGATTCTCTAGAGAAGAGACTATAAAAAGAGAAACACCCAAGCATATCTGTAAGAAGTAGAGAGAAAAGAGAAGGCTCGACATTACCGAGCAAGTACTCTGTAAACCATTCTTCGACAGTAGTGAAGCCATTGGACGTAGGGTCGTTATCTCCCATGCGAGAGGCCCAAACCAGAATAAAAAGACTCTTGTCTGTTGTCTCGTTTTGAACCATCCGACCATTCTCCTAGCTCGGCAGGCCCTCGGATGCTAAACCCTTTGCGGAAAAGGGGCCCTGGTTGATCCCTCATTCAACAAGTAAGCTCGGCGGGGGGCCCGTTCCCGAATCGTCGACAAGAGTGAACCGAATTGAGTTCATCAACACATGATGAAGCTCAAAATATAAGACTTGACCCCTCTTAATAGTATGACAATCTATACTAGCAACCTAGTCTCCCATCCAAACACCGAGACCAGTAAAGGATTAGAAACACATTCTTAGCCCTAACTAGTTATATCTTTGCCTCTCGCAACCACTTGGAGCTTTCACGATGACCGATCATCTTCTCTCCAAGTCGGTATCTTCATCTTGATGTTCATCAACACATGATGACGCATTTGTCCCATTTATTCATCTCGACCTTAGATTTAACCTATTTCAAATTCATTGAAAGTGTTAGTCCAAAACACATGGCTATCTCAATCATTAATGCACTCCATTAACACATAATGGATGCTCCCAAGATCCTTTGATCTTTTCTTTTGATGATTGACCACAACCTAAAGACAATTGATTGAAAAATTAATTTTGCCTTGAGTATACTAATGCAACTAATGTTTCATATACTCAAGATCTTTCAATTTGACCTAGTATCAACAAAGTGAACCATCAACACATGATTAGTTCTTTGTTAATTGAATGGCAACCAAACACAATCTAAATTGAATTTAAATTGTCATGAGTATATATTAACTACACAAGTTTCATATACCCAAGAGTCTATTTGAAAGTAATGATCCTTAATATAGAAAGATGAATTATATCAATACTATTGAGATATCAAGGTAAAGTATAAACTCTCCCTAAATATGTGCATTCATGTATATATGGAATTGAAACATTAATGCACATCTTGAGGTTTAAATAATGGTAGAGTTCATCCTTTAACTTGAATCCGAAATATGCATTAAGATATTATAAAATAAATATGAGTGCATACCTTGGGTTTTTCATTTTTCAATGTGATGGGACTAATCAAAGATATACTCAATAAATGAGTTAGTCTCATAAAAAGGATTTGTCATTAATCAACAATTAAGATTAATCAATATTATGATTATTACAAGAGTTAGTCTCAATATTAGATTTGTCATTAATACTAAAACCAAATTAAAAGAGTTTGAACTTTCACCATCCTAGAACCCGCATCACCAATTGGTAGTACTTAAGACTAGACATTACAAATTAATTAGTTAGATCTGTTCCATACCAGACTTGTAGTTGTATGTTTAGGCCCATTCAATATTGCACAAGATTAAATCCTTAAGTTGTCTTAGGCAAGACATCCACATCTCAAATGTGCTAACAACACCCTCTTTACTGTACGATCACTTGCCCGAGGGAAAACATTCTTGTTTAACCAAGACCAATGGCAATCCTACCATGGTACAATAAATTTTACAACAGTGGCTACCGGCCACGATTAACTTTTTCAACATGTGATATGAATCCCATCGTGTATCTAAACGTAGCTACGATAACCCAATGTTGATAATATGATCATATCCAATTAATAATATTCTAACCTAGGGTTAACAATGGATCTATGACATTCCAATAATAAAGGTGAGATAATGACAACTAGGTATATAGCTATTCCCAGCAAATAATCATTGTACAAAAATATCATGCAATTGCATAAAATAAATTACTTTGCAAACATAGGTTCAATATGATTAAAGATTACGACTTGCCTTGCTGATCTATTGCTGAGTCTTGATCTTCAAATTCTTCGTTCACTCCTTAGGGATCAACGTCTACACGCAATGAAGAGTGAACAACAAAATAAATATAAAATAGAGACAAATCAACTCTAAAAATCAAATAAAATTTACTAAAATAAAGACTATGATTTTATAAAAATTTAAAAATTTGAATCGCCTCAATCAGAGTCTGTATGAGAGAGAACGGATTTTTGTAATGTTAAATCACATAAAACAATATAGAAAGGATTTTCGAATTTTTAAAATTATTTTTCTAAAAAAATAAAAATCTAACCAACTGTAAAATATCAGCAATCTGAATATTAATTTACAAAAATAAATTTATATTTATTATTATTATTTCTTTTCGTTCCACTGGCACTCTCTCTTGGCTTGCTACAGTAATATCGGATACTGTAGCACCACGAGACCTGCTTGCTTCGCTGGCTCTGGAGTGCGGACAGAGGGCTCCGTTCAAACACAGCACAAGAAAGCTTCAGCATCACAGCAGTGCAAAGGAGGATGGCTTGGGCAAGCAAAGGGAACTCCGGCCGAGGGCAGCACTCCGGCGACCCGTCGCCGGCCGCTGATGGCTCAACGGTGGCAGCATGACGCGATAAACGGCAAAACAACCTTCGGGAAAATTCGAAATTCGTTGCACACGGTGAACCAATCTTGAAATCGTTTGAGGGTTACCATAACGATGATCAAAGGCACAAAGTGACGCGAACAGGTTTAGAATAGGAGGTTCAGGATGTCGAAAAGTTTGCTAGGGCCTGTTGGCTGATGTTCAGCTCACGCTCCGGACGTCACGGCGTTCCAAGCAAAGGAAGGTACAAGAGATTGGAACAACTAGAGGAAAGAGTAGAACAATGAGAGAGGATCTCAATGCTCTCTTTAAATAGGCTCAGGGTCGTTCATAGAGATAGGTACGATTGGTTTAAAAAAGAGTCCAATCTGAATAAAACTAAAAATTATCCTGAAATGGAGGGGGATTAGAATGAAAAAATCATGGGGATTGGTTGAGAATAAAGTGGCACACAAACTGGACATGAATTCGGGGGAAAATTGATATTATGCTACTCTCAAGAGTGGTGCGAGTCAAAATGCCACTCTTGTCGTTGCCTTTGTTAAAATGCCACTCTTGTCATGCCCTCCTCGCCAAAATGCCATTTTCGCATTTTTAAAATGAATTTCGTTGCTTTGTGCAGTTCTAGCCACTGAAAATTACCATCGTGCCCCCGAGCACATGTGTTAAAACTTTGTTAAACAAAACTTACATGATTAGGGCCAGCCAGATGGAGCTGATTGAAACAACCTCAAATCTTATTAAGCAGATAATGTCATTACCAGAGTTAAAACTTTGTTAAACAAAAGTAATTAATCTTTATTAATTGCATTCATCAAATAATTACATCTGAACAAAATCAAATGAAACGCATTGTATTAAAAATTTAATTAACAATTACAACGTGTGAAAATAAAAAATCTTCATCTCTGAAATTTTCTGTCGTCCAAAGCTTGAATAACCCTCAAACAATAAAATATAAATACAGAATGTATTAATAATACAAGAGAAAGAACTCGGGGGCACGATGGTAATTTCCAGTGGCTAGAACTGCACAAAGCAGCGAAATTCATTTTAAAAATGCGAAAATGGCATTTTGGCGAGGAGGGCACGACAAGAGTGGCATTTTAACAAAGACAATGACGAGAGTGGCATTTTGGCTCGCACCATTCTTGAGAGTGGCATTATATCAATTTTCCCTGAATTCGGAAGTAAAAACGTGTTGGATCAGAGGTCTAAAATCTTGGCCATGGAGGAAGAGATAGACATGGTTGGCTGGCTGCTTGCTAGAGGTTGAACACAACATATAACATGTGGGCCCTTCTTTATTAATTATTTTTGAATTTAATTAATGCTGAAAATAAAAAGGCTTTGAAACAATAGCAATAAGGTCAAAAAATTCTGGAAATATTTTTAAAATACTTTTAAATATTTCCAACTTACTGTAAAAGTGTTAGAAGTTTTCGAGTTATAATTTTGCTACAGTTAATCTTTTCGTAAAACTAAAAATAGAAAATCAATTTTATAAAATCTAGAAAATTAAGCAAAAAATTCAGAAAATTATAAATAAGTAATAAATATTATTTTGTAAATTTTGAGATGTTACAAGAGGTGTCGGACAACACCAAAGTTTGGCGACAGGGGCGGATCTATTGTTGGGGCTTCAGCCCCACCTCCGGTCGGCCAAACCCCCCCTCCCCCTAGTATCCCCAGCACAGAAAAAAGCAGAGCCATGGCGTCGCAAGTTTAGGAATTGTGGGAGGAAGAAGAAAGCAAATAAGCATACTGCCATACTGGGCTAGTGGGCCATCAAATTTAGACATAGGCTTAGTCTCACGGGCTGTCACCTCACCTGACAGTTGGTACAATACTTGGCCTCTTTCACTATAGCGTAGCACCAGGAAGATAGACAGTGCCATCTCGCGAGCGGCAGACGCACAGGATCACAGGCGATCGCGGGCGGCAGATGCACCGCCGGTGACCCAAAGTCAGATTTGAAGTTGAGGGCGCCGGGGGCTGGGTAGGTGCCAGGCTGGTAGCCAACTGAGCCGAGATTCCTGAGAAGGCGAGCGTGCGCGGCGCCAATGGGCTCAGGTGACAGCGTCGGCACCTGGACGAGCAGCCAAGCGCTGTCCAACCAGCTGTGGGCAAGGGAGTTTGCGCATGGAGTCAAATGCCTGGGTGGGGGAATGCCACCGCTGTTGAGGAGACGTGCCGGCTACTGAACACTTGTGGCCGATGGCCCGTCGCCAGTCGACAGAGGTGCTAAACCGTGGCCAAATGCCTGTGGCCAGTGGCCTGTCGCCAGTCGCAAGAGGTGAGCCAGGAGTCGATGTCTCGAGGAGATCGACAAAGGAGGAATCAGGAATGGACTCGCATCGCATTGATCGCCAGAGATTCGTCGGACGCTTGTGCTCGGTATAAACTATAGTCTAATTGTCCCAAATCCAATGCAATGCAGAACAGTAGAAGCTAATAGCCGTCGATTCTTTTTGTCTATTAATCTATTTAGTATAGAATTAACCGTTGATTGTTTTTGGTCTCTCTGAAAGTGAGAATGTCTGATTCAATTTGTTTGATTGCAGTAAACTAAGTTGCAAAAATGGTACTCAATACTAGTGCTTTCGTAAGTTTTATTTCAATTTCTATTTTTATAAGTATTCACAAATTAAAATTGCATCACTAAGTTTTATATTTTTATATATAGTTCGAATGGTCGATGATCTGTCCTCACATATTTTTGTCATTCTATCCATTAGCAAGGTACCACACTTGTTGTATTTTGATTATTCACTTTGTTTCATTTCTATTTATGTACGAATTTGAAATTTAGTTAACAATAGACCGGTAAATGTACCATTAGTATATGTGTTTTGAGTTACAATTTCGACATAGGAGTCCCCTTCTATTTTCATTCTGGATTCGCCACTGGTTGGTGATAGACCGTATCAAGTTCATAGGGCCAACTGCAGGGGCTTAAAAGGCTGTTTTCAGGGTTTGGATGATTTCGATGATATTAGAATAGATGCAACATACGCATGGTCTAGAAGCGTAAAATCAGCATCGAGGTGATACTCATCGATCCTATTGCATCTTAATTCTGCCAAGTAAGTTTTAGATTTATTGCGTTTATAGGTTTAACGCAGAGTGACTGCTATACAAGGCCACAAAGTGAGGTGAAGGGGCCTCCCCCGCGGGGGCGGCCCACGAAAGAGCGTATATGAAGAATAAATAGTGCAATATGAAGAATAGTGTGACGAAGCACACAACTCTAACTTAGTCATAGGATTTGAGTTTTGAAATACGTATCACACAACAATATTGGATGGGATACCTAAGTATTAGAAAAGTTATAGATATGTAGCCAAAAGTACTCAATTTCTAATATCACCAATATCTGAAATCATATAAAATGTTAGCCACATAATTGCGCTAGTTTAGGAACATTGTCATGCGTATGACTAGATGGTTCAGATCAAATGTAATTCTTTGAAACAGAGTTGAGTTCTGAAAAGCTATTAGGTGTGCTTACGTGATTCGTCTATTCATTCTCAGTTCGTCAAAAACGAACAAAGCAAAACCATTTTGTAGCACTATAGGTGTGCTTACATGATTTCTCAGCAATGAAGATTATCAAGACATATTTACATAATAAGATAAGTGACGATTGATTGAATGATTTCATGATTTATTATATTGAGCGAGATGTGTTTGCAAAGATAGACACGAAAGATATTTTACATCATTTTTAGAACATGAGGACTCGCAGATATCAACTATCGCCTCTTGTGAAATAATAAGTGGTACATTCCCTAAATCTTTACAAGTTACAAGTGTTACATATTGTACTTACTATATATTAAACTTTGAATATCAATCATTAGAAGAGGTTCACTTCATTCTTAAGTCCTCTCCTTTAAAAATTTCTGATTCCGCCACTGATTTCATATCCAATCAAACTTAGAAATAGGACAACATATTCTACGCACATCGTCTCCTTCAAGCACCCGTGCGGCCATGCACTTCGGCAACACACCGTCGCCTTCAAGCACTCATGCACTCAGTCAACTAGGGACCTCCGATTTAACGTGACATCTTGTAAAAAAACCCTATGCGTTGCACATTTTACAAAACACCCCATTGTCTGCCTTCTTCACCCCAAACCCTAAATCCCCCATCCATTCCACATCTTCATGCAACCATGGGCGGTGGCGGCACCATGGGCAACCGCGACTTCTCTGTACGATGCCATGAACCCGCCAACAACCTCGACTCCGTCGGCGCGCATGGCTGACGTGGATGGGGACTCGCTCCATCCACCTCCCTCCCCATCGCTCGTGCTCTTGTGGCATCAACTAGCCAGGTGATGGCCGGCATGGACCCGAAAGTGACTAAATTCCTGTCCCCGTTGCAAGGGATCTCCCCCTCCTTCAAAAGCCAGCCTAATTTTTTGTGATTGTCTTAGATACGTGTGGTTGATGTGCATTTTTTTTTCCCTTGAATTGTCGTGATTGTGTGTCTCAATTTTGTGGGAGTTTGATTAATTTTGATGTGTTTTGTTACAATACTCGAGACAAGTTTTTCTTCATATTTGTACCTTTGTGACTTGGAACCCAAAATATGGAGTTATATGTACCAACCAATTCAAAGCTTGGTAAAAAGGAAGACAGTATACTTCAACCAAAATGGATGTCCGTGGAGGCACGCAAAATTTGCAGACTGATGGCCATGCAGCATATGCTTTGTTGAATGCAGCGGATACTTGCATCCGAAAATTTTCGGACTCGGCCATCGCAGTTGGTGTAGTCGGGAGAATGCGGTAATAAAGGGTGTGTTTGGTTGGTGGGATGAGCTTGAATAGAATAGGATGATTCTGTACCATTTGATTCTATTGTTTTTGTTGAATGAAATGGTTCATCATCTTTGCAAACACATGCAAAACTTAGCTCCAAGCAATTACTTCAAATAAGAAATTGAATTAAAGTAAGTATGAGCTATTTTCTTTGCAACACATGCAAGTACATAGCTCATGCAAAAACCAAGCATGAATTCAACATTCGCAACACATGCAAAATACGAACTTTATGCAAAAGTCAACGCATACGCTTATCCCACTTGCAACACATGCAAATCAAGATGTATGCAAAAACCAAAGCACGAGCTTCACCCATTCGCAACACATGCCAAATGGTTAGCTCCATGCAAAAACCAAACGGGTTGAGCTTGAGTGAAACGCGGGTTAAGCTCACCAACACATAATGAAGCTCAAATTAGAAAACTCGACCCCTCTTAATAGTACGGCGATAAAAACTAAACTCAAAGACTAGAAAGTCCTTAGCCTATCTAGTTATACCTTCGCCGCCGCATGCAATCCCCTTTGGGGCTTTTAAGATCTTTGATCTTTTTGCATCTCCCCGGAATCGTTACCCTTCTTCTCTTCTTTGTCCATCGTCTCTTGATGAATTTCTTCTCTTCTTTTCTTCGGGATCTCCTCTTGACGCCTATCTTCACTTGATGCGTCATTGTCCCGTTTTCTCATCTCAACTATTTGGACTTAACATATCTCATTCACAACTCATAAAAATAGTTAGTCCAAGACACACAGTTGTCTCAATCATATATTCACTTCATTAACACATAATGGAAGCCTCTAATATCGATTGAGCACAACCTAAATCAAATTAAATGATATAAATGTGTCTTGAGTACACCGATGCAATTAATGCTTCATTATACTCAAGAATTATCGATTATCCTTAATCAATCCAAAAGAACGCCATCAACACATGATGAAATACTCTTTGATGATTAAAAGACAACCGACCTCAATTTAAATTTTCATTTAAATTGATATGAGTATATATTAACTACACAAGTTTTCATATACTCATGTTGATGAAAAGTAATGAGCCATAATGTGTGGACTATATGGAAATGACCATTACTCTAAGCCATCAACTATAGAATAAACCCTACATGTATATGTGCATAGATATAATTGACTTGGAGATAATATGCACATATTCAATTTTGATTACATTGGAGCATATCCTATATTACCATGAGTATACTACAACTAGGCAATTCAAATATATACTCAAGGATTTAGTTTCTATGTTTTGATCCTTATATGTGTCAATAAAGAATAGATCAATACAATGAAACCTTCAAGTTAAATGACGAACTCTCCCTAGATATGTGCATCTATGTAAATATGGAATTGAAAACATTATGCACATCTTTAGGTTTGAATAATGGTAGAGTTCATCCTTTAATCTTGAATCCAAAATATGCATTAATATATCATAAAATAAATACGAGTGCATACCTTGGATTTTCTATTTTTCAATAAGATGAGACTAAACAAAGATATACTCAATAAAAGAGTTAGTCTCATATTTGGATTTGTTAATATAATAATGGGTATTGTATCCAAGGAATGCAACAAGATATATAACATGAGCTCGAATGCATACCTTTGATATTTCCATCTTTTTCATCCAAAAGAGACTAATAAGAGTTAAGCTCAACAAAAGAGTTAGTCTCATAAAAAGATTTGTCATTAATTAACAATTTAGACTAATCAATATATGATTATCAAAAGAGTTAGTCTCAATATTAGATTTATCATTAACACTAAAACCAAATTAATGGAGCTTGAACTTTCACCATGGCGATGGCCAGCACCCAGGTGATGGCCTGCATGGAGATAGAATGGAGCCGACCCGCTGGACCTAGGGTTTATTGGATCCGGCCTCTTTTGGCCTCAAATTTTTTTGGGGATGACCCTTCGGCCTATTCACGTCTTATTAGTGAGGCTGGGTTGATGGTTCCATGGGCCAAACCGGACTAGTTGCATCCCTAGCACTGACGTCTACTCCAAGTCCACACTACTACCCTGGTCATCGTCTTCGTTGGAGTCGTCCTTAGGGGCATCGAAGAAATCAAATGTCAGGTCATCCGTGCAGTCGGTGTGCACGCGAGGGCACACTGGATGCATGCTGGGAGGCAGCTCCCCACAAGGCACCCTCGGCGACCATTTTCTTCTTTGCCTTAGCTCCCCTACTACCGATCATGGTGGAGAAAAGCTGGAGGTTCGACAAGCAGCGCAGTCTAGCAGCAACCTTGTTTGGACTAATCAAGGCTTGTCTGAATCGAACCAAGAGAGAGTTTTCTGATTCGGTTTCTTGAATCCTTTTCTGATTCTTAGTGTTGTACATTATAAGTATAAATTTCTAAGTAATCCTGAGGTTTCTAAGCAAGAAGACAAATGTAAGAGAGCAAGAAAATAAAAAAAATTCTTGTTGTGTTGTACTGTCAAAATATTTATGTAAAAAAATGTTCTAGTTGTGTTGTACTGTCAAAATATTTATGTTCGTGAGTTCTAATGCTTGATTATTTGGCATCGTACGCATGTGCTAATTCTGGTTAAAAACCAACAATTAGTATTAGAATGAGATTCTAATCTTGGTGTCGCACTTGCTTCGGGGGAGGCAACCATTGCTATATCTCGGGGTAGACTATTATCATTGAGCGATGAGGTATTGAGTGGGATCTGACAGGTCATCGAGAGCGATTGTAGTGGTGGATGTATCTCCAAGACGAGGAGAAGATGATGATGTAGTGAGCCATCATCGAGGTATGCATTGTGCAAAATGTGTGGTGTACGTGTGTATGTGCATTAGGTCATTGTGTTAGTGTCCCATATGTGCGTGAGTATTTGTGAGTGTGTGTCCAAGTGCTTGTGTGTGTAAAGATTTTATTTGAGTTTCCATGCCATCGAAGCTGTATCATGGGTAGGGAGAAATGGTGTAAGGAGATGTTGTACAATAATCAGAGGTAAAGAGGGTGACAACGATGGCATGAAGACCATCATTGCAAGAAGAGCTGAGATTGCCAAGACCGAGTCACCGACAAGTTATGTCACTAGCAACAAAAAGGCGGCGGCTAAGATGTGGCAGAGAAGGGTGAAGGAGGTGTGTCTCTCTGATATCTACTATTGAAGAGCGTCGTCGACAACCGATGTGAAAAGATGGCAATGGTGGTCATCTGCATACTATTGAAGGGTGTCGTCGACAACCGATGTGAAAAGATAGCAATGGTGGTCATCTGCATGTCTCGTCTAAAAGGCGGCCAAAGATACATGTTCTTGTGTTAGTTGTGTCCACGAGATATTGTGTATGATCACGTGAATTCTTGTGCGAGTTGTGTTGACAAGATAAATGTGTGTGAGTTCTTTCAGAGATGTTGTACGTATCAAAAGAGATTATGTTGTATGAGAAAATCAAAAGGAAACCGCTACATGCGCCAAGAGTTGGGATATTGAGAAGATGTATTCTCCGTCCTAAGTTGGGGTTATAGGAGGTGTGTTTAGAACGTGTTAGGGTAGATGCACAACATAAAACTAGAGACAAAGATTTAACGTGGAAAAACCCTTGCAGGAAAAAACCACGGAAAACAATGCACTATTTCGCTTCAAGATTATAAGTACAGAGGGTTGGCTTATATAGCCAAAGAGTCCTAGTTGAAGAAGACTTGACTCCTAACAAATTATGGATAGAATCAAAAGATATGGTAAGTTGAGATATTGAGTTATCTCCAACAAACCTCCCCTTAACTCAAAATCTATAACGAAATTGTTTTCGGAAAACCCTAAAAGGTAATTAAGCACGAAGAATACAAGTGCGTTAAAAGTCCAAAGGACTACTGAACGAGGAAGATTGGAACAGTCAAGCCAAACACTTATAGTTAGGGGTGGCAACGGGGCTATTCCCCGCCGGGGAGTGCCTCCCCGTCCCCGCGATCCAAAATTTTCCCCGTCCCCGTCTCCGTTCCCCGTCTCGGGGGAGAAAATCCCCCCGTCCCCATCGCCGTTCGGGTATCGGGGCCCCGTCGGGGACCCATCCCCGCGAAAATTTCACACAAGAGAAGAGCTCTTATAGCCATTTTAACTCTAAAATCATATCAACAGACAAGGAAAAAAAGAATGCATGCATTCATTGAAGATTATGTTGTCCCGTTTATGAAAATGTGAATATGATGGGCTAGAGAATATGTTTGCAATCTAATAACTAAATTGGACTAAACTAAATTTGGATCCCCAGCCGAGTCCCCGCGGGGAAAAAATTCCCCGTCCCCATCCCTGCCATCCCCGACGGGGGAATAATTTTCCCCATTTCCATCCCCGCGGGGGATGATTTCTTCCCATACCCGTCCTCTAATAGAGGAATTCCCCGCCGAGGATTGGGGAACGGGTCCCCATTGCCACCCCTACTTATAGTGCGAAAAATCACCATGTGTATAAAAGACTAGAGCAGTCTTGTCCAAATGCTTCTGATGAAACAAGATTGAGCAAACCACTAGTAGGTTGAGAGAAAAACTGGAACAGTAATCTAATACAGTTATAATAAAACAGACGAAAAAATCTGGGCCTTCAATAATTCATAACCCCAGTAAAGTCTAAGTCTGTGCAACTGACCTTCTGAAACAAACGTTCAATCGACAAATGGCATAAACCAGACATCACCTGTGGTGCTTGGTAGATAGCGAAGAACACATAAGATGGATTTTTGACATGCTCCATCTGAAACATAAAATTCAGTAAACTACCTACTGAAAATCCATAACATGTTGTAGCTGCTAAAAAAATGTCAATATGAAGAAAACTCTCGTGCCATCAATAGAGTATAAATTGCAGTAGACCCCTCATATCAGGCAAAGACAACAAAAAAGAATGTTGTAGTATCCCCACAGAAATAACTCTTTCTTGCACTTCAAACCTTCATATCAAACTGACATTAGACCAAAACCTTCACTAGAAAAAACTCTGAAAAGTATAATGCTACCATCAAGGTGTAATCAAATTACAAATAAACGGTGAATAAAATAGAATTTTTTACTCTTCTAGCCGAATATGAAATTTTTTTTACAGATTTAGCCGTTGGACGCATGAAATTTCAAAATTAGCCCCTGAACAGTAAAATTCCGCGCATCCATTCCGCAGAATTATTTTTAAAATTTTTTGAACGATTTTCCGCGGATCCAGTCGGTGGAATAATTTTTTATTATTTTTTCCCCACAATTCCGCGAATCCAGTCGGCGGAATAATTTTTTATTATTTTTTCCACGCAATTCCGCGGATCCAGTCAGCGGAATATTTTTTTAATATTCCGCGGATCTGAACCGCGGATTAATTTTTTTTAATTTATTTTAATTTTCCACGGATCTGAAGCATGGAATATTTTTGCGGTTTTTTTGGCGGATCAGAACCGTGGCGCGGTTTTTTTTCGACGCGGGGCCCACGGCCGAATTCCACGAATCAGAACCGCGGGATTCCATCGGCGCCACGCGTCGCCGCCGCGAGGTAGGCCGCGCGCGCAGGCACATCATGGGCGGGCACGTGGCCTTGGTGGCGCTGGTGGAGTGCACATGTCGGTTTGGAAAAAAAAAAGAGGAGGGGCTAGGGGCATCGGTGCACGTGTCGTTGGAAAAAAATAGAGGGGCCGGGCCGGGGAGGAGGCTGGGCAAAAACAGCAGTGCAACTAGAAAGAAAAGAAAGAGGGTCCGGATGAAAAAATTGACGTGTGGAAAAACGCCATGTTGTCTGCGCCGAAAGCAGGGAAACTGTTTGATGCATATGTGTGACTATAAATTCTCATCTGTTCCAATAGGTTTCGTTCAACGGCAGAAGAAATTCAGCTGAAGAGTGAGAGAGATCGAGTGCAGAAGAGAGGAGAGTGAGGAAAACAGAGAGGAAAAAGAGGTGGACAAGGAGATTTTGAAGTGTATTTCGAGAGAAATTTATGCTATATTCATATTTTGTACAAATTTATATCTTCGATGATTTATTCATGGTTCATATTTTACTACAGTTGGTCTGAAAGCATTTTTTCTGATTACTATCTGGGAAGATTATTTTGAAAGTTACTCCGGCTGTCGCAATCATCAGTTGAACTTCAGAAAGGTTAGTGTAAATATTACTACATTGAAATACGGTAGTGGTTCATGATCAGTAGAAATAATTGTAGTAAATGTATAACGGTAGAAGATGAAATGACAGTACTAGTTGTAAAAAATGTTATATGTTTGGGGTGATATGTTAGCGCAATTAGTAGTATAATGGTAAAACTACATGCAATGAACACATTAGTTAATTAGCTGTAAATAAAATAAACACATGTAGATAATGGCTCCATGTTATTTAAATATTAGCGTTGTAATGGTATATTTTTTCTTATAATGTTAGTCGGCGCGTTAAATAAATTCATTTCCTGTCTCATATTACTGGATGCACATGCTTTCGCAGTATATATGAACAGCCTTAGAGTTGTTACTGAAATGCTCGTAGTACTTTTCATTCCTAACGAGATGCTTGTCTTCTAGTCTATGGAACCAGAACTATATTAGTAAGTAGTAGTAATGCACAATAGTTAAGACCTCTCGGAAGTTTTTAGCTGTATCTGCTGCTCTACAGTTTTTTTGTTGTTTAGCCAATGTTTGGTATTGAGTTAGCCATTTAGGATTGATCAGATGTCATAAAAAAACTACAAGGGGATGATGCATTTCTATTACTGAATTTTGTAACTCTTATTAATGGACGCGGGATGTGATGCTTTTGTAACGACATGTCCTAAGCCACTAAGTATTGAAATCTTTTTGTTAGACCATTTGTTTTGAAACCTAGTAGCTTTCATTTTTAACCGGTTTAGGACGAAACTAGTTAGAAGCACTAGGAAATATCATAGATATGCCACATTTTCAGGATTAGTACATGGAGTAGCACATGGAATGATAATTTCGGTGCAAAAAGTCGTACATGAAATGATGGTAGTAATTGAGTAGTAAATGAATTCAGGATGTACGGTAGTATTTCTATGATATTGCAGTACGAATAATTTAATATTTAGTGTAGTATTTCTATGATATTAATAAAATTGCAGGATGAATGGTTTAATTTTTAGTGTAGTATATCTATGATATTGATGGAATGTTAGTTCGGCGTAACGAAATTGCTGAAGTATCCGAAAAGCCCGATTTATTCCTAGCCGGCTTTTGCTGCTTAGGCCTTACGTAGTAAGGTAATGAAATGATGCTTGACCAGGCCCGTTGTTGTAAAAAGGACTAGGGGGCCATCTTGCATATTTTTACATTGTGAAATGAATAAATATGTTCCTCAGGTAGGAATTTTTTTTGGGCTGACATTCTGCTCGAGGTGAAGTATCCGAAGAAATACTGGAATAACACTATTAGTAGTAAAAAAAGTTAGTGCCATTCAGCAGTACAAAATATGGTAGCACTACTAACATCATTTGTATGTAAAATTATGGTGTTAGGCGTAAAATTTGTTGGACAATTAAAAAATTGCATTGTGAATAGTTAAATATTTAGTGTAGTATTTGTATGATATGAATGGAATATTACGTCGGGTTCGGAATCTTTAGGAATTTAGTGTAGTATTTATATGATATTAATAGAATAAATAACAGTGCATAATTTCTATAACAATACCACATGGAAATGATGTTTACGCACTTGCTAAATTAATACTGATTATGGATCTGGCAAATCGTACGTTAGTGTTTAATGCGCGTGTTTGCGTCTTTCTCTATGGTAGGTATTTAATGGCAGAAATTCAAGATTTGTGTGTGTTTTATGGTGACGGCGTTATTCGAGAGGGTCCATATGGGGTGGACCTTTCGAACTGTGAAAAGAAAGTGATCCGGACTCCGGGTCTAATGGAGATGAGTCTCACCGCCCTCCGCACGTGCGTGCAAGGCGCATTTGATCGGGAGACTGCTCGAAAGAAGCTCATAATCAAGGCGGTACATGCTAGATTCGCGGAAGGTTCCTCGAATTACATGTGGGTTCTATGCAAGATCGTGGGAGGCACAATGTGGCGCGAATACATGCAAATTGTGATGAACCTCGAAGCGTTAATACACCGTCGGCCGATGGTGTATGTGCGCTTCCTGGACAGAGGCCAAACCTCTAGTCCCCTCGGTGGAGGCGACGTCGACGTCGAAGCTTCCTCTGGGGCTATCGGTGAGGACATTGGTCCGGATGACTTTCACGTGAATGAAGACATTGGGTGGTGGTGGTCCGCTCGCATTGACTACCACGAGCACCTGGAAGCTATGACGGACGAAGCAATGTCCGATGAAGATGAGGAAGTCGACTCGGATAGCAGCGGAGATGACGATGCAGCTCCAGTCGGTGGCATTGTGTCCACTGATGTGGAGTACGTGTCTTCTCGATTGGACGACATGGCGGTGACGTCTCTCATGCTGCCAGACGAAGCCGGCAATGAGTGGGCCTTCGATCAAGACACTCTGCTGGTAGGGCAATGCTTCCCTACAAAGGGTGCCGCCCAGCAGGCAATTGCTAGATATGCGGTAAACATCAGCCGCACCTACCGGGTGTACAGGTCGAACCAGGAGACCTACATTGTGAAGTGTATGGATCCTGAGTGTCCCGATAAGATCCGTGCCCAAAAGTTCAAGGGCACGAGTTCGGGCTTCAGGATAACCGTCTGACGGACCACACATGTGATTCTTGAGCAGCTGCGAGAAGCACAGAAATGTCACGTCCTCATATGTGGCGACGATTTCTCACTTGGTCACGGCGGGCGTGTCGTTTCACCGAAGATATTGATGGCCGATGTGGTCAACACGGTGGGATATCCTGTTAGCTACGCCAAGGTGTGGCGAGCGAAGAAGAAAGTTATAGAGATGATGTACGGCACGTATGAAGAGGGGTACAACCTTGTCCCTCGCATGCTTCACCAGATTGCTGAAGCCAATCCTAGGACGTACATCAACAAGATGGATAGGCCACACCCCACGAAGGGTCCCAACACTTTCATTCTCGACCGTGTGTTTTGGGCATTCGGGCCAGCCATTTGGGGCTTCATGTACTGCCAGCCTGTGCTGACCATGGATGGCACTTTCCTATCCGGCAGGTACAGGGGCACCATACTCATGGCGGTCGCAGCGGACGCCAATGACCAGCTACTCCCGGTGGCCTATGCAATTGTGGAAAGCGAGAACACGGAGAGCTGGTTGTGGTTCCTAGCAAATGTGAAGCAAGCTGTTGTCTAGGACCGCCCGACGTATACCTCATCACAGACGAGCATCTTTGGGTTAATGTTCGCCATCAGCACCATGCAAGGAGGGACACAACCATCATACCAGTGGAATGATGTCGACAATCGCTGGTGCATGAGACATCTTGCTGCGAACCTGCATAGGAGGTTCCGCAGCAAGGAAATCATGAAGACATTCAAGAGACTCTGCATGCAAAACCAGAGGCGGAAGTTCGAGGCCATATGGAGAGTGCTCGATGAGAGACCGCGAAACATACGACCTTGATCCACGGAGGGCAGTGAACAACTTCTCGCAGTGGGTGCAGTTGCATGCTCTAGAGCTAGAGAAGTGGTCCCTGTTGCATGACACCGATGGCACAAGGTACGGCATAATGACAACTAACATGTCGGAGGTTTACAACGGTATTCTGAAGGGTGTTCGGTCCCTCCCAATCAGTGCCATCATGGAGGAGACCTGGAATAGGACCGTTGGGTACTTTGTGAACAGGGGGATGAATGCAAAGAGGCATCTAGATGAGGGAAAGCAGTTCTCCGAACGTATGCACGCATACATGGAGAAGAAAATAGAGAAGGCTCGCTCCCACGACGCTCGCACCATGGATGGAGTCAGGCGAAAGTTTGAAATCCATCTACGGGAGAAGTCCATGGATGGCCATTGCAGAGGCTACCGTAAGCAAGTGTGCACGATAAGGGATGTGGCCACATGCACATGCAACAAGCCACTACTGTTGCACAAGCCATGCTCACATGTATATGCGGCATGCGCGGTTCTCCGTCAGTCCACCGTGGCGTACATCTCGGAGTACTTCGACGCCGACCATCTGTTCGCGACATGGAGTTCGGAGTTCAACTCCTACGGCTTGGACATGCATTACAGGGAGCTGTAGCCAGGGCAAGTCACTTGGTGTCAGAATGACGCTTTGAAGCAGAGCGGCCGTGGACGGTGGCAGTCAGGTGAATCCGTAACGATATGGATGCAAGTCAGCAGGGAGACGGACGAGCTACACGAAAGTACCGTATATGTAGGACAGTGGGGCATACAATGAAGAACTGCTCTAATAGGGCCGGCTCGTCGTCCCATCTGTAGTGGTCGTGAGAATGTGCCTTCATGCAAATTTTTCTGTGTGAGTAGTACCTTCTTTTAATTTTTGGTTTTCTGTGCAACTAATGCAATACCATGTATCGTGCTACTCCGTGTTACCTAATGTCAGTCGTCAAATGCTAATGCTATGCATTATTATATCATCTAATGTTATTTGTTATGTTACCTATAATTTCATTTTCAATGTGCGGTTAATACGTTCATGTGATTTCATAAATTTGTTATGTAATATCATATATTGTGCTAATGTTAAGTCGCCACATTTTATTTGTTCACATTTCATGTCATATTAATTTTTTATCTTAACTATATTAATTTTTGTTTATTTTTCCCCTTCTCGCAGGATATGGCTGCCCACTCGCAGACTTTGCTTGACCCGTACTACGATGCCAAGCATCGTAGCAGGCTTTGGCCTACAGGTGTCGTGCCACCGCCTTTGGTTCTCCGAGCACCGAAGGTGCATTGGCGCTTAGACGAGCGATGCGAGCCCACTCTCTTCGAGTGCAGGCTCGCGCCATGGCCCGGATGATGGACATCGGGCAATCCTTCACTTCTGACGGTGCTATCTTCTCGCGCTTGTTGATCCTTGGAGGCGGAGACCCACACATTCCACTTCGGTGGGGAGATGACCATCACACCGCGGACGTTTACAGTACATTACCGGCTTGCCTGTCGAGGGCTTGCCGATAGTTCCGCCACCGAGGAGGCTGACCGAAGATACGGTTGCAACACGGGTTTGGTGATCCGGTCCTAAGCCAGTCTGAGGGTTCATTGTCGGGCTTCCGCCGCTACATGCGCTACCCCGATGATGCTCCTGAGCACGTGGTGAGGAATCACCTTGTCGCGTACCTGCTTTTTCTGTTTGGCTGGGTGTTGTTCCCTACATCACAAGGAGATTATGTCAACCCCAGCTACATCCACATAGCAGAGGCTTTGGCCGACACCCACCTCGGCGAGGTCCCTTAGTTTAGTTTTGGATCAGCAGTACTCTGTTCCACATATAGGGGACTGTGCGCAGCTTCCATGAAGACAATGGGGAGCTGTTCTTGCGATTTGCTACCGTTGCTCGAGATCTGGTCTTGGGAGCACTTCCTGTGGGCGCCAGTGCCGGAAGAGATTCACCCGTATCCGTTAGAGGATATTTACTACAGGGGACATCTTGATGACGCTCCCACCATGGGTTTACGGTGGACAACTGCCTACTTGGGATGGGCTAGGGATAGGCCTCGCAGGGTCTACACTGAGTTTCATGACCAATTTGAGACCCTGCACGAGTATGAGATCATATGGCAACCCTGGACTCCTGATGTGTTGCTTGCTACAACACCACATGGAGTTTCACATCAGTGTGTTCAGGACAGTGCGTACTGGTTGATGACGTGTCACCTCGTGTTCTGCCATATGGTAGAGGCGTACTGCCTAGGTAGGGTCATGCGCCAATTTGAACTCCACTAGGAAATCCCTCCTCTAGTTGGCCGGCCTTTACCAAGAAAAGTGCATATGTAAGTTTATTTCATAAGTACGAACAGTTATTTGTAATTATAATTTATAACCTACAATTTTCATTCTCGTAGGCAATCTCGGAAGGGCCAAAGGAGCGATGATTGGCGTGAGACATAGTTACCGTGGACGACTGCATGGGAGCAGTCCGCCACGGAGCAGGTTGTAGTGGAGCCTCGGCCTTACGACCTTGACTCCTACGTCGCATATTTGCAGTGGTACGTGCCTCGTACGCGTGCACGACTTACTAGAGCACCTCCCACAAGGCTTGAGGAGGTCTCGCACGAGGAGCGGTTAGCACTCGACCACCCTGTACACCGCGCGGCACGACAGGATGATGCGGTACGGAGATATGTTATATTAATAGCACACATTTGTTGTACTAACCATGTTTTTGTGTAGTTCGAACGTGCCACCTGCATCGTCGAGGAGGGTTCCGCTACACTACAACGTGGTGGCGACATCACTGTGGCCGAGCTGCTGGCGGTTGTGCGTTCTATGGTGGACGATGCCAAGGGCATCGTCAAGTCATTTACATGCGGTCGCCACAGTGATGTCCTCAGCAGCCAGCACCTTGCACATGCGGCCGTACAGGGTGCTGAGCGAGTCGATCGTCCGAGCCACAATGATGTCCCCAGCAGCCAGCACCCTGCAATGAGCCGGCACAGTCATCTCCCGCGCCGTCACGTCGGAGCTTGCTCGGGTCACACGATCTTCTTCCTCTCGGCAGGTACGACACGAACATTTAGTTGTCATACTTTCAATTAATCACGTAATGTGACTTATTTGGTAATGCCATCTCCTTTTACAGCGCGAGCGCGGCGATCAATCTCACCTGCCCTCATCGTCTAGGCCGTCATCGTCTAGGCCTTCATCGTCCACGCAGGCGCCACGTGAGGTACTTTACCTTCGACTGAAGTTATTATCTACTATCGAATATAATTTTCTAGGAGGTACCTAACATTTTCTTTCGTATCACGTTCTTCTGCAGTACACACGGAGGGATCAAACGCTTCTTCCACCGTCGACGGATGATGACGTACATACACCGACCGACGTGGACACCCCCTCCCAGGAATTGCCAGCAGAGAGTTATCGTTGGGGTGCGTTAGCACCGCCACGCCTACCGCAGCACCCACCTGAGTTGGGTTGGTTTGCGCCTGGCCAGGTATGTTTGTGCAACCCAAGTTATTCTCAACACAACGCCATGCTAAAAGTACGTGTGCGCAGGTTTCCAGGGACGAGTTTTCTCAGTGGGCACAGCCGTATACGACACCGCAAGCAGCATCGGTAGGTGTTTCGCGTAATTTCTGTGCACTCCTTTTTCACTACGGTACTGACAGTGCAATCCAATGCAGCCTCCAGGGTGGGTGGGGGACATGTTGAGTGAGTAAAACCTGGGTCGTAGCCAGATTGGTGACCCCCCTCACGTGACAGAAGACACACAGTACTACTTGCGCACCACGACGAACGAGCCTGACCGGTTTACGTTCCCAGAACACTAACTCCGTCATCAGCGAAGGCGGTGATCGCATTAGAGTTGCGGGTGTAATGGGGATATTTGGCTGGTATGGGTGTTCTATGGTTTGTGACTTTGTGTCTTGAGGGATTTGGAGGGAAAAGTGGTTCCAGGTTTTGGAGGGAAACTGTCAGTTTTCGGGTTGATCTGTTCTTGTTGTTTGGGTTGATCTGTTCTTGTTGTTCTCCTGTATGAATGGCTTTGTGATAATTGTATATTGTCCTCTTGTAGTCAATTAGAGCACGAGAAATCAATTTTTGGTTTAGCCATTCAAAAGTTATGCTTGTTTTAATATTGATTGTCCAAAAGAAGTGAAGGTGCATGTAACCTCTATTCATTTCGAATCTGCGAATTATTGAAGTATCTCCTGTATCAATGGCTTTGTGATAATTGTAGATTGTCCTCTTGTGGTAAATTAGAGCACAAGAAATCAATTTTTCGTTTATCCATTCAAAAGTTATGCTCGTTCTAATACGGCTGTAACAATATTATTATTTAGGGTGTTTATGCTAACAGATTTTATATGATAAGCAAGCTGTATTTTTTATATTTTTCTATAATTTGGTTGTCCATATGCTAAGGTATGTTTCTGGACCAATTTCCCCAAAATTTGTGTTTAGACGAGTTGTTGTACGCGCCGCTGAAAAGGCTTAAGTGTTATCGAATCTACGCAGTTTGTGGTCATTTAGGGTATTTGTTGTGAATGGATTCAGATGCGAAGCAAGTTATAAATAAAATATTTTTATAGAATATGGTAGTATATATGCCAAAGTGTGTTCCAAAGCCGGTCGCACCAACATGTACATTTAGACGAGTAATTGTACAGGCCGCTGAATAGGTTTAGTTAGTTTAGTTTTCTGCGCGACTAGTTTACGAAGGGTGTTTGCGGAAGCAGATCAAATCCTAAAAAGAATATTATTTCATATTATGGTAGTTCTTATTATGGAGTATGTTTTTTGGCTATTCCCTCAGTATTTGGCATTTAGATGCGATACTTTACAGGCGGCCGAAAAGGCTTAAACAAGTAAAAATGCAGCGTGTCTCTATTTGCTTCTACTGTAACATCAGAACGTATGCACTTCCTCTATAAATAGGCTTTCATACCACCTCCGCTACCACATATCCTCGTCTTCATCCCGTTCCTTGCCTCGAAAGGCTATGTCTCAAACGGTGAGCTCTGGAAATTGGAGGGCTCGTGCGCTTGCCAATGCAAGGCAGGTCGAATGTCCTAACTGCCATGTGCAAACTAATGTGTTCTACGCCAACACTCAGGAAAATAACGGGCGAGTGTTCTACAAATGCCCTTTTTTCTCTGTAAGTGAAAAGCTAGTTTGATTCCTTCTTGTACACACTATTTCTTCTATTCGAGAAGTGTAGTTGTTCTGAGAGATCTCCTTTCTTCACATGGTCTAAAAGCTTGTTCACCTCATCACGTAGACTGCAGGGTGCCAATATTTCTAGTGGGCGGACACCATGGACACCTCGACGGAGCGTCATACAACCATTGTACCACAGAGGATGCAGCCTTCTATGGAGGAGAGGATGGACCCTATGCTTAAGCAGAGGCTGAACATGTTGATGTTTAAGATGGAGCGTATTTTAGATCATATCAAATGGTTAGAAAAGATTATGACTGTGGCTGTCCTTCTTGTATTGTACTTATTCTTGCGAAGTAGTTCATTTCCTATAGAGGGGGCAGAGTTGGTCAGGGATTTCTTTCAAAGTGGTTTCCAGATATTATATTTTCATGTATTAACTTATGTACGCTTCGATTACCTCCCATCACTTTTGGCTTTGTCGTCCTGATGTAACTTACGTATTATGTAATTACCTCCTCGTAGTACCAATGTTACCTCGAACCCATCTTTCTCAAAAGCAATCACCACACTGAAATTTTATTATTTTCTACAAGCTTTTAGATTTCATATCCCGTTCCTCTTCTTAGGACCACATATGGTGCTAACCAAATCCAAGTCATCAGCAACAATTCTATTGCTTCGACTACAAGAGAAATGTACAAATCCATTCTCCGTTGGTTGTATACCCCAATAAATCAAAGAACTAACAAGAAAGCATTCTTCAAAAATATTTTTCACCATCAAACCATGAAGCACTTCATAAACATTACCAATTTGTCGATGTGACAGCACAGACTAATTTGACAACACTCTGCCGACCTCAGAGCAAAGTGACAATACCCTGCCTGCCACCGCTTTTTTCGACTGAAACGACAACACGCTGCAACCCGCTTTTTCAGACTGAAACGACAACACGCACTTTACCATGACTAGTCCGCGTAGAAGACAAGGAAAAGGTCCACCTGTCACTATTGCAGCACAAAGTTCAAGACGACGTGCAACCACCACGGAAGGAGGGCTTGCTCCTAACTATGGCGATGACGATGATGACGACGACTTCGTGTCACCTCCACCTCGACGTTCAAGCACTACTAGAACTGGCAGTTCTACGAACAATACAAGAGGACATTCGGCCAGCGCTGAAGGAGGGCTTGCTCCTAACTATGGCGATGACGATGACGACGACGACTTCGTGTCACCTCCACCTCGACGTTCAAGCACTACTAGAACTGGCCGTTCTACGAACAATACAGGAGGACGTCTGGCCAGCGCTGAAGGAGGGCTTGCTCCTAACTATGGCGATGACGATGATGAAGACAACTTCGTGTCACCTCCACCTCGACGTTCAAGCACTACCAGAGCTGGCCGTTCTACAAACAATACAAGAGGACGTTCGACCAGCGCTGAAGGAGGGTTTGCTTCTAACTATGGCGATGAAGATGATGACGATGACTTCGTGTCACCTCCACCTCGACGTTCAAGCACTACTAGAATTGGTCGTCCCACGAACAATACAAGAGGCCTATTCCGACAACCATGGCCATAAAATGTATGGTTTTCTGACTTAGTCCTTCACTGCAGGCATGTACCCTATGTTGTATCCCACTTTTATGAATTCCCTAAGGCATGCATGGAGTTCACTTGCCATGCTATTATAGTGGCCACGATTTCTCAGATCAGAAGTTACAGCGGAAAATAAAGTAGACAACAATCTTCATTAAGACATAAAACTAGGATGCGAAAATAATGGTTACAACTTAACGTCTACTGAGTGGATCGAGGCCACTTCCCCTTCGCCCATGCCTCCGGTGGGGCTTCTCTGGCACGACGTGCCCTCTCTCGTTTCCTCTCTCTCTCGGCCTCCTTCTCCTCCGCTTCCCTTCGACATGCTTCCTCGCGTGCGGTGTCACGCTGCGCTTGAAATTGCCGCCTGAACTCCTCTTGCCGGTTGGCTTCATCAAGTAGCCTTTGGTCCTCGGGGTTGATCTCCTCGTCATAACACTTCTCAAATTCACATAGTGGCGGAGGCGACTGCATGAAATATAAATTAGCAATGTTTCAATTATAAATATTACGAAACAAATATGATTGTTACCAATTGGCGATTCTTCAGACTCTTCTCCGGCGGGTCGAATTCGTAGTTGCGGCACATCCAATACCTCCTCTTCCAAGTTGGAATTTCCCAAGAATAGACAAGCCTGCAAGCATCTCCGCACAGGCACATCGGTGGGACAACTCTGAAAGGTACGAAGAGGTCCTGGTACGCGATGTTGCGCGGCCACTCCGAAACACCTCCCTCTTCTTTCGCCTTCCCCTTTCCCTTTCCACTCACACGCTTCAGCATTTTTTCCTCTTCTCCGTCGTTTCTCTCTTCTTTTCTTCCTTCCTCTCTCTCTTTCTACTCTTCTTTGGTTGGATGATTGAAGAATGGGATGATTGAACACACTGTCGGACGATTGCTTAAATAGAGGGAAGAGCTGCTGTCGCCATATGGATACGTGTAAAGGTAGTGTGTTGCCAATGCTCAGGAGAGGAGTTGCACCTCACCAATGTCAAGTCAGCCCCGCCACGCGTCTTTGTCTGAAGGGGTGACGTGCCCGTCAGAATGGGGGGGGCTGGCTACGTGTCAAGCTAGTTTGTTGTCAAATCGTTCTGAAAAGGCTAGTGTGTTGTCAAATCGTTTTGAGAAGGCTAGTGTGTTGTCAAATCATTCTGAAAAGGATAGTGTGTTGTCAAATTATTCTGAAAAGGCTAGTGTGTTGTCAAAACGTTCTGAAAAAGCTAGTGTGTTGTCCAATGCTCAGGAGAGGAGCTGCACCTCCCCAATGCCCGTTGCGCAACTTTGAGATTCCCCATCACATCTGTCGCTTCACCACCGAAAGCACCGACAGCATCTTCGGCTGCCCCCTGTTATCGCTATATGGGGGGTTGGCCACTTGGTGGTATGAAGGGGGGACGTGCCCCTCTGACGGGAGGGCATGGCGACATGCCCGTCAGGATGGGGGGCCCGGCCACATGCTGGTACGAAGGGGGCGGGGGCTGTCCACGTGCTGGTACGAAGGGGGCCTAGGGTTCACGAGCACGCACGAAGACAAGGTGGACGTGCCTAGAAAAGGACTCTCGGACAGGAGAGGCCAAACCACCACTGTTTCTCGAGAGGCTTCCCCGTAATCCTTCCACATATCGAAGAGCTTCCATGGCCTATCCCTCGAGCTCAAGTGTGTCTGCCAAGAAAAACCCGACGATAGGGCTCCCGTTGATAGAATGCCCGAGATGCAATTCCATAATCTTTGAGGGCATGTCACAAACTGCCCCAGACCAATTTCGATTCTTCTTCAGGTGCACGAAAAACAATGAGGTCAGTTCTCTATCCTTTTGAGTTATTACCATGTGTTCCCACTAACCCTGCATTCCTTCCGTGAAATCACCAGGCATTAGGTCCCAACAGCTGTAGTTTCTGAGCTTGGGAAGAGGAGTACTGAACACAACTCCACATTTCGAGAACCATTATGCCAAGTCAGGTCCAGGCAAAGCCACTTGCTCTGCGGGCACCTTCCCCCCCGCCGCACCTAGACCCTGAGTACACCGCGAACAATGGATGCGATGAACCGCAATGCCTATGCTCCTACCACTACCCAGCAGGTCTATCCATGGAAGTGTGTGAGGCGCGGCAGAGGCGCCTCAAAAATGTCAAGGAGCGCGGCCTCGTAGCTAATCCCGAATATAAAACGACGGTGGAATGTTCGTTTCCTTCCTGCGGATGTCTATGCCACTTTGTCCATCTTTATTAGTGTTAATTTCCTTCGATCTTGAATTGTCGTTGCATTTCCTTGTAACCTATGTTGTCCGTTACATTAAATAAAGTTCGAACCAGGATGTTAAAATCTTTCATGGCTTCCTTCTTATGCATGGCATACTTCAACTTGAATCTGAACTTGATATCATTTAGGGTGTTTGTCTAGACAAGATTTACATGCAAATCTAGTTCTAAATGCAATTTTTTCCGAATTATGCTAGTACATATCTTGAAGAATGATTCTGGGCTATTACCTCAACATTTTCCATTTACAAGTGACATTTTACTGGCTCCCCAAAAGGCTTAAATGATCAAGCAGTGCACATCCTACAATTTGTCTGGAAATATCTGGAAATACGCGAAAGTTTTGTGCATTTCTGTGAATACGTCGAGTATGTTATACAAAGTACAAAAAATTCCTCTTTTTCCACATAATTTGTCAGTTAATATTTTTCCTGCAAATTTTCGCAAATTCGTTTTCTTCTACTATTTCTGCAAACTTGAACAAAACTGATTACCGTTTCTGCAAACTAAAACAAAAGCGACCGTTTCTGGAAACATCAGGTTCAATTTCGCTATCTCAGTTGTAGAAATTGAACTGAGGTGGCGAAATTGGTCCAATTTCGCCATGTGAGTTGGAAAATACCCGATTTCGATTTTTCAATTAGCGAAATACGTCAATTTCGATATTTCAAAATTCGAAACCATGCATTTCGCCATGTCAATTTTCAAATCTGAATTTCTTGAACAAAAAAATTACTGATAAAAATTTTTCTATATCACTGAAAAATTAGATTTCTTTTGAATTTATTCAACCCTAGTTTGAGAGGTAAAATTCTAATAATTATAAAAATAACTCCGAGTTCTATTTGCCGTCTGACCGGAAAAAGAAACCGACAACAAAAACCGCGCACACATAAAAACCGGGAAAAAAACTGGCGAAAAAATAACGGAAATTATTCCGCGGATCACGTCAGCGGAAAATTAAAAAAAATAAAAAACAAATCATTCCGCTGACCAGTGGTGCGAAAATTAAAAAAATAATAAAAAAATATTCCGCTGATCCAGTCCGCGGAGAATGAGGGGAAAATAAAAAAATTATTCCGCTGACCCAATCCGTGGGAAAAAATAATAAAAAATTATTCCGCCGACTGGATCCGCGGAAAATCGATTACAAAAATTTTAAAAATAATTCCGCGCATCCATTCCGCGGAATTCTACTGTTCAGAGGCTATTCTTGCAATTTCATGCGTCCAGCGGCTAAATCCGTAAATATTTTTTCATATTCGGCTAGAACAGCACTAATGAAACATCAAATTTCAATTAATAGTAATAAAACACCAAATCCAAAATAAATAGCAATGCTTTTCTCATCTGAGCCTGAAAACAGAGTTGAAGCGCTCTCGAGCCGAATTGAACCGGAACCGGCGAACTGAACAAATGGGAAATTTGGCTGTGTGACACCCAATTCGATGGCAATTCACAGATTGACACCCCAATTCGTGCGGTTCATAAAATTGATACGAATCGATGAATTCTTTGGCTCAGCGACACTCTCGGTATTTTTCCAGCATTTCAAGATTTTCGAAATAATTTCCACTGTGTGTACGCCCATTTTATACGCCCGTCTTTTCCCTTGTTAACGGCCGTTTCTTCAAGCCCGTCTCCTGCCGTCCCTCCTCGCTCATTCACGCCCCGACGCTCTCTCCTCGCTCGGCAGCTAGGGTTGGGGGCCCACGCCGCCCGGTCCGCCCTCAGTTGCTCAGCACCTTCTCCGTCGTCGGCCCTCCGCTGTTCTCGCACCGCCTGGTCGGCACCTTCTCCTCAAGCCGGCCTCCGTTAGTCGGCACCACCTCTCGGCACCGCCCCGGGTTAGGCCTCCTCCTGAAGGGTTTGATCTCTATATTTATCTTGTCACTTAGGAGTTTCATTTATTTAGTCATCATGAAGACTGGAGTAAATTTTAGTCATCATACTTCTTTTGTTTAACAATGTTCTGCTATAAGATCAAGCATAGATGGATCATGACCTTCACTCTAGCTAACTGGACTTGCATGATATATGTTTTACACCATCTTGTGCTTTCTGTTTGAGCGTGGTCAGAATACAATTGCTTCAATAACCTAGTTTCAGAATTTGTCGGGAAACTGAGTTTCAGAATACAATTACTTGAATGAACTACCCGGCCTATTGAATTGGGCCTTTAAGTTAGCTGTTAGGAAAACAATTTTTGTTTGTCCATGCAATTGGTAAGATTGGTAATATTTTGACGCGAAGTTCGATTGTTCTTCCTTGTGCAGCCCCTCAGTGAGAATGTCACATGCAAGCTCAACGCCTAGTTCCGTCTTGTGCCGATGTCGCAGTGCAATGGGTCATTACAGTCTTGCCTCCCCACCGCAACTCGGGCGTGTAATTGAGCTCATTGCGAAGACGTCGTCCAACTTCGGAAAGCGGTTCTTCAAGTGCTTTCATGAAATCGTGAGTCGAAGGAGTGCAATTTTTCATGTGGCAAGAGCAAGACGAAGAATTGGTAGGTGCATGGCGTGAAGGAGGAGGTTCAAGCGCATATCATCTATCTGTGAAGGAGGTGCTCCATGGTGTGAAGGCTGACATTGTTTCGGAATTGAAATATAAGTTAGCGCAATTGATGTTGCTTGTCAGTCTGAATGTATGCCTTCTAGTTCTAGTAGTAGTTGTCATGCTTGTGAAGTAGGAGATGTACTTCTCTCCATATGTTTGTCCACTTTGAAGAAATGTATGTATTTATCCAGTTTGAATGAATGTCCAGTTTGAACGAATGTCCGGTTTGTCTCAGTGTTGTCGTGCTTGTGCATCCATTCAGGCCTAACAAGTGTGAATATTCATCTGGTTGTACGACTGCCTATTGTCATCATTCAGTGTCGTGTTTGAATGAATATTCATCTGGTTGTCAACTACTTACTGATATGATGCATGGAACTAGTATTACATTATTTCTTCCTTAATTGCATGGAACCAGTATGAGCATGGAGAATGAGCATGGAGAATGATAGCATGGAGTATTACTTTTCTTCCTTCATCTCTGATAGCATGGAGAATGAGCATGGAGATTCTTCATTCTTCAGTTAAGTTTCTTGGACAAGTCCCAGAAAAGTCCCAGAAAAGTGAATACATGTAACGTCCCAGAAAAGTCCTAGAAAAGTACCAGAAAAGTGAATACATGAAAAGTGAATACAGTGAAGTTTCTGATAGCATGGAGAATGAACATGTAACGTGAAAGCAATTACAAGCTGGAACGACAAGTCCCAGAAAAGTGAATACAAATGTTCTCTTCAAATCTAACTCTGGCACTTTATCAATTACAAGCTGGAACGACAGGGAAAGCATTACGAAATCCATGTTGCATTCCTTAATATGGAAGTCAAACGCTGCAAAACTGAGAACAAGTCACCTGGCAGATGAGGTCCCCTGCCAGGGTTAGGACAGCAGGTACCTGTTGTGATACATTGCAGTAGTTAGTGAACAACAAGCAACCTAGTTAATTTGTTCACCATGCCAGCAATTAACAAGGAGACTAACCTTCTTGTCACAGCAAAGAGACTAATATTCTTGTCACAGCAAAGAGCTAAAACGGCAAAAGCTAACACAGCAAAGAGCTAGAACGGCAAAAGCTAACACAGCAAAGAGACTAACCTTCTTGTCACAACAAAGTGCTAAAACGGCACATATGAAACAATACCAAATGAGTAGACATCAATATGAAACACAACAGTTCCATTACAGGACTGAGGCACATATCACATATGAAACACAACAGTTCCATTACAGGACTGAGGCACATATCACATGTGAAACACAGCAGGCAGAGCACATATCACACATGAAACATTTGCAGTTCCATTACAATACCAAATGAGTAGACATCAATCTACTCATATCCAAAATATTGTTCACAGACATCAATCTACTCATATCCAAAATACTTCTACCACTACAAGACTAAGGCAAAACACAGGACAATTCCATCACACGTTCTTCTTCTTTGGAGTTCTCTTCTTCACTCGTTGCGTCGGCTGAGATGGCGGAGACAATAATAATGAGCTCGTGCCTTCTCCAGATGCCATCATCATTGCCAGTCTCCTATGGAAGTGTAAAATATTAAACGGAAGTGCAATGTTGATCAATTGAACTTAGCAAAGAGACTAACCTTCTTGTCATAGGGCTTGTAGTGCATGAGACTTGTGGCCTCCCTTTCTTGGCCGTCCTCTTCCTTTTCTTTGTACCATTTAGCACACACTTGGCCGAGGTCTGTCTATGGCCCAACTCTCCACACCTCTTACATTTTACCTTCCATCTTCCTTTTCCCTTCTCTAGGCATCCCTTGATCCTATTCTTCCTTTGCCTCCCAGGAGTTCTTTTTGTGAGTGGTGGCAATATCTTGAATCCTAGAGGTACCTTGGGCCACTGGGATTTGTCAGTCATGGGCTAAATGACACCTGCATATGCTAGCTTGAAGCATCTCACAAAGAAGTATTCATGAACATATTGGTCCATGTTGTGGTTTCTTCGGGAAGTTATATAGGCCAACGCATGAGGGCATGGTTTTCCTGACACTTGCCATTCTCTACAACTGCAATCCTGAGTATCCAGATTCACCACATGCCTCAGCACCTCCAAGTCATCACCTATCTCACTCACTTCTGTTGATCCGTTACCCCCATCTGTGACTCTGAAGCGTGACAATGCCTTGGTCTGTGCATTTAGTTGCCGAATCACAGCAGGAAGTACGTCACCTTGCAATCTCTCACCAATTTTCCTCCTCCTTGCAAACAATTGCATTGTATTCGCATACGATAGTGTCTCGCTAGATCGAACGGGAGGTCTTTTATATCCTTCACCCAATTATTCCATGACTCGCAAGATTATTTGTGATATAGTCACACTTGATTTGTTCACCATGCTTGCTTCTCATCCAACGTAGAGAGTGATATTTTTGCAACCATGTCTTAACTTCAGGAGATGCCTCATAAATCTTGTCCATATAGTGCTGAAACCTCTCTTCAGTATATGCTCTAGTCAGCAGGTACATATTTCCAAACACCGGACCTCGAATCTCTTAACAAAGTTATCCATGAGGTGCCCAAGCACTCCTGTGTTTTATGCATGGGTACACATTCTTCATCGCTATCTCTAAACCCTTACATGCATCGGAGCTTATTGCCAAGTGTGGAATGTAAATGCATTTCTTTAGTCGCTTAAGAAACCAAGTCCGCTTATCGCTGATTCAGATCGAAAAACCCAAATGCCACAGAAACATCCATTGTGACCATCTATTCCTGTGGCAGAAGCTAGGTGGCCATTCCACCTACCATTTAGAGTTGTGCTGTCTATGCTCAAGTATGGTCGACACCCGTTGATGAAACCATCTATACAAGGCTTGAAACAACAAAAGAATCTATGGAAATAAACTCCTTTTCCATCCGCCTGCACATCGACCTCTACAACACTTCCAGGGCTCCTCTTCTCTACCTCAGCTTTAAATCTCACCAACATTTCAAAACTTTCATCCCATTTGCCGAATATCTTGTCTATTGCCTTCTGCCTACCCTTCCACACTATTCAGTAGCTTAATGTGACATTATACTTCTGCTCTATATTCTCTTGTAGTTCCTTTGTACCCATGTTAGGATGTTGCTTAAGAAAAGGAGCCGCCTTCTCTGCAACCCAATTGTACGAGGCCATGCTTGACTTAATTCTGCCCGTTGACGCACACAAGTGCTGAAATTTATTTTTAGTTACCTGCATAATCAACATACACATTTATCAGTACGCTCTAATAGCAAAGGAATTGTATGAAGAAAATTATACATCACACACCCTCACAGATTTTCCGTCTCGAGTGAGCCTTGCAACTATAGCCCATGGACATCCGTGAGCTTTGCAAAAGCCCCTATAGCGAACAGTTGATGACTTTTCTGTAGCCGCCTCGAATTGGCCCATAATTGCATACTGCCTTAGTGCCATTCTGAACTCTTCCATGGTAGGATATAAGCTGCCAACTGCCATAGGTGGGTTCTCTTGATCATATTTCACAGCTTCCTTGTAACATCCCAAAATTTTGAATTTTTAATTATTAAATATTATTTTATTGCAATTTATGATTGTTGTAAATTTTCTGAATTTATTTGGATTTTTTGAGATTTATTTGAATTATTTTGAATTTAAACATATTGCCTTTTGTCAAGAAATAATTTTTTAAAAAAGAAAATTTTAAAATAAAGTTTTGCCAAAAATATTTTATTTAAGTCCAGAATGTCTTAAAATATTTTTGAGATTTTTCTTAGAATTTTTCTGGTATTTTTGCTACCTTAAATGAATCAAATGAATTTCTCAGATTATTTTTAATCGAAAAACCCGGAAAATCGTGTGAATAGTATTGGGCCCGACCCATTACTGTGCGGACGCCGGTGGAAATCGGGAGGGTTAACGCCGACCGTCGGATTATAATCCAACGGCCAATAAGGTGCCGCGTCATTTATAAAACCCTAGCGCTCCACAGCCATTTGATTTCCATCGTGCGGTCTACATTAGATCATACCGACTCGGGAAACCCTAAAGCCATCCGACCGTTGGATTATGATCGATCGGCTGTGGTTCATCGTGTCCGAGCGGGAGTCTGAGTTTGACCCGAGCACGCCGCCGCCGCCGTCACGGACTCTAGCTTCCATACGCGTCGCTCAGGGGGGGTATTTAAGGACCTTGGAGCCTTCCGAGGATCGCCAGAGCCTGAGCCATCTTTTCGTCGTTGCATTGTCGCCGAAGGAGCACCGAGGAGGTCGCGACGCTCGCCGGAGCTTCCGAAGACTTTGCTCCGCGTTTCGCCGCCGAGGACTTCTTCCGCCGTGTGGGTTGCGGATTCGAACTCGCCTTGTTGCACCGCATCCGCGCCGCCACTTCACCTTCGCCGAAACCAGCCGGAGCGCCGTGGGGTGTGTCTTCGTCCCCAAGTCCGGCGGGATTGCTCAGCTGCGTCGCCATCACCGGAGTCGAAGCGCATCAATCGTTGGATCGCCATTGAAGCGCCGGAATCAAGCCACGTCGCCCGGGAATGGTCAACTACACGGGTAAGCTTTAGCCGTCAGATTAAGATCATAAGGTTGTGGTTGGGCCACGTCGATTAAGTGCACAATGCACCGTAGGGGTAAATGTGGGTCGTCGGATTTGGATCGGACGGTTGATATTGAGCCACGTAGTAGATTTATCTGTAACCGTTAGATTGAGTTTCATCGGTCTAGATTTCGCCACGTATCGTCCGTACAAACCGGGGCGGGAAAATTCGGAATTTCCTTTATAAAAATAATTCGATTAATTCGGATTTTATGATTTTAGGGATTTTTCAGGAATTTCAAACTTCTAAATGCTATAACTTTTGCATACGAACTCCGATTGAGGTGATTCAAATTCCTAAAAATTTGTAAAATTGAGATCTATCCAATGGTGATTTTTATTTGAATTTTTGAGTTCATTTGTTCTTTGATTTTGGTGTTTATTTGCTATTTCTTCTCGATTCGCGTAGACGTTGAATTGTGCGAGGCTTCGGAAGAGGAATTTGCGACTAAGGAACAATCCTTAGACCAAGACCAGGAGCTTAAGCAAGGCAAGTTGTGCTTTGATCATGTTGCACCCATGTTTGCCAAAATTGCTATTTTGATTTACTTTATTGCATGATATTGTATGCGTACAAATGATTTCAACTTAACTTTGGGATTAGTTAATGTACCTTTTGAATTAGACCCTACCTTGTTACTTGTATGCCATAATCCACTTGTTACCCTAGATTGGTTCATTATAGTTGGTTAATACTGAAATTAACATGGATGGTTAGATCGGAATAGAATGCTTAGCCATGCCACGTCATCACATTTACATGAAATGTTGAGTATTAATTTTGATTAATGGAATATGGAACAATGATGTTAACTTGTGTGTCATTTGTGGTCACACAAAGAGATTGAGTTGTCATGGCGGGGAGGTCACACAACGATGTTGATTTGTGAGTTGCACGTGGTACTTGGTAACCAACCGGGTGGTAAACACTTTACGATTGAAGCAAGAGGAAGGGGCAAGTGTGCCAGGATGGACTCAGAGGAGCTGAGGGTATGTGTATGTCTTGCTTTAATCAATCC
Organism: Guadua angustifolia; assembly: GCA_036346375.1. Taxonomy (NCBI): domain Eukaryota; kingdom Viridiplantae; phylum Streptophyta; class Magnoliopsida; order Poales; family Poaceae; genus Guadua; species Guadua angustifolia. Next base: position 23,817,040 of record CM070520.1, read on the forward strand.
TAAGGACTTAATCTTGCGAGCCTTTGACCTGAGTCAATCATGCAACCACATGTCTGTTATGGGGCAGCCTAGCTAACTAATTTGCAAATGCTTAACTTGAGTGCTATCGTGATGGTGTTAGTCCGGGTGTACGGAGAAACTCACATGGCGCAAGAGGGGGGCCCTGTTGTGGTGATGTAACCCTTCAGTGTTGAAACCTCAGCGGGTAGCACTGGGTTAAGAGGATGCATTGTAAAGGCTTTGTTATATTCATTCACCTGTGTGGTGCATGGTTGTATCATGTGGGTAAAGTGCATAACCTCTGCAGAGTGTACAAACTATTCTGGATAAATTGTGCTCACGGTATTGAGCAATGCTCGAAATTCTGATCAAGGGTTGTTAATTAAAATGAACAACTGTTTGGGATGGCAGGATGCCATGTGGAAAATGGAACTTGATTTAGAATGGAAAACTTAGGTTTATTTGAGAATCACTGAATCTATTTACTTGCTATTATTTGTTTTACTGTCTTTTCAATTTATAAAATATATGTGTTCTCGAAATGCTGCTTTATTGCAAATGAACCCTTAGCCTTTCCTTTGGAATAAGCCTGCATATAGCTATGATAGAATTGCATTTTATGCACAACTTGTTGAGTACGTGTTGGTGTACTCACCCTTGCTTAACAACCAACAACAGTGGAGGAATCATCGTCGATATTGGAGGAGGACTTTCAGGTGGACGCGAGTTGCTAGGCTAAGCCTTGTCAGTCGCCTGTGGTGTACTGATGAGTCACTACGTCTTCTACTATTTTTCGCTGCATTCGTTCAAGTTATTTTCAGTCTAGCCTGTGTGGCTAAATAATTGTAAGTGATCATAAGATCATACACTAGTTATATTCGATAAATAAGTCTTATTATTCTTACCGTTGTGTATGATATGATGCTTACCAATGTTAAGCTGTGTGTACTAGCGTTTGATCCTAGGACTAGTACGGTAAAACACAGTGGATTCAAATTGGTGAATTCGGGTCCTTACAGAGGTGGTATCAAAGCATACTGACTGTAGGACTTGGCCCTAGTTGGTAGAGTGTTCAAAACTATTTTCTAAAGGAAAACCTAAATATGGGTTAAGATAACACTCTTGCCTCATCTTATTCTCTACTTCTTACCTTTGCTGAAATTGCCATCGAATTACCATCGAATTGTGTGTCACACCACCAAATTTCCCCTAAACAAACAGAATTGAATCGGATTGCGAGATCTGATTCAAATCCAAGCACAAAAATCGATGACTGTCTCTCGGTTGGTACTTGTGCATGCAAAAAAAAGGCAAAATATTTAAGACCACCACTTCACGGGTTAGCTTGCAGAGAACAAGTTCTTCATGAGCAAAAAGAAATTCCGGTCAAAGAGCTGTCTCCTGGTGCTTGAGCTCACGGGTGAAATTAGTCCCAGAGATTCTCAGGCGAAACTCTTCACGGGCGGTCTCCACGAGCCTCCTTCGCGGGGCGGGAGCTCCTCGGCGCGCGGGTGAAGAGCAAATGGCGTGCTGGGCCGGGGCCGGCTGCAAGCGCTCGGATGGCGACGGAGGTGCGTAAGGCGACCGAAGCTGCGGAAGCCAAAGGTAGCCGAGGTGGATAAGCAGCGGTGCAGGCCATGTCGAGTGGAGCGGCCGTGGTGGCCGCAGCAGTGCCGACGCGGATGGCCGGCGGAGCGGACGCCGATCGGTGGTGGGACGCCTCACAGGGCGTCGGAGGCAAGCGCGATGAGTCGGTCGGTGAGACCGACGGCAACGAGCAGCCAGAGGTGCGGCGGAAGATGGCGTGCGGTGCGGACGCGCGTGACGAGGAGATGCGCTCGTCACAGAGGGGCGTCGGCGCATCGAAAGCCTGCGGGTCAGCACGGAGAAGGCCGGCGGCTTGGTCCGAAGGCCGGGCGCGTGGCGCTCGACGCATGGATGGAGGCGTAGAAGCCGCACAGCACGGTGGCGCGGACGCCGAGGAATCGCGCGGATCTGGCAGCCGAAGACGACGACGAAGACAGCGCGACCGGAGTAGATCGGAACCCCACTATCTCCAGCGAGTTCCCGTCCCGGGCGTCTTTCCCTTCGTGATGGGAAAACAAGCCGGAAGGGAACCACGGCGGCGCTCTAGCGGCTTCTCCTCCCGGGTGCGGCTCGGAAGGGATAAGAGAGAGAATCCCAGTCGGGGGAGATTCGCTCGCCTTTCCCTTCCACTCGACGAGCGGGTGGAGGAGCTCGCGCGCGCTGGGGCGGAAGAGGGGACGGAGCGGCGCGGAACCGGGGCATACAACCAGTTCGCGACGGCAAGGGCCGGCGGAAGGCGAAGCAGGCAGCGGCAGTGGTTGCTGAAGAGGGAGGAGCTGGGCGTCTTCACCGGCGTGCACGGAGGCCACAGGCGCGTCCACGCGAGGTAAAAAATTTCCCCCAAATTTCCGCGCGATTTTTTTGTTGAATGTGTGATGGGGACCGGATTTTCGAGTGACTGCTGGACGACGGTGCTCCGATCTATTGTCGATTTGCTGGTTTAGGGTTTTGGGCGGCCACCATGTAAACGGTAGCTTCGATCTGAGTACACTAACTCTTGTCGATTTGCTGGCAAAGTTGGTCTCCGCCTAGCTTTGCCGAGCACTACCGGTGAGAAACGATGCTTCGATTTGCGAGGTAACTCTATTGTCGATTTGCTGGTTTAGGGTTTAGCTCTAATTTCAGATTTAACAAATAGTCAAGTTCGAACAAATAGTCAAGTTCTTACATTATTGTCCATTTGCTGCTTCGATTAGCTTACGTTATTGTCGATTTGCTGCTTCCATTAGTCAAGTTTGAACAAATAGTCAAGTTCTTACATTACTGAAGAAATAGTCAAGTTTACCTCTATTGTCGATTTGTTGCTTCGATTAGCTTCAACAAATAGTCAAGTTCTTATGGCGAGGATGGGGATGTCTCTGCCTCTCTTGCTAGGGACGAGTCAAAAGATTAAACCCATCAGATGAACGTCTGATATTCCGAATTGGAGTTACTTTTTTAATCAGTATCATGTGCAAGGCACTTGATACTGATGGTGAGTAAAACTGGTGAATATATAATATAGATTGGGATGGTCTTTTTGAAGATGATGATAACATTTCTACATTTGGTAGCTGATTTAAGCTGCCCATGCATGAGCAACGACTAAGATTGTATTGTACGCCCTTATTCTCCTGTTACAATGTTATTTACATTCGATAAATTCACATATGATTTACCCATTTGACCATTTGAAACACTGGCTAGACTCAAGAGCATCAAACGGACCCTTTGTAATGCAGAATTCTGTGGCATAGGCAATAGTCCCTAAAAAAAGTATTTTTGCCCTTTTATTTATGAGTTAAAAGTGCTAATGCAAGCAAGATGCTTTTCCTTCAAAACAAACGAAGACCAGAGACACATTCTAGCTCCTTTAAAAAAATGTCCTGCGGCTTACTGAAATTTATTTTTGCGTGTATGGACTGACTGCAACTACGTTCTCAACAGCTTTGTTTTGACGGCACTTAGTATGAATCATATGATCTTACAAGAAGATAGGCATGTTTTTAGTTTTAAGCTCAGCATACTAAATATGAGATAAATCTCCAGCGAGTTCCCAACACTCGCTGGAGATTTGCTGCTTCCATGTGCTGCTTCTATTGTCGATTTGCTGCTTCTATTCTATTGTCGATTTGCTGCTTCCATTTGTTGCTTCGATTAGCTTGAACAAATAGTCTTAACAACAGCAAGAAACCTTTTCTTTGTCAGTAGCAGCAGTAATTTCCATCACCCGATCCATATCTTCCAAGACATGTTGATTTCATTACTCAGTACCAAGACTTGCTAATTTAATTAGTCCGTATGTTAGCCCGTGAAGTATGGAGCTTGTGAGATTGTGTTATCTTTGTTGACATTATTACACTGGATAAGAATATATTTTTGCCACCTGAACTGCAAATTAGCATGTAGGGCCATTCAATTTAGCATATCCTTTTTTATTTTGTGACTATGGTTTAGTCGGTGGTATATTTTGTTATGGCACCGGAATCTTGTCAGTTTAGGGTTTGGTCGGTGGCATATTTTGTTTGGACTATGGTTTGGACTATGGTTTGCTCGGTGGTATATTTTGTTATGGCACCGGCTCATATTTGGAGCCAGTTTGTTAGAATTGGGCAAATCTATGTTGCAGGCAACATTTTGGTTACACCAATGTAGCATGACTTTGGCTTCAATGCAAACAACTCTTAACCAGCAAAATGTTGGTTGCATCAAACATTTAGTTTACCATATCCTTTTTTATTTTCTGAAGCATCATAGTTGCAGTCATTTGTTTTTTCTGGTGCTAGCAGTCAGTTCGAGTAGTTTAGTATGACACATATTATTTGTGTAGATGGATGAACAAACGCTCCTAGCATTTTTGCGAAGCATGAAAGAAAATGTTGAGTTCGAGGTCGAAGCTCTTAGGAAGATAGTAAAAGAGAGTTTCAGCCCGGCACAGTGTTGCCATTCTATCGACCTCAACTATGCCCTCCTCGCTGTGGATGCCATCGCTAATTGCTTGGATTTAACCGAGCATCAAAGTCTGCGGATGTTGTGGCGGCGAGAGAATGCAGCCATCATGGGGATGTTGATCCTTTAAATGACGTCGACCCTGACGACATTCTCCCTGCTGACTATGTGGAACCACCGGTGCCTTATCAGACCGGCTGTGATGGGGCTAGCTCGGAGTGATCTGAGTCCGATGGATGGGAGTCCGACCGCTCGTGCCATCTAAACCACTGATACGTGTCGTAGATGTTATCTATGGTGGTGTATGTAGAACTATGGTGGAATGTGACAACTTGCCATATCTAATGTTGTGTGCTATGTATTAATATCTAATGTTATGGTGGAATGTGACAATTTGCCATATCTGACAACTTCCTATTGTTAAGTTTGTATACTGTGTACTTAACTTTTTTGTCATGGAATTTGTAAACAGGGATGTCATGGATCCATTTCTAGAGAGTATGCTCAATGAGGGCGGTGATAACATAAACTGCCATGATCCTGGGGGCCAGCCAAGCGTGCCGTTGCTGGTGTCGGCCTTCACCTCGGGTTGGTCTGACTCCCATGGGGCGACGATGAGTTCAAAAAGGGTAAGAAGAAGAAGAAGTCTTGTGCCAAGACTTCGAGGAAAACATGGAAGGCAGCGGAGGAAGAGCTGCTAATGTCGGCATGGTTGAATGTGAGCGAAGACTCTATCGTTGGCACTGATCAGTCATCCGAGACCTACTGGGGCAACATTGTCAAGTACTGTGAGGAAAATGCCAATGCGAATCGGACTCCGCCTGAGACCTTTTAGTCTGTCCCGCACGATCTGGGAGTTCGGTGGTTCTCGCCGCCACCCTTAGGCCGATTGGGCGCGATGCCGCTAGGAAGGCTCGAGCACGGGGTGCATCAGGCAGCACGTCATCGGTCGGCACGGTGACCGGGGTGTATAGAGATGAGCTGGCACAACTCATCCAACACAAGGCTCAACTAGTGGATTTATGGCATCGAGAGGTATCCGTCATGGAGCGTGCAGAGGAGGACAAGATAATGGCGATGGATCTCAGCAGCATGGATGAGGCTTCTCGGCGATTATTTCCGCGCGTCATAAAGGCGGAGATTATAGCCGATGGAAGTGCAGGTCGTGATGATGTGGACATTTGGGTTGTGCTCCCTACAATTATTGTGTTTTGGACTGTTTGCTTTCACAATGTGCTTTGGAATGTAACTTTCACTATGTGTTTTGGACTGTGTTACTTTCAGTACTTCTCCAGGATTCTGTTACTTCTGTTACTTTCACTACTTGTTATGGACTCTGTTACTTTCACTACTTGTTATGGACTGTGTTACTTTCACAATTTGTGTTGTCATCTTTGTGTTGTGCACTATGTTACTTGGACAATGCGTGGCGATGATTTATTCCATTACAACATGCGGACACAAATACAACACATAAAGATCTGAAACAACTACCTTAACGTGTACAATATAAAGACCTGAAACAACTAGCGTAACGTGTACATCAAACTAGAGAAGTCACTGACATATCGACGCCTAGTCCCCACCATGAATGGACCAAAGGTGCTCCACAAGGTCGTCCATAAGCAGGTGATGTTTATTCCTATCACGGATCTCTTATGTTGCCTCGATGAAATGGAGGATAGACGGACTAGGCGGCCTTGATATTGCGACTGGGTTATCCATGAAGTCATATATGAAGTCTTGGGTGGGACCGTCCCTCTCATCCTCAATAATCATGTTATGTATAATGATACAAGCAGTCATTATGTCGTGTAAGGTGGATTCGTCCCAGAGTCTGGCAGACCCTTTCACAATTGCAAATCGAGCTTGAATGACACCGAAAGCTCGCTCCACATCCTTGCACACTGAAGCTTGCACATTGCCGAAATGGACACGCTTGTTCTCTCGGGCCGCCTGGATTGGTTTCACAAATGTCGCCCACTCTGGGTAAATATCGTCGGCAAGGTAATACCCTGTAGTGTATGTGTTGTCGTTGATGGTGTAGTTGACATCGGGGCTACTGCCATCAGTTAACCTGGATAGAGCGTTAGATCTATGCAGCACATTAATGTCATTGAGGCTACCTGGCATACCGAAAGAAGGTATGCCAGATCCAAAGATCGTATAAGGCCACAACCTCCAAAACTAATGTGGGTTTGCGAATATGCCCAGTAAATTGACCCTGCAGTGCCTTCGGGCAATTCTTCCATACCCAATGCATACAGTCAATGCTTCCAAGCATTCCCGGAAATCCTCACATCGCCCCAACGGCAAGCAGACGATCTGTGTCTGCCTGAGTAGGGGCTCGGAGGTACTTATCCTTGAATATATTGACTACGGTTCTAACAAACCTCTTTAGTGCTTCAATGGCAGTGCTGGCTCCAATACGAACATACTCGTCAGTAGCATCGGCAGAGGTACTGTACGCAAGCTGACGGATAGCAGCGGTCATCTTTTGAAGAGCAGACAAGCCCAGCCTTCCGGCACTATCTCTCTTCTGCTTGAACCATTCATCACGGGTCTCGATGGCACTTGCAATCTTAACAAACAGGTTTCTGCTCATCCGGAACCTGGAAGAGCATAGCACAAATTAGTGAAATAACAGGGGTCATAACCGGAAAGCACGACCTCTCACATACTTACGCTTGAAGAGTGTGTGACCGTACACAGGCGTGTCGAAAAAGTAGTCATTGTATAGCCTCGCCGCACCCTCGAGGTGTCCTCGGTGCACCACCGCTCGGCCAGGAACTGAGCCCTCCCACCGTGGGACGCTCTCTTGTGCTGCTAGTTCCTCGTCCTCAATGGCAATGCGCACAATCAGATCTTCCTCTTCATCCTCCAGCAACATAACTTGATGAGCACGTCGAGAAAAGCTCGAACCACCACGAAACCAACTCATGGTTCTTGCTAGCTCTCAAATGAGATGAAGTCAGAACTACACATAACCTCCTTCAAAGCCAATGTTGTGTTGATGATACCTCTTCACCCTGCCTCCTCTTTTTATGAAGGATGTTGGAGGTTGCTTCTCATAGAAGGAACTGTGGGCAAGTGACAGCTCCTTCTAGAACAAGCCAGCTGCCTTCTTAGGTAAAGAACCTCTGCACATGCTACTTTTTTCTCCAGTAAGCAACACATATAAAAATTATGTATATACTATTTTTTAACAATAATGCAAATTACATATTTTTTTATATTACGCAACCTCATTTATTATAAAATTAATTGTTTCGTTCCAAAAATGTACGGAATACATCATAAACAAGTTAAATACACTCTTGTATAAAATACGGTACAAACTTTGGCGGTTAAAGTATATGTTTAAAATATCTACTTACTCTGATTCCCAAGATGCAATTCATATTTGAAACTCCACGGTGTGCTTCTCCTGTAAGAGATGTCAAAGAGCTACCACCCACCGACTTTTGTAGGTGTCGAATGAATAACACCTCACGCATCGACGCCACCTGCTCCTCGCTCTGCCCCATTTCACTAGAACTTGGGGCCACCGAAGACCTCAAGTTGTTACTAGTACAAGGATAATGCAATCTCTTCTTATTGAGTCAAATTTATTTCCTGCTATGCAGTCTAATTATTTATCAATCTAATTTATAAATTGTCTTCTACGTCAACACGCATGCTTCTACCCAGGTGGGTCTCCATTCTCTGTGTAGTTTTTACAGATCTGACAATGTGATGGCCAAGCCTCTCATTGTTCTAGCTACCGTGACACTCTTCTGAATCACATCTGGCTACCTCACAACATAACTTTTGGGCAATATAATCGTGACACCCTTCTGAATCACATGGATGGATTGCCTTGTTAGATTATGTAAGTGTTTGTCGTAACTACAATCATTGTCTGATTCTTTAGTACATTTTGAACTCCACCATGCATGCCCTCTCCACAATGGCTCAACATTAGCTATCACTCTTCGCTTCCGGATCACGTGCTTCAGTTTCATAGCAAATTGAAAGTACTCTATGTGCAAGAGCCAATTCTTTAGTTCGATTTCTTTTGTGCCTATTTCATTTTTTAGTGACACGTTGGCTATGACTATGAATCAGTGGAGATGTTGGATTAGCAATGAAAACCATATTGCGATGAACATGGTAAGTTCTATTGTGTTTTGTAACGTTTGGGAATTCAAAAATGAAATCTTGTTTCAGGGGGTGAGGTGGATGAGTACGCAGCATGTTTATGGTGCTTCGCTTCCAAATACAATCAGCATGAGTACTTAGTAATTTGGATACAATAGAAGAGGAATTAGCAGAGGATAGAGGCAGATTTGAGGAAGAGCAGAGAAGAAGGGGGCTGGGTACGGAGAGAGCCCAGAGAGAGGAGGACGAGGTCAATAGCCAAGTTCTGATGGGTTTGATACCCTCCAAGCAATCGTGGAGCTCCTATATCCTCTACCACCTATGTTTGTCCTTGTGGCCCAGCCCTTGGCCCTTTGCCATGTGCTGTCGGTGCTAATAGTTGAGTCCATGACATCCTCTCACCTTGAAATGTGGCTTGCCCCCGGGATCAAAATTTCGTTTTTGAGAAAAAACCGGGGTGGGCCGAAATTCGGAAATTTCGGATGAAATTCATTCAAAATTCAAAAAAAAAAATTCAAATCCGGTTCGTTTGGCACCGAAATTTCCGAAATTACCCGAAATTTCGTCCAAATTGCATTGACTGCAAATTGGTTCAAACGATGTCAAAACATTTTGAAATTTTTTTTGTAGGTTCCTAACACAATAGAGATGTTCTCATAAAATTTCAGGTGATTATCCATTCTGTGTATTTTTAAAAAATTCAAACATTGATACTGTCCCGATGAAACGTTGATCGGCAAGTTTGAACCGGATGAAAAATAGTACAAACGACGTTAAAACATTTTGAAATTTTTTATGGAGATTCCTAACATATTTATGATATTTCTGTAAAAATTTTAGATGATGATCAAATGTGAGGAATGTTTAAAAATTCAAACATTGGTACTGTCTTGGTAAAGGGCTGAGCGGCAAGTTTCATCCGAATGAAAATTAGAACAAACGAGCTTATAAAATTTTGAAAAATTTTCTGGATGGTCCTGACACATCCATAATATTCTCATAAAATTTTCATATGATGATCAAGTGTCATGAATTTTTAAAAATTCGAATAGTGGTACTATCTTGTTAAAAGGCCGATGATCAATAATAGATTTACTTTACCAATAAGAAAGGTTTAAATTTTTTAAAAATTTTAAATAAGGGTGACAAGAAAATGTTTAATATCTCATAAAAATTTTGAATCATGATCACGCTCCAATGAATTTATAAAATTCGTAGAAGGCACAGTACCATTTATGTTCTTTCTCTGTTTGATTTTTGAAATACTCAACAAATTAAGTTCAGTGCTTACTGCATTGATAGATTTTATTAAGCAAACAAAGAAAATTGAATTTTTTTGAAATTTTATATCATGCTACTGAGGAAATTCTTAATCTGTCATAAAAATTTTAGATGATGATCACACTCGAAAAAATTTAGAAAAATCTAACAAGTTTACTGTCCCAATTATGTTCATTCTGTTTTTGATTTTTTAAAGATAACAAATGATGTTAAATTATTTTGAAAATTATTTTTTATGATCCCAAACTACTAAGGATGGTACCATAAATTTTTCATATCATTATCAAGCTTGTAAATTTTTTTAAAAATCTGACAGTGTTTCTGCCCAAATTTTGAAAAATCTCAAAAAATTAGTTTTTCAACAAATTTTCATAGAAGATCACTTTCTAATAGGTTATTGGACCAAATCCGGTGCTCAAACTTAAAAAACCGGATTCAAAACCTAAAATTTCGGCGAAATTTTCCGAAATTTCCGAGATTACTGTAGCAAATTCAAATTTTTTTTGAATTTTTGAATTTGCCCGGCTTTTGTAATCTCGGGGGGGGGGGGGGTCCGAAATCCGAAATTTCGCCGAATTTCGTCGAAAATTTGATCCCTGCTTGCCCCCAAGCCAATGTTTGGTGGGAAGGCCATCTTGGGAGGGAGTGCCAATACAATTGGATAAGCGGTGCCAAGGAATCATGGCCAATGACCGGTAAATTAGCACTGACTTGTTGAGTTCTCTACCTATGTCTTCCCTGTCGATTAAACTTGATAGGAATGCATCAACAACGAGGATGACAAATGATTAAGCACCACACCAAGATCCAATGGAATCTCTCCAATATCGTTGGCAATCCGTAAAGGATCCAAGAATTGAACTACATTGTCGCAGTAGCTACTTCCAAATTGCTTGGTGAGAGACTATGTGGTGGTCTATCTATATTTGTGATGAATAATTAACTGGGTTTTGAGCTTTTGGTGCTTAAATTTAAGTTTGATTTAAGCTTGCTTTGGTTTTGAACAATTTGGTTTAAGTGGTCATGGGTTTTGTGACCGCTAGGGAGATCATCCCTAAAGTGATCATGACCACTATAAGAGTGGTCGGGACCACTCAGAGAGTGGTCTGACTACCCTGGAAGTGGTTGTGACTTCCTAAGGAATAGTTGTGGCCACTATGGAAGTGTTCGTGACCTCTGTGACTACTAGGGAGGTCATCCTTAGAGTGGTCGTGGCCACTATGGGAGTAGTCATGACCTCTGTGACCACTGAGGAGATCGTCCTTAGAGTGGTCGTGACCACCTTGGGAATGATTGTGACCACCCTAGGTGCACTAGGTAGGTCATCCCTACAGTGGTCATGACCTCCTAGAGAGTAGTCGTGACCATTATAGGAGTGGTTGTGACCTCTTAGGTAGTGATCATGACTATTGTGGGAGTGGTCGTGACATCTTAAGAGTGGTCCTGAGCTGTTTTGATCTCCTAGGGAGAGGTCATGATCATTGTGGGAGTAGTTGTGAACCTGTATGACCACTTGTGGAGTGATCATGACCTCTCAATGAATGGTCTTGAGTGGTCTAGACCTCCAAGAACCTCTATAGGAGTGATCGTGACTACTGTAAGAGTGGTCTAGACTATGTTCTAGCCTCTAAAGACCTCTATAGGAGTGGTCTAGACCACTAAGAGAGACATCTAAGGACCTCTATGAGAGTAGTCCTGACCACTAAGGGAGTGGTCTAAACTTTTGTATGAGTGGCCTTAAGTGTTCACAATCAAGTGTGATTTTGAGTGGTTGCAGCTAAATGTGGTCACAGGCTGTAACGACCCTCTATTTTGGTATAAATTACCAAGAAGGATGATTTATATGCATACAATACTAGTCTCATGATCAGTGGCTAGTATGCACACTTACAACAATTAATAACACATCCATACTGAATATTACGTATGATAATGGTAATTTATATAATAAAGTCTTACAAAGTAGAGTATATTATAGTGGAAAGAAACAAAAGTCTTATAATGTACCCATCTAACCTTCAGGCAACTGACAAGGTATAATCCTTAGAAAATCGCGTTATCGAAATTCCCGTATCCTACAGCCAAGCATATATCTTTGGGGCCTCTTCTTCAACTAAACCAATAAATAAGTAAGGGTGGATACTTTCGTACTTAGAAAGACTTAAGGTGTATCGAAAAAATACAATAAATGCAAGCTATGTCAAAGGAGGCTTCTATGGTTATTTTGCATAAAGTAAAAGTGAACAGATAAATCAAGTAATAATTTGTAAAACTGAATTCTGTAAGAGCAAGTTGACAAGTATATGAAAATATCAAGTATATAAGCATAAAGTAACAACTCACAGTCCTCCATGACATGAGCAACAATTCGAATCATTCCTTGCCAATACATGGCATAAAACCAGTCTTTGCCAATACATGGCATAACTGTTGAAGCTAATCCTTGCCAACACATGGCATAGTATTGAATCATCTGAAGGGTAAGCTTTTCAACACATGTTTCTAATTCCAATCCATTTTTATGAAAATATGAAAATCATTTAACTAGTGTTAGTTCACCAAATATCTCATAATCATGGGTACTGCTTTTGGAAAATATTTTCACTCTACAGAGGCGCACATCTTTACCCATAAGAAATGATCAACTCTTTAAACAATCTATATTAATTAGCACACTTCCTTTGGTGTACCACAAAGAGATAATAACATAACCGTTACATTATCTAGCCCTAATTTTGCACTAGCCCAGTGATGAAAAACCTTTACAAATGCGGTAGAAGATATTTGTGCAATTACTATACGATGAATGATTATACACCCCAACGTTCCACTTCTCCCTAAGGCATACACCGTTGCATTGGTATGTAGAAATCCCTACGAACAAAGCTACCTGGAATGCCCGTTCTACTCTGGCTTTCCAAGGTGCAAAGCTAGTTCTAAATAACTTAACATGTTAAGATTGTCCCATACCAGCAATCGTGGTTGTATGGATATTTCTTGGATCATACAACACTATGTTCGGTCCTCAATCTGACCTGGGTAATAATCTCCTCCTACATTACATGCAAGCCTCATGCATATTGACTATTGCCAATAATCATCCTCGTTAAAACCATAATTTTATTTTTATTTTTAACAAATATCAACAACCTTTAATATCACATTCAATATTTTTAAATTCTCAAGAAGAAATTTAATCTAATTATTTCAATTTCCAATACTATAGCATGGCTAAGCATGATTAATATGTAATTGCTATACACATATAATTAAATTTTCCTGACTTAAAACTACGAGTGTAACTCTCACAATATTTTTCCTCAAGTTCCACACTTCTTGCAGGCGCCTGCCAAGTGCCAGCTCACCCTGACGGAGGACGGATTTCCCGTGGAGGCTACACGCGGGATTGCATTTCCATGCAAGGAGACCGACACTGTGCATGGTCAGCCCTTGGGGAAGGGCTACATAAGGGTGCAGGTGGACTACGTCCACAAAGATTTCGTATCACATGTGCTGCAGTTCTTCCAACGAAGATTTCACCACTCTCGGGCAGACACGCATGTCGTTTATCAAGTGGCCCACGACGGGTGTCATATTGGTCAAGGTAAAAACTACCACATCATCTCTACTATTCCTGTAGTACTTCAACAAGTTACATATGCATGTGTTTCAAAGGTTCCTATCGTACCTGTACCTGCTCCTGCTCCTACGCAGAGTGCAGAGCTCGCATGTAAAAGGATTAGCACGACAACCATTGAATCGCAGGAGGCCTCGGCAACTCTTTCGAAGAAGGCAAAACTAACAGAGGCCACAACACCCCCTCTAACACATGTAAAGCCCCTTGCCCCAACCTCGCAGATTTCTTCTGCGCAGGAAGAAAAGTCGGTAGACAATAAGAAGACCTCTCATGATTTCATGACCTATGTACATGGAAAACCCTTGATTGCATCCAACCTATTGAATGCTCTAGGCAAATTTAGTCACTTTCTCCATGGATGGTATATTGATAAGGTCAAAGAGGACGAGCATCGAGTCGACTTCACTGTGAGGTATAGAAATGCACATTTCCACCGCGACGAGGATGGGACATTCCTAGTCAGTTTTAAGGATCTATTTCATATGTACCAACTGATGGCCGTTGATATTTCTACTTTACGATCTTGAACGCTGTAAGTAACGCACCACACAGCTGATGATTTTCATAGGATTTCGCATTATGCTTTCTAACGTTCAACACGAGTTACAGAACAATAAGGCAGCGAGCCATGACGCATTAACACCTAGTTGGACTTCCTTGCCGACTACATCAAGGGGGTTTTGAATGCTGAGTCGAAGGACTTCATTCTATTCTTGTATGACGAGGAGTAAATAGTACTTTACCCTTCAATTAATTTTACGCACTTACACCGTATACGAACTTATTTCCTTGCACTGCATGCCATTTAATAAGCAACCATTAGGTTCTACTCGTCCTCGTTCCGAGTGAAAACACGGTCTACACTTTAAACTCGATCGAGAAGAGACCGATGGCCTACGCGATCAAGTGTTCTTTGTAGCAGTAAGTACATTACTGTAATCTAACACTTTCTGAATTTAACTATATTCATTTTTTTGACTCAAATGACATCTCTTCAATGTATGTAGGGGTTTCTCGGTCTACGTCGATGGAGGAGGAAAACATGCTATTGAAAAGGGCAAGACGCTAGAATATAAGCACTTCAGGGTACAAGTGCCTACCATATATACAATTAATTTTTTCTAACATGTAATCTTCGTGTGTTAAATTCTTTCTCTTCACAGTGTCATCAACAGGGCGGCGATGACCTGTGCAGCTTCTACATCATGCACCACATGGCGCTCCTGATCGACAGCTCACATCAAACCAATCTTTGGCCAAAATATTGGTAGTCAATTTGATAACCAAATTTTGATAAAATTTAGTTTGGTAAATTTGTCATTAAACCAAACAGACCATATGTTTTTATGTTTTTGTCTACTTTTAATTCTTTTCTTGAGTACCGAGTTTCGTTCGTTGGTAACATTATCACAAATATACAACACATTGTACCTTCACAAATCATTTTTGTCGATATAAAACTGGTCCAAACAGAAGGCAAACCATTTGTTGTGTGACCTCTAGCCGTGATGGCGACGAAGCAACCGGCGGTCGGATCTGGATATCTCACCTGCTGACCGTTTACTCTCTCACAAATAATTTTTGTCGATATTAAACAGCTCCAAAAAAGGCAAACCATGTGTCGCGTGATCCCCCTAGACGTGATGGCGATCATCTCATCTGCCGACCGTTTACTCGTTTCGTTGTTTTTCCTTTTTCTCACGGATTGAACTAGCGCTCGAACGTTCGATACTGTTTATTTAATCAGACGTCTCTGGAAATATTTTTTTTAACGCTTGAAATATTTTTTTTCAACACGTGCAACATTTTTTTCAACGCTTGTAACATCCGTTTACTATGCTGCATTTTACTGTTTGTCGAAGAAAAATGTTGCACACGTTAGCAAAATATGTTACACACGTATAATTTTTTTTTTGCAATGCGTTAGACGTCCTAGCAATTCCGTTTTCTCATGCGCTGAAGGGAGAAGACGCCACCGCGTTTGCTGTTCGGTATGGTGTAGCGTATCCCGAATATTTAAAGCTCTACGACGACGATCGTCCCCCTTATCTGGAAGTCCCAATCATTGTTTGTTTTGCACGCGGATCCTTGCACTTTCACCCAATCAGACAACATGCACAAGGAAATTGTACTGTCCAATGTCATATTCCTCCTCGCTAAGTTTCTTGTTCTTATTTTCTCTTAAGAAAGGGTCTTCCATGTTTATGTTACACAATGTTTGAGACCCCGAATCTGTTAGGATTTTCCTAGGATTTATGTGCCCATGTGGTTGTGATGCGATGATAATTCACAAGTCGATCGTTTCGTGTAACCTGTCGTGCATGTATAATGCAAAATGCTCACTTGCCAATACAACAATGATGTGTGTCATCTATGTAGCGTGCCGTGTAGGTATAGTGCAATATACTCACTCGCCAGTATGACAAATGATACATGTTATGTAGGTATAACTCAAAATTCTCGCCAATATGACAATGATGCTCTTACAAAGGCTCAAAGCTACTTAGAAGAGGGACATGGTATCCGATGGAAACAATTCCAAATTTGAAATTTCATAGGTAATAAAGTTAAAATTTGATCCAAGATGGTGGGAGGACCATACTGAAATTTACTCTAGCGAATATCCAATTAGTGAAAGCGCACCCCCGCACAAGCTGACGTGGCATACAGCGAGCGCGCGACTATCCGCCCCCCACTCCGCTCGCCATCACACCGCCAGGTGGGCCCCACTCCCGCTCTTCTTAGCGCGGCTTCGCGGGCCGCAGCCGGCCAGTCACACTACCCGACGACCGCCACTGCGACCCTTCCCCTCCGCCCTTCCGTCCCCTTCCACTCTTCTAGAAGCTTCCGGAAGCGTCCGGAGGCGAGGCGCCGCCATGGGCCCCGTCCGCCTCTCCCTCCTCCTCGCTGCCGCCGTCCTCTTGCTCGGCTCCGGCGGCGGCGAGGCGGTGTACATCCCCTACAACACGTCGGCGGGGGTGGTGAAGGGGAAGCTCAACGTGCACTTGGTGCCCCACTCCCACGATGACGTCGGCTGGCTCAAGACCGTCGACCAGTACTACGTCGGATCCAACAACTCCATCCAGGTGCGCGCTGCTGCCGCTGACTGTCCCCTGAATTTTTGCAAATTTTTTCCTTCCTTTTTTTTAGAAAATTATTTTTGCTAGAAGTGGCATCATTTCGTGTTAAATTAATGTGGTAAATCCTACGATTTCTCCTACTAATTTTTCAAGTTAAACTAGTTTCCGTCAGCTTTGCGCTGTTTGATTCTAGTTTTGGTGGATGTTTTTGCCTCTAGGGTGCGTGCGTGCAGAACGTGCTGGATTCGCTTGTGCTGGCGCTGCTCAAGGACGAGAACCGCAAGTTCATCTACGTCGAGCAGGTATGGAAAATTTCCATCTGCGCAAGCGTCAAGAGTTGCAATTTGATAAGCTTGGAGGTGTCGAATTGGGGGCAGGAAGCAATGTGCAGTTACCTGTGACCATTTTCTTGTTTCTACAACCATGTCGTGTTTGTCAAAGTAGTGTAGGAACTCTGTGCCTTGCTGTTAATTCCGAGAATTGAAAATTAGATAAGTAATTCTAAATCCAAATGGGTGGTGTTATAATGTGGGTTCTGTTTTGGTTCGATGGTGTGATTTTTCGTAAGGAAGGTTTCATGTATGGTTGCAGGCGTTCTTCCAGAGATGGTGGAGGCAGCAGAATGACATGATTAAGGATACAGTGAAGGGGCTCATCAGCTCTGGACGGTTGGAATTAATGTATGCTCTTTCGTGTTCCAATGTTGTCACTTTGTAGGTTGCATTGTCAATCATGTCTCTGTTCTATAGTGGATGACATATTGCTGCTTGTGATGGTGAAGAAATGGGGGCATGTGCATGCATGATGAGGCGGCTGTACACTACATCGACATGATAGATCAGACTACACTTGGGCACAAGTTCATCAAGGAGGAGTTTGGTCAGATTCCAAGGATTGGTTGGCAGATTGATCCATTTGGGCACTCGGCAGTTCAGGCTTATCTCCTTGGTGCAGAAGTAATTCGTTCTATCCATTTATGTCATGCTTTCGGATTTCATGTGACTTTAATGCTTTGACAGGCAGAAAAGATGAACTTTGCACTCTCAATGTTAACTCAGTAATCAGAGTCATCACTCATCATAGCTAATTATGAATTTCCTTACTACAAATGTACCTAAAAGCTGAGATATAGTACTATTACTATATGTACTTACATAGAGCATGCGTAACAAGAATTCCAAGAGCTAATTGTCATTTGATTGCTACTGCCCTCATGAGTGATGTGATTGACAACACGTCTGGACCACCAAACTGAACGAAGAATTTACAAAACCCAATCTTTTAATTTAATTTACAGTTGTGACTGTAGTGTTTTGAAAAAAATATGAGACTTACCAGTAAACATGTTGTTACCTTTCAGGTAGGATTTGATGCTTTTTATTTTTTCCGTATTGATTACCAAGACCGTGACACACGAAAGGGAACAAAAGAACTTGAAGTTGTATGGAGGGGCTCCAAGACTTTTGGCTCATCAGCTGATGTAAGTGGGGTTTTCTTTTCCCACATTAAATGTTACACCTCAATTCAATGTTCTTAAATTTTGGCAAACAATATTTCCTATGTAATGTTGGAAATCTGTACATTTTCTTTCAGATCTTTGCTGGCATCTTCCCAAAAAACTATGAACCACCTCCTGGTGGGTTTTATTTTGAAGTTAATGATAATTCCCCTGTCGTCCAGGTTATTTAATGAGAACTTCAGTTATTACATATCATTCAACTTCAGCATGAACCAATTCTTCATTGCTTTCCTCTATGCAGGATGATCCCCTTCTTTTTGATTACAATGTTGAACAACGGGTGAATGATTTTGTTGCTGCAGCTCTAGCACAGGTACATTAGGGTCTCAATATGTTTACACTTTTTTTCACATTGACGTATACTCTCTTTCGGCTATATTTATTGCAAAAAACCCCATTAGTCTCGTGCCGATTGATGCTACTGCAAACTTCTTTAATTTAGACTAGCCATCTGGGTGTTACAATGATAAGTTTCTGTCAGAAATCGAGAATGCAGCTTTGGTGTTCTATGTTACTTTGACCCATCTGCACTTCATGCTCAAGAGTTATTATTTGGACCACAACATTTCATGCTTAAAGTTCTATTCAACAGTACAGCTATTCATCCTAAGTCATATTTGTTTCTTTCTTTTCTGTAGGCAAATATCACAAGGACAAACCATATCATGTTTACAATGGGAACCGACTTCAAATATCAATATGCAGAAAGTTGGTTCAGACAGATGGACAAATTAATTCACTATGTGAACAAGGTTAAGGATGAGCATGGATGTTACAAAATTTGACCATTTCTTTTGTAATTTTTAGTTCCATCATGAAGGCCCTGTTTGGGGGAGTTGTAGCTTTTCTTAAAACTTGCTTTTTAGTTTACTGGACTGAAAAGCAGTTGTAGCTTTTTATAAGAGACCGTTTGACAAATAACTAATTTCCCTCATCAATAAGTTGCAAAAGCAGGTCCAGCCCAGTTTTCAGCTTTCGGTTTTTGCTAGTTATATATGGCTTCTAGCTTATGCCAAAAGCTGCTTAAAAGCTGAGTTGTTTGGGGGGTTTACTAGCTTTTCACAAGATAAAGCTTATGCCAAAAGCCACCCAAAATAGGGCCTAAGTTGTAATCATGCCATTACCTATGCATATCTTGAGCTCTCACCGTGGTGATTTTTCAATTATGGTTCATGAAATACATTTGAAATGTTTCAATCTTCTCACACTGTGTATCATGAGACACATTTGATTTTTTTTTCCATGTGTCATTTAGTCAGGATTAGAACATAAATGCTTAAGCGAGTTTTTCATACTTTTCCTTTGTTGTTATTGATGCAATTTCATTTCTTCTGAGAATTTTAAACCTAGTAATAAGTAAACAGTGCTGAAGTTTTATCTAAAGATTGTTAGAACTCACCATGCTTGTTCCTTTGGACCATACCTCAGGATGGCCGTGTCAATGCGCTGTATTCCACACCTTCCATTTACACTGATGCAAAATATGCTGCAAATGAACCATGGCCTCTCAAGACCAATGATTTCTTCCCGTATGTTGTTGTTGTTGCCATAATTGATATGATTAACTTTGCTTTTGTTCCTTTCACATGCGTATGATTGTATTTGTTCCACCAGCTATGCAGATGGTCCGAATGCATACTGGACAGGCTACTTCACAAGCAGACCTGCCTTAAAACGATATGTCCGCGTGATGAGTGGATATTACTTGGTAGTTTTACCATCCTTTTTCATTATGCTGGCCTTCAGATGTCCAACATCAATGTGATATGGTTTTTTGGTCACTTGGTTTAGTCATATGCATAAAGGTCAATTTGTTTTTACGTTTCAGGCAGCTAGGCAGCTGGAATTCTTCAAAGGGAAAAGCAACTCAGGTCACACAACAGATAGTTTAGCCGATGCTCTAGCTCTTGTTCAGCACCACGATGCTGTTACAGGAACAGAGAAGCAACATGTTGCAAATGATTATGCAAAGAGATTATCTATTGGTTATGCACAAGTGAGCTTCCAGAGAGAATTGTTATAATTCGTATTTGATGCTTTCTTTTGGGATTCCTTCGCTTCATTTTGTTTAATTCCTTTACAGGCCGAGGAGCTGGTTTCGATCTCTCTCGCTTGCTTGAGTGAGTCAGGCTCAAAATCACCTTGTTCATCCCCAACAACAAATTTTGGACAGGTTGGTTTGGAGTTTTTTTTTCTTTTGTGCGTGCGAGAAGTAGAACCACTTTCAACTTAGGCATTGGTTGGAAGCAGCTCCCTTCCCCTTATATTGTTATGTGAAATAAATTTGATTAGTGTTAGTTTATGATGAACTGCAGTTATGTATTACTTAAAAAACAACAACAATAATGGATATGGACCGCTTTCTCATCTTCCCTTGTAATTTATAAATGACTTTGTTTTTTTTCCCTATATGTCTCCTTTTTCAGTGTCCTCTCCTAAACATTACATATTGCCCCCCTTCCGAGATGGACTTTTCTCAAGGCAAAAGCTTGGTGTGTTCTGTTCTCAACTCATGCCTCACTTTTTTGCAAGATAAAACTTGTATAGGTTTTCAATTCATGCATGATACTTTTTTTTAGAAAAAAAAACCCGTATATCATCAATCATTTTGTTTTCAACTTTTCTGTTACAGGTTGTTCTTGTGTACAACTCTCTTGGGTGGAAACGAGAGGATGTCCTTCGCATACCAGTATGACATTTTTATTCCCTGGAAAATGAGATATTTTGTTGGTTTTTAATTTCTCATTCATACATCTATCAGTTTTTTCTACTTATGCATAAGATTTGTGTAGTGCATTGTGCAACAACCACAAAACTGCTTTATGTTAGAATGAAACTAAATGTGCCAATTTATGGAATCAACAGGTTATCAGTGACTCAATTGTTGTTAATGATTCTGAGGGGAGAGAAATTGAATCACAACTTCTGCCTATATCTAATGCTTCATTGTACATACGGGACAACCATGTCAAGGCTTACTTAGGCACGTCACCTGCTGCAAAGCCCAAGTTTTGGCTTGCCTTTCCTGTTTCTGTACCACCTCTTGGTTTCAATACTTATTTTATCTCAAGCAGGAAGAAATCAGGTAAATTCACGTCTTTTTCTTGATATGCACTAACTTTAGAAAGGATTACTGAAAAGTTTCACAAATTTTCTGCCTATTCCAGCATCTGTCTCTTCGACATCCACTCTATACTCATCTCAAGGAAGTAAAAATAGTAATCTGCAAGTTGGGCAAGGGCATTTGAAACTTCAATATGATGCAGTTGGATCATTATCTCTGTACTCAGATAGTAAGACTCTGGTAATGTGCCAAAGGCTAATCATTAAGTTCAACCAGGAACCATTTTTATCTCTTGCCTTTGCTTTTATATTAAAGAAATAAAGTTGCATACACATAAGATTATCCATGGTTATTTTCCGTAGCAGCTCATATGTGCATTGCTTAGTATTAGATTTTGATTCTTATTTTGAGTTTTGCATGTGATCTAAAATCACCTGTACTCAAACACCATTAACACATTTCAAGGTCGAAGCAAATTTTGCACAGACGTACAAGTATTACATAGGGCAGGATGGCAATGGAAGTGATCCTCAGGTGCACTACAAATTCTATAAGTAATCCATTTTACCCCAAAGTTAGCAATTACTAGTATTGGCATTTAATTGCTTTTTCCTGGACTGTAGGCTTCTGGAGCATATATATTCCGCCCTAATGGCACAGTGCCTATCAAGACTGATGGTCAGGTATGAAGAAGGGACCAAATTTTGTCTAGAATAACAGATACATTTCAGCATCTGTTAAGAGATTTTTAAAAGATACATAATCTGTCTTACTTGGATTTCTGTTGCCCACTTCAAGGTTCCTCTCACAGTTCTGCGTGGGCCCATATTGGATGAAGTGCATCAGCAGATTAATTCATGGATATATCAGGTTATTCCTATGATAATTGCTCGTCTGAATCATCACTCATGTACCTTTTACTTGTTTCCTTTTTGCTCTGCATCTTAAGGTTTTCAGTTAATTTTTAGTCCACATTTCTTTCACTGCAGCAACAGTCAGAATGATCTCTTATTTTGTAAGGCTATTCCGTTTCAACTAGGGCAACGACTGCGGTGCAATCAGGGCTCCCGTGCAATCACCGTGCAATCCAACTAAGAAAAGTTTCAAAAAATTCTGAAAAAAATCATGGATGTACATCTCATCTTACCCCATCTACATATAAAATTTCATGATCAAATTCGTCCTATGCTAGAAGTTACAAAAAAGATAAATTTCTGACAAACTTAAAAAGTTCAAATGCACCTCAAATTTGTCTTTTTTGTAACTTCTAGCATAGGACGAATTTGATCATGAAATTTTATATGTAGATGGGGTAAGATGAGATGTACATACATGATTTTTTTCAGAATTTTTTGAAACTTTTCTTAGTTGGATTGCACGGTGATTGAACGGGAGCCCTGATTGCACCGCAGTCGTTGCCTTCAACTAGGGTGTGTTTGGTTGGTGGGATGAGGTTGAATGGGATGGGATGGTCCTGTACCATTTGATTCTATTGTTTTGGGTGAATAGAATGGTTCAACATCTGTAGGGAATATTTCTCAAATTTGTATCCCACCATTTAGGATAGGATGGTTCCATTCAATCAATTAAACACATAGATGATTTCTTTAAAAAACTATCTCATACATGTACCACTTGGTACAAACAACCAAACACACCCTTAATAACACAATTTGGATTCATATGCTTACTATTATTCAATCGACATCTTTTAATAGTATGTAAGGTTCACCTATCATTAGATCAGAGAATGAATTGGTATATGTGAAACAAATATGAGATGAGTAGTACTAAAATATGGAATTTATTCTGTTTTTAAATGCTTGTTAATTGACTAGTAATTATTTTTATATTCTTGATAGTTATACTAGTTTTTCTTTTCTTTGCACAGATCACCAGAGTTTACAAGGGAAAGGATTATGTGGAAACTGAATTCATAGTGAGTACTCTGTCAATATGATCCACCTGGCATTGCTAAATATGGTTACTTTGAGGACATTACATTTTGCATGATAATTTGTTTATATCTTGTTTCTTTTCTATCTTTACAAGAGATTTCTAGCATCTTATTGAATAATTTCTCTTATGCTTAGATTGGACCAATACCAGCAGATGACGGAAATGGAAAAGAAGTATCAACTGAAATTGTTACAAACATGGCGACAAACAAAATATTTTATACCGATTCCAGTGGACGTGATTTCATCAAAAGGGTATGTGCACTAGCACTTTACCCCTTTTCCCAGCAAAGCATATTTATTGTCCTTCCCATAAATCTATCATGAACATAAAAGTAGTTCAGAAATAATCATGTTAGTGATTCCTGTGCTAGTTTTTAACTAAAAAATGGCAGAGGATGACTGCAACAGAAAATACATGATGGAGTGGTGTACGGTTATGTCAAACTTGATGTCAAGGTACCCTTTTTTTTTTTTTTTTTGCAGATACGGGATTATCGCTCAGAGTGGAAGATCGAAGTGCACCAGCCTATCGCTGGAAACTATTATCCTGTGAGCTGTTGTTTTCTCCATTCATATTTTAAATAAGGAAGTTTAGTAGCATTAAGAAAATGGATTCTTTCATCCTTTTTATGTCATTGAGTCAATATCTGAAAGTGGTCAGGAGTTCAGTTTTCCACTCGGCTGATTCACTTTTGTCTTGATTCCTTTTTTGTTATTTTTTTGAGATGACTTATTTTGGACTTGATATGGAACTTACAAGAGACTATCTAGCCAAATCTGAATAGTGGAAGATGCTTTTCTTTTGCTCTACGTATAACAATGGCAAAGTCATGCTTGAAGTTTCTTTTCCAATTGTTCATTGATGGATCTATGCCACAACTTAATGCTAGCTAAATCAGTTGTCTGCATCTGGTGGCATAAGAAGTCAACATTTAGTGATCTTTGGAAAACTTTGCTCCTCAAGGGGGCTTATTGATGATTACGAAAAGGATGAAAATTTATCATGTGCACAACCTGGTTATTTTAAAGTTCTCAACATTTGAAGAAATGAGGACAATGTTCTTAGTTCTTACTTCCTAATAATTGTGTGATGTTGAATTGAGGAGGATCCACAGTCGGAGATTACTTTGTAGTTTTACATGTTTATATTGAGGCTGATTTATACACATTGATGATCTGTATTTATTTTCAGCTTAATCTTGGCATTTATATCGAAGATGGCAACAAAGAGTTATCTGTACTGGTAGACAGGTCTGTTGGAGGCTCCAGTATACGTGATGGACAAATAGAGTTAATGTTACACAGGTACGTCATCAAGCAGCACAGTTGTACAGTATTGTTGCTTCTTCATACTTTAGTATTTCCTTTTTCTCTACATCTTGGTTAAATCCTTACTTGTTGTGTAGGAGGCTACTCCATGATGATGGCCGTGGTGTTGCGGAGGCATTAAATGAAACAGTCTGTTTCGACAATCAATGTGAAGGACTAGTTGTAAGTAAAGGGAAATATTTTCCTGACCTGGTTTGGATAGCAGTCAAAATAGGTTGTTAGCTACTGAAATCCTATCGGCAAAAGAAAAACGCATTCAAAACTGTTTCTGAAGTAATACATTGTTGAAGAGGATAGTTAAATTCATAGCTTGATGGAGAATAAGCCAGTGTCGTGAAAGTCATATTGATATCTATGCCCTATTGATTTGGTCAGCTCATGCCATTGAGGATTTGAGGTAGCAATTTACTTATCTATAAGCAATTCCTATTGGCATATAAATTGAAGAAATATTTGCTGTGCCACTTCAGATCAATTTATTATACTACATTTGTAAACATACGATGTTGTGCAGAAATATTATGGAAAGCATCTTATTACGATATTCACAGATTGAAGGAAAATACTATCTCAAAATTGATCCACAAGGAGACGGAGCTAGGTGGCGTCGGACATTTGGCCAGGAAATATACTCCCCTCTTCTTCTTGCTTTCTCAGAGCAGGTATCAAATGTAACTTGTTGCCGTCATGAATGATCAAAAGGTTATTCTAGTATTAAACACTCCCCTACTTGTTTACTCAGGATGGAGGCAATTGGGTGAACTCACATGTTCCGAAATTCTCTGCAATGGATCCTACTTACAGCTTACCTGATAATGTTGCATTGCTTACCCTTCAGGTATCTCCCTTCTGTGGACCACTGTTGTCATACTGTGCTTAAAACGTAAAGGTGTTCATAGCCATTACGCTAGTATCATAATCATGGACATACGGCTACACTGAAAGCTTTCTCATTTTCTCTTTTCTAGTCAGACGGTATATTACTTGCTAAATTAAGAGTGAGAGTTTGAGGGAACCAGAACCTTGCCCAATTTTTGTTATGGGCTAGCCAAAATATTGCTGATCTGGTACCTCTCATCTGGCCCTAGGCCTGCCTGGTTTGATTAGTTACAAGCTATAACCAGCCAGTTAGCTGCAACAAAATGCATCCATGTGCTCATGTAGGTGTATATCACAGAAAATTAACGAAAATGCTATCTAGATTTGTTTCTGCTGTCTGGTGGTAATCATTACAGCATATCCTTGTGTCAAATGCTTGCGCATTGTACAGGAACTTGAAGATGGAAGTGTTCTTCTTCGGTTCGCTCACCTATTCGAGGTCTCATACTATCATCCTTACTTTCTCTCGCTCCAGCTAGATCCTATTTTATTTTCTAAGTCTCATCCCGTGCGTATAGGCTGGAGAGCATAAGGATCTTTCAGCTCTGGCGAGTGTCGACCTCAAGAGGGTATTCCCAGATAAAAAGGTTGACTTCATCACGCTACTTTTGATTTATATATATTTATTTAAATTCATGAATATTTTCAAGCCCTTTCCAATCCTACTGCTCCAGATTAGCAAGATACTTGAAACAAGCCTATCAGCGAACCAAGAACGCGCTGCCATGGAGAAGAAGAGGCTGAAATGGAAGGTGGAAGGGCCTCCTGCTGAGGAAAATGTGGTCCGGGGAGGCCCCGTGGATCCTTCGAAGCTCGTCGTCGAGCTGGGGCCCATGGAGATCCGCACATTCATCATCAACTTCGACCACAACTCCGGCGGACATCTGATCTGAGCTTGTGCGAGAGGCGGCATGTCAATGACGACCAACGTCGTAGTGTGAGCCTGAGCCCTCATGTGAAGTTGTGACTAGCAATAAGAATGCGACCATGGTGGCCTAAAGCATCAGCTTCTGCGAATAATGTACTGAGATTGCATCTAGCCACCAAGCCCTACTTCGAGCTTGTAACTGAATCTGGTTTCACATCCAGCTCGATCTGAATGGAACTGCTGTTGATCTCCGCTTGGTTCTGAGTCCTATTCTCAACCTTTGCTGAAGCTATCACTTTTTGCAAATTTGCTCCCCATCCGAACTAACAGTAAAAATAACCTCCTCTCTAAATACGGAAATATCAGCAAGTGACATATGTCATCAGCTGTGAACATGCACGAGCATTTATCTAAGATATAAATGATATAGAATTTTCCATCTGATGTATAGTGTATTATCTGTATCTGAATCTGAATTAAAAAATGTAGTATATATAATTTTGTTGAGGCAAGTCTAACCAATCAAAAACACATACTCCCTCTGGTCTTCAAAAAGCTGATGTTTTAGACATGATTTTACATACCAAGAGAGGTTAATTGAGGGTGCTTATTTACCATTCTACCCATGTTAACTTGGATGGGTCGGAATACTGGAATAGAGCAATAAATCCCTGTACTAACACGTACAGCGTTCGAGTACTAGTAGTCGCATTTGGTTTCTTTTTACTCTTTTTTTTCCTTAGCTGCATGCTCGGCAGCTCGGTGCATTTGTTTGTGGATGAAACTAGCGCTCAGACGTCTTATTACTGTTCATCTTATCGGATGTCTCTTGTAATATTTTTTTCTCTGCGTGCAACATTTTTTTTGAACGCTTGCAACATCCATTTACTGTAGCAATTTTTCCTGTTTGTCGAAGGAAAATATTGCACGCGTTGGTAAAAAATGTTGCACGCGTAGAAAAAAAATATTACAATGTATCTGAAATTTTCAGACGTCCGGGCATAAGTCATTAGGTTTGTGGGTTTATTCCTTCTGCATGTTGGGCGCTTTGTTTATTTGCTGCGGCCAACAATCATCCAATCTTTTGCGTGCCTCTCTTGGCGCTAAATGCCGCTAGACTTCTGTTTCATTTTTCTTTTGCATGTCTCTCTTGGCGCCATGTCTCCTTTGTTTTTTTCGCTCGTTCCAGCAACCACTAAGGGTGTGTTTGGTAGGACTCCAGTTCCACTAGATTTATGGATCTGGTGGAGCTGGGTATTCCTAACTCCACCATATTTGTGGAGTTAAAGCTGTGAGTACGTTAAGAGTGTTTAAATGGATCATCTTGTTTGCATTTTAGACAAAAAATATAAACTTAATTAACTTTATTTTAGCCTACAAGTTTCAGATCTCAGATGAAGTTGGGATCTGAAGCTCTACCAAACAGGCCCTAAGTCCTTTCGCCAAATTCCGGTTTGGCGCTAAATATTCGCCGCCACATGCACGTATATATACACGCTAACTCCTGGAGCACTGTATTGTTTTCTCTTATCTCACCATACAATAGAGAAAGCAAGGCAAAGACCACTATGGGAGATGGATTTGAATATATAACCACCTAATGAAGATGTTCCTAATGATGGGATAGATCTGAATATGGAACCACCTGAAGAAAATGGTAACTCTCTTATTTTCTTTGTTGTTTTTAGATTAATTCAACTTTTTTATTTGACCTTTTTACTAGTGCAATTTTCTTTTCTAAATATGAGTATATATGTTTAGTCAAGAAAGATGTGTCAAATGTTGTACGAAGAGAAATATTTCAAGCTTTGTTAGCAAGAAGCACCAATGGAAGATTGAAGCATCATGTGGCTAGGGAAGTTGCTGAATTATTCTCAGTTAAAATTCGAACTGTTCAACGTATTTGGAAGCAGGTAAAAGTTATCTTGATCAAGGCATTATGATTGATGTTTCTAGTAGAAAGTGCAACTCCGATCGTAAGCGAGTTCAAGTAGATATATGTGTGCTACGTGATATTCCTTTTTCAAATCAAACAACACTAGAAGATGTATGTGTTTGGTTACATGTGAGTAAAACCAAGCCACTGGCACTAAAATGGGAAGGTCTCATTAGACGTTAGTCAAGCAGTATAAAGCTGTAC
The DNA here is from genome assembly GCA_036346375.1 of Guadua angustifolia. NCBI lineage: Eukaryota > Viridiplantae > Streptophyta > Magnoliopsida > Poales > Poaceae > Guadua > Guadua angustifolia. The sequence goes on from CM070520.1 coordinate 23,845,453, forward strand.
TTAACAGATGCAAACAAGAAAAGTAGGCTACAGTGGTGTCTATCTATGCTTGACCCAGATACCATACTAAATGTCTAATGTTTAGGGGGCTATTGATGTTATTTTTATTGATAAAAAATGGTTCAATCTTAGAGAAAAAACAGAGAGGCATTATATGCTTCCGAATGAAGACGAGCCCACACGGACGTGTAAAAGCAAGAACTTTATCCCTAAGTTCATGTTCTTGTGCGCTGTTGCTTGTGCAAGGTTTGATTCAGATGGAATTTCCACTTTTGATGGAAAAATTGGGTATCTCCCTCTCATTACTTATGAAGGTGATAAGAGAACAAGTGTTAACGGGTAGCTCGGCTGAAATGGAGCCCATCAAATCGATTACAAAGGAAGCCGCTAAAAGTTTTATCATCGATAAGATCTTGTCTGTTATTCGAGCTAAGAGACTGCGTGAAGATGTCAACAATCCCATCCAGCAAGACAATGCTAAACCACATATCGCACCTACTAACCCATTGTTTTTGTGAAGCTGCTAAACAAGATGGATTTGATATTCGACTCATTTTTCAACCGGCAAAATCACCTGATTTTAATATCTTAGATTTGGGGGTTTTTCGTGCTATCAGTCAATTCAATATAAGAAGACCGCAAAGACAATAGCTGAACTTGTTCCAATTATTGAAGCAGTATTGTTTTTCTTTTGGTTATTTATACTCTCGTCAATTTAGTTGGAGCTAACATTTGTTTTACATAAAACAGGCTCTCCACGAGTACTTCGTACACAAGTCGAATCGAATTTTCTTGATACTCCCCCTTGTTATGATGGAGACCATTAAAGTAGGAGGAAATAACTTCAAGATTCCTCACATGAAGAAAGGGATGCTAGAAAGACAAGAATGCCTTCCTTTGTGGATCAGTTACGATTCATCGTTGGTAGGTAAAGCTATGACACAGCTCGCTGAATAATTTGCCAAGAGGGAATGTTGCAAACTTTTTTTTATTGATGCAGAGATGTACTACTGGTTTATTCATTGCAAACTTTTTTTATTGATGCAGATATGTACTACTAGTTTGATCATTACGTTTTTTTCCTCATGTACGGTAGCATGCATGAAAAACTTTGAAAAAAAATCACGCACTAACATAAAAGGTGACATACTCTAGGCGCATAGAGGTTCCATGTTTTAGAAGAATTTAGGCATACAAATTTTATACATGAGCTTGGCAATCTCTTGCTCGCAAACTGGTAGCTCGTCAAAACCATCCGGCAAACACCTTTCGTCAAAACCATATGGTAAACACCATCTGACGGGCGCAAGCGAGTCTCAGATGACTTTGGGTTCAAGTGAATCTTCAACAAAATATGTTCTAGCTTCATTGCTCTCCCACGCAAATGACAGTTGTTTCGATAGCGATGGCGACGACAGTTGTTTCTCTAGTGACAACAATGACGAAAGCAACAACGGTTGTTTCGTCGGCGATGGTGTCAAGCTTGCGTGGCAAAAACCTGGTGGAGTATCAAGGTGATGATAGAGGAAGATGACCATGAAGGATAGAACAAGAGAAAATCTAAATGAGTAAATTTAACTTTACCTTCTTTTATTTACTGCGAGCTCTTGTTTTCTTGATGTTCCATGTTGCTGACAGAGTAGTGCTACTACTAGTTTAGCCGGATCAAGTAGCTAGCGCTAGAAAATCCATATATAATCACAGTACAAGAATCCCAACAATTCACTTTACTTAGTCGTGGCATGCTTAATTACGAGTATCAAAGAGGAAGCTTCGGAAAAGTGGCAGCCATAAATTGCATACATGCTATTGCAGTGTTGCACTAAAAGTAGGGGCAAAAGAGTTCAGATAACCCTCAATTCCCTCAATGTCAACTTTTCGCACACTTTGTACAAAATGCTCCAAGGTCAAGTTTTTGAAGACTAGAGAGAGTACTAATTTAGTGTACATTAATCTTAAATTCACTGTACCACTCTCGCGCTGCCGCTAGGATGGCCTCGCCTTTCCCTGGCTAGGTCTCTTGGGGGAGATGACCCCTCTTCCAATCTCGTGGTCCAGTAGGGATTACAAAAATAGGTTAAGTACATTTTTAAAAAAAGTAAATTTATTTATTAATTTATAAGTATTTAGGTATACACTTTTTTTTTTGAAATGTAGCTTCAAAAATTCTATTATAACACATAGATTAAAGTTTTAGTCCAAATATATAACAAAAATGTATCTTTCATATATTAGAAAACACTGATCTAACAAAATATATTTATAATTTTTGCAGAGTGCAATCCCGCATCCCCTCAAATCTTACCATCACAGACGTCTCCCCAAAGTCGGCCACACAAGCAACAAAGAAAGACCGCCTAGGGCAGATCTATAGGGTATGTCGGGTGGGCTCAGTTGCTACGCCTGCGCCCCTCCACGATATTTCTACAGTTTCGCCTATATAAAAGGAGGCCGACCCATTGGAACCAACCGTCCCGATTCGAATCGCATGCAGAGTGCAATCCCGCATCCCCTCAAATCTTACCACCGCGTACGTCTCCCCAAAGCCGGCGCCGTGCCACAGCAGCAGCACCGTCTAGGGGCAGATCTACAGGGTATGCCGGGTGGGCCACGGCATACCCTGTAGATTCGGCTTAATACAGTCTATAATACCGTCATTATCTTATATAGTCAGCTTGTGAAGATCATAACTTTAGATCCGTAGATCTGATTGAGATGGTTCTTATTGGGTTAGTTTCAAAATTGAATCTAGTTTCTACAGTTAAAATTTCACATCAATCCAATGGTTGGATCTTTAGGAATTACTGTTTTAGTTAACATATGTTAGTCTGTTTTTGCTGAAACCAAAACAGTTTTTTATAATTTGTTTAGGGGTGATTTGAGAATCAATAAAACTTTGTTTTAGCTTCCGCACAATCATTCACCCCCTTCTGATTGCTATATTAGTGTATATCGATCCTACATGTGATTTGAGTGCAAGACTGCTAATTGATTTATAGAGTAGAAACAAATATAATTGCTACTTTGCTAGAGACTAAGAGAGTTGCTTGTTGATGCATTGCTTTTTTTGTTTGTAGAATTGTTGAATTATGAAGAGGAACGGAGACATTGCATCTCTTTTTCGGAAACATGCAGCAAAGAAGGGTGTTGCTGCTTCATCTCTTTTCCGGAAACATTGCAAAACGAGAAGCAAAGAAGGCTGTTGTTGCTTCATCTCTTTTCTGGAAACATTGCATCTCTTTTCCAGAAACATTTATTGAGCGAGATATTTTCTTCCAAGTTGATGAAAATGATATAATCAAGAGTTTCATGGCTATTAGAAGGCGGATGCTAGATAAGAAAGATAAGAAGTAATATTGTATTCTTTGAACTATTGTAGGTGCATAAGCTTCTTTTATGCATATTTCATACTTAAAATGTTCAAACTATTTATATTGTAATTTATACTTGTATTATCATGTTTCTAGTTATTTTATACTTGTATACCGAATTTCTCGACAACATTTGTAGTTGTTTACCGAATCGTTCATTGGATTTTACCGAATTGTATATTATAGTATTAGCTCGGTATACTCTAACTTAAAATCCTAGATCCGCCACTGGTGCCGCCGTCCCCGACGGTTCGCAATGATTGTCAACGTCGCAGCACTGGAGGGGCTCCATGAGGCGATTGAGAGGTGTTCCGCACGACGGAGGGGCTGGCCCTGGCGATCTCCGGCGTCCGCGTCGACGAGGCGCAGGACATGCTCGCCCTACTGCAGCGCCAGGTGAGGATGCTGCACTGGAGGGTGGAGAAGGGCACGATGGCAGCGCTCGAAGCCGTGGCGGACACCTCCTCCTGGCTGGAGAGGCTCCGTCGGATGGTCGATTGACCTGATAGCAGGAGACGTGGAGGGCCTCCCAAGGTCGGAGCTTCGCTACTACTCCGTGCTGGAGGCAGCCAGCGACATGTCCCGTCGTTCGCCCCGGTCCCTGCTCGCCTGGTCTGTGTCATGTCCCTTGGCCATCGGCCAGAAGAAGTCACCGTGGCATGAGACGAAGCTCTCGAAGTAAGAGGAAATCCCGTGGCCACCGGTGGAGATTGCCGTGACGTGAGACGAGGCATGGAGAAGAAGAACAGGAAAGGGGAACAATCTGGTTAAGTCATTTGCTTCACACCCTGCCTGTCTCGGTTGTTGGCTTTTTAAGCCTCTTCATATTCACACTGACACTGGGTTCCTCAGTCATTACATTACTGCCTTCTAGAAAAATTGCTTGTCCCTAAGCAATAGCACAGTTCTGATGTTATATTTATAAGAACAACTCCTATAATTCCGGGATCCCATTGCACATAAAGCCAAATTACAAGTATTGTTGACTTATCATCCTCCCCTACCACTGAATCATGACTTGCCATCATCTCCTCACCTTGCTTCCTTTCATTGGCACTAGCCACCATCCCCTCACCATTTTTCCTTTCATTGGTGTTTGAGCATGCAACAGCATTAGAACAACGCTCACAGTGCCATGGTTCAGATTGTAGCTCTGGCTCAGTATACAAAGCCAAACAGCCCTCAACTGATACAGGGGCATTACAATCATTCACATCATCATCAGCACTATTGGTACTCCAAACAATCACATCAATGTCTTCAAATTGCATCAGCTTCTTTCTTGACTTGTATAACTCGGCTCATTGAACATATCACCAAGACCAAAGATAGTCATCTAGCTCTCCATATCCACCAGATGCGATCGTTCATTATTTCACCCTTCGAAACAAGCTGGATGAGAAGCAGCATCTTTTAGATTCTCTAATTTTTTTGCAGTTCCATCCATTTCCTTGGTGGTGGAACCAAATTCTTTGTAAGGAAGCAAGATAACAGGCTGTAAAGAAGCTGCATCATCAACAGTGTTCTCACCCGAGTGCTTGGAACTCACGATCTGCTCTTTGGGAAAGGCATCCTTCCAAGTTCGAAATGAACCATGTATGGCATCCTAGCTTTCCCAGATTTGTCCTGATTTAGTAGAATAAGCAGAATCAAGAATCTCGGACTTCGTTTCATCTGCACCAGCAATATGATCCAACTAGGACAAGCTATCCTCCACATTTGGAGCAGCCTTTAGTTCTTGGTTAGGTGCAGAAGCACATGACTCGCTGCATTCAGAGGGTTCAAGCTCATTCTCGCTGACAACCTGTTCCAATTCATATCTACGACTTTTGTTCAGATCTCTTATGGACTTCTTACTCTTTGCTGATGGGGATGAAACACTCTTGGCTGGAGGCCTCCAGGATGGAGTTGGTAGAGAGAGATCGAGGAATTTGTCATGTTTAACAGAACTACGTGCGCATTCTCCACCACTGAAAATCACAGCTTTAGATGGATCAGATACACGCAAGGTGTACTCCTCATCCTACACCACGTCCTTGATAGGCCATCTGTCGAACACCTTGAGGGCAGCACACTCTGATGTCGCCGGCACACCTAAATGCCACCTTCGTGTCGACATCCACGTCCGCCATGATCGAAAGGGGAAAGGAAGCTGGAGCCCGAGCCAAGGAATCGAAAGACTGCTTGGAGGAGTAGAAGGAGGTTGTTTCAAAATCCCGGTTGCCCGCAATCCCGGCCACCGCTGTAGCTTTTGTCTCCATTCCGTGATCGAGGCACTTGCTCCTCTCCTCCGTAATCCTCGCAACTGCCTGGGTTGTGGCTTCCAATTGCTTTGCTAAATTCTGCTACTCTTGAACTTGTTTCTCCACCACCTTGGACGCCAGGTCTGCCTGGCGCACCATTTGTTGTTGCGACACCTCCATCTTCCCCACTCTAACGAACAGCTGATCGATGCTTTCCTTCACTGCGTCCCATCTTTCTTCCGCTTGAATCGCCGCCTTGCCCATCGCTTGAATCGCTTCTTGGCTTTTGGTCGATGCATAGGAGGGCGTGCTGGTGTTGGAGTTCGCGGCGAATGGGAACCTGCACAAGAGGCTGCATGGCGGCGGAAAGGCTGCGGGAGCGATGCCGTGGGCGTGGCGGGTGTCGATGGCGCTGCAGGTGGCACGGGCGCTTGAGTACCTGCATGACCGGTGCGAGTCGCCGGTGGTGCACGGCGACGTCAAGGCCTCGAACGTGCTCCTGGACGCGGCCATGTCAGCGAAGATCTGCGACTTCGGGTTGGCACGGATGGGGTTCTCAGCCGCCATCCGCCCGCGGTCGTCAGCGCACACGGGCTCTGATACCAGCTTGTCATGTCCCTTGGCCGTCGACGAGGAGAAGTCGCTGTGGCGTGAGATGAAGCTCTTGAAGTAGGAGGAAATCCCATGGCCACTGGCGGAGATTGCCGTGACGTGAGATGAGGCGTGGAAAAGAACATGAAAGGGGAACAATCTGGTTCAAGTCATTTGCTTCACACCCTGCTCGTCTCGGTTGTTGGCTTTTTAAGCCTCTTCATATTCACACTGACACTGGGTTCCTCAGTCATTACAGTCTGTCTATGTCGGAATCTTGGCACAGGATCTAGCGAGGATGGCCGGGGAGCTCGACCGACAGCCATTCCCCGGCGACGGGCCACTAGCGGCTGATTTTCTGGAGCGACAGAGGTCGCACTTCTGGGAGAGCGTTGACACGTTCAGGGAGGAGTTCGCTAAGCAGTTGGGGAGAACAATCCCGTTGGACATCTAATCGTGATGGACATGGATTCTGGTTTTGTGTTGGAGTTGGCAGTGCTCAGAGGTATTGGGTGTTAGACTAAACTTGCTGTTAAGAGTCTCAAAGTCTGCAGAGTTTGTTTTTTGCTTCGGTTTGTTACAGAGTACTCCAGGATTATGTCTGGTCGTAGAAGTTTTAGTTTTCTGTCGTCAGTTAAGCTAATTGCCGGATTAGCTACAGTATGTCGTGTCGGTTTCAATCTTTCTGTTTCAGCTAGCAGAGTCCGTTGAGAGTTGAGTTTGTTTGGGAGATCTCTAAAAATATATCTCTGAGTAATCAGAAATTGCTGCGGCGGCATTGCAGCACCAAAATCTGTGTTTCGTTGTTTGCTGCGTTGTTATTTTGTTCTCAGGTTGTTGTTCTGCGCTACTTCTGGACTTCCATTGATTGAGTTCAGAATTGTAGCAGGCGAACAGCAATACAGCAGAACACCTACGAGTGAAGATTGAATCGGTTGTTTACAACATTGGGTCCATTTATTACTTTGTTCCAGCTCTTCAGTTTGACTGCAGATTTAGGTCCGGGTGCTGTAATTTGGATGTTTTGGTTGTGATGCCTCCTCCTCAAGGGTTGGCCGTGTGGCCGTAAAAATTGTTTCCCCCTCGGTTCGTCCCCAGAACATTTTGGCGTTCTAATGGTTGTCGTTACATTTGCTCAATAGCATGCAGCTCCTTCCATCTCGATCTGATTTGTGAAATTGTATGCATGTTTGGTAGTGTTCATGCTTATGGATTTGGCGCCCCGCTGTTTATGGGTTGGTACAAGATTTCTAGAAACAGCATATTGGAGAAGATAAATAGGTGGGATTGCCTTTTAATAAACATGTAGGATTTAGAAACTTGAACATAGTGTAGAGCTAACTAACCCTATTTCTGAAATTGACACGTGTAACACTCTAGCCCACATTTGACTAAGAGCATCTCCAGCAGAGCCCCTAAACCAGCCCCTAAACCTTAAAATAGGAACTTTAGTAAAAAATACAGATCCAGCAGGGCCCCTAATCTAGCCCCTAAAATTAGGAGGCCCCTAAATTTGCCTCCTCAAATTTCAATTCCTGTGGAGCCCCTAAACCAAATTTCCTAAACCTTAAAATAGGGAGTTAAGTGAAGGATGGCTTGCATTAGTTCGCTGCAATGGCGTGTCTTTGTTGGATGAGTTGCAACTGTTGCATCTCAGATCTGCTCTCGAAAATTTTGAAAATTTTAAATTTAAATTTTAAATATCATGTTTTGAAAATTTTAAATTTAAATTTTAAATATCATGTTTTTAAATTGTAAATGTTAATATGCTTATGTTTTATGTATTACAAATATTTTTGATTGAATTTTAGTGCTGTCAAATGAAGATTATACATAGCGGATATGTCAAAATAGGAGAAAAAGTAAAATAGGGGCTGAGATTTAGGGGATGTTGCTGGACTTGTGCTCTGAAAACAGAGCCCCAAAAAATAGGGGGAGTCCCTAAATCCAAAATAGGGCCCCTATTTTAAGGGCTCTTGCTGGAGATGCTCTAAATGGACTAGCCTATTGTAGGGTGGACACGTGCATGCGTAGCGACCCATTTACTTTTTTGTCCTCGCTTGTTTAAAAGGATTAATAGGCATCTATATATATAAAAACAATCGGAGATATTCAAGGCACCTCCTTCATTTTAAGAGCAACAAAATCCCACAATAATCCTAAATTCGAGAAATTCCCACATTAATCAGAAGAAAAAGAGAAGGATCTTCACCACTTATTTTGGTGGGGCCAAATTATAATGGCGCAGATTAATCATATATAATAAATACAATTGTATTTCAATAATTAGAAGTAGAGTTGTATATCAACGAAATGATCTCCACCACTTATTTTAGTGCAACTAGATTATAACAGTGCAATATTTTAATCATTAGAAGTAGAGTTGTATATCAAAGATAATTGTATCATAATATCCAGATGTGCAGTTGCGCGGATAAGCTGTTAGTTATATACTAACTATAACTCACTTTAGACAAATAATGTGAGACTAATCTTACCATTGCTCCACATAGGCCTTCATATTAACAAACTGGTGTATTACACTCAGCCCTCTTAAGTGTTGATGCTCTCGACAAAAGGGGTTATATTAGACACGTCATGTCGGGACCCGAATTTGCAAATCCGGACCCTCTGTGTATTCAGCACTAGTCCAGGATCACGTTAGTGCACACAGTCTCAACATTGGTACATATCACAGTCATAACCAACGAAATAATAAGTACTTTGATTAAATACTCAAACTAGTTGATCGACCTTATGGTCAAGTTACAAAGATACGCCTCACAGGGCGAAGACTTATTAAAATATTCAAATGCAGCGGAAATAAAATAAACTCGTGGCGCCAACCAATTTGCCACAGGCAACTGACTGGGCTCGCTCCTTAGTTCGTTGGCTCTTCCTGAAACTCCTCCTCCTGAGCAGGGTTTGCTTCTTCTTCAACTGAAGTTGTGTTGTTGTGGGGTGAGTACTTTGAGCACTCAGCAAGTCATGCACAGAATGCAATTCTAATATTCTACATGCATGGCTTAGTACAAAGGATAGGCTATGGTTCATGAGCAAGACAAAGATTTAAGAATAACAAGAATAATTTGCAAAGCAAAGAAAAGCAAGAATAAGAATAGTAGCTTTCACAAACATTTTAATCACAATCATATTTCCATCCTATGTCAAGTTCCTCATTACCAACCCTAAGCATTTTCCATAAACAATTCATTTTCATGAAAATCTAACCCTTGACCGTAATCACCGAAGCGATGCTCATTACCGTGAGCACGGCTATTCAATAGGTTGTACACTCTGCAGAGGTTATACACTTTACCCACAAGATACATCAAATACCACCAAGGCAAATAACCGTGAACGAAGCCTTTCCAAAGTTCCATCTAAACCCAAGACGCTTCGCTAAGGTTTCAACACCGAGGGACTGGTTACCACACCTGGGGCCCCTCTTGCGCCATGTGAGTTCCCATTCCGCTTCTCCGGCCTCACACCACCACGACAAGTACCAAAGAATAGATTTCCCGGTTTACTCAGCTAAGTCCGTCCCATTACGGAGCTTGTGGTCAGTATGAGAGACTCAGTTCAAATGCTCGCAAGGTTAAGTCCTTAGTTGACCGAGGCAAGACTAACCAAGTGTGATCTCAATTATCCAAAACCAATAAAACCAAATCGACCACCCAGCCACCACTCTTGGCCCACGAAACAATCTTGCCATTTGCCCCAGCCTAAATCATTTTCCCACCCGGTTCTTTACCATTGCACCACGTGCCATCATCAACTCAATAACACATGTCTCATTCACAAAGCATGTTCAATATCTCATTAAGTCAAGATTCACTTTGGTATTCCAAAATCGAGAAATGTCCACGTGGCGGGGCTAAGCATACTACTTGGTCTACTCAACCCATGTTGGCAAATTATTAATGTCCAACTATTAATCCATAACCTAGGGTGACAAAGGATTCATGGCCTACAATTATATATGACAAGGTAGCATACAAAGAACTAGGCATTTAGCTAATCCCAAAACTTATTCAACTCATTTCTATCAAATTAGCATGCAATAGTTTAAATCAAAATAATTTGCTCTAATAGGTTCAACATGATCAAACACAACTTGCCTTCAAAAAGTGCTGGTTCCGGTCTGAACTTGCTCTCGGTCGAACTTCTCCTCGAAACCTTCGCACTTCAACGTCTCACGCAGAACGCAAATAAATAGCAATAAATAAATAAAACAGAGAGCAACTCAATCCTAAAATTCAAATAAAATTCATAAATAGAAAGAGCTTGATTTTACAAATTTATAGAAATTGGAATCACTCAAATCGGAGTTAAAACGCAAAAGTTATAAGCATTTGAAGTTTCAAAATACATTTAAAATCAATAAACCGAATTAAATAAATATTTTCTTTTTCGGAAAATTAATTATTGCGTCATCTGTGACACGTGTCGCCACCAGAGAGTGACACGTGGCCTGGCCGACGCCACCCTGACCGCTATTTCACGACAAGTGGGTCCCACCGTGACGTCGACGATGACGTCAACGATGGCGCCACACGCACGGTGTGTGCGGTGACGAGTGGGCCCGTCTTTGTCGATGACTCATGTGCACAAGGCGTTCGTGCGGTGAGATCGACATGTGGGTCCGCCTTGTCGGCGTCACGCGTGCACATGAGGAGGAGCGACGTGGCACGACGGTGGCCCTCGGTTGCATCTAACGGTGGAGGTTAGAAGATGGGGTTCACTGTTCCTAGGGCGACGTGGACTCACCCGAAGCGTTGGATCTGGATCGTGCGGCTGGTGAAGGTCGGGCTCGGTGGAGACGGTGCGGCGGCGCTGCTTCACCGGAGCTGGGGAAGACGACGATGCCCGCGGCGCTCCGACATTCCTCCGGCGTGAAGAAGTAGCGCTCCCGACGCGGCGTGACGAGGTGAGTTCGAGGGTGGCACGGGCGACGGTGGAGAGTGACCGGCGGCGACGAAACGGCGCGAAGAAGCACGGCGGATGGTCTCGGGACTCCGGCGAGCTCGTGCGGCGAGGCGGCGGCGTCTCGGGCGATGGGAAGTGTGCGGCGGAACACAGGAGGGGTGGCGGTGCATTAAATAGGGGCTCTTGGCGCCCGTCTTGCTTCTGAGATTCGCGAGGAGTCCGTGGCGCATGAGTCCGTGAGGAATAGGATCGGGTGACGTGGCCTGCTCCTGACCATCGGATTGGAAACGGAGGGTCACAGATCTAGGGTTTTCCGGAACGGGCCGCATAAAGATTTCGGCCAAGATCGTTTCACGGATTTTTAATCCTTTTCCGATTAAAATAATTCCTAAAATAAAATAATTTATTTGGGGCATTAAAAATATCGAAAAAATTCTGGAAAAATTCTCATAAATATTTTAAGACATTTGTGACTTAAATAAAATATTTTCAGCAAAACTTTATTTTAACTTTTCCATTATTTAATTAATTTGATAAATGGTTTAATTCAAAATAAATTCAAATAATTCCAATAAATCCAAATAAATCCAAATAAATTCCAGAAATTCCCAAAAATTCAAAATACCATTTAAATGCAAGAAAAGCAAAAATTGGGGTGTTACAAACCTCCCCCCCTTAACGGAATCTCGACCCGAGATTCGTAATGACTAAGGAATAGGTTGGGAAATTCCTTCTTGAGTCTTCTTCACGCTCCCAGTTGCTTCGCTCTCGGAATGGTTACTCCAATGAACTCGCAGGCGGGTCGATTTATTTCGCTTTCTCGGTCCATCGATCCAAGATCTTTACCGGTACTCTTTATAGGTCAAATCCTCCTGCACTCGACCGACTCTAACGGCATCTGCTCTTCTGGCACTCGGAGACATTTCTTTAATTGTGACACATGGAACACATCATGCACTCCTGCTAATGACTGCGGTAACTCCAACTGATACGCTACTTCACCTCTACGACTTAGGATCTTGAACGGGCCAACATATCTTGGCGCTAACTTCCCTTTAGTGTGAAACCTCTTAACTCCTTTAAGTGGGGTAACTCTGAGATACACAAAATCTTCAGCTCAAAGCTCAAATCCTGCGGCGATTATCAAGATAACTCTTCTGTCTTGATTGTGCAATTTTCAACCTTTCCTCGATCATGGCTACCGCTCTTGACTTCTCAAGAATATCCGCCCAAACATATGGCGTTCTCCTGTCTCATTCCAATTCAACGGCGTCGACGTGGTCTTCCATATAGCGCTTCAAATGGCGACATCTCGCAAACTTGCTTGGTAGTCATTTGTTATAATCGAACTTCGGCGTCTGGCGGCAGCACTTGTCCCACGGTTGTATAAGCCAATGCACATGCCCTCAACATGTCCTCCAAGATCGATTAACTCTTTCCGCTTGCCCATCTGCTTGTGGGTGATATGCGAATCAAGTTCAGACGGGTCCCTAGGGCTTCATGCAACTTATCCCAAAATCTTGAGGTAAACTGAGTACCTCTGTCCGATACAATTTTCTTCGGAACTCCATGCAGACATACAATCCTTGACATATACAATTCTGCTAAACGGTCCCCCGAATAGGTAGTCTTTACGGGTATAAAGTGGGCGACCTTTGTTAAACGGTCCACTATAACCCATATGGAGTCATACCCTGTCTGGGTTCTCGGTAAACCGGTAATGAAATCCATTCCGATTTCCTCCCATTTCCACTCGTATCTTCGGTCAGAGTAATCCGCCGCCTTTGATGCATTGCTTTGACTCTTTGGCATGTATCGCTGCACGCAACATGCTCGCAACTTCACGCTTCATGCTTGGCCACCAGAATCTTTCCTTCAGGTCTTAGTACATCTTAGCGCTTCCCGGATGAATGGAGTACTTGGAGTCATGGGCTTCCTCCAAAATCAACTGCTTCAGCTCCTTCTTGTGCGGTACGCAGATGCGATTTTTGATCCACAGTGTACCTTGTCCATCCAGCTTGAACTCCTTCGCCGTGCCTTCCTCCATCTTAGACTTAATCCTCTGAATCTTGACATCATCCTTCTGTCCCTCACGAATCTGATCTTCCAAAGTAGGCTTCACTTCTAAAGCGGCTAAGAATCCCTTAGGTACAACTTCCAACTTTAACTTCTGAAATTCCTTGCATAACTCGACCTGACTTGCTTCTAGCAACATGTTCACTGTGTGGCTCTTCCGACTTAAAGCATCAGCCACTACATTGGCTTTCCCTGGGTGATAATGAATTCCCAGATTGTAATCCTTAATTAATTCCAACCACCTTCTCTGCCTCATGTTCAGATCCGATTGAGTGAATATATATTTAAGACTCTTATGGTCCGTGTACACCTCACATCTGTTTCCAATCAGATAGTGCCGCCATAACTTCAAGGCGTGTACCACGGCTGCTAATTCCAGATCATGCGTCGGATAGTTCTCTTCATGCGGCCTCAACTGCCTTGATGCATACGCAACGACCTTTCTGTTCTGCATTAACACGCATCCTAGTCCTTGGCGCGATGCATCACAAGATATATCAAAGCTCGCTTAAATCCGTAGAACTAACACCGCGCCGTTGTCAAACATTTCTTCAACTCCGGAAACTCCGCCACATTCCGGCGCCCATGCGAACTTCTTTTCCTTTTTCAACAATTGCGTAAGAGGTCTCGCAATCGCTGAAAATCCTTCAATAAATCGGCGGTAATAACCGCCATTCCAAGGAAACTACGAATTTGAGTCACCGCTTTGGGTGGCTCCCAATGCAACACTTGCTTCCACCTTATTGGGTCAATCTGCGACTCCTTCTGCGGTCACCACATGTCCAAGAAATTCCACTTTGTTCTTCCGTAAGTCACACTTGCTAAACTTAGCGAAAAGTTGTCGCTCTCTTAACTTCTCCGTAACTAGCTTCAGATGCTCGCATGCTCTTCCCGGTCTTGGAGTAAACTAGAATGTCATCTATGAACACAACAACGAACTTATCCGGTATTCCATGAAAACCTTGTTCATCATGTTCATGAAATATGCAGTGCATTTGTCAAACCGAAAGACATAACTGTGAACTCGTAATGTCCATATCTTGACAAAAATGCTGTCTTCGGCACATCCTCCGATCGAATCTTCAGCTGGTGATAACCTGATCTTAGGTCAATCTTGGAGAAAACTCCGGCTCCTCTCAACTGATCAAATAGGTCATCGATCCTGGGTAGTGGGTACTTATTCTTGATAGTGACTTCATTCAGTGCTCGGTAATCCACACACATCCGGTAACTCCCGTCCTTCTTTTTGACAAACAGAACCGGTGCTCCCCATGGTGACGAACTTGGTCTAATAAATCCCTTATCCATTAACTCCTCTATCTGCTTCTTCATTTCCACTAGCTCATCGGTTGACATCCGATAAGGTCTCTTAGCTATCGGGGCTGTTCCCGGTACTAACTCGATTACAAACTCTATGTCCCTGTCTGGTGGCATCCCAGGTAAATCCTCTGGAAACACATCCGGGTATTCTCTGACAACTGGTACGTCTTCCATGCTGACGGCCTTCACACTATTGACCATCAACTGTCCACCCTGAACGGCGGTTGCTTGAAACTCTATTTTTCTCCCACAAGGACTCTCGACTGATATGACTCTTCGTCCACAGTCTAATACAACCTTATGTTTAGACAACCAGTCCATTCCCAAAATAACATCTAGGGTCTGGGTATCTAACACCACTAAGTTTGCTAGGAACTCTGTTCCATCTATAAGCAACTTTACCCCAGAACAGCCTACATCAGATCGGAGTTCTGATCCCGGGGATTGTACTAGCAATACATGCCTAAGGTTCACCATTTTCAACCCATTGTTCACAGCAAAAATCCGAGATATAAACGAATGTGAAGCTCCGAAATCAAATAAAAGCTGCAGTTGCAGTCGAGTTGACAAGTAACTTACCCAAGACGACGTCCGATGTATTCTCAGACCATCGGCGGTGACATGATTGACTCTGCCTCTTACCACAGTCTGTGGGGCAGCTCCAGATTGTGTAGCTCCACGGCTTGCTCCTGTCGCGGGTGTCTTCGTTGGAGTAGTTCCAAGATTGAAACGAACTGGTGTCACTCCTCCTCCCTTCTTGGGACAATAATTGGCAAAGTGCCCCGGCTCGTTGCAGACGTAATAACGCCTAATCGCCGATCGCTGCTCCTCATGGTGTGTTCCCAATCGTGTTGGTGTCTGGAAATTTTGTCCCCGGTCTTGGTATCGTGGCGGCGTCGTCATCACATTCCTCGGCTGAAATCAAGAACTGATTTGGTGTAACCTCAAACGCTGCGCTCCCTGGCGTGCTCCCTGCTGTGCCATTCTGCGCTTCCGGTTGTCCTCCAGCTCCTTGCGCTTGTCCTCCAATATCAGCGCCTTGTTCACTAGCTCCTGAAAATCAGGAAAAGTGTGGGTTATGAGTCCCACCTGCAGCCCTGAATTCAGTCCTTCATGAATCGAGACCGCTGGCCTTATCCGTTGCTACATCTCAAAAGCGAAGGCGTGCCAGCTGCGTGAACTTATTCAGATACTCGGACACTGATTGATTGCCCTGCTTCAGTGCCCTAAACTCCTCCTTTTTCAGCTCCATGATGCCTTCGGGCACATGGTACTGCCGAAAAGCAATTGTGAACTCCTCCCAGCTGATGTCCTGTGGGTGCTCATGAGCAGCACAGTAGTTTTCCCACCATTCAGCTGCAGTTCCTTCAAGCTGATGAGAGGCATAGAGTACCCTCTCATTTCCTTCACACTGGGTAATGTGCAACTTTCTCTCTATCGTCCTCAGCCAATCATCTGCCTCCAATGGATTGGCATTTCCAGAAAATGTAGGCGGTCGTGTCCTCATGAATTCCGACAGCCTCGAGTGTGGCCTCTGCACTGGGTTGACCTGGTTAACTTGGGCGGCGGCTTGGCGAAGACTCACAGATCTGCTGCATCATGGCATGCATTAATCGGGTCTGCAGGCAGCAATAAAGGCTCCAAAGTTCGCATATCAATGGCGGTACGGTTGAGGTCCTTGTCCTTCACCATCGATGTTTCGGTGAGCGAGAACCGCTCCCATTTCCTCCTTGGTTTCTCGAGTGTTCACCATCTGCCGATTGCTCCATGGTTTAGAGACGAGAGGAAATAAGAATAGACAAGTAATGGAGTACTTATATGGGGACAAAGGTGTAACACAAAATCTGACTTTATTACTTTATTAATATCGAGGTATGGTTGCTCACAATGCCTATGGGCCATGCAACACATACCGATCACTCACAAGCATGAAAGAAGCAAATCGAACTAACACTCTGGAGTCAAACGCCTCTAAGGGTGACTCTTATTCCAAGACGCGACTCATCGCAGGAGTCTCAACCACTAATCCTAACGCTCACTCCTCTAGCCATCCCCACCGAACTTCTGGTGGATATACCGCGGTATGCCGGTGCTGGTACAAACCTATCCCAACGATCCTCCGCTGGATGCGCCTCAGACTGCTCAACCTCCACTGCTCGGCTTGACCTCCACAGCTCGCTTCACTTCCACTCGCTCTCGCTCGCTCTCGCCAGGCTCCTCCGGTCCGGGTCGTAGCTCCAACACTGCTCCGGCTCGTCCGTCAAATTGTCTCCAGCTCCCCAATCCTCTGGATAGAGTGGGCTAAGTACTCACAAGTCCGCAACAGATGAGCCCTCACCGTGTGAACTCGCCACGAGACCTCTGCAGCCTCTGAACCGCCTCGCCGATAGCATCCTCTTGAGCGATAACATATCCGCCGTGGGTGATCGTGGCATCCTCCTCCTCTATGGGTTCTTGCCAGTAGCGAGTGTCTCTGCATGGGTGGTGACGGAACACTGTGCCATCCAACTCCCTGGGGTAGGTACGAGCAATCTGCCTCATCGCCATACGTGATGTCTCCTGAATCCCAGCGTCAAATGACAACCTCCTGGCGGTGATGCGAATACGACGACTCGCCTCGCCCTATCCCTAGCGAGACCGTGATAGTGACATCCTGTGCAATATCGATCCCGCCGATCTCATGAGTCCCCAGAGATCGGCTCATCATATCCTCCAAGCAATGATCATACGCCAAAGCTCATGGCGTGCATTCTCCAAAGGCGCCACCAAAGAGTGGATCATCCTCATCTCGCCAAAGGACACTCACGTGAAACTCACATATTTTAAACACAAAGAAATATGTGTTAAATTCATCAAGGGTATGAAAGAAGAGAAGGGGTAAGTCGAGATTGCATTATCATCTTGGCACATTTTAGCTTTTAGAAAATAGTTTTATCCTCACTACGACCATTCTAACTAAGGGCTATCCTACAACAAGATGGCTCGATACCACCTCTGTCGGGACCCGAATTTGCAAATCCGGACCCTCAGGTATTCAGACTAGTCCAGATCACGCTTAGTGCACACAGCCTCAACATTGGTACATATCACACCATAACCAACGAAATAATAAGTACTTTGATTAAATACTCAAACTAGTTGATCGACCTTATGGTCAAGTTACAAAGATACGCCTCGCAGGCAAAGACTTATTAAAATATTCAAATGCAATGAAATAAAATAAACTCGTGGCGCCAACCAATTTGCCACAGTAATCGATCGGGCTCGCTCCTTAGTTCGTTGGCTCTTCCCGAAACTCCTCCTCCTAAGCGTGGTTTGCTTCTTCTTCAACTGAAGTTGTGTTGTTGTGGGGTGAGTACTTTGAGCACTCAAAGAAGTCATGCATGTAATGCAATTCTAATATTCTACATGCATGGCTTAGTACAAAGGATAGGCTATGGTTCATGAGCAAGACAACATTTAAGAATAACAAGAATAATTTGCAAAGCAAAAAAACAAGAATAAGAATAGTAGCTTTCACAAACATTTTAATCACAATCATATTTCCATCCTATGTCAAGTTCCTCATTACCAACCCCAAGCATTTTCCATAAACAATTCATTTTCATGAAAATCTAACCCTTGACAGAATCACCGAAGCGATGCTCATTACTGTGAGCACGGCTATTCAATAGGTTGTACACTCTGCAGAGGTTATACACTTTACCCACAAGATACATCAAATACCACCAAGGCAAATAACCGTGAACGAAGCCTTTCCAAAGTTCCATCTAAACCCAAGATCGCTCGCTAAGGTTTCAACACCGAGGGATGGTTACCACACCTGTGGCCCCCTCTTGCGCCATGTGAGTTCTCATTCCGCTTCTCCTGCCTCACACCACCACGACAAGACCAAAGAATAGATTTCCCGGTTTACTCAGCTAAGTCCGTCCCATTACGGAGCTTGTGGTCAGTATGAGAGACTCAGTTCAAATGCTCGCAAGGTTAAGTCCTTAGTTGACCGAGGCAAGACTAACCAAGTGTGATCTCAATTATCCAAAACCAATAAAACCAAATCGACCGCCAGCTTGCCACTCTTGGCCCACCGTAAACAATCTTGCCATTTGCCCCAGCCTAAATCATTTTCCCACCCTGGTTCTTTACCATTGCACCACGTGCCATCATCAACTCAATAACACATGTCTCATTCACAAAGCATGTTCAATATCTCATTAAGTCAAGATTCACTTTGGTATTCCAAAATCGGAAATGTCCACGTGGCGTATAAGCATACTACTTGGTCTACTCAACCCATGTTGGCAAATTATTAATGTCCAACTATTAATCCATAACCTAGGGTGACAAAGGATTCATGGCCTACAATTATATATGACAAGGTAGCATACAGCAACTAGGCATTTAGCTAATCCCAAAACTTATTCAACTCATTTCTATCAAATTAGCATGCAATAGTTTAAATCAAAATAATTTGCTCTAATAGGTTCAACATGATCAAACACAACTTGCCTTCAAAAAGTGCTGGTTCCGGGTCCTGAACTTGCTCCTGGGTCAGAACTTCTCCCTCGAAACCTTCGGGCACTTCAACGTCTACGCGTAACGCAAATAAATAGCAATAAATAAATAAAACAGAGAGCAACTCAAGCCTAAAATTCAAATAAAATTCATAAATAGAAAGAGCTTGATTTTACAAATTTATAGAAATTGGAATCACTCAAATCGGAGTTAAAACGCAAAAGTTATAAGCATTTGAAGTTTCAAAATACATTTAAAATCAATAAACCGAATTAAATAAATATTTTCTTTTTCGAAAATTAATTATTGCGTCATCTGTGACACGTGTCGCCACCAGAGAGTGACACGTGGCCTCGCTGACGTCAGCCCCGACCGCTATTTCACGACAAGTGGGTCCCACCGTGGCGCCGGCATGACGTCAACGAAGGACGCCACACGCACGGTGTGTGCGGGCCGACGAGTGGGCCCGTGCTATCGGTGACTCATGTGCACGATGCTCGTGCGGTGAGACTGACATGTGGGTCCGCCTTGTCGCCGTCACGTGCAAATGAGGAGCGACGTGGCACGACGGTGGCCTCGGTTTGCATCTAACGGTGGAGGTTAGAAGATGGGGTTCACTGTTCCTAGGGCGACGTGGACTCACCCGAAGCGTTGGATCTGGATCGTGCGGCTGGTGAAGGTCGGGCTCGGTGGAGACGGTGCGGCGGCGCTGCTTCACCGGAGCTGGGGAAGACGACGATGCCCGCGGCGCTCCGACGTTCCTCCGGCGTGAAGAAGTAGCGCTCCCGACGCGGCGTGACGAGGTGAGTTCGAGGGTGGCACGGGCGACGGTGGAGAGTGACCGGCGGCGACGAAACGGCGCGAAGAAGCACGGCGGATGGTCTCGGGACTCCGGCGAGCTCGTGCGGCGAGGCGGCGGCGTCTCGGCGCGGGAAGTGTCTTGGCGGAACACGAGAGGGTGGCGGTGCATTAAATAGGGGCTCTTGGCGTCCGTCTTGCTATGAGATTCAGAGGAGTCCGTGGCGGCGTGAGTCCCATGGGAATAGGATCGGGTGACGTGGCTCGCTCCGACCGTCGGATTGGAAACGGAGGGTCACAGATCTAGGGTTTTCGGAGCAGGCCGCACAAGATTTCGCCCAAGATCGTTTCACGGATTTTTAATCCTTTTCCGATTAAAATAATTCCTAAAATAAAATAATTTATTTGGGGCATTAAAAATATCGAAAAATTCGGAAAAATTCTCATAAATATTTTAAGACATTTGTGACTTAAATAAAATATTTTCAGCAAAACTTTATTTTAACTTTTCCATTATTTAATTAATTTGATAAATGGTTTAATTCAAAATAAATTCAAATAATTCCAATAAATCCAAATAAATTCCAGAAATTCCCAAAAATTCAAAATACCATTTAAATGCAAGAAAAGCAAAAATTGGGGTGTTACACGTCATTACTGACGATTTTTTATAAAACCATCTGTGATCTGTTTCGAGCACATTGCAGACTGTTTGTGGCTGAAACCGTCTGTGATGTCTGATTATCGCAGACGGTTTCAGCCACAAACTATCTGTGATGAAAGCGAGAAGTTTATAGTCGATTTGTAGATAAAACCATCTGTGATGAGGGAAATATCACAAACGGTTTTATCCACAAACCGACTGTGATGACAGGTATAACTTCATAGACAGTTTGTGGATAAAATAGTCTGTGATGTTTTCCTCATCATAGACGTTTTTATGAACAAACCGTCTGTGATGATCAATTGAAAACAGTAAACACGTGAAACATGCCTTACAAAGACTACTGGATTAATATGAGAAGTAGATTGTTGCATTATATACAAGCTTCTTGTTTGATAAAAAAGTTTAACTAGCTAGTTCATTGCTGGATACAAAAGTTTAACTAGTTCGTTACTGGATACAAAAGCTTAACTACAAAAGTTTAAAAAGACTACTTAACTAGTCGACTCATCGTCGGCGGAGTCGTCGCTTCGACCGTCTGGGTCCTTGCTCGACCTGGCTCTGTCAGGGTCATCCTCCAGCTCCCAGCCGTCGTGATAGCCCTCTAACGAGTCGTAGCTTTTGTCGAAGGAGGAGGAGGCCGGCAGCGGACGCTTCTGCCCGATGACGATGCTTGAGGCGGAGGTGGCCGGAGGGGTGCTGCCCAACGCAGCTGGAGGCAGACGCAACAGGTAATGGGCAGCCGGCGGATTCATGGATATGGCGTCGGTGTGGCACCGCAGCCATTCCCGCAGGGGTCTCGGAGGTGGCGGAGGCGGAGGGTTTGTCGGAGGTGGAGGGTTTGTCGGAGGAGAAGGCGGTGGCAGTGGCAGAGCCTTCATCGGAGGCCCAGCAAAGCCAACAGAGGAGGCATCAGAGGGGCTCTTTTGATTGCTCATGGTGGCGTCGGATCAGAGGGGATTTCTTTGTTTTGCTGATCGATCGAGTGTAGAGGTGGCCGATCAGCCTATCTCTTCTTATAGCCACAGAATTGCAATTAACAATCTGCATTGGGGAAATGAAACGCCGCCTGGAACACGGTCTTACAAGTGGAATTTGAACAGATGGTTTCAATTCTCTCAAAAGACGAAGCAATCAACTCGAAACACTGCGCGCGTCTGCATTGGGAAGACAAAGGAACATCACAGACGATTTGTAAATAAAACCATCTACGATGATATAATCGCAGACGGTTTCATCCAAAAATCGTCTGATGTAGTGACATCGAAGATGGTTTTGTGCAAAAACCGTCTACGATGTCAGGTGTCATCACAGACGATTTTTGGATAAAACAGTCTGTGATGTTCAATTCTATTTTCTATAAAAGAACAGAGAGCCTCGACCGCCTTCGTATTTTTAGGGTTTTCTAGATATATCTGAGGTGGCTGCGATTGAGAAGCGTTCTAGTGAAAGAGAACTTAGATTTAGAGCAGTAATTGTAGATCCTTGTGCTCTAAGTCATCTAAACTTAGTAATTACTTCGAATTTGAATTACATTTTAGATCTAGCTTGGGGGAAATGAATCTGTGTTCTACATCTAGCTTGTTGTAGATCTGTTTATTCTCTGTGATGTAAAGTAGACACATTTGATATAACTTTGTGTAGATCCATTTGTGCTTTTTGATCTAAATTAGTAGTTGGTTCTTATATGCATATCCATTCATTCTTTTTCGATGTTAAGAGCTATATAGGTTAATCGGCAAGTAGAACATCCCATAGTTCTACTTCTTCCTATAGTATGGCATACACCGTTGTATTGGTATGCATTTATCCACATCTCTGTGTGGAAGCCCCTTCAGGCAATCCCTCCCAGAAAGCCTATACTACTCCAGCCTTTCAATGTGTAAAGTTAAACCTAAGTAACTTAATAAGTTAAGGCTGTCCAATACCAGCACTTGTGGTTGTACGTGTTCTTGGCTTGAAAACAACCCATAGCTCAGTCTTTAATTTGACTCGAGCGATAATCTCCCCTAGCTACGTGCAAGTCCTATGCACACCAGCTATAGCCAATAATCGCCTGCATCAAAACCATAATTTTATTTTGAGTTTTTATACCAAAATACTGGCAACCTTTAATTTCATATCCACCATTTTAAATTCTGAAGAAAGTATAAACCGGATTATTTCAGTTTCCTTTACTGAACATGGCTAAGCACGATTATCACATAATCGCATGTACCCATGTTAACACTTTGTATTATCTAACCTTAATATAGGGTTATCAAGGTTTATAGTTCAATATTTATTAAGAAAGTTCTATGAGATAGGGTTATAGCTACTAGTACCACAATATAGTAGTTTACTGAAAATACGTGCATGCATAAATAGATTTGACAAAACAAAGAAAAATTAAAACACTAGGATCAATATGAGCAAAGAGGGTGCTTGTCTTGCATATACCCATGTTAACATTATGTATTATCTAACCTTAATATAGTGTTGAAGTCTACACGTTCGTATCGTATAATAGCATTAAGGAACAAAGACAATATGAGGCAAAAAGAAGTCAAATAATACCAAACTCAAAGATGAATTAGGACTGAAAGTTCTAGTGATAAAAATATTTTAAATATTGAATTCTCATTATTTAAGTTTATTTATGAGTGTTATGGATTTTACGGTTTGTATTTTATAAGGTTGGGTTTCTAAAAGGATTCGGATGCAAAGCATGCTTATATACAACTATTTTTGTAGTATTGAAAAGTCTTGATCTTAGAAAAGTATCAAAACTGGTCTTACGTGATCTAATATTTATTTGTAGTATTTATATTTGTTTATTTATATTTTAAATCCTTCAGTATATCTATTACATGAAAGCATGTCTCAATTAAGGGGCTAAGTGCAAATTATAACATTATAATGATTTTTACTGTATTAGGTGGTTTGGATCTTTAGAGCATATATTAGTTTTTACACCTAATATTATTTAATTGTGAAAGATATCTGAGTTATTATTATTATTATTTGTATCCACAGAAAAATAGGAAAACAAAAAATGGATGCATCCATAATCTATCCGTTTTCACCTAGTGATGGCCAGATGGGTCGTGCTAAACGGGTTGGCCTAAGGCCTGGCACTGTAGGCATGGCCCAAGCATGGCACGACCCAATAGCCTGGGCTGTGCTTGGGTCGGCACCTTGGCTTGGCGTACTGGCACGGCATGGCCCATTTATAGTAGGGTCGACACGGCCCATTTAGCTTGTTTATTTGAAAATAGCTATTTTTAATTATTGGAGGCTTTTAAAAATTTAGAAAACAACTAAAAAATTTATGAAAAATCCCATTTTCTATAAATAGGGTAGCAACCCCCCTCGTTTCTCCACTAGCAAACTTGCAATCTCTTCTCTACATTCTCTTGCGAAAATTCTCCTGCTCTTGGTGATAATTTTGCAAGATTTAAAATAGTTTTACCAAAAATCCAAAATCTGGCTTTTGGCTTCTATCAAAAAATCAAAGTAAGAATAGTTATTTAATTTGTCATTATTTTTATTATTTTAAATGATATTAACGTAATAATATTGTAATTATTTCTTACAGTTTTCTTCATGGAGCACCAGAATTTTGCGTCCTTCCCAGCTTCTGATTTCGGGATTTCACCCGATGAGCTTCTTGCATCCTATCAAGCTAAAGAAGCTGAAGTACCTATTTCATCCTCAAGCTCTAAAAGTGCTACTGCTCGATAAGCACTTGGGCGAAACGATCAAGACGTAGTACATATTGGGAGTCTGGGAAGATTTCGAGCAGATTTTTGAGACATTAGATGGTGTTCAGAGCAGGTATGCTATTTGTAAATATTGTAATCACAAATTAACTAGGAAATCTTCAAGTGGAATGGGGCACTTGAAGAGAAATGCTGAGAGCTGTAAAAGAAAAGCGGGAGTGGCGTTGAGATAGACGCAGATGCAGTACAACCCTAATGGTACGGTACGCCGCTAGGACTACAATCCTGAGGTAGCTTGTGAATCTCTTTGTTGTTTAATCGCTTCTCAAGATCTACCTTTAAATTTTGGTGAGTCACTAGCATTTGAAAACTATATTAGGACCGCTCATAATCATAAGTTTTCTGTAGTTTCTAGACAAACAACAACTAGAAATCTGATTAAATACTATAATAATTGTCATAGTAAGCTAAAAGAGATCTTTAATACCTATACTTTTTCTTTATCTTTGACATCAAACATATGGAGTGGTAGGGCCAAAAAGGATTGCCTTAGTGTAGTTGCTCATTATGTAAACAATGACTGGTAACTAGAGAAGAAAATTATAGTATTCAAATTAATTGATGTAGCACACACTAGTGAGAATAGTGTTGATTGTATTGTAAAAGTTGTGGAAGATTTTGGCTTTATAGATAAAATTTTTGCAATAACACTAGATAATGCTGCAGCAAACACTTCTACAATGACCATTCTTACTCCGTTTTTCATTCGTATGTCGAATCTTTCTTATTACATCAGCGTTGTGCTTGCCATATTATTAATCTTATATTCAAATCTGGTTTAAAGAGGTTAGACTAGTACCTTGAATCTTTTCATACTGCAATATCTTTCTTAAATGATTCTAATCAACGATAACAACATATAAGACTTATTGTATTGTAATGGAGGTACATACACGTAAGTTTGGTTTGGATATGCTTGTTAGATGGAACTCTACTTGATACTTACTGTAAGAGCATATTTTCTATTTTTATTAACATACACTGTCGTAGTTAGAATGGTCAACCGCTACTCAGATAGTAACATTGGTATGTTGCTCAATACTTACTATCATTTTTGGTACTTTTTTATGATTCCACTGTTGCCTTATCTAGAGTTTATTACGTAGCCTCTCCTTTAATTGTGCGTCATATTCTAGAAATTGTTACCCATTTAAGAAACCATGAAAATGAAAATATTTCTCGTGAATCCATTTATGCTATGAAAACTAAAATTTTGAAATATTAGAAACAAATTCATATGTTATATGCATTTGCATTTATTCCAGATTCTAAAGCTAAAGTTTGTGTCGGGACCCGAATCTGCAAATCCGGATCCTCTGTGTATTCTGCACTAGTCTAGGATCACGCTAGTGCACACAGGCTAAACAGGGTTAAAGTACCACAATCACACACAGTGGAATAATAAAAAGTTCTTCAAACATGTATATAATCTGGTTGCACGACCTTATGGTCACCTTACAATAGTTTGCCACGCAGGGCTTACATTAGTCAGAGTATCAGGAAAATAACAGCGAAAAATAAAAGCTTGATGAACTAATCACTTTGCCACAGGCAACTGACGAGGCCTGCGTCCTAGTTCACTGGCTCCTCAGCAAACTCCTCTTCCCAAGCAGGCGTAGACTCCTCCTCTGGTATATTGTTGTTTGCAAGGGTGAGTACACACCGTAGTCAACAAGTCATACACGGAATGCAATTCTATTACTACATGCATAGCTTCTTACAAAGGAATGGTTCAATTGGTTATTTTGCATTGCATCAACATTTTAACTTATTATTTATTTAGATAGAAAACAGCAAAACCATATGAATATAATAAGTTTCTCAAATTGTTTTTTCACATATTTTTGACACACAGTCCTGAATCAAATTTCACAATTATCCCTGGCACATAGCCACTCGTCCCCATTTTATTTTTGAAAATCTACCCCTTGACCGTAATCCCCGAGCTCTGTCCAATTCCGCGGACTCGGCTATTCGAATAATTTTGACACACTCTGCAGAGGTTGTACACTTTACCCACAAGATACAGTCACTCACCACACAGGTGATTGATCGTAACAAAGTTTTTCAGAAACTTCCATCTAAACCTATGAACCTCTCCAGTATTGCCTTCCCTATCACTTCCCTCACACAGAGCCGAAGTATAGAACAGGCGAACACTGTTGGATGGGTACCAAGCCGTAGCACAAGTATGCTCCCCCACACAGTTACACCCTCGTGTAACCGCCGACCTGAGGTATCAAAGGAAAGATATTAGAACCTTACTAAACTAGGTCTGTCCCATACCAGAGATGTGGTTGTACGATTAACTCAGTTCAAAGGCTTGCAAGGTATGGTCCTTAATTGACCAAGTGAAAGCATCTAGGCCCCCAAAATTTCTGGTTAGGTTTTGGTAATTGATAACAATAGAGTTTTAGAGTGCTAAGGTGCTTTTATTGAGTATGTATGAGTACAGGTTGGCTCAAAGCAAAATGGACAAGAGAACATCGACGCAAAAATAGAAGATCAATGCAGCAAGGCTAAATGACCTAGGTATGAAAAGCAAAATGGACAAGAGAACATCGACACAAAAATAGAAGATCAATGCAGCAAGGCTAAATGACCTAGGTATGAAGTACAAGGACCTTTTCATAGTTTTGCCAATCTCGGTGGTTGAAGAGAAAAGATCGGATTATTAGAATAGGTGTCGTACTATTAAGAGGGATCATTGTCGCAAGTTTGACGTCGAGAAAAGGTGTTAAGGCTCAATTCACAATATATTAGACATCTCTAGGATTAATGGTTGAAAAATAAAATCAAAAGAGATTAAAAATGGCATTCTTGTCTCACATGGGCGGTATGACTGCTTGGTCTTACAGTAGCACTACCGAGGTGCTACCGCACCCCTCATGTGTGTTTTTCCGAATCGAGTGCTTTCTCTCAACGCGCAGTATGACCGCAAGTGTGTGCGGTATGATGACCGTGGGTTGTTGTCAAGACCTCTCTGATAGCACTGCCTAGTGACCGCTGGTCACTAACTGCATTAATTGCTCGCCAAAGGACTGCTGGTCATAGAGGTGCGGTAGCACCGCCATGGGTGCGGTAATACCGCCCTCTCAGCACGATTTTGAGCCACTTTTAAGCAGCGGCTACATTTGGTTGGTGAGGGTTATAAATACCCCCTCACCTGCATTCAAGGGCACTTCTTGGACCTCATTGAATACACTTGAGTCCTTGTTAGTCTCCCACACTCTTTGAGCTTGAAATTCACACTTTGAGAGAGCTAAGGGAAAATTGAGTGGAGCATTAAGTGATTGAGCCTTAGACACTCAAATTCGACTTCAACCAAGCGTCAATACTCATTACTCTTGGAGGTTGCCGCCTCCTAGACGGCTTGGAGGCGTGGAGTTTCGGTGATCTTCACAAGAAGCTTGTGTGAAGGCCCGAACGATTGTGAAGGCAAGGAGCTCGCCTACCCGGAGCGGGGAAGAGCTACTAAGAGTGATCGAGGAAGGCTCAAGTAAGTGGAGCTAGCTTGAAGAAGTTCAAGCCACCTCAACGTGGAGTAGGGGAGACGGCAAGTCTCCGAGACCACGAGATAAACTTTTGTGTGTTCTTCATTTGTGGTTTGCATTGTTCACTCTCTTGTATTAATTCTAGCAAATTGATCATCTCGGTGAAATATTTGTTTAGTTATTAAAGTATTCGAGTAGAGAAAATTACTTGGTAATCACTCGAATTGCTAGATATTAAAAGTGCTAAAATTGTCATTCGTGCTTAGTAGTCGCTAAACTTGATTTTAGTATAGAAAATTTAAAAACCTCCTATTCACTCCTCCTCTAGTCGGTATCCTTGATCCTACAAGTGGTATCAGAGCGAGGACTCTTTATTCGGGCTTTACCACCTAAAGAGTAAGGATGGCTAGTGATGGGGTGTCAATAGGCAAGGCGCCATTTTTCGATGGTACAAATTATGCTTATTGGAAAATTCGTATGACCGTTTATCTTAAGGCCATGAGTCCAAGTATATGGAGAATTGTGGATAAGGGTTTCGCTCCGGGAACCAATCCCCCACTTACAATGGAACAAGAAGAGTGAAACACTCATCTCAATGCTCAAGCTATGAACGCTCTTTTTGGTGCTTTGAACGCAGATGAGTTCAATCAAGTGAGCAACCTCGAAACCGCTCATGAGATTTGGACAACCCTCTCCGAAATTCATGAGGGCACATCCTCGGTCAAAGAAGCCAAATTGCATATGCTTCGGATCAAATATGAGAGTTTTATTATGTTACCCCATGAGAACATTAATGAAATGTACTCATGGTTAAATAACATAGTAAATGAGCTCAAAGGCCTTGGAGCATCACTAACCGACTTTGACATTGTTCGAAAGATGTTTAGGGCTCTTCCGGAGAAATATGAAACTTTGGTGACCTTGTTCCTCAACTCATTGGATTTGCCAAGAATGACACCAATCGGACTTTTTGGTAATCTTATCACAAATGAGCTTTACAAGAAGGATAAGGAAGAGCTATTGGAATAAAGCGCTTCGAAAAAGAAGAATATTGCTTTCAAGGCAAAGGCGGAATCAAGTGATGAGAGACATGAGGACACCGGAGATAAAGACACCGAGGAGGAAATGGCGCTCCTCATAAGAAGGATGAAAAAATTCATAAGAAGGCGCTCAAGCTCAAGTAGTTCACAAAGATTCAAGAAAGGGCAACATTCTAGCACCAACCGGTATGCAAATATCCGGTGCTACGAATGCGATGAGAAGGGACACATCGCCTCACATTATCCCAAGAAGAAGGACGACAAGAATAAGTCGCCCAAGAAGAAGAAATTCTTTCAAGGGAAGAAGAAGCTTTTCAAAAAGATTCAAATAGACGGGCAAGGCGAAGCTCACATTGGAGAGTGGGATTCTGAGGAAGAATATTCGGACTCCGACTCATCCGAGGAAGAAACACCTTCAAAGAGGAAGGGTCTCGCTGGCATCGCCATCAAAGAAGCATCGTCACCATTCGTCACTCCTTTATGTCTTATGGCTAGAGGAGAAATTAAGGTAAATTCTAATGATGATGATGAACCTTCATATGATGAGTTAATGGATATGCTTGAGGATTTAAATGAGTATCTTGGCAAAGAGAAATCAAAATTTAAGGTTTTGAGAAAAGAGTTTCTCTCTCTCAAAAACTCTTATGAGGAGTTAAAGGAAGCTCATGAGGTTCTCCTTGCCAAGGATCACACAAAGTCCTCAAAAGATATTGGTATTGAATGCAATATTATTGATGATGCGCCTAAACTAAGAATTGACTCAAGTTGTGTGGCAAAATCAAGTATAGCTACCTCATGTGATGATTTAGTTGATATATCATGCTCTAGTGCTAACTCAAGTCATGAAAACTTGATTGTTGAAAATAATGAACTTAAAGAACAAGTGAATAAACTCAACAAAAGTTTAGATATATGCTTTAAGGGTAAAGATACTCTAAATAAAATTTTAAATAGTCAAAGGTGCTCCTAAAATAAAGAAGGATTAGGATATGTCCTTAAAAAGAATAAGAAATTAAGTAACAAGGCTCCTCGCTTTGTGAAATCAAATGGTAAATTTTGTTACAAATGTCATGATGTAGGTAATTTAGCTATTGATTGTTCACTGAGTAAAGCATCTAAAGAAAATATCCATGATTCTTGCTATATACTAAAAAAGGGTAAAAATGGTAAAGTTTTTGCTAAGTTTGTTGGGACCCCGATAATTGGCCAAAGAAAGAAAGCCGTTTGGATTCCCAAAATCTTGGTTACTAACCTCCAAGGACCCAAACAAATTTGGGTACCTAAAAGGGATTGATTTTCTTTTGTAGGTGAACTACAAGACCGGTGGACGGCATTGGGTTCTAGATAGTGGATGTACCCAACATATGACCGGCGACCGGAAAATGTTCACCACGTTTGATTCGGAGAGTGGTCAACACGACAAGATCACATTTGGCGATAATTGCAAAGGAAAGCTATTGGGCTTAGGTAAAATTGCCATATCAAACGATCTTTCCATTTCTAATGTATCCCAAGTTGAAACATTAAATTTTAATCTTCTATCTGTTGCTCAAATATGTGATCTTGATCTTATTTGTAGCTTCTCTAAAAATGGTGTAGTTATTTCTAAAGAAAATGATAATTCTCTAGTATTTAAAGGATTTAGATCTGGAAATTTGTATTTGGTTGACTTCACCTCAAATGACTCATATCTTCAAACATGCTTAATGGTAAAAACATCTTTAGGATGGTTATGGCATAGAAGACTAGCTCATGTTGGGATGATTCAAATTAAAAAGCTTTTCAAAAATGATTTAGTTATGGGCTTGAAAGATGTGAAGTTTGAGAAAAATAGACTTTGTAGTGCTTGTCAAGCCGGTAAGCAAGTGGCTAGTTCTCACCCTTCAAAAAGTATCATGTCCACATCTAGACCATTAGAGCTCTTACATATGGATTTGTTTGGCCCGACAACCTATAAGAGCATTGTGGGTAATTCTTATTGTTTAGTCATTGTTGATGATTACTCTAGATATACATGGGTGTTCTTTTTAGATGACAAATCCGAAGCCTCCGAAATTTTCAAAAGGTTTGCAAAAAGGGCTCAAAATGAATTTAATTTTAAAATTAAGAAAATCCGTAGTGATAATGGTTCAAGAATTGAAGATTATTGTGATGAACTCGGAATAAAGCACGAGCTTTCCGCAACCTACACTCCGGAACAAAATGGAGTTGTAGAACGGAAAAATCGAACATTAATTGAAATGGCAAGAACAATGCTTGATGAATATGCCACTTGCGATAGCTTTTGGGCGGAAGCCATTAATACCGCTTGTCATGCGATAAATAGACTTTACTTGCATCAACTTTTGAAAAAGACCTCTTATGAGATTCTTGTTGGAAGAAAGCCGAATATTTCTTATTTTCGAGTTTTTTGTTGCAAATGTTATATCTTGAAAAAGGGTGTTCGGCTCTCCAAATTTCAAAGTCGTTGCGATGAAGGTTTCTTACTTGGCTATTCCTCAAATAGCAAGGCTTATCGGGTTTTTAATAAAAATAAAGGTTTTGTAGAGGGAAAAATTGATAAAATGCCACCCCTGATATTGCCGCTCGCTAAAATGCCACTCATCTCTCAATGACATGTGAGACCTTTTGTGTCTATGACAGTGGGCCTGAGTGGCATTACAAATTTTCAAATCTCCCTTGTAGAGGAAACTTGTGATGTTGAATTTGATGAAACTAACGGCTCTCAAGAAGAGCAAGAAAATTTGGATGATGTAGGTGAAGAAGGACTAAGAGAAGCAATGAAAAATATGACACTTGGAGACGTGAAGCCGGAAGTAGATAAAAATGATCAACCTATATCTACTCAAGTCGAGCCTTCAACCTCCGCAACGCCAAGTCAAATTCAAACCATCAATGAAGATGAAAAGGATAATGAGCAACAAGTTCAACCTCTACCTCAACGAATTCATCATGGTCTCTCCAAAGATCACCCAATAGATCAAATATTGGGTGACGTGAGTAAGGGTGTCCAAACTCGATCTCGTGTCGCTTCCTTTTGTGAGCATTATTCTTTTGTATCATCATTTGAACCCACTCACGTAGATGAAGCATTAGATGATCTGGATTGGGTAAATGCAATGCATGAAGAGTTAAATAACTTTGCCCGAAATGATGTTTGGACTTTAGTAGAAAGACCTAAGGAACATAATGTAATTGGCACAAAATGGGTCTTTCAGAATAAGCAAGATGAAAATGGTATTGTTGTAAGAAATAAAGCTATATTTGTGGCACAAGGTTTTACTCAAATTGAAGGATTAGATTTTGGTGAAACTTTTGCACTCGTAGCTAGATTAGAAGCAATTAGGATCTTACTTGCATTTGCATCTTGCTTTGATATTAAATTGTTTCAAATGGATGTAAAGAGTGCATTCTTAAATGGACAAATATTTGAATTGGTATTTGTAGAGCAACTTTCCGGTTTTGAAAATCCTAAACACCCAAATCATATTTACAAACTCTCTAAAGCACTATACGGCCTCAAGCAAGCTCCTAGAGCATGGTATGAGCGACTTAGAGATTTTCTAATTTCAAAAGGTTTCAAAATTGGGAAGGTTGATACAACACTCTTTACAAAAATAATTGATGAAGATTTCTTTGTATGTCAAATTTATGTTGATGATATCATTTTCGGTTCTACTAACGAAGACTTTTGTAAGGAATTTGGTGATATGATGTCTAGGGAATTCGAAATGTCTATGATTGGAGAATTGAGTTTCTTTCTTGGACTCCAAATCAAGCAACTCAAGAATGGAACATTTGTGAGCCAAACCAAGTATATCAAGGATCTTCTCAAAAGGTTTGGAATGGAGGACGCAAAACCAATCAAGACTCCAATGGCATCAAACGGCATCTCGACCTAAATGAGGGAGGTAAACCGGTAGACTTAAAACTTTATAGATCAATGATTGGTAGTTTACTTTATCTCACCGCATCTAGGCCCGATATAATGTTTAGTGTTTGCATGTGTGCTCGTTTTCAATCTTCTCACAAAGAATGTCATTTAGTTGCCGTAAAGAGAATTCTAAGATATTTAAGACATTCCTCAAATATAGGGTTATGGTATCCTAAAGGTGCTAAATTTGATTTAATTGGATATTCGGATTCGGATTATGCGGGTTGCAAAGTGGATAGAAAAAGTACTTCCGGAAGTTGTCAATTGCTAGGTAGATCACTAGTTTCATGGTTCTCCAAAAAGCAAAATTCCGTAGCTCTATCCACCGCCGAAGCCGAATATATATCCGCCGGTAGTTGTTGCGCTCAATTATTATAGATGAGGCAAACTTTGATAGATTATGGAATAAATTTCAAAAGGATGCCTCTTTTGTGTGACAATGAAAGCGCGGTTAAAATAGCTAATAACCCGGTTCAACATTCAAGAACTAAGCATATAGACATCCGTCATCACTTCTTAAGAGATCATGTTGGTAAGGGTGACATTGTGATAAGTCATATTAGAACAAAAGATCAATTAGCGGATATTCTCACCAAACCCTTAGATGAATCTAGATTTTGCAAATTAAGGAATGAATTGAATGTCATAGATATCTCTAATGTGGCCTAAATGTTGTTCTCTTTTGGATATTTGTTGCTTTATTCCATGTTTGCTTTTTAGTTGTGTCTCACATCAAGGGGGAGTAATATGCTCTTCATATGCATATTTTATCCCCTAAATGTGAAAAATCAAAATAGTGTTGTTAATCTTCAAAAGATGAAATTAGGCCCTCATAGGTCAAAATATTTGAAAATAATCTATTTTAGCTCAAGAGTGCAAAGTTTCTTAAAAAGAACCTCATTTACAATCTACTAATTATATAAATCTTATCTTTTGAAACTAGTATCGTATTACATCTTCTCTATGTCAATAATAAAACAAATTATGTTTTTTACAAAAAAATTATCAAGGACAAAATCTTGATCTATATTGATCTAACTAAAGCACAAATTGAGTCATGCCAATAGAACTAGAATTGAAAAATACCTCTAGTTCTCCAAATGGTGTTTTTGACTCGAAAAAGGTCAAATATAAATAATTATTTGATTCCTTCTTAAGATTTCATTTCTTGGTCTATGTCTTGGTTGGAAATGCTCAAATAGGAGTTGTATTTAAAATACCTCCAAAAATTATGAACAATAACAACTTTGAGATGTTTATTATGTGTTTTGCCCTATTAGGTGCGGTAGCACCGCATTCTAGGGCGGTAGTACCGCATGCGTGGTATGACCGGCCCATCTTGCGGTCATACTGGCCGTGCGGGTTGGGCTCAGTTGAGGGCGGTCTAACCGCACCCTCTCCTCTATTCCATCTCCAGCCGCACCCCCTCTCCTTTTCTTATTCTCTTCTTCTTCTTCTCTCTCTCCTCTCAAGAACTCCTCTTCTTCCAAAAATCCCCAATCGTGAATCCTTTGATTCGAGGCTTTCCTCTCCAATCCCTCCTCTCATATCGATCTCATCGGATTCAAGGTATCATTTCCCCCTCTCCTTTTCTCTTTTTCTTTGAAATCTCATGCCCTAGGACTCCTTTTTTTCCGATCTATGGTTAGATGCATAATGTGGCAAAAATATGTGAAATATTTGAAAATCTTTATGAGAAATAGGTAGATGAATGTGTTCTAATGATTATATGCAAGTTTTATTGGTCCGATCTACCTACATCTCTAGTTTGTGCCAAATTCTTGGGCACTCGACCTATGGCCGGTCATACCACAAGTACTGCAGTAGCATCAAGACCTCCATGCTAGTATCAAGACATGTCCAAAGACAAACCGCCACAAAAACTATTTTTCGCATACTCTTGCCAC
The DNA here is from genome assembly GCA_036346375.1 of Guadua angustifolia. Classification (NCBI taxonomy): domain Eukaryota; kingdom Viridiplantae; phylum Streptophyta; class Magnoliopsida; order Poales; family Poaceae; genus Guadua; species Guadua angustifolia. Next base: position 23,880,093 of record CM070520.1, read on the forward strand.
ATTTAGTGTCTTTAACCTATCTTAGGGCATTCTAACTCCTTTTTCTCATATCTTTCCATGTCATCTCAGTCATCATGCCAAGGACCAAAAATGTTCCCGCTCGCGGCGGCGAAGTGGTCCATAAATCCACTTGAGGTCGAGGCATTCCCACTTCACATGACAGTGACAGTGAAGACTCACAGATTCAAAGGGCAAGAGCCTGGATATCTGAAAGAAAATAAGGAAAGAACTGGGTGGATCCTCTCATGGAGGAAAAGGCAAGAAGAAAGTTGCCTCGGAATCGAGTGAAGAGGATGATAGCATGGATGTTGACTTTGAGGGAGGAGATGCAAGTGAAAATGAGAGTTCGGGACATAAAGAAGAAAATTTTGATGATTTTCAACCAACAATGGACTTGAGGAAGATCAAGGGGGAGCAATACTTTTCTTTCCGCCAAGCAAATCAATATGCTTCCTCGGACTGCAACCCTCGACAAATTCAGGACCATCTTCTAGCAAAGGTATATCATGAGATCTATTTAAACAAGGATTTTGTTGAACACAAGTGGATTAGCTAGGAGCACATAAGAAAGATACCACTCTTTGTTGGAGTGCCAAAATTGTTTCATGGGGCAGATGTGGCATCGTTTGTAAGCATGAAGTGTGATTACAATGAAGACATGATTCACTAATTCTATGCCACCGTCCACATTTCTGATGCTTTTGATGATATTACATGGATGACTGACTCTACAGTGTATACAACGACTAAAGTGGAGATTGAGCAAGCTTGGGGTGTTTATCATAGTGGCCAGCCCAAGATTCATAGTGCTTCTACTCTATCCTTGTCTGAGCAGCTTTCCTTCTATGATCCCACTGCTCGCATCAGGAGGCCTGGTAAGATGGAAAATCTTCTCCCCACAGCTAGCCTTATCAACAAAATTGTGTGAGTTACCATTCACCCCAAGAGTGGTAATTTTGACGTGATTAGAGGCTTTGCTTGGAACATCATGGATAAAATCATGAAGAGAGAGTGGTTTGATGTAGTAGACTTCATTCTTCGTGAGATTCATTCTTCTGCTGGAGACTGAGGCAAGAGGATCTACTTTGCACCATATATTATGATGATCATCAAGAGGGCAACTGGGTACCGAGGCGGCTGTGGAAATGCTCACAAGCCTTATAAGCCAAGGGAGTTTGGTCCACTTAGTCAACGAGGTCAGTCATCTCAGCAGCAGCCTCCTTCAGCTACGGGAGAAGGTCAAGAAGAGGCTCCAACTTATCAGTATACTGGCATGGCTCATGATAGTTTCGAAGCTCTGCACAATGCCATGATGAGTGGTTTTGCAAATTTAAGAACTGACATGATGGGGAACTTTGCCCGAGTGGATGAGTATCAATCCCAAACCCATCAGGCTGTTGAGGAGGTTCGTGGTCGCTTGGATTCTATCGATTCCTCCATTGGCGAGCTTCGTTCATCTTTTGAGGAGTACCACACTCAGCAGGCTCCTAAGACCTTCCATCGTTATGGAACTCGTCGTTCTCCACCGCCTCCTCCTCCCTCTTCGTCGTGAGCGTCAGCGTTTTCTTCTTTTTGGTACTTGATGCCAAAGGGGGAGAAGAAATGAAGATGAAGATGAAGATTAGCTTGTGTGTGTCTACAAGGATAGCTTATGTTTTTAATGTGTCTTTTTTTAAGCTATTAACCTTGTCCGTTGGATGGTGTCTTGCTACGGTTCCTTTGGATGGTGCTTTGTCGGTTGGTTGGTTTTTATTATTGCTTTCGTTATGTGTTCTTTTGAAATGCTTATTAAACTTCTTATATTTGATTATTGCTTACAATTGCTTATAATTGCTTATTATGCATATCCTCGGTTTCGAAATTCTAAGGGAAACTCTGCTCAAATTTTCATCATTCCCACTTGTGCAAATTATCAATTCACTATTTTTATGCACATTTGTAGGGGGAGTTTCAATTTTAGAAGAATCTATTTTGATGATATTACGCTCTTACATTTCTTCTTTTATTAAGGCAAAATATCATTAAAATAAATTCTTTTGAGTTTACAACTTGTTCTTTAAGTTGCAAACTCAAAAATTCATCTTAACTCAAACAACACGAAAGGATTGTCATCAATTACCAAAAAGGGGGAGATTGAAAGCATCTAGGCCCCCAAAATTTCCGGTTAGGTTTTGGTAATTGATAACAATAGAGTTTTAAAGTGCTAACATCCTTTTATTGAGTATGTATGAGTACAGGTTGGCTCAAAGCAAAATGGACAAGAGAACATCGACGCAAAAATAGAAGATTAATGCAGCAAGGCTAAATGACCTAGGTATGAAGTACAAGGACCTTTTCATAGTTTTGCCGATCTCGGTGGTTGAAGAGAAAAGATCGGATTATTAGAATAGGTGCTGTACTATTAAGAGGGGTCATTGTCGCAAGTTTGACGTTGAGAAAATGTGTCAAGGCTCAACTCACATTATATTAGACATCTCTAGGATTAATGGTTGAAAAATAAAATCAAAAGAGATTAAAAATGGCATTCTTGTCTCACATGGGCGGTATGACCGCTTGGTCTTCTTGAGTAGCCCTACCGAGGTGCTACCGCACCCTTCATGTGTCTTTTTTCCGAATCGGGTGCTTTCTCGCTCAACGCTACAGTATGACCGCAAGTGTGTGCTTGATATGATCGTGGCGGTTGTACCAAGACCTCTCTGCAGAGCATCGCCTAGTGACCATTGGTCACTAACCAGGCATTAATTGCCTACCAGTGACCGTTGGTCATAGAGGTGCGGTTGCACCGGCCATGGGTGCGGTAATACCGCCCTCTTAGCACGATTTTGAGCCACTTTTAAGCAACGGCTACATTTGGTTGGTGAGGGATATAAATACCCCCTCACCTGCATTCAAGGGCACTTCTTGGACCTCATTGAATACACTTGAGCCCTTGTTAGTCTCCCACACTCTTTGACCTTGAAATTCACACTTTGAGAGAGCTAAGGGAAAATTGAGTGGAGCATTAAGTGATTGAGCCTTACACACTCAAATTCGACTTCAAGCAAGCATCAATACTCATTACTCTTGGAGGTTGCCGCCTCCTAGACGGCTTGGAGGCGTGGTGTTTCGGTGATATTCACAAGAAGCTTGTATGAAGGCCCGAACGAATGTGAAGGCAAGGAGCTCGCCTACCCGGAGCGGGGAAGAGTTACCAAGAGTGATCGAGGAAGGCTCAAGCAAGTGGTGCCGGCTTGAAGAAGTTCAAGCCACCTCAATGTGGAGTTGGGGAGACCGGCAAGTCTCCGAGACCACGGGATAAACATTCGTGTGTTCTTCATTTGTGGTTTGCATTGTTCACTCTCTTGTATTAATTCTAGCAAATTTATCATCTCGGTGAAATATTTGTTTAGTTATTAAAGTATTCGAGTAGAGAAAATTACTTGGTAATCACTCAAATTTCTAGATATTAAAAGTGCTAAAATTTTCATTCGTGCTTAGTACTCGCTAAACTTGATTTTAGTATAGAAAATTTAAAAACCTCCTATTCACCCTCCTCTAGTCGATATCCTTGATCCTACACCAAGGCAAGACTTCCTTCTTCCAAAAGTGTTTGGCACGTAGCCACCTCATTTGCTACATAGGCCCCCCTTATGGCACAAAGCCTCGGTCCACTTGCCTCAGTCTAAATCATTTCTCACCCTAAATTGTTTTACGGTGCAACACATGCCAGTAACTTAACCTCCATGTAGAACCAAATAGGTCTCCACATTTCAACGTCATTACCAACAACATTCCACCATTTACCAAAATACATTCATTAATCCTTTAGTCAATATTGCTTTTGTTTTTCAGAGGATTATTTACGGTATATGCAATGCTAAGCAACTATCCACGGTCTAGCCTTCCGTGTTGGTATATCATTACATCCAACTAATATTATCACTTAGGGCAACAAACGAATCATGGCATACAAATATTAAAGTCAAGGTGGCAATAACAGATAAGTTGCTTAACTAATCTACCCAAATTAATTAAATCCATTTTTAATTAATTTAGCATGCATAATTTGAGTCGAAATACATTTTTAAAACTTAGGAGCAAAATGATCAACGCATAATTTGCCTTCAAACAGTTGTTGATCCAGATTTGTAGCTTGGTCTTGTGCTGGAAATTCTCCCTCGAAGCTTTCCGGCAAATCAACGTCTACTCGAAATAAATAAATACACAATAAATATAATTTACAGAGAGAAAGATTAACTCTAAAAATTCAAAAAAATTCACCAATAAATAAATCTTGATTTTACAAATTTTTAGAAATTAGAATCACCTCAATCGGAGTTAAAACACAAAAGTTATAGCCTTTCAAAATTTTAAATAAATAGAAATTCCTAAAAATCAGAAAATCCGATTCATTTTAATTATTTTTATACAGAAAATTGGGATTTATGATGTCAGCATGACCTAATGATGACGTCAGCACCGAAATGAATTTTGGCCAAAATATTTTTATATTAAAAATTATTTATGACATCAGCATGACACGTGGCAGCCTCTCGGCCGACACGCGTGGCGTGGCAAGATACACCGGTCCACGCGAATGTCTTGGTCTCTGATGGATCGGTGGCACTGTGCACATGCACCGGCTGACGCATGCACTGGCGTCACCCGGTATGGCCCGGCCAATCACCGATCGACACGCGACGCTATATTATTAACCGAAACTCGATTCAATCTCGTTCATCCGATTCAAAACGAACGACCGAGATTGATGCGACGATTTGACTCAGATCTATCCCGGAGCCAACATGTGGCTTAACTGCGACCATTGGATCCCGATCGGATGGCTAGGATTTAAACGACGACGTCGATAGAGACGACGGCGTTGACTCCTCGATTTTCGCGCGACACGCGTCAACACGGGACTGGCCCGATGCGCGGTGCGATCTCGTCTGCTCGGTTCAAAATGAACGGCCGAGATGAGCCAATGCGATTCGACTCTGGCTTACTGTGGGCACGACATGCGGCACGATCAGAGACGACCGGCGCGCATCCGACGGCTACGGCAATTACGCGACATAGCAGAACGAACACCCTACGATCTAGATCTAACGGCTAAGATTAAGCTAACATAGATCTATACGATGCAATCTAAACCGTTGATTAGATCCAACGGACGAGAAGTGAAGATGGGGTTTACTGTTTAATGGCGACGTGGAACAATCTGGAGCGCTGCTTGGAGATCGGACGGCGGACAAAGCTCGGGCTGGCGGTGGTGTTGCGGCGGCGCAAAACTTGCCGGAGGGGAAGAAGACAACGTGCGACGTGGTGAGGCGGGGCTTCTTCGACGACACGAAGTGGATGGTTCGACGCGGCTCGGCGCAAAGAACACTCCGGTGACCTTGACGATGGCGGAGATGGACCAGCGGCGACGCAAAGAGCGGCGGAAGGTCTCGGGACTACGGCGAGCTCGTGCGACGGCTATGGTGAGTCTCGGGAGATGGGAAATGGTGCAAATGATGCGGAAGGGAGTGCTCTACACGGTGCGCCAGGTAATGAAGAGAAAGAATAAGCACGTCGACGATAATGGCACGCGGAATCTCCGGCCATAACGCGCGGCGGCAGCATTACCGGAAATAGTCAGCGAGGCGACGTGGCGCAATCCCAGCCATCCACGCGGCAACGAATCGATGAACCAAAAACGCGCGAGACGCGGCTTCTTCCGGACCATCCGATCCCGATCGGCCTGTCACCCACAGCGACGATTAGGGTTCCCTCGGGCTGGGCCAACAACACGTACAGTACTGGGCTCGGCCTAGTACTGTTCACAGATTTTTCTCAGATTTTCCAATAAAAATAATTCTAGAAATTCAATTAAATCATTTGAGGCATTTAAAATAGCAGAAAAATTCTAGAAAGATTCCAGAAAATATTTTGGAACATTTTGGACTCAAATAAAATAATTTCATTTATATTTTGCAAAAACTTATTTGTTAATTAATTAATTTCCAAAGAAAGGTTAAATTCCAGAAATTCCAATTAAATCCAAATAAATTCCAAAAAAATTCTCAAAAATTCGAAATAGATCAAATTTTGGGATATTACAAACCTCCCCCCTTAACGGAATCTCGACCCCGAGATTTAGGACTGATTAGAAAATAGATCGGGAAGCTCCTTCCTCAAGTCTTCTTCGCGCTCCCAAGTGGCTTCGCTTTCCGAGTGATTGCTCAATTGGACTCTGCAGAAGCAGGTTGACTTGTTCCTTGTTTCACGATCTATGGTGTCCAAAATTTTCACTGGGTGTTCTCTGTAAGTTAAATCCTCTTGCAGTTCAATCGTTTCTAGAGGTGCTTGTTCATCGGGTACTCGAAGACACTTCTCTAATTGCGATACATGGAATACATCATGTACCCCTGTCAAAGACTGCGGTAGTTCTAACTGGTAAGCAACTTCACCTCTGCGACTCAAGATCTTAAACGGCCCGACATATCTTGGAGCAAGCTTTCCTTTTGCGTGAAATCTTTTGACTCCCTTGAGAGGCGTAACCCTAAGATATACGAAATCTTCAAGTTCAAAGCTCAATTCCCTGCGACGATTGTCAGCATAACTCCTCTGCCTTGATTGAGCAATTTTCAGCCTTTCTCTGATCATGGCTATCTGTTCTTTAGCTTCTCGAAGAATATCTGGTCCAAATACACGGCGCTCACCTGTCTCATTTTAATTCAGAGGTGTTCGACAAGGTCGACCATACAAAGCTTCAAAAGACGACATCTGCAAACTTTCTTGATAACTGTTGTTATAACTGAATTCAGCATATGGTAAACATTTGTCCCAAGAAGTTGCATAAGCTAATGCACAAGCTCTCAACATATCTTCTAGAATTTGATTAACTCTCTCAGTCTGACCATCAGTCTGCGGATGATATGCTGTGCTGAAGTTTAAACGAGTTTCCATGGCTTCATGCAGCTTGCCCCAAAATCTTGAGGTAAATTGGGTACCCCTGTCCGATACTATCTTCTTTGGCACTCCATGCAAGCAAACAATTCTTGACATGTAAAGTTCTGCTAACTTACCACCTGAGTAAGTGGTTTTCACAGGTATAAAATGTGCAACCTTAGTCAAACGATCTACTATAACCCATATGGAGTGATATCCACCCTGAGTCCTGGGTAATCCGGTGATGAAATCCATACCAATTTCCTCCCACTTCCATTCAGGTATTTTTAGTGGTTGCAATAATCCTGCTGGCCTCTGATGCATTGCTTTAACTCTTTGACATATATCACACAAGGCCACATACTCAGCAACTTCATGCTTCATACTCGGCCACCAAAATCTTTCCTTCAAGTCTTGATACATCTTAGCACTTCCTGGATGAATTGAGTAATTGGAGTCATGAGCTTCTTCCAAAATAAGTTGCTTCAGCTCCTTGTTTGGTACACAGATACGTTCTCTTATCCACAGAGTACCATGCTTATCCAGCTTGAAATCCTTAGCTTTGCCTTCTGTCATCTTGGTCTTTATTCTCCTGATCTTTTCATCATCCTTCTAAGCTTCTCTGATCTGATCTTCCAAGGTAGGTTTCACTTCCAAAGTGGTCAAAATTCCCTCTGGTATTATTTCCAACTTCATCTTTTTGAAAGTCTTTACACAACTCAACTTGACTTTTCTCTAATAACATATTTACATTGTGACTCTTCCGACTTAAGGCATCGGCCACCACATTGGCTTTACCAGGATGATAATGAATTCTCATGTTGTAATCTTTGATCAATTCTAACCATCTTCTCTGCCTCATGTTCAGATCTGACTGGGTGAAAATATACTTGAGACTCTTATGGTTCGTATAAATTTCACATCTATTTTCGATAAGATAGTGATGCCATAGCTTTAAAGCATGAACTACAGCTGCTAATTCCAAGTCATGTGTTGGATAATTCTCTTCGTGCGGCCTTAACTGCCTTGATGCATAAGCAACTACTTTTTTGTTCTGCATCAATACACATCCAAGTCCTTGACGCGATGCATCACAATAGATATCAAAACTCTAGTGAACATCAGGTAAGACTAACACTGGCACTGATGTCAATCACTTCTTTAGCTCTTGAAAACTTCTTTCACACTCTGGTGTCCATGCAAATTTCTTTTCTATCTTCAACAATTGCGTAAGAGGTCTAGCAATTGTTGAGAATCCCTCAATAAATCGTCGGTAATATCTCGCCATTCCAAGAAAACTGCGGATCTGGGTTGCCGTCTTCGGTTGCTCCCAATGCAGTACGGCTTCAACCTTACTTGGATCTACTGCTACTCCCTCAGCGGTCATAACATGCCCAAGAAATTCCACCTTATCCTTCCAAAAATCATTCTTGCTAAACTTGGCAAATAATTGTTGTTCCCTCAACTTTTCCAGTACCAATCTTAGATGTTCGGCATGTTCCTCTCTTGTCTTGGAATAAACCAAAATATCATCTATGAACACTACCACAAACTTATCCAGGTACTCCATGAAAACCTTGTTCATCAAATTCATAAAGTAAGCAAGTGCATTGGTCAGTCCGAAGGACATAACAGTAAACTCATAATGACCATATCTTGATGAAAATGCAGTCTTCGATATATCTTCCGTTCTAATTTTCAGTTGATGATATCCCGATCGAAGATCAATCTTGGAGAAAACTCCAGCTCCTCTTAACTGATCAAACAAGTCATCGATCCTGGGCAATGGATACTTATTCTTTATCGTCACATCATTAAGTGCACGATAATCTATACACATTCGAAAACTTCCATCCTTCTTCTTAACGAACAAAACAGGTGCTCCCCATGGCGATGAACTAGGTCTTATAAACCCTTTCTCCAACAATTCCTCAATTTGCTTCTTCATTTCTACCAACTCCTCAGTGGATATCCTGTAGGGTCTTTTGGCTATTGGAGCTGTTCTGGGTACTAATTCAATTACAAACTCTATATCCCTGTCTGGTGGCATCCCAGGTAAATCTTCAGGAAATACATCCGGGTACTCATTGACCACTAGAACATCTTCTATATTAACAGCCTTCATGCTATTGATCATCAATTGACCATCCCGAACAGCAATTGCTTGAAACTCCACCTTTCCACCATTTGGGCTCTTGACTGATACTACTCTTCGTCCACAATCTAACACTGCTTTGTGCTTGGATAACCAATCCATTCCCAGAATAACATCTAAGGTCTGGGTATCCAATATAATTAGGTTCGCTAGTAACACTATTCCATTTATTAATAGTTTTACCCCAGAACATCCTACTTTAGTTTGGAGTTCTAATCCAGGGGATTGAACTAAGAGCATACACTTGAGATTCACAATCTCTAAATCATTCTTAGCAGCAAAACTTTGACAAACAAATGAGTGTGAAGCTCCAGAATCAAATAAGACTGTAGTAGGTACTGAATTAACCAGTAACTTACCCAACACAACATCTGAAGCATTCTGAACTTCACCAGCAGTGATATGGTTGACTCTGCCTCTCGCGGTTGCCTGGGGTGTGGCTCCAGCTTGAACAGCTCCCCGGTTCCCTCCTTGAGCGGGTGTCCTTGCAGGTGTGGCTCCCAAGTTGAAGCGACTGGCGTAACAGCTCCTCTCTTAGGGCAAGCATTGGCAAAGTACCCTGGCTCATTGCAGTTATAGCAGCATCCTCCAGCCATCTGCAAGTTTCCTCCAGCTTGGTTAACAACCCTGGCTGGTGTCTGAGATGTCTGACCAACAGGTCACAGTGCAGGTAATGGCGTTATGGTACTACTTCCGGGCTGAAACCTGGTGAATTGCTGAGGTGCCACTCACGGCCTCTACTGTCCTTGACGATTTCCTTGCTGTGCCATACGGCGCTTCCGGTTGTCTTCCAGTTCTTTACGCTTATCCTCCAATATAAGAGCCTTATTCACCAGCTCTTGGAAATCAGGGAACGTGTGGGTAATCAGTACCACCTGCAATCCAGTATTGATCCCCTTTATGAATCGGGACTGTCTTGCCCTGTCAGTTGCTACATCCTTTGGTGCGTAGCGTGCCAACTGAGTAAATTTATTCAAATAAGCAGCCACTGGCTGGCCCCCTTGCTTCAAGTTCCTGAATTCTTCTTTCTTCAATTCCATGATACCTTCCGGTACATGGTACTGACGGAAAGCACCAGTGAATTCCTCCTAAGTGATCTCTTGGGGATTCTCATGTGCAGCACAGAAATTCTCCCACCACTCGGCGGCTGTGTCCTCCAACTGATGAGAAGCACAGAGCACTCTTTCATTTCCTGCACACTGTATAATGTGCAATTTCCTTTCGATTGTCCTTAGCTAATCATCTGCCTCCAGGGGATTCGTGTTTCCCGAAAATGTGGGCGGGTCCTCATGAACTCCGACAGTCTTGAATAAGGTCGTGGCTCATTATTGACAGCTTGATTGTTAACAACAGCTTGGTTGGTGAGTTGCTGCATCATCTGAACCATTGTCTGCATCAGATGAGTCTGAGCAGCCAGAAAAGCTCCCAGATTCTGCATATCGACAGGTGGTGCAGGTTGAGGTGTAGGTGCTTCATTTCTGATGCCTCCCTGCTGCGAACCGCTTCCTCCGGCTCCGCTGTTTCCACGCGTGTTAACCATCTGCTGATTGCTTCAACGGTTAAGAGAAAATAGACAAGTAGGAAGAAATCTTATATGGGGAAACAGGTGTAACTTGGACTCCCAAACCAATATTCTTTATTATAAACTTTAGTATGGTTGCTCATAGGTGCCTAAGGGTCACGCAACACATACAGAACACGCACAAACATTCAACAAACATTTAACACAAAACAGTTCCGTCATATAACGACTCACACCTAAGGGCGACTCTAACATTTGAGTCTCAACACAAAAGCCACTCACTCGCTAAGCCACCCTGGATGCGGTCCACCCGGTACATCAACCGGCGGGTGCTCCGGCATCGGGGCGAACTGATCACCATGACCTGCCACCTCTGCTGCAGGAGCAGATGAACCACGGCCCTCCATCATAGGCTCCTGCCCCGGCTCGGCCTTAGGCTCTGGCACCCTCTCCTCCGGGTCCTCTCATCAGGCTCCCTCTCGCCCCCTGGTTCTCCAGCATAGAGAGCCTCCTCAAGCTTCCCGATCCTTTGGGCGGCAAGAACTCGAGTCTCCTGCAAGCTCAACCTAGCCTCCTCCAGGGCACGATACACAGCCTGAAGCTCCTGCACAGTCTGGTCCATGACCTCCTCCTGGCCAGCAGCAAATCTAGCAAGATGCACGACAGCTGCGTCACTCTCCTGATCCAGATGTCCTCCAATTGCTCCTCCCTCCTGAGGATGAAAACGGAACACCGTGTCCCGAAGCTCGTCGGTGTAAGCACTGCTGATCCTCCTCAATGCTAGGCGGGCGGACTCCTGTATACTAGCCTCAAAGGTAGCCCTCTTGACTGTGATAGTAGTTGGACGGCTGGCTCTGGCATTCTCCCGAGCGTAGATAGTGATAGTGGTGATAATTCCACAGCCGCTCCCATTGACGATCCAAGTGCAAGCTCGATACATAGGCCGATCAAATCCTCCTAGTACCTGGAGCATCCTCCAAAGCTCCGTGGCATACCCTACAAGACGCTCTCCAAAAGTATGGATCCTCCTCATCTGCCAACAACAGACCTCGTTAGACCTAAATTTTAAAATTGTAAAGTAGCAACAGAAAATGCAGCATAGGTATGAAGTAAGAAGAACGAGAGTAGTAAAGATTTCATTGATAATCTTGTAAAATTTTAATCTTTAGAAAATAGTTTTATCTTCCTCGGCCAGTCTATCTAGGGTCAAGTCCTACAGTCAATATGCTCTGATACCACCTCTGTCGGGACCCGAATCTGCAAATCCGGACCCTCTGTGTATTCTGCACTAGTCTAGGATCACGCTAGTGCACACAGGCTAAACAGGGTTAAAGTACCATAATCATACACAACGGAATAATAATAAGTACTTCAAACATGTATATAATCTGGTTGCACGACCTTATGGTCACCTTACAATAGTTTGCCACGCAGGGCTTACATTAGTCAGAGTATCAGGAAAATAACAGCGAAAAATAAAAGCTTGATGTACTAATCACTTTGCCACAGGTAACTGACGAGGCTCGCGTCCTAGTTCTCTGGCTCCTCAGCAAACTCCTCTTCCCAAGCAGGCGTAGACTCCTCCTCTGGTATATTGTTGTTTGCAAGGGTGAGTACACACCGTAGTCAACAAGTCATGCACGGAATTAGGGCTGTAAAAAAAGCTCGAGGTTCGCGAGCTACTCGAGCTCGGCTCGAGCTCCGAACGAGCCGAACTCGAGCTCGAGCTCCGAACGAGCCGAACTCGAGCTCGAGCTCGCGAGCTTAACCAAGCTGAGCTCGAATAGTTCACGAGCCTGGATCGAGCTTGTTACCGAGCCTCCTCGAGCTTGGACCGAGCTTGTTACCGAGCTTCCTCGAGTCTGAACCGAGTTTCCTTAAGTTGAGCTTCCTCGAGCCTGGACCGAGCTTCCTCGAACCGAACTTACTCGAGCTAGTTACCGAGCCTAACGAGCTTACCAGAATTTTCGAGCATACTCGAGCCGAGCTCGAGCCTGGGTTGAGGCTCGAACCTCAACTCGAGCCCGGCTCAAGCTTGATTCGAGCCTTACCGAGCTCGAGCCTAGAGGGCCAGGCTCGCTTGAGCTCGACTCGTTTACAGCCCTACACGGAATGCAGTTCGATTACTACATGCATGGCTTCTTACAAAGGAATAGTTCAATTGGTTGTTTTGCATTGCATCAACATTTTAACTTATTATTTATTTAGATAGAAAGCTGCAAAACCATATGAATATAATAAGTTTCTCAAATTGTTTTTCCACATATTTTTAACACACAGTCCTGAATCAAATTTCACAATTATCCCTGGTACACAGCCACTCATCCCCATTTTATTTTCGAAAATCTACCCCTTGACCGTAATCCCCGAGCTCTGTCCAATTACGTGGACTCGGCTATTCGAATAGTTTTGACACACTTTGCAGAGGTTGTACACTTTACCCACAAGATACAGTCGCTCACCACACAGGTGATTTATCGTAACAAAGTTTTTCAGAAACTTCCATCTAAACCTGTGAACCTCTCCAGTATTGCCTTCCCTATCACTTCCCTCACACAGAGCCGAAGTATAGAATAGGCGAACACTGTTGGATGGGTACCAAGCCGTAGCACAGGTACGCTCCCCCACACAGTTACACCCTTGTGTAACCGCCGCCCTGAGGTATCAAAGGAAATATATTAGACATGTGGTTGTACGATTAACTCAGTTCAAAGGCTTGCAAGGTAAGGTCCTTAACTAACCAAGGCAAGATTTCCTTCTTCCAACAGTTTGGCACATAGCCATCTCATTTGCCACACAGCCCCCCCTTCTGGCACAAAGTTTCGGTCCACTTGCCTCAGTCTAAATCATTTCTAACCCCAAATTGTTTTACGGTGCAACACATACCAGTAACTCAACCTCCATATAGAACCACACAGGTCTCCACATTTCAACGTCCTTACCAATAACATTCCACCATATACCAAAATACATTCATTAATCCTTTAGTCAATATTACTTTTGTTTTTCAAAGAATTATTTGCGTTATATGCAATGCTAAGCAACTATCCATGGTCTAGCCTTTCGTGTAGGCATATCATTACATCCAACTAATATTATCACTTAGGGCAACAAATAAATCATGGCATACAAATATTAAAGTCAAGGTGGCAATAACAGATAGGTTGCTTAAGTAATCTACCCAAATTAATTAAATCCATTTTTAATTAATTTAGCATGCATAATTTGATTCAAAATACATTTTTAAAACTTAGGAGCGAAATGATCAACGCATAACTTGCCTTCAAACAGCTGTTGATCCGGATCTGGAGCTTGGTCTTGTGTTGGAAATTCTCCCTTGGAGCTTTCCGGCAAATCAACGTCTACTCGAAATAAATATACACAATAAATATAATTTATAGAGAGCAAGATCAACTCTAAAAATTCTACAAAATTCACCAATAAATACATCTTGATTTTACAAATTTTTAGAAATTGGAATCACCTCAATTGGAGCTAAAACACAAAAGTTATAGCCTTTCAAAGTTTTAAATAAATAGAAATTCCTAAAAATAAAAAAATCCGATTCATTTTAATTATTTTTGTACGGAAAATTGGGATTTATGACGTCAGCATGACCTAATGATGACGTCAGCACCGAAATGAATTTTGACCAAAATATTTTATATTAAAAATTATTTATGACGTCAGCGATGATGTCAGCATGACACGTGGCGATGGCGCGATACACCGTCCACTTTAGGCAGTCTATGGGTCTCGTTGGATCGGCGATCTGCGCACATGCACCGACTGACGCATGCACTGGTGTCACCCGGTACGGCCCGGCCAATCACCGATCGACACGCGGCGCTATATTATTAACCGAAACTCGATCCAATCTCGTTCATCCAATTCAAAACGAACGGCCGAGATTGATGCGACGATTCGACTCAGATCTATCCCGGAGCCAACACGTGGCTTAACCGCGACCATTGGATCCCGTTCGGACGGCTAGGATTTAAACGGTGACGTCGACAGAGACGGCGGCGCTGACTCCTCAATTTCCGCGCGACACGCGTCAACATAGGACTGGCCTGTTGTGCGGTGCGATCTTGTCCGCTCGGTTCAAAATGAACGGCCGAGATGAGCAATGCGATTCGACTCCGGCTTACTGCGGGCACGACAAGCGACACGATCAGAGACGACCGGCGCGCATCCGATGGCTACGGCAATTACGCGACGCGGCAGAATGAACACCCTACGATCTAGATCTAACGGCTAAGATTAAGCTAACATAGATCTATACGATGCAATCTAAACCGTTGATTAGATCCAACGGACGAGAAGTGAAGATGGGGTTTACTGTTTAATGGCGACGTGGAAGAATCTGGAGCATTGCTTGGAGATCAGACGGCGGACAAAGCTTGGGCTGGCAGTGGTGTCGCGGCGGCGCAGAACTTGCCGGAGGGGAAGAAGATGACGTGCGATGCGGCGAGGCGGGGCTTCTCCGACGACACGAAGTGGATGGTTCGACGTGGCTCGGCGCAAGGAACACTCCGGTGACCTTGACGATGGCGGAGATGGACTAGCGGCGGCGCAAAGAGCGGCGGAAGGTCTCGGGACTATGGTGAGCTTGTGCGACGGCTACGGTGAGTCTCGGGAGATGGGAAATGGTGCAAATGATGCGGAAGGGAGTGCTCTACATGGTGCGCTAGGTAATGAAGAGAAAGAATAAGCACGTCAGCGATAATGGCGCGGAATCTCCAGTCTAACGCGCGGCGGCAGCATTACAGGAAACGGTCAGCGAGGCGACGTGGCGCAATCCCAGCCATCCATGCGGCAACGAATCGACGAACCAAAAACGCTCGATACGCGGCTTCTTCCGGACCATTCGATCCCGATCGGACGGTCACCCGCAGCGACGATTAGGGTTCCCCTCGGGCTGGGCCAACAGCGCGCACAGATTTTCCAATAAAAATAATTCTAGAAATTCAATTAAATCATTTGAGGCATTTAAAATAGCAGAAAAATTCCAGAAAATATTTTGGAACATTTTGGACTCAAATAAAATAATTTAATTTATATTTTGCAAAAACTTATTCGTTAATTAATTAATTTCCAAAGAAAGGTTAAATTCCAGAAATTCTAATTAAATCCAAATAAATTCCAAAAAAATCTCAAAAATTCAAAATAACTTATTAAATTCAAAATAGACCAAATTTTGGGATGTTACAGTTTGAGGATGTGCTAATGTTCTCTTATTTCTAAGTGATGCGGTGGGTACTGATTATTCTAGTTATTTTTAAATGTTCATGCTAACTTATCTCAAGTTTATACTAAGTATAATCAGAAGTTTATTAGGGTTCACATGCAGCGACGTCCACCAAGACACACAAAAAGGTAAGAAGAAAACTACGTAGGGGAAAGATATGGGATGTAGGTGGCTCTACCTCAAGAAGTTCGAGTACAACAATGTCAAATGCGGATACAATAATAAGTGGTGATGAGCTAGCTGCCTATCTTAATAGCGACATTGTCAACTACCAAGAGCAGCAAGAGGAGGACTTCAGCATTTTGCAGTGGTACGAGCACAAGATAACATATCTGGTGCTTTCTACATTAGCACGGGATGATCTCTACGGTTTCTTTAGAGTCTGCTTTCAATTTATCCGACAGAATACTCGAGGAGAGAAGAAGAAATCTAACAAGTGAGATGGTGGAAATACTTCTCACTGTGAAAGATTGGGAATAAGCTGATCAACGAGCTCAACACATTACAGAAAATATTGAGTTGGCAGTGACATTTGAAAATCTTTATTTAGATAGTCAAAAAAATAATTGTAATCTTCACTCTTTTCCTATATTATTAGCTATAGACTGTACTCTTTTTTCTATGCTAAGGTTTTCTCTTGTTGAGTTTTTACATAGCAAAATTTTTAACAAAACGAATAAACTTTTAATAAAGCTTATTATTTAATTCCAATTATTTGTCTTCTTTTATAATTGTATTTCATATTTTTCGCTTTTCCTAGTTTACATAGATTTTTAAAAGTTTTCTACATTCCTTTTGGTTTTTATAATTATTCTATATTTTTTAATTTTTTATGCATTTTTTAAAATTTTATAATTTATATGCATATTTTTAAAAATTCATATTTTTGTTAAATTTTGCAAGCCAAGCAGATCAGCTATCGCCCATCGGCATCCGTGCCGACACGGCACAGCCCAACAGTCATCCGAACCGTGTTTGTCCATGACTCCAACCCTTACTCTAGCACACCAATTTATTTAATAACCGGACCTAAATAGGGGATAAACTGCAGTGCAATTATGATTTTGGTGCAAATATCGTGCAATCTTACAAAAAAAAGTTTCAAAAAATTCTGAAAAAAATCATGGATGTACATCTCAACTTACCTCATCTACATATAAAATTTCATAATCAAATTCATCCTATGCTAGAAGTTACAAAAAAGACAAATTTAGGGTGCATTTGAACTATTCAAGTTTGTCAGAAATTTGTTTTTTTTTATTACTCTGAATATAGGACGAATTTGATCATGAAATTTTATATGTAGATAGGGAAATTGAGATGTACATCTATGATTTTTTTCAGAATTTTTTGTAATTTTTTTTAATAAAATTACACGATGTTTACACCAAAATCATTATTATACTGCCGTTCCTCCCCCTAAATAGACCGTGTTTAAACGGCCATACCGAACCGGCCGTCCGTATAGCCACCACTTAACTTCACACCTACCAATAGATGGATCCAGCACCGCAGTTCACGAGTCCACAGAAAAATAGATCCGTTTTCACGTTACACCCTCCACAAATGTAACGTTTCTCTCTCAGTCCTCTTTCTCGCAGCACCTCGTATCGGCCCTCGCGAGTTCCCCGTGAAACACCCGAACACCCGATGGGCTCTGGCGAGGACACCGGCGGAGGAGTCGGCGGGGTAGTGCGGGGCGCGGTGCTGAAGGCGCTCGTAGTTGTCGGCGGCGTTCTGCTGCTCCGGCGGCTGCGCCGATCCACCACCCGGTGGGACCACGCCCGCGTCGTCGCCGACGCCCTCTCCGGCGAGAAGGTGAGTCTCTCCCAAGAAATTTATCTTCGGTTTTCCGATATATGCGGCAGCCCAAAGAATTTGTCCCAAAATTTTCTCGATTTTAAACGGAGCAAAAGAAAATGTTGTGGCTTGATGCGTTTCTTGGTGTGTTTGTTTATTGGTTTTCTTGTGCAGTTCTCGAGGGAGCAGGCGATAAAGGATCCTGATAACTACTTCAACTTGAGGTGAGGAATTATGTTAAATAGTAGGAATTCTTTTTGCACATTAGCATTTGCGCTGTCGATTTGGTTAGAGTTCTTGTCTTCAGGCGGGGTAGTATTTGCGAATGATAAGAACTGGCCTTCTTTTGAGTTTTTATGCAATGGTGAACTGAATGAGTGGTGGCGGCAGCTTGTAGTGTTCCTTAGTAGTGTTTTGGGCTGTCGATTTGTTAGGAATTTGGTAAAATTGTGCTTTGCTAATCAGTAGAATAGGCACGTGAACTGATTGACTCCTGTTAAGTAGTCTTCTTGATTCTTATATCGGTGCAATTCACATTGTTGATATGCATACGTGCTGGTTTTGAGGAATATATTAGGTTTTTTTTATATTTTTAGCTTTGATGGTGACAATTGCCTGATTTTTTACAAGTTTTTAGGTAGTGCTAAAATGATTGGGTTGCAGTTTTTTCATAGTAATGCTTGGATAGCATAGCTAGTCTGATCACTACAAAGTTTTTTATGGGATTATTTCTTTGTTGGGTTTCGAATATAAATGCACATTGGCATCATCTGGTAGTATGAACTTAGTGATATAAAAGTTGATTGGATGACCAACTTCTGCAAATGATTTAACTTTTGTACTTTCTGGATGCTGTCCACACAAATCAAATTTACCATTAAAGCACAATGCTGAATCTTCTAGTAACAAACTTGCAGTTGCAGCTGCGCGAATAATTGACCTTATGAAAAGCTTCATTGATGGTTCATTTGTTCAGGACTGTGAAGATGCGTAGATGAAAATTTTATTCTTCCTATACTATCACCTGGAGCAAATGTTTTATTAGAGAATTTCCATTTATTAAATTCATAAATTTGATGTGATGTTTCTGATCCTTTGAAAACAAATGAACAGATGAAACAATGTTTTTTAAGTGAACCTTCAGGAATTAATGACTGAATGGTTACCATGACCTATTGAAGCATTATTTTATGCTCTATCCATTGCATGCTTCTGTTCTTACTGAGCTACTGTGGTCCTTACAGATGTTGGCCATTTGATTTTCTGGCGAGAGCATCCATTTGTTTATTGCCTTTTGTTTGGCACTTTGTTGAACCATAGGAGGATATCAGGGTACTTGTCTTTATGATGATACTTTGTTTTACTGTTACAAGTCTATCTGGATACTTTTGTGCACTTACGATGCAGAATCTTTCATTTACACACTCAGAATTATGTGTTTTTGTCGTTACGGAATTATTTCAACTTTTTTCAGCATAAGGTCAAATATTGTGTTAAATGTGTGCTAATTTGCTTTCGATCATATAAAAACATCTTGTGTTATAACTTCGTCTTCCTTTTATTTTAGAATGCTCGCATGCCCTGCAACTGAGATGGTGGATGGTTCCAGGGTGCTTTACTTTGAGCAAGTATGTCCATTATTTTAATATGTTCTCTATTTCATAGTGCCCTTTTGGGAATTTGGATATCATACTTTCCTTTGCAGGCATTTTGGAGAACTCCAGAAAAACCTTTCCGACAAGTATGGTAACTTCTAAACTGTAGTGGTCACTTGTACAAGTCTTAGCTTTTCATTTCATATATGAATATATTTCCTATTCGGTTCTGTTCAATTCTTGAATTGTTTCTCACTTTCTCTACCAACTTAAGTTCGTTGGATTAACACATGTTTAACATGTTTATCTCTACTATATAAAGCAAGAGTTTCTTCCCGCGTCACTTCATCAAAATTACCTACCTTTGCCACCGCTCTTTAATTACCCACCTTTGCCACCGCTCTTTAATTACCCACCTTTGTCACTGTTAGTGTTCTTTGCAAATAAACTTTTTATCGCAAATTGAGTTTCCGTTGCAACGCACGGGCACATGGCTAGTCTATTTCATGTTTCTGTTGAATCCTTCCTTTCTGGTAGCTCTAACCAGATTAACAATTTATATGCCATTTTGCATAATATGTTCTTGATATATCTGCATTTCTTTTGTTTGGACTTTGGACACTGTAAATGATGTTGTTATGGGAGATAGTGAAAACAAGTTTCATTACTTTGCAAACAGGATACTTGTGAAAATAATATGTTCAATTCATTGGACACAACGATATTTAACTTGAACTGAACAATTCTTTTGTAACAAGGCTATTTCAGACACATAGTAGAACCTTATATGCCCATTTACAGCATACAATTTGGATGATTTAACAATAAAAAATTTGATTTCAGCTATTTTGTTTGTTCGTTCTATATTTTTAATCTCATGTCATTTACATATATGATATATCAATGTACAAATACTAATAAACCGTTTACCATGCAGAGATTCTACACGGTAAAGCCTTGTCCAAAGGAGATGAAATGTGATGTTGAGGTGAGGTCAAATTTGGCATACTTCTGAGGTTTTGCAATGTTGTCGCGAAATTAAAGTACTAAACCAATTAATACAGCCACACTGATATTTCATAAAGCTACTAGAAGCATTCAGTTCGTCATCCCACAGTTTGACCTTTAAGCTGTGGTACTATCAAAATGGGATCATATGAGCAAATGGAATCTTGTATTTATAAAAGAGGCATCTGATTCATGAATATCCACACATGACATCACATGGGCTAATTTCTGCCTTTTCATTGCCATGTTCAAAACATGAATAACTTGGTTTACCTACCCATTTCAAGATTTTGGTTTGATCACCTTGAAAGCTTGGCATGATGCAACTTGTCCAGAGTGGAGGAAGCATAAAATGGTCTGATTAGAATTACATAAATCTGCTACTTTGTATTTGACTGTGCCCAACCAATAGCTTCTTGCTTTTGGCCATTTAATAACCGAAACATGAATCTAGGTTAATATTTAGCGCAATGAGTTTTAACATTTGGCATTAACAAGGGCACTATAATGGTGTTTGGGGTGACGGGTAAATATCCTGTGCAATCAACTGTCACGGTGAAACCACGGTGCAACCCAACTAGAAAAAGTTTCAAAAAATTCTGAAAAAAATCATGGATGTACATCTCAGCTTACCCCATCTACATATAAAATTTTATGATCAAATTCGTCCTGTGCTAAGAGTAATAAAAAAAGACAAACTTGATCATAAACAGGAACAGTTCCTGTTCATGATCAAGTTTGTTTTTTTTGTAACTTCTAGCACAGGACGAATTTGATCATGAAATTTTATATGTAGATGGGGTAAGCTGAGATGTACATCCATGATTTTTTTCAGAATTTTTTGAAACTTTTTCTAGTTGGGTTGCACCGCGGTTGCACGAAACATGTGATTGCATAGGATATGTTCTCTTGGGGTGACTGACCTTTAATTCAACCATGTATCAGCTCTTAAAGAGGCTGACTGAAGGATATTGTAACTTAAAATAATTTTGCTGTCAAAGCTGATTAGGTAACTTTTTTGGGACAAGATTAGATAACATTTTGAATTATTTCCAATGGACAGTTGGGTTCATATGCAATTAGAGATGTCGAAGAGTACAAGAATTTCTGTGACCGACCAAAGGATCAGAGGCCACATCCAGAAGAAGTGATTGCAGTATGTCCTGTACAATCAAAATCATAATTTTCGAAATGCTTACTTGAGGGCATTTTTTTCCCATTACTTTATAATTTTGGGTGTGATTTTCTTTCATGTTGCCCATGACTCCATCATATACTTATCCACATGGCGGGTTCTAACGCAGTACATCATTAGTTAGGGTGTGTTTGGTAGGGCTCTAGCTCCACCAGATCCATGGATCTGGTGGAGCTGAGTATTCCTAGCTCCATAGATCCGTGGAGCGGAGTTGTGAGTACATTAAGAATATTTAGATATATCATCTTGTTTATATTTTAGACCAAAAATACGAACTTAATTCACTTTATTTTAACCTATAAGTTTGAGATCTCAAGTGAATCTAGGATCTGGAACTCTACCAAACAGGCCCTTAATTAGCTTGGTCTTTGTAAGATCCAAACACTAGAATCATTTACACTCGTTTTTATCTCACGTACAAATGTCCTTATGGACTGTCAGATTTGTTTCCCAAGTTGGGACTGCAGGAATTTGCAAAGGAATTCAAATTATTGATAAGAAGAATGTCAAGTTCTGAATTCAGTTTCTAATGAATTTGATAATTGCCTTGGTGATTACGATTTGAAGAACAGTTTACTCAAATGTTCCATGACTAAAACATACTATTGTTATATCTTGGCGTTGATACATTGCAATGGAAATGCAGTCAGTCATGAGACAGAACTTTGAGTTAAGTTGACAGTGCCAATAAGGAGGAAGGCAACCACAAAGAGGGGACATGTTTTCGGGGATGATATGCTTAAATTTGATTACTGGGGAACAACCCCCATTTACTAACTAAGTGAGGACTGTCAGTAGCATGACCTTTTTCTGGCCTGCTTCAAAATAAATGAAGCGAATATGATCCAACAATTATAGAAGTCTACTAAGGATTGTCGTTAGTTGCGCCACACATCTTAATTTAGGTACCAGGTGGAGCTGCTAACAAATAAATCCACTGAAATAGCCCCGTACTTGCTTGGGCTTTCAAGGGCAGAAGTCCCATACTCCCGATTCTGACAAATTTAGTTTCAAAGATGATATTGGGGAGTTCAGTGGGCTGCAATTATGATATATGTACAATCTGCCGGCTGATCATATGTTTGATTTTACCAATTCAAGTGCAGCCTTTTGATCATTTGAAGATTATGGTATCAATGCTGTTATTGGTTCTGCTGCTGACCTAAATTTGAGTCGTTATGTGCTTCACTAAGTGCACTATTGGGACCAGAACTTAGTTTCCTCATGGATTAAGATGCTTACTCCTATGGCATAATCATGTGTTGCATTTTGAAGCAATGTACTACATTTGTAAATACTGAATAGATCATATAGTAGGTGGTGCATTTATCTGTATGGTCACATCAACACTGTGCATCTCCACATGGCATTATGTGTTGGCAGGTAGCTAGCTTCGTACAGTGCAGTCCACGCTACATAATACTTATAGATCTTGATGCTGATTTTGATCACACAAAGTACTGTTTAATGTCAATTTAATATGACCTTCAGTTGGGTAGTAGGCTGAAAGCCATGCTGCCAAAATGGAACCTTAATAGCTTAGTGCTGCTGCAGTGGGCTAGAACAGAATGCTGCTGATGTAAAATGTTATCTAGATTGTGATTTGAAAGTTATGCTTCATTCCTATTTCTGTTGTTGACGGTGATCAATCCTTATTTAAAATAATTTTTGGGTAAATATCTAAGCTTTGTGGATTACAATGCTTGTGTACAGAGATACTATCTGGTCTGAAACAGCTTGTCGATGTACAAAAATGCACTACAGTGATTTGTCACCATATAAAGCACCAGCCCCTACTTATATTGTTGGTAGAAGAAACAAAATAGGCAAAATTTTCACTTATCCTCCAAGAAAGTGGTTTACACTAATACATCCTAGTTTCTTACATATATAACTGTCCTAACACTCTTTAAGTTTATATTTGGTGCTCAGGACATTGCAGAGCGTCTGACCACCATACACTTATCACGATGTAAGCGTGGAGAACGCTGCTTATACAAAGGATCAACCCCACCTGGAGGTTTTCCCAACAATTGGGTGAGCTACTTATTCTTCCTTCTCAGTCAACATTTTTAGTCCTTGTTCTGACTTGTTCTGATTAACAGTAGTTTCAAGTCTGTTCTAATTTAATATCATCATAACCCACCTGGATAATCTTAGTCTTTTTTTTTTTGGGCAATGTTTGGGAATTATTCTTACCGCAAGATCAATATTTTAACAGAGTGGTGCAGCATATTGTACGTCGGATCTGTCCATTCACAAGAATGGTGAATTACACATTTGGGACAAAGGTTTCGATGACGACGGAAATCAGGTAGGTTTTGTACACTATTCACACCTTGGTTCTGGTTGACTTGCAATGCTTGTGAAAATACTACTCTTTTGACAATGTGTCCACTTATTCTCAGGTTTGGGGACTCGAAGCTGGCCCTTACGAGTTCAAGCCTGCACCCAAGTTCAATTATGACGATATGTTCTCACCTTTAAATTTCTCCGCGCCCTTGTCACTAGAGAAGATGTAGAGCTCATATGTAATCGATGATCAGCAAAGATTGTGTACTAAATTTTGTTGATAGGAATGTATATGTACATATATATGTATATGTACATATACGTGTATATACATATGTGTATACGTACGGCAACGTATCCTATGCACACATGCCTTCCCGTGTGCACACCATGCACACCAACTAAAAAAAATCGTGAAAAATTATGAAAAAAATTGTAGATATACTTCATAGATTACTCTACTTATGTATGAAGTTTCGAGATCAAATTCATTATATATTGAGAGTTACAAAAAAGAGAAAATTCTGACAAGTTTGAAGAGTTTAAACTTGTCAGAATTTTCTCTTTTTTGTAACTCTTGATATATAATGAATTTGAATCTATAATTTTATATATAGGTAGAGTAATCTATGAAGTACATCTACAATTTTTTTCAGAATTTTTCACGACTTTTTTTAGTTGGTGTGCACACGAGAAGGCCTGTGTGCACAGGATACGTTGCTGTACATATACACATATGTATATATATATACATACACATATATGTATGTATATATGAGAGAGATTAAGAAAAACAGACGAAAGAGTGAGAGATTGAGAGAGATGGGTGAGACAAGGAGCTAGCTAAGAGAGATTGAAAGAAACGGGTGAAAGAGAGCGGGTTTCTTGCACCGTCTCTCAATTTCTCTTAGCTCTCTCTCTCTTCTTGCCTATCTCTTTCAAGTGTCGGTGGTGAGGGTAGTGTTCATGCTGTTGAGTGTGTCTATAGCATTCATGCTCTACAGATCGGTGATCTTCATGGTAGGCTTCTTCCTCATATCCTAGGTCATGGGGGTCAGTACGGTTCGTGCTACAGTGATGTACCGGCACGATACGGTCTACTTCATATCGGATCAGGTTTTGGATTAGGTCGTGCCCGATGTGCCTCGGGCCGGTCAAAAAAAGCTCGGTCCGAGTGCTCATCTCTACTCTAGATGGTAGCTAATGCACACAGTTCAAGGTGATGGTTCAGTAATCACACACCTGATAAATAAAATCGGTACGGATAAATGGTATGCGAACGTAAATAGATCTTGTGACCAAGTCTTACAATAGGGTTGTCTGACTAAGTGGATATTATAAATTTTTTGTCGGGATAAGAATATATAAATTCGAATTGTATACTACAGTAGTATAAGATTAGACTAGTGTATACTACAGTATACTTACACTGGTCAGGGTATGTGTATCACCTAGTCGAAGTATCTCTTTTAGGCATGTGGTCGCGCCCGCTTGAAAGAGCTTTCTAGCATCGATTTTGTCGCCATCTCTTGCTACCAATAGGGAGAACACAAAAGAACAATCGTAGTCCAGATAGACCCAGCTGAATCAACTCTTCCTGTTCACTAAGTATCTTTGATTAAACAACTAAGTGAGTGGAAGGAGGTTAGGACTTACTATCATTATTACTAGACACGTGGGCGCGGCACGCCGCGCCACAACGTGACAGGTGTAATACGAAATCCAGATTTTTTTTTCCGCGAAGAAAGCAATCTAGATGTAATTTAAAAATCTCTAGGACGGAGCGTACAATCCTCGCTGCACGAGCTGTAATTTTGAGAAGCTTCTGAGACTCTACGATAAATTCCACGTAATTCTAAAAAGTTTTCTAATCTCTGGAACAATTTTTTTGGGCGTGATCGCTGAGAAAATAAGGCCTTGCCGTGAAGAAAGAGACACAAAAGCAATTCGCAAAAATCTCCGGGATAAAAAATAGCTAACAAGCAATTTTAGAAAGGTTCGTGCGAATCTCCGTATGGAAAAACATGCTAAAAACCTTACCGCGAACAAAGGACTTAGAAGCAATCCTTAAAAATCTTCGGGGCAAAAAATGGCCAACACGCAATTTTTAGGAAGGTTCGCGTGGGTTTCTTTGCACAGGAAAACATGTTAAAAATAAATTCTCGAAGTTCTAGAGGTCTCCTGTAAACAAATAACCAACACATCCTTGCGCACTTGAGAAAAAAGCACTAATCCAAAAAAATAAACAAAACCGAAACTTTAGAAAGCCGCGGCTGCCTGGCCGTGGAAGACGAAAATTAAGGGGTCTTTTTACTAAAAAGGGCTAAAATACATAAAAACAGACTAATACATAATTTTCTAAAAGCTCGAGAACTGCTCAAAGCTAAATCCGAAGTTTCAAAGTCCTTTTCGTAGAAAAAGGAGGGCCTTTTCATAAAATCCCGGACTAAATAGGACTTCTACGTAATTTCGAAATTTTCCAAGGCCTTTCCGCCAAAAAACGCGCAAGCCTTACGAATCTTGACGTCGCTCATGGGCCCGCTTAAACGCCAATGACACGCGTCGCCGCCGAAAAACCGGCGATCATGTGCTGGCGGTTCGAACGCGACCTCCCGATCGCAACGCGCGCGCTCTACCACTGCGCCGCGCCGCCGTTTAATTCTAATTGCCGCGATTAATTACTTAAGCCAAGCAACTGCATGTAAAAAGCAGGCGACGTGGCTCAACGGTCTTCGCGCCGTACAAACGAACGCCCGTTTTTCTGTTGCTGCTCGTGACGCGCCGCTCGGCCCCGCACCCACGTCGCCCAAATGCCGACATGGCTCGCTGAGAAGCCGGAAAACTTCCCACACTTATATCCGCTCGCCCCGCACCCACGTCAACCAAATACCGACGTGGCTCGCTGAGAAGATGGAAAACTTCCCACACTTATATACCGTAGTATACCAGCTGCAGGTCACCGGATTCCATGTGTTAGAAAGACGCGAGAGAAGTACCTAAAATGAAATTGATATCTTGATTAACACATAGTGTTGTACATTTTATACAGGATGAATAGACACCTGTTGGATGTCTACAGGACACCCTTTCTGAATTTGTCCCTTCTCAACAGTCAAGTAATTGTACATCCTTATCTAGTTAACTGCTATTAATCACCCAAATAATCGCGTCATTAATTTCTTAACACCATGCTTGCATGCAGATTTGATTGATTCAGTTGCTGGCTAGAAAACTACAAGCACGATAGGGAAACGCGTGGCACGACCGAAAGGCAACAACGGACGGCGACACGCGCGGGTGCACAACGGAGCGGTGCGAGCAAAGAGCAAACACACGGAGCAGACGAAGACCGCACACGGAGACGGGCAAGCAGCCACTGGCGACACGGACGAGACAGCAAGAGCACTGGCGCGACGGAGAAGTAGCTAAACCGAATGGACAAGCGCGCCAATATGGAAACTTCCAGGGGCTAATCGCAAATTCCGTGACGTGGCGCGTCGCCTGGCCGAGAAACTTGCGAACTTTAATTTAGGGGATGATAAACGTTGTGACAGGTTTTTCGCCGCCTTTTCAACCGGTCGGGTCTCCTCCATCAACGTGGTACCTTCCGTACCATGACATGAAAAGTTGACTTCGATTGACCAAGTTCTCAATGCACGAACCAGGACAAGGATCAACAAAGATCAGTACGCAATAATTGATTCTGGAGATCAAAATCCACGCAACTCATATGAAACCTTAGATGGATCTCACAAAATCACAGAGAACATATTGACCGCCAACATAGTGTTTTTTCTAGGCAACATATCCTGTGCACACAGGTTTTCTATGTACACATCGCGTATACCAACTAACAAAAGTCATGAAAAATTCTGAAAAAAATTGTAGATGTACTTCATAGATTACTCTACTTATGTATAAAATTATAGGTTCAAATTTATTATATATCAAGAGTAAAAAAAAAAGACTCTACTGACCCGTCCCCATGAGGCACAGCTCCTAGACCTTTATACGGCCGAACACACGAGCAACTCATTACTCATGTACACAAGACACGATTGGTCACCTAGTGCAACCAATTACATCTCCTCACGATGCACGATGCACGCACTCGGATTACAGATCGAAAAGAACTCAAGGGGAAAAAATCAGTCTGAGCTAAAGGTAAGATAACAAATAAAAGGAAACTAATCTTCAGATTTTAAGGAACCGAATTAAAAATAAATCTGGAAAGATCCCACGTAGAGAAATCTTCCAGGCTTGCCTTTTTCTTGCCGTTTTCTTTCCTGACTCACCTCTCACGTGTCACGCGTGCATCCTTCTAGTGTAAACTTCTGGCTCGGTATCTACGGTTCCTGGGCTCTTGGCTCCAATTTTTTTTTTACTGGACTCGCAAGACGCGCTCCTGCACGTCCACCAGACCACATCGGACGTCCACCGGACCACATCCACATGCAAGCCAGGCAGCCAGCTGCATGCCCTCGGCCCGTATTCCACCATGCGCAGCAATCAGCATGTAGTCCGCTTTTAAGATTAAGTATTCTAACTCGTCTAGAGACAAAATTAGAGAGAATATCAGCAATAATTTATCTTTACTAGCCATATGCCCACCGATACAACAAAAACTCAATTTACGATAAAAATTTATTTGCAAAGAGCACTAATATTATCTGAATAATAATGTTCATTCTGAATGTGCAATGGTTAAATGTTTAAATCAATTCATCGAAGCATACAAATTCCAAGAATCTGTTTACAAACTCGAGCTTAAAATTATCTTTAATTTCACAAACTTAAACAATAACATCACAACACTTGGAATTGTAAATTTGTAACGCTATAATTCAAGATCAATCGATCGACCGAAAGAGGCATCATCTGCTACCCTATAGGCACAAAGGAATTGAAGAAGTAGACATCATCCATATGTGGTTGCCACCATTAGCGGCGTGCATGACTCATACGCCTTATTCCGGCCATACTATAGCCCCACCCCATCAACCAACTTCACCGCCTCCTCGCCTCCCTCAACCTATTAACATCATCCACCGCAATAACTCCAAAGAAGCATAGCTAGCCTATCTCACCGCCACCACCGGCGACTCCCTCATAGTGTCGACGAGATAAGGAAGGTCGCCCATTACCTCTGCTCAATGGATAAGCTCAACACATCTGCAGGAGAGGCAAAAAACGGTAGGGTTATATAGATTCAGCAACCCAGGAGATATCTATGGAATCCAAATTAAGTATGTGCCCTAACACATATATGCTTTGTGCGAAAAAGTGGAATCATGCGTACGTACACCATTGCGTTGGAATTTGGAAAGGACTCTGTCAATATTTTTTGAATTAGTAGCTCGCCTATGTCAGCTCATATGTATTTGAGAGGTACTTCTATACATCTTCTCTCAATACAAATTATATAAATCTTGAACCAAACAAATAAAGTAAGTAATCATTGTTTAATGTTCATACTTTAATATTTGTGTAGCTTAAAAAATGCATAGAATAGAAGCACATCTCCAGCTTTTTTTTTACTTGTATGTACTGTGATCATGTTGTGTGTTAACATCCATATACTACAAGGTTTTTTTTACTTGTATGTACTTCGATTTGGCAGCCAATATAGCAATTTGCCTCACACAACTTAGTACAATTTCCAAACTGCACCAATTAATCAAGGACCGTGATTAACAAAAAAAAGTTATATATATCGTATCTTCCATCTAATAAAGTAAAAGAAGCCGACATGTCCACTAGGCTAATCAGTGAAAAAAATTATACCAAAATCATTCCACTTCCTTAATCCACATATTTTTTCTTTGAAAATCTTTAATCCACATTCCTTCTTTAGGAAACAAAAGATTAAAAGGAATATGCAAAATTATTCCTATATACTACCGACGTGCACTCATGCCAGTCTATGATGGCGGTGATGGCGGCGGGATGTTGGGGTCGGGGTCGGGCCCAGTCAGGACCGTCCTCAGCACCGGAAATTCTGTGACGGCAGACGGCGGCGGCAGCACCCTGTCGTAAGGGTTTCCGGAAGGAACTTCGAAGTCTGGCGGTGACCCTAGGGTAGGGTGGACAGATCACCCCCAGTAGTCCGGTCATTGATTGTAGTTACCTTAGCTTGACTATGTTTCAACGCTACGTACGTGCTAGGGGGTTATATATATACATGGGGGCTAGGCTTGATGCAATTGAAAGTGCATCTAGACCCCTTGAGGGTTTTGGTGATTAATGACGACACAATTAGAGAGAGCTAATAGTTTAAATGAGAATTTGTGCAGAGATCGAGGATCTATCGTTATGGGAAAGCGATTGAACACCCCTACTAATATTTAAACTTGTGAAAGTGGCATCAAGACTTAATTTGTAATTTTTTATTTATTTGAGTCTAAAGATGGTCGTACTATTAATGGGGATACGATGGGAAATCACTTCTAGGATAGTCTTGTGCTCATTGGATGAAAATTGCATTACAAAAACTCTAAAATCATTCCATTTCCCTTGATTGTCTCTCTGCTGGTCGAGTAGGACAGGTCGGAGTCTCCGGATATTGTATCCGGAGTATCCGAGGTTATACCGGAGTATCTGGGTATTCAGTCCGGACACTCTGGGTTGACTCATTCGATGAGAGCTGTTTTTTCACCCATCCAGACTATCCGGGGTATCTGTTTGGATACTCCGGATTTTGTGCAACCTCTCACAATGGTTGGATTTTAGAGCTATCTATTTAAGCCTTCATCTCCACCTACCAGGAGACAACGGCTCCATTTCATTAAAACTCCAGCTCTCAAGCTTTCACTCATACTCTTTTAAGCTCTAGTCTCCTCGTCCATTTAAATCTAGTGATTGATTTGAACCTTTGTGAGAGAGGAGTAGATTTGAGTACTTTGAGCGTGCATTTCTCATTCTTGAGCACAAGTTCATCCTCCGAGAAGATTTCGCAGCGTGTTTGTTACTCTTAGAGTTTGAAGGACTCCTAGACGGCAAGGAGTCACCGGAAGCTCCCAATCCTTGGTGTGGTGAGCTCCGGAGGTTTGTAAAGGCGAGTCTTGCCTCTAAAAAGAAAGAGATAATGAGTGAACACCGGCGAGTGCTTTGTGCAACACTAGAAGGATAGTGGTCAAGAGGGACCCAGACTTTGTGCCTCCTTAACGGAGACGTAGGATTCCCTTCAAGAATCCGAACTTCGGGTAAAAATCATTATCTTCGTGTTCTCTCTTTGTTCTTGCTAAAGGTTGTGTTGTTTTGTGTGAGATCATGTGATGAAAAATTGGTTGAATGGTGAAATTGGCATTGTAATGTGATTTTGGTTATGGCATGTGTGGTGCTTGTGCATGTGCTATGTTGAGATGATTATCATGCTGGTGATAGCACGATGGAGTTTGCTTGATGCAATGCACTCATGTGAATGGTTGCATGGGTTGTTTTTGAGGCAAGTGGTGGGCTTGTGCTCAAATATTCATTTGATTATGCTGGGGATAGCATAATTGTTTTGCTTAATGCAATGCACTCGTGTGAGTGGTTGCATGGATTAATCTTGAGTCAAGTCGTGGGCTTGTACTCGGACGTGTTGTTTGTTACTTCATGTGCAGGTGTTGCTCGAGGGCGAACGTGGTCGATGACGGGACCGGAACTAGGTTCATGGAGGAACTGAGGTTTGAGACTAGGTTCAGGGAGGAATCGAGGTCTTGGTGGTCAAGGATGTCATGCGGGACGTTCGGGCTAGAGAACATGCACATGAAGGCTGGTTAGTCACGTATGTGCAGCAGGTGGGCAGATCACGCGTGCAAGGTTTTGGTTTTGGCCATGTTGGGCCAAGTTGAGATAGATACGAACTCTTTCCATGTTGGAAGTGGAGTTGTATTCAATCTCTGTGTTCTTTTGTGTATAAATAGGAGAGGGTGTCTCCTGTTTAATACATGTGGTTTTTTCTGTGTGCTTTTGTGCTGGCGCAAGGAATTAGGGTTTGTACTCTTGTGTGGGAGTACTTTAGACAAAAGAAATAAAGATCAATCTTGCAATCCAAGTATCTCTGTGTGGATGAGTTTTCTTGCGTGAGTTTTGACAGCCGCACAGTGTGAAGAAAACAAATCAAGATTGATCGTGCATGCATGCATCACGTCAACTAGAAGATAGATGCTGATCTGGACATGATCTTGCTTTTGGTGATTAGAAGATTGATCCGTGGCAACTAAAGCCCTCTCTGGTGTTTGGTCCGTCACAGCCTTGAAGGTGAAATTCCGTTTCCTCGTTAGTAGATGCATTAGTCCAATTGTGAAGGTAATATCTCTTAATCCGTACATCCGATCGGGTTGATTCTTGTTGGGTTTGATTTGTAATTGAATCTAGTTTCTACAGTTAAAAGTTCATATCAATCCAATGGTTAGATCTTTGGTAATTCATGGTCGCCCAGATTGCTAGCCTGGTCGCCCAGCTGTTAGATTGCTAATTGTTTCAGTCATATTGCAAAAGTTATAACTTTAGATCCGTAGCTCCGTTCGATCTGATTCCTCTTTTATTCACTTCAAAATTGAGTCTACTTTCTACAGTTAAAATTTCACATCAATCTAACAGTTAGATCTTTGGGAATTATTGCTCATCCAGATTGATGTCCTGGTCGCCCGACACCTTGCCTGGTCGCCTAGATTTAATCATATTACGAAGAACATAACTTTAGATCCATAGATCTGATTGACCTGATTCTTATTGCGTTAGCTTTGTAATTGAATCTAGTATCTACAGTTAAAATTTCACATCAATCTAACGGCTGGATCTTCAGAAATTTCTATTTTAGTGAACATATATCGGTCTGCTCACCCAGGTTGCTCACGTGGTTGCCCAACCTGCTCGCCCTAGTGCCAAACTGGTTGCCCAAGTGCTCTACTAGTTGCCCGAGTGCCCAAACTGGTCGCCCAAGTGATCTACTGGTCGCCTAGACTGGTCTATTGGTTTCCCAACTGTATAAACTGATTTCCAAGCAATTTGAGTTTCAATTGGGGTGTTTGCAAATTTCGAAAATTTGATTTTAGCTTCCGTGCAATCATTCACCCTCCTCTGATTGCTACATTAGTATATTTCGATCCTACATTTTGGATTTTTGGGAGCCTCGATCTACTTCTCCACTGTGCTTGGCTTTAGATCTACACTTATTCTAGGTACCTGGTAGTATTTAGAAACTTTGTGTTCAAGTGGTTTGCTTAAAAGTCGTAGAGATTTGAAATCTCATCTCGAGGTGCCCATCCCGGAGTATCCTCACAGTTGATATCGGATAATCCGTATATACTGGAGTATCTGGATTAAAACTAGGATAGCCTGAGCTGATCCCTTTGGGAAAATTTAATTCCGCTGAAAATTTTCATTTCGCCTATTCACCCCTCCTCTAGGCGATATTTTCGGTCCTTTCAATGATCAATATGGTAATTATTGCACGACACAAATCAATTGTGCAATGGATTTGTACTTCCCAAAATTAGATGCAGTTTAATTGCTCGCATTTTCTGGGAAAGCGTGATGACAGGATGATGCTCCCTCCATGCAAAAATAGAAAGACGCGATTTGATTTGATATGGTCTCCAAGATTGAGTTTTGAAGTTTTTTTTGCGGGCCACGCGGCGCGGAGGGGAGGGGCTTGTGGAGAACGGACTGCTATCACCAAGTCATAATTAGAAGTAGTAGAGAAAATCATTCATCTAACTATTTTATATTATTTTTCATCACATTTTCTCTCTCACACTGCATCACTTATTGTATGGGTTTATGTGATCAGGTTATCTCTTTCATAAGAGACAGTCTATTCTCTTTCCTCGACATAGTATAATTAAGAAATAGCTAAAGTGATACTATTAGAGATGTTCTCATGCACACACGCTTGTATTAGTGTACCGACTCCTCCCGAAAAGTCTACTCTCCTGTTCACACCGCATCAGCTTCACTCCATGCATGTGAATTGGTCCACAACTCCACACACCATGCGAAGCACACCGTCTTCTCCATGATTCCATCTTTTCTCCCTATAGCCAACCTCCCTGTCCTCCCTTCAGCCTCACCTTCTTCAGTTCTTCTTTCTTTTCTCTGTGTAAATTGCCAACAGTGCCAAATTGCAAGTGAGATGAAGTTTGTAACTTAGAAATGCTAACCAACGTATAGTAGATGCACTTGGAGCCGTATCAGGTAGTCTTCATAAGATTGTAATCTTAAGGTTTAAGGTTAGTGCTGATCATTGATACTTCCTCGATCGTTGAGACTACTAACCTTCTGTAGTAGTCAAAGACGATAGTCTTCACCAGACGCTGTCCTTTTGGGAGTAGAAGGAACGACTTCTTCCTCTTCCTTAATTTTGATCAGGCTCCTTGGATCCACTAGTTGGAGCTTATCCGGTCCAGACATCCTACGAAAATTCACAATCAGTTACAATACATATGTGGTTGTATGTAATCTAGATTACAACTTAAATCAAATAAAAATCCAGTCAAATGATATACTGCTTGTAGCCATCATTCAAGACCAGTAAAAACCTAAATTTAAGTGAGACTTTTTTCATGCAATCCAAACCAAGGATGATTTATCGGACCAGTTGATTCTGGTTGGAAGAAACTAATTGCAAGATATTCGACGCAACTCACTAAAACCAACCAGTTCATTACGGTTGAGAAAATTGGGTTTAAGACACACTACGCAACCTGAAACCCTCTTGTGCAGGCAAATCACTTGCTTAGAATTGGGGCCTAGCTAGAGGATATAATATTTTCATTATTTGTATGTACATCTCAACCAGTCGGTACCCCGTATATATTACGACTGGTTAGATAAGGTATATTCTCAATTGATATCTAAATGTGCAATCCATACTAGCCAGTGTCACGCGCTACGCTGCATCGTGCAGGATTTTGTCCGTGATGATTTGTTCTTTTTTTAAAAAATTGGGCACTAGGCCCCACCGGCGAATCTGTGGACGGCTACAAACCATTGGCGGATCTGCACCCTTTTTGGGAGAACAGCGAATCTGTGGACCGCTATAAATAACCACCGAATCTAAGTTTTTTTTTTTTGAGAAAACAAGATCTAAACATTTTTTTTTGAGTTCATCGTGACGAAAACCGCTAGAAGGACATTTCGTTACGTGACGATTTGGGTTTTTTTTTCCTAAAAAAAATTGGGCGCTAGGCTCTGTTGGTGAATCTGTGGACGACTATAAACCATCGGCGGATTTGCACCTTTTTTGGTAGAACAACGAATCTGTGGACCGCGATAAACCATCGGCGAATCTTGTTTTTTTGGGAGAAAATCGGATCTAAACGTATTGTTTTTTTTTCGATTTCACCGTGACGGAAACTGCCAGAAGGACCTGAATGTAAACCGTAGAGGGACCTAAACGTAATTTTGATTTTTTTCGGGTCTTTTTTATTAAAAACCATCGAAAGGACCAAAACGTAATTTTTAATTTTTCAGAGGGCCTCTCCGCGAGGCCGCTGACGTGGTAGCAGTTAGGAGCCAGCAATCCTCACCACTTTAATATATATAGTATATATTACAAAAAGCTTCTCCCTGTTGCCAGGAACACATGGATAATCAATAAGCACATGAACAATTGTCCTACTGTCTCTATGACAATAACCACCCTCAAGTGGCTCGGCCAAGCTGACTATGGAGATCTCCCATTGACAGCAACCACCACATCTAGGGGTGGATATCGAGCTGACTTGACTCGCTCAATAAACTCATTAAGATAACAAGCTAACTCGACTCGACTCGTTATCTTAACGAGCTCAAAACTCAACTCGACTCGGCTTGGTGGACAAGGGGAATATCTTGTCGTGTGGGTAAAGTGTATAACCTCTGCAGAGTGTAAAATCTATTCAGATAGCCGTGCCCGTAGTATTGAGCAATACTCGAGAATTACAATCAAGAGTTAGATTTTATAAAATGAAAACTTGGATGAGAAGGGTTGAATGCTATTGGAATGTTGGAATTGGACATAGGGCTGGATGCTATGTTTACTTGAGAAACAAATGAAAAATTATTTATTATTGTTATTTATTTTATTGTTTTATCAATCTACTTATTTTATACATTAAAAATGTTGTTTTATTACAAAATAATCATGATAGCCATTCTTTTGAAATAAGCCTTGCATATAGTTATGTTAGAACTGCATTCTGTGCATAACTTGTTTAGTGCTTTAAGTACTCACCCTTGCCAACAACAATATCATTAGTTGAGGAGTCTACACCAATGCTGGAGGAGGAGTACCAGGAACAGATGAATATTTAGGGTGCGAGCTTTGTCAGTTGCTTGTGGTATACTGAGGGGTTACCTTTGTTTTTATTCTGCTGCAGTTTAATCTGTTTTTCTTAGTTTAGCCTTGCAAGGCATAATCATGCAAGTTTGACCTTAAGGTCATTCAACGAGTATTATTTAATATATGAAGTCATTTATTTATGTATCTATTCTGTATGATTGTGATATTCATCTATGTTGAGTCTGTGTACACTAGCGTGATCCTGAACTAGTGCAATATATACAGAGGGTCTAAATTTGCATATTCGGATCCCAACAAGTTGTCGATAGTGGGAGACGGCTCAATAATTCACATCATACTCGAGGTAAAGTCTATTGAGCACCCCGTAAACATTTATAGAAATGCAAAACAAAAGAGTAGGGTTATTATCCAAGATTAAGGGGGGCTTGAACCTATATAAACACTTTGCCTCCATAGATTTCACTACCATAGTTCTTCCTCTTTTTCTTGTAAGATCGACTCTGAAATCATCGACAACAGGTTTGGCCGTAATCAATCCAGGCAAGGCACACTAATATTTCTTCTTTTTTACAAACATGCAGGAGAACTACCCATTATTATCTCTACTACTTCTAATTTAGAGTTGATGGCTATCGTCTGTTCTCCATCCCTAACCCATGTCTATAAAAACAATCACCGTAGAAAAAACGGACTGACCACCAAAAAAAACAATGGTTCTTATTTGCTCCGCCCAACCACCTCTTCCTCCCCACGCCACCCATGACGCGTCGACGCTGTCATCCTCACGACCTCCCCTCTGCCTTCCCCGGTGTGCCCTTGCTCCTCCCTGTCGACCCCTACGCAAGGCCACCTTCGTCGAGGGCCGCCGCCAACCGTCGTTGGGCGACTCCTCGTCACTAGCCATTTGCTTCCCCCCATGCCACCTGCTTCACCGACGATAGCCACTGCCTCTACCACTCCCTAACTATGTTCCTAGTATGTTTTGGTCTAATGTGATCATATTCTTAATATTAGCATTTTAGCTGTGTATGTATGAAGGTTGGATCACAGGGCTGCAAAAATGTAATTCACACAAACTTTCATACTTTGGTGTGCATTCCCTAGCAGTAATAAGGGAGGATAATTCTTGCTTGATAAAGATGACTAAAAGAGAGACTAGCGAGGCGGGCGATGCTGCGAGCGACGACACCGGCAAGGACGTGGAAGCGTTCAAGGTGGCCGCTGCTAAAGCTAGAGTCGGGTGCACCGGCGGTGAGATAGGTGATGCTGGCAGCTCGGCTGGCGGCCTAGGCCTGTCATTGGTGGCTGCGGCCTCAAAGGCGGATGATCTTCTGCATTTTTCGCCTCACCTGCCTATACATCAAGCCACCCTCGATAAAGGTACATTTCCTTTCTCTGTTAGTTCTCACGCGCTTGAGTTCAGGCCTCTCGACGTGTGCATTGGTGCTGCTAAGGATGAGGTTCAAATTGGTTCAAACTGTAAAATTTCCCTCACAGATGCTCAAATCTGTGAAGAATTTTGGAAAGATATTGGGTTTCCTAGGGAAGCATGTTGGTGGGTG
Organism: Guadua angustifolia; assembly: GCA_036346375.1. Classification (NCBI taxonomy): domain Eukaryota; kingdom Viridiplantae; phylum Streptophyta; class Magnoliopsida; order Poales; family Poaceae; genus Guadua; species Guadua angustifolia. Next base: position 23,917,656 of record CM070520.1, read on the forward strand.
AAATCGGATCTAATGTCATCAGATCAATCGATTCCTCACCTAAATGAGGCTGCCCTGAACCACGTTGCCGGACGAACTACAGAATGCGCATCAGACTTGGACAAACGAGCTTGCAATCGGGCTCTTGTCAATCAGGTGGATGAATCGTCTGTGGTTCAAAATCCAAACATTGTTGGGGGCAATGAGATGGAAGATGGCTCAAATCAAGGAAGGGAGCGTCTTCCTGGTGAAGTCAAGGTTTCTCATAAGCGTTTAGGCAAGACTTTCCCGCGTCGTGCGTGCCTAATCCGCCCATGGCGAGGGCCGCTGCCCCAGCCTTGACCGGCGATGGTGGTGACGCTGGTGGCTCTCATGCCACCGAGTGTTCCATTGGCTCGGGTGCTTGGGGCGATGTGTGATACGACGACTGACACGTGGAAAAAAATGCTGGGCACGCGTGCATGAAGGCGGCAAGAGAACAGGAATCGAAAGGCCAGGGACTGAACCGTAATGAGCGGGGTGCTCAAAAAACATTCTCGGCTACTGATCTGGGGCTGCTAATCCAACGGGCTAAGGGGTATGGACGATCCAGATCATGCTTGCTCTGCCCTAATTAGCCCCAGAGACTAACCAGACTCTTCTTTAAGGAGCCAAGCAACTCCTGTGTCCCCTCTGTTGCGCCTCGTCCATCCTACGCCGCCATGGCCGCCAAACCACCACCACCTAAACAAAACCATGGCGCCCTTGAGATGAGACCTCCAGCTGGCACAAATAATAGAGCCTTCACGATGAATTCCTCTCGGGCTGGTTACAACTGGAGAGGAAATCAGGCCCGACAAGGACCAAGTCGTGGGGGCTTCCAAGGGCGAGGATTACAAGGTTCTTTTGGCAGGGGAAATGCTGGACGTGGTGAATGCTTTCCCACTCAGCTAAGATACCAGCAACGTGAAGGTGGAAGAGGGACTGCGAATGCTACTAAGGCTCCAGATCCTGGTAGCAATGCACTGCCTGGTGGAACAGTGACTACCGGTGTAAACTAGTCCACAGAGACAATCATCGATTCGCGGATTCACTTTTCTTAGGCGACACAACTCATTTTTTAGATGCACTCTATGGACTTGATGATCATGTGCCTATTGGCTAGCTCGCGAATCTATCATCGTAGAGTCGAACATCTAAAAATTGTTTGTCTGGCCTTGAGAAGATGGCCGTTGCTATTGGCTAAGATTAAGTGGTATGGCGGCACTAGCTCGGAATACGGGTGGTTGCAACACTGGGATCTCCGGTACTTTGACTTCAGGGAGAAATCCCTAGGTCTGACCTTAGTTGGTTGTGCCTGGCAATGGTCTTGTTGAAGGCATTGTTTTGTAGTCTGAAGATTTACTCTCCGAGGTGAAAACCTTTGGTCTGGCCTTCACTAGTTGGATCATGGCAATGGCGGTGCGTGTGCGTATCGAGTCCTTCTTGGAGGCGTTGTCATTGGAGAGTTTTTATCGCGGTCTAAGTGTTGCTATGATGGTGGATAGCCTTGAAGACAATATTGCGTGTTGTAGTTTGCCGCGACGGTTCCTTTGTCTTTTCTTGTGTGTGTGTGTGTGTGTTTGGCTATGTACACCCTAGCTGTGTAGAGGCCGGGAGTCTTCTTAGTATAATTGTATCACCTTGATGTAATTTACTAAGATTAATAAAAACTTCCTTTATCGAAAAAAAAACGAAAGCTTCACTTACTCTTAAAAGATATACTCTTCATGGCAACTTTTGGGATGGTGATGGGATAAGTACACTTTGATCCTTTTGAAGTGTTAATCTTTATTTCTAGGTTGTCAATTTCATCATCTTCCTGTACTTTCAAGGGAAAACTGTAAAAAAAAAGTAGGTAGCATAAAAATATCTTCTACTTCTTTAAGATAAAAAAAACAAAGTAAGGAAAAAAATGCAACTTAGGACATGACACAATGTTTTACTTCACATAGCATAATATGTGCAATTGTTTGCATAAGAAACAAACCAAAATACGTAAGGAAAAAAAGAATAGATAACACGTGGTCTACAAATAACCTTGCACGATAGCCTACTTATTATGTACACGAGGCAAAAGAAAAGTGCATCTCTGACTCAGTTCTAAATTGTAAAATTACTATATCCAACTCCAGGATATGCATACTCTGGACATGTTCAAACGGCACAGTAATTTTTGAGATGGAGAATGAGGCTATGAAGTACATGCCCACAACCACCACTACTTGTGCTCTACCATTGTAGCTGTGAATCAGTGAATTACAGTCAAGTAGTACACAAATTCATCACTATGCAAGGAAGTGCATATCACTGTCATGAGACAATCATTGTGGAACTTTCGAAAAGCTTAAAATAACAAAACAATTTCATCACAATTAAACATGCACTGAAACTAAATCCTCAGCCCAATATGGAAAAGCCAATAGGTTCTTTCAAAAAAGAAAAAAATGTCAATCTATAGCCTCACACGACTTACTTTATACCAATTTCAAATAGGAATCTAACCATCCTTATCCACTAGTTGATCAAGATAGAAGAATGATTGGGTGACAGCAAGTTGGCAGGATTCATGACCTGCACATATTACTGGTGTGTGTGTTGTGGTCGTGTGGTTTTTGGTGGAAGAACAGGCAAAGCAAATGTGGTCTTCTTCCACCTAACCCAACAAAACCCCGAGCATCCAATGAGCTCAAGTTTACCATAACTAAGCGTTTTGTCCCAAACAAGCTGGGATTGGCTAGGAATGAAACCCAATCAAAGTGAAAAGACCCTTAAACCTTCAATCCCAATAAGCTCAAGTTTACTCACAAAATTTAAACAAACCTCCAAACTTTGTAGTTCAACCTTCATACATTTTTTTCGATAAAGGAAGCAACTTTATTAATACCAAGTACAGTACATCAAGAAGATACAAAGCCTTGGCACACTTTCGGCTTCTGTTTAGAACACACAACCATGGAGAAAAAAAGACATACACACTCTAGTGATCCGCAATCCGAATACTAGACCGCCACCTATGTGTCTAGGAGAAAAAAGCCTTGGCCGCTTGCACCAAAAGTTGTCACCCCTCCGCAACCCACGCCTGCAAGTCCTCCCGCTGGAGAATAGCCCAACTGGAGAGCCAATAAGCCATCGAGAGGATAACCTGTAAAGGAGAAAACAAAGACTTCTTTTTGAAAACCACATCATTTCTGCAAATTCAAAGTGACCAGCACAAAGCCGACGCTCCAAGCAGAAACAAAGATTTCAAATCCTTATTGAAACCATGAAGCCAATTTCCAAACAAATGTTCCACGTTGTCAGGTTCTTTTAGCCCGGTTGCTAAATGAAGGACCCTCCAAACAGACCGAGCGAAACGACATTCAAAGAACAAATGTTTGATTGTCTCGTTTTTATGGCAAAAAACACATGACAAACTACCCTTCCAATTTTGTTTAGCTAAATTATCTTTCGTAAGCACCACACCCCATCTGAAGTAAGCAATTTATACAACCATTTGCTAAGAAGGGCAATATTTTTTATATTTAGATCATGAATCCCGAGACCTCCCTGTTCTTTTGGTTGGCACAGTATGTTCTATTTGGTGAGTCTATATTTTTTCTTATATTCGTCTCCTTGCCAGTAAAATCTAGAACGAAAATAATCCAGTTTTTAAGGACTCCTTTGGGTAAGGAGAACAAGGACATCATGTACATCGGAAGGCTACTGAGCACCGAGTTAATCAAAACTAGGCGCCCTCCAATAGAGAGATTCTTCCCTTTCCAACTACTAAGTCTTTTTTCAACACGTTCTTCGACCTTCTTCCAATCACAATTTCTTAGATTCCTATAGTGAATTGGAATGCCTAGGTAGTTGATCGGAAAATTACCAGCTTTGCATCCAAATAAGTCAGTGTAGTCACCTAGATGCTCTTGGGCTTTCCCAAAGCAGAAAACCTCACTCTTATGAAAGTTGATCTTGAGACCCGTTGCTTGCTCGAACGCATACAGCAGTAGCTTCATGTTACGAGCTTTATCCAGGTCATGATCCAAAAAAAGTATAATGTCATCTGCGTACTGAAGGATCGAAAGTCCCCCATCAACTAGGTGAGGTACTATTCCATCAAATTGCCCATCCAATTTTTCTCTGCTTATAAGCACTTTTAACATATCAGCTATGATGTTAAATAGCAATGGAGATAAGGGATCTCCTTATCGAAGGCCTTTTTTAGTCTGAAAATAATGCCCGACATCATCATTAACATTCACAGCTACACTTCACCCCGAAATGAAAGTCCTAACCCATGAGATCCATTTGGGCGAGAATCCTTTCATACGGAGGGTCTGAAATAGAAAGGGCCATCATACTTTATCATAGGCTTTCTCGAAATCTAATTTAAGAATTATCCCGTTTTGTTTGTTACGATGGAGTTCGTGCAAAGTTTCATGAAGGATCACAACCCCTTCAAGAATATTTCTTCCTTTCATAAAAGCCATTTGTGTTGGGCTGATCACTTTATCTGCTACCGAGTTTAATCTATTTGTGGCAACTTTGGTAAAAATCTTATAGCTCACATTCAGCAAACAAATCGGTCTGTACTGTTGAATGATGTTAGCCTCTTGAACCTTAGGGATTAGAGTAATAACACCGAAATTGAGACTAAAAAGAGGTAGATCTTCAATAGATAAATCATGGAACATTTGGAACAGGTCCCCTTTAATGGTTTCCCAGAAATGCTGATAAAATTTAGCCGGGAAGCCATCTGGTCTTGGCGCTTTATTGTGTTCCATTGAGAAAATTGCCTCTTTAATCTCTATTTCCGTAAAATCAGCTGTCAGGAGATTATTCTCGCAACACAAAACCTGGGGAATGTCTAGGTTACACGATTCATCTAAAGTGAAGGAGTTTTCTTCTGGTTCACCAAATAAATCCTTGTAGAACCCAGTGATATAGTTTTTGAGATTAGCATGTCCCTCGATCTTACTATCCCCATTTTCAAGTGAGTAGATTTTCTTCTTCCTATGCCTCCCATTAGCAACCATTTGGAAGTATCTTGTATTATTATCTCCCAAAAGAATATCCTTAACTTTGGCACGCTGGTAATACTTAATCTCCTCTTCTTTAAGGAGTTTAGTTAGGTTATCCCGAGATTGAGCCAAATGGTTTTGCTCATTCTTGGTCAGATATCTGACTTCAGCCGTGGTATCCAACATGCAGATAGTATTTTGGAGATCAAGTTTTCTTTCCTTGTAATCACCATTTGTTTGAGCCTCCCACCCCTTAGGAATCTACGCAAAGCACTCAGCTTATTATTCCATCTTTGGACCGAGTTCTTCCCCTTATTTGTTTTGTTCCAGATTTCAATGACTCGATCATCGAAACCATCCCGATGGAACCAGCTAAGTTCAAATTTGAATTGTTTTTTGTTTCCCGAGAAGGCCAAAGTTCCCGTATCCAGTAGTAAAGGGGTATGATCAGATACCCCCTATCTAGAGCCTGAACTGTGACCAACGGGTATTTAAGCTCCCATTCAGATGTCATGAGAACTCTATCTAACGTTTCATAGGTAGGAATAGGCAAAGAGTTAGCCCAAGTGAATTGACGTCCCGTTAAATCTATTTTCCTTAAATCAAAGCTATCAATGACAGCATTGAAAAGGAAAGGCCAACGGTTGTTAAATCTATTGTTGTTCTTTTCCTTACTACTTCTCATGATATTAAAATCCCTCCCAATGAGGGTGGGGAGTGGGTTTACTTGACAAGCCTGAACCAATTCCACTAAGAATGCTGACTTGAAATCATCCTGAGCTGGGCCATAGACAGCCATCAAAATCCATTTAAAATTATCCAGCTTATTACAAAGATGAAATTTAATGTAAAATTCACCTTCCACAATAAGGGATACATCCAGAATGTCAGCTCTGACCCCCAAAAGAATACCCCCAGATCTACCACGAGGTGGAAGGCATTGCCAAACGAAATCCACCCCTCCAGAGAGACGTGTAATATTCATCTTTGACATGTCCTACTTCCCAGTTTCCATTATAGCAATAAAGCTTAAATTAAGGTCCCTAACTGCCTTGGAGATATACCTAAATTTAGCCAAGTCTAAAAGACCTCTGCTATTCCAGAAAAAGCCTTTCATTAGGATATTTTCTTTTTAGAATTCTTGCTACTTTTCAGGTTTCTCCGTTTCTTTGGTGATTTTTTTGGTTTTCGCATGGAAGCCATCAGATCACATAACTTTGTTTCTAGCTCCAAGTCATCAAAGTCAACCTCCGAAACGTCTTTCAATAGGTGAGCGAGTAGGTCGTTGTCCAATTCATCGACCTCGTAATTACCATTAATAAAAGGATTTTCACATTCTGTATTCTTACTTTTTTTACACGGGGAGTCAACTTCTGTCTTTTTTAAAACCGACATTCTATCTACTTCTACACGCTTCAAAGCGTTAATTGACACATTAACCACCGAGCTATTATTGCCCAAGATTAGCCCAATGTTGTTAAGTCTTTTTGCACAAGTTGAGTTGGCTAGTGAGCTAATAGAAGAGGGGCACGGAGAGTTTGTCATACCAGTCAGTTGATGGCAAGCGGGAGAAGCCGAGTACGCCATCCTCTTTAGATCAGACCCCTTTGTCCCTTCCATGCTACCATCAAGATTGCGCACCGAAGCTCTTCTCATAGCTTTCAAAGTCATATCTTCATCAGCAGGAGAAATCCCATTAGCTGCAAAAGAATTATTTCTTAGGCTTCTTCGTGGCTCAAAGGAAGCCTCAAGATGGTTACTACAATGCTTCTAACTCAGACCTGGGTTAAGCTCAAGTCGCACCGTAGGGATGGAAGATTTATTTTGAACCCCCACATCTTTTGAGCTCGGCCCAGCTGCCACACTCTGCTGCACACCCACATCAACATTCAGCCCAAATGGGTCAATTTTAGTAAAAACAGTGGGACTGGGTGAGTCTACAAGTGTACTTACCCCCATAGCAGCATTTGGAAGGAAATAAGCGGCGCCGAGTCCACTACTGCGTCCTTGATCAAGCTGTCAGCTCTCACCCTCTCAGACACCACAGTCTGCATTAAGTCCATTTACTCAGCTAGTGCTTTTTCAAAATAAATTTCAGAAAAGGAAATGCCATCACATACCCTGTTGCCATTAATTTTTGGAGAACCTGACAGTCTAGGAGACATAGATGAAATATCTTGTCCCTTTACTCTCGGCACAAATCCAAGCCCCCCATTACTTTGACCTATCGTGTTCTGCACCAAAGGATATGTAACCGGCTACCCTTCCATTCTGCTATCCCGAGTAGCCATCCCCCTAATAGCAGGATTAGGTTCAGTAGTAAGCAGCCTCAAGTCATTCAATGTGGAGTTGGTCAAGCTAGCTGAACATTTGCTCATTTTCTTTTCAGCCTACACCAAATTCAAGCAATTAGAAATACTTGGTTTAGAAGTAGTACTAGCAATCACAAGATCAGCACATACCTCGAGCCTAGTATTCTTTGGAGAAAAAGGCAACCCAGAGGCATTAGTTAGACTAACCTGTCCAACTACTTCTGGTTCAAAGTCCCTGTCTTCACTCCCAATGGCTGACATGTTTTGCATCAAAGAAGAAGCAACCGGATGCTTAACCATTCCATTTTCAGTACCCGGACAGTGAAACTGAGGGCCGCACTTTGTCAGATTTAAATCCAGCTGGGCATTCTTTGAACAAAAAGGCTACTGGACAAGGGAGCACTTTCCCAACTGGTTTGTCGGTTTAAGAATAGAAGCCGAATTTTCAGTAGAAAAAACACCCTTGACAAAACCGGTGGGAGTTCTCATCGGTGTAACCGCCACCTTAGGTAAGCAAGTGACTCCATCAAAGACGATAGGTTTGCACTTTGCACCGGTCTGTGACCAAAAGGCACTACCTCCAACTGCATAGGAGTACAACTACTGCCACCCACAGAAGGAGAAGGATTAGAACCATCAGTAGCCTCATTGTTTTTCAACTTTTTTGCAGTTTGATCTGGGTTATCGCCACTGTTTTTATTCACCTTGTCAACTCCATCATCACCTCCATTTGAGGGATCATCATTAGTGTTAGATGGGGCTGCTGGAACAAACCCTTCCTTCTCCACCGAAAATACTATGTCATACCCAAATTTACCAAACACAATATCAGTAGAGAAAGGTAGAAGCTCTCGGCTCAACGTTCCAACTAGCAGCCTTATGACACCCTTTTTTCTGTATGTGTGCATGTCAACCTCGAGGGTAGTCCCTATGATAGATCCTAGTGCCCAGAAACCTAAGTAATGTCTCCATGCATGAGGGACACCTGTGACGTGAACCCAAACCTCATCCAAATGATACGAAGGTAGCACCTCCCCAGCATCTTCCCATTGAAGAATGGTGAGAGTAACCTCATGAATTTTAAGCCGAAAATCAATATCAGCCATCCTCTTTAGTTCTTCCACCGAGGGGAAAGAAACAAGGAAAGAGTCCTCGCTGTGGGGTAAAGCCTCCCATACCCAATCCTTTGTGATCAAGCACGCCAACTTAGTTTGGACAACATCAGCACCAATCTATCCACCAGAGACCTTGACAAGAGCAATAGGAGACGGATCCAGTGTTTCAAGCTTGAAATCATAATCTGGAATACGAAAGAATCCTAGCTCATTATTGCCAAAACCGAACAGAGATGCCTCAGGTTTTGGCATCTTAAGAATTGGACATTTCGCCATGATATGGGAATTTTTCTTATTGCATATAACACAATCTAAGTCAGCCATGCAATCATCATTCACATGCCCGTTACACTTGCAATGAAAACAAAGAGGTGGTCTCGGCTTCTTAGCCTTTGATGAAGTACCTTCGTATTCTCTTTTCTGTTATTTTTTGTGTCTTAGGATAAGAGACAATATTTGGATTTTTGTGACTTGTGAGTGCATTTTCTATTTAATTTTGTGCCTTGGTGAGAGACATTTTCCGTATCTGTATTATTTTAGCTCTATACTTCTATATATTCTTATGTTTGGTTCCCTGAGATTTGCAGTGGGTTAAAATCTACCTAATCATTGTAGTGCATCTTACTAACGGGTTGAACTCTGTTGTGTTTACTATTTCCTACCTACATGGTGTTACTAAAAGTTCAAGTTGAACTTTATTGTGCTTTACAGTATTTGCAAGGCAGATTTTTTTGGCCTTTGGTTGTATGCTTATCAAGCAGTAGTTTTTGTTCCATCGGATTTGTATGATAAAAGGAATTTAGGCTTTTTTCCTTTTATAGGCTTTTTTGGTTGTTGATCTTGTAAGCAAGTCCGAGTACAATGGCTCATAGAATGGAAACCTGTCTGGTTCATAGACCCTGTGACACTGGTTCACACCTATTATTTTCCTGGAAATCATGACTGGGTGGGAATGTAATGTACCTGTGCTATATGGGCTTGTGGGGTTTTTCAAGTGGCTTATTGCCAGAGTTTTCGATGTTAAAATTATTTGATTAGAGTTTCAATAAGCTAAATTATTTGATTTATTTGCTTGATCTTTGTGTTTCGTTACCAATTTACCTATATGTTCTTCTCATCTTATGTTGTTTGAATTTTGAATTATTTCACAGAAAGGAGGCAAGCTGAATCTGCTAGGATCCATGAAAAGTACCATGACGAAATTCCTGTAATAGTCTCTAGCTTTTTTTTGTCAACGAATCTTCCGTATGCATACATCTTAATTAGCTCTCTGATCAATTTATTTCAGGTGATCGTTGATAAGGCTGATAAACCTGATGTCCCAGAAATTGATCAGAAGAAGTAACCGGTTTTCCTCACCACTCCTATATTCTGATGGCAGATGTGATATTTTTTTTATTGTTACTTCGTAGCCTGAGCATTCCTTTTAGGTGCAACTATTATTAATAATATCTTAGAGCTCTTGGACACCTGCATGTCTTAATTGCTTACCCTTACTGACAAAAACATGTAATATTATGGGTTTTGTGCCACTGGTTGTTTTACACATTTCACACGGAGAAAGGCTCAAAACTCAGAACTACGCCCTAATGTTGTCTACAGCTATGTTGTGAGATAAAATTTCTCATTATCTGCTCTCTCCATTTGATTCTAGATAAGGCAAGACACTACATATGTTGCTATTATTCCAAAAGGCAATTTAGTGTCATACTCCTTTGACAAACCAACTTTTGTGTTTTTGTAATCAGGAGAAATAGATGTTTGATCTTGTAGCAAAATTTTCTTTATTGCTTGACCTTTATATTTCGTTAACAACTTATTTTTCGTAGCAATGCACGGACGTTGAACTAGTATTGATAATGCGGGAGCAAAAAAGAAAAAAGAGGTACGAACGCCCACAACCCGGAGGGAACCACATCACCTTTCTAAGCAGGCTAACACCAAGGCTAGTGGCAAACACAATCTAGCACAACACCAATACACCAACCAGCTAACACGCTAGAACTTCAAACGGGTTATCAAGGTAGCCAGAGCATAGTTCACCATTGCATAATGCTTGAGAGAGAAGAATAGAAGTAAAGGCATGATGGACCACGGCAAGGACTGCACAAAACTGAGGAACCACATCTCTTGCAAGGGCTCGAAGTGCAGTTATCGACACTAGGTGCTTACCATGGTAACAGCCCCACCATGCACACCATACCATCGGGTTGCACTAGCACCAACACAGCACCAGCAGACGACAGAGCACTAAAAGCCACAGCAAAAGCATGACTGACCTCGGCAAAGCACAGCATGCTATCAGGACAAGCAGCAAGGTGACAGAAATTTGCCCATAGGATGCCCATTTCCTTTAATATTCTGAAGCATGTATATGACTAGGATAGTTTGCGCGCCGCGTGCGTTGTTTTTTTCGCGAGAAAAAATTCGTTTTTTTTCCGTCGGTGTCTTTTTAAAAAATCATCGAGGAAGCGCGCGAAATGGTTGAAAAAACAGAAGTGCATCTGCGTTTGCGCTATCGAAAGGTCCTTTTTGCGTAAAACAATCGGAATGATCAAAACGTCAATACGTTTTTTTCGGTATCTATTTAGGGTCCTCTTATGGAAGATCCAAACGTCAATACGCTTTTTTCGGTATCTATCTAGAGTGAAAAGGATGAAAAATTATTAGAGATGACAACCTTCTTTTGTTGAGTCTAACACTCTACGCGTTCGCCGAGTAATAATACATGTTTAAAAAAATCTCAGAGACTCGCGGCGTATGCGCGCGCCGTTTTTGCGAAACGGGGAAAAAAATAGAGAGACAAAGTTGTAGAAATATCTCTTTCGATGAATAATTTGGAAAATATTGGAGACCGAGGTGGAAAACCGTGGTGGGGAAAAAGTCTAGAGGGAAAGGTTGAAAAAGTATTAGAAATGACAACATTCTTTTGTCGAGTCTAAGACTCTACGCGTTCACCGAGTAATAATACATGATATAAAAAGTATCAGAGATCGAGGTGGAAAATCGAGATGGGAAAAAAGGCTACACACATATTTCTGTTGACGAAAACATTTTTTTCGGGAAAAACGGAGAAAGGACCTAGACGTAAGGAGCAAGGACCTGATTGCTACTTTTTTGGACCTGTCCGCTATCCTGAAAAATTAGAAAAGGGCTTGTTCGCGATTTGAATTTAATGGAGGTTTTTTCTCGTAAAATGGCGAACGAGGGACCCAAACGCGATAAACGGGAAAAATCGTTCCCTCACAAAAAATCACGAAGGACTTATTCGTAATTAATAGGGACTTATCCGTAATTTCACGAAGTGCGGGGGGGGGGGGGTTCGCAAAATGCCAAGGAGGACACGTGGGAGGGTCCTCCTCCCGGGAACTCTCCCATCTATATTTGGGGTATTATTTAGCACCATATTATCTAGCCAAACGAGAGGAAGGCAATTTGTAAGGTGAAGTTCTTGTCACTCCTTAAATAATGTGACATATGACATATGACGGACTTTAGCTAAACACACACCACTCTGTTTTTCCTCGACGTCAACTACTTTCATAACCGCATCTGCATTAGCTGCTTCCTTTCTATTCTTTATCAATCTCAACTGTAAGTCGTTCGTGTGATCACTCGAGTATGTTATTTTTCAATACTTGGGCATAGCAGAAGTACAATGTATTGCCTGCCGATATATGCATTTTTAATCTTTTATTATATTTGCCTCAAAATAAAATCTATAATAAAAATATTGACCATATTTCTAACAATCCAGAAACCTTATATATACGTGTGACAGTTACTCACTAGTAATTGATGACATTATGTCAATTAAATGTAGAAATTACTTACTATTAATTGGCAACATTATGTCAATTAAATACAACAATTACTCACTAGTAACTGACAGAATTATATCAATTAAACTAAATTGAAATAGTCATTTAAATCACATTTAAACAAAATGAATAGAGACATAATTGCATGATTTCGCAAAATAAAAGGTGGATTCAAGGTGCTAGGAGATGCTCCACGACGTGGAGCGATCGCTCATCTCAAGTCACAAGAAAATACGCGAATACGCGCGTGTGTGCATGCCTGTGTGTGTTTAGCCGAAGTCCACAATATGCCATCCTCATACCATATGTCATATTATTCAAAGAGTGGCAAGAGCTCCACCTTATAAATTTTCTTCCCACCACTTGGACAGGCAAAATGGTATTAAACCATGATACTTTGGAATTTTAAGGAAACGGGCCTCCCAGAGCCAATTTCTAACAATCCTCCACCAATTCCAAAGCAAACAGCAGAAAAGATGTCAAAAATAGCTATATTGAAGTGTTGTTAATATACCCATCTTTTGGTGTTAGTCTTGTACGTTGAACTTCCACCTAAATTAGCAAGATTCATCCTCTTACAACTGATGAATAGACTACGCTTTGAATTCATAACTTTTCACGATCATACTTCACATTTGAAATCACAATTGATACTAGGTTGCCAATGAACCACACCTAAATAGAGCATTATGTGGTGATGCTCCCTTATCTGTTTATGAGCTTTCTAGAGAATGCCTCGTTCTGGTGAACTACAATCTCACAGTTATGCTCAAATAGATGTATTCATTTTAGATATCCTGTAGGCCAATACCTTTTTCTCTCATTTGACATTAGAATACATTAAGGTCTTAAGCCATCCTTCCATATAGTTGGGAGTACTTTGTCTATTAGGACACATATACAATTTAATAATATATACTCTCCTGTTACAACATCAACTTGTTTTTCCCATTACCTAATTCACATGTCCGATTAGGAATATAAAGGTTAGCATTGCAGTGTAACTCAAATAGGTCTCATACCTATGTCCATAGACGCAACGGAAATCACTTTTCTTGCAAGCCCTTTTAAAAGGATCCGCTGGACTTTTCTCAGTACAAATATAATTCATAGCAATTACTCCATAGTTTCTCAATTTTCTACTAGATTTAACCCTGCACTTTGCATATCTGGAGGACTTCATGTTATCCTTAGTACTCATAACTATAGTCAACATTATTTTGTTGTCGCAGTACATTAGGATTCGTCGATATTATTTTCTCAACCAATGGTAACTCCAATAGTAGCTCTCTAAGCCATTCAGTCTCAACAGTAGCTATGTCTAGTGCTACAAATTCAGCTTTTATGGTTGACCTCATTAATATGATCTATTTGTAGGACCTCCATAAAACTGCAGCAACAGCTAAGGTAAAAACATAACCATTTGTATCATTGATCTCATCTACGTGAGACATCCAATTGGAATCATTATATCCTTATAATATACATGGATACCCAATATATGAATTCCGTAAGAGTTTCTATCTCTCAAGTAACGCAACACACTCTCAAGTGCCTCCTAATGATCATCTCCTGAGTTTGATGTAAATCGGCTTAATTTGCTCATAGCAAATAAGATGTCATGGCTTATGGAATCAACTAGATACATAAGGAACCCAATAATTTATAAATAACTCAATTGATCTTTCCCTAACCCTTGATTCTTTCAAAGCTTAACACTCATATCATAAGGTATTGGGGAAATTTTACAATTCTCAAAGCCTAAATGGCTCAATATTTTCACATCATAATGGGATTAGTTCAAAATAGTCCCATCCTCATTCTTGATCAATTTAATATTTAGAATAACATCTACCTCCTCAAAATCTTTCATATCAAAGTATCGATATAAGAAAGTTTTGACCTCATCAATTATGGCAGTGTTTATCCCAAATATAAGTATGTAATCAACATACAAATACAAAATCACATCTTGACCCCCCACCATAATGATAATATATACACTTATCTGCCTCATTCATAGCAAAACTAGCAAATGTCAAAGTTTTATCAAAGTTTTCGTGTCATTACTTAGGTGCTTGCTTTAGGCCATACAATAATTTCAATAATTTACACACCTTATTTTCCTATCTAGTAATAACAAAACTATGGTTTCTCCATATAGATTTCTTCTTTTAACTCTCCATTAAGGAAATTTGTCTTTACATCCATTTGATGGGCATGTAGACCATGGGAAGCAGCGAATGCAATGAGCACTCTAATAGTAGTTAATCAGGCAATAGGATAACAAATATCAAAGTAATCCTCTCCTTTTTTCTAGGTATAACCTTTAGCCACAAGTCTTGTCTTTACTTATTAACAATACTGCCAGGACTCATTTTCTTTTTGAAGATACACTTGCCTCAAATCTACTATACCAACACTAATAACATACGCATGCGACCCATTCTCCGTTGGGAAAGAGGAAGCCCTGACTATCTGGTAAGAAGAAAATAAGAAACACCAAAACACACGTAAACATTAGCACTAATATTAACCCACCAATCAGTGGATTGACATGTTGAAAAAAACAAGAGAATTACCATACTCTTCTGTAACACCCCAATTTTTGCTTTTATTGCATTTAAATGGTATTTTGAATTTTTGGGAATTTCTGGAATTTATTTGGATTTATTTGGAATTATTTGAATTTATTTTGAATTCAGCCATTTATCAAATAAATTAAATAATGGAAAAGTTAAAATAAAATTTTGCTGGAAATATTTTATTTGAGTCACAAATGTCTTCAAATATTTTTAGGAATTTTTACAGAATTTTTCTAGTATTTTTAAAGCCCCAAATAAATTATTTTATTTTCGGGAATTATTTTTATTCGAAAAGGAATTGAAAATCCTGGAATAGTGCTGGGCCGTAGCCCAACACTATTCATCAGCCCAGCCCAGCCGCCAGGCCAAACCCTAACCTAAGCAGTGCGCCGCTTGGAATTCGGACGGACGGTGCTTTTAAATCACCTTGCCGCCGCGTGTCGGGACCGTTGGATCTGCCGCGTAGACGGCTGCGCAATGTCGTCCCCGAGCCGGAAACCTCGCCAAGGCCGTTCATGTCCGCCGCCGAGTCGGACCCGGTTCCTGCGCTATATAAACCGTGGACCCCCTCCCAATGTTTGCCTTGGACGCCGCGCCCTTTTGCCCTAGAACCTGTAGCCTGCGCCGCCGCCGTTAGCCACCGAGCTCTCGCCGAAGTCTGGAACAGCCACCACGGGACTTCGTCTTCTTCGGCTCCGCAGTGCAGTGAACCGCCGCGCCGAGGGTAGATCCAAGACCCCCGAAGCGAGACGCGCCCGTGGGTACCCTTCGCGTCACTAGAGACCGATCAAATCGCCGTTTCCGAAGTCGTCGTTCCTAGCTCCGGCGGCCGCACGACACCGCAAGCCATCGCCGTTCCCGAACATCCACAGCCATCCGATCTCCATCCAAGGGCTAAGGTTCGTCCACGTGTTCCTCTACCGTAGAGACCTAGATTCAAAATGCACCGTTGGATCTGAAGCGAAGGGTCCAGATTGCGCCACGTCGTCAGGTGAATAGGAAACTACGGGGGTAAACGTGAGCCGTCGATAACAAGATCAACGGTCCACAATCGGCCACGTCGCGTCCGTACGTTTGACCGGGAAAAACCTGAATTTCCTTTACAAAAATAATTCGGGAAATTCGGAATATATGAATTAGGGTTTATTTTCAGGATTTTCAAATTTCAAATGCTTATAACTTTTGCGTTTTAACTCCGATTTGAGTGATTCCAATTTCTATAAATTTGTAAAATTAAGCTCTTTCTGTTTATGAATTTTATTTGAATTTTAGGCTTGAGTTGCTCTCTGTTTTATTTATTTATTGTTGTTTATTTGCGTTACGCGTAGACGTTGAAGTACCCGAAGGTTTCGAGGGAGAAGTTCTGACCCAGGAGCAAGCTCAGGAACCAGAACCAGCACTTTTTGAAGGCAAGTTGTGTTTGATCATGTTAAACCTATTAGAGAAAATTATTTTGATTTAATTTATTGCATGCTAAATTAGTAAAAATTGGTTTGAATGAATTTTGGGATTAGCTAAATGCCTAGTTGCTGTATGCCACCTTGTCGTATATAATTGTATGCCATTAATCATTTGTCACCCTAGGTTATGGACTAATAGTTGGACATTAATAATTTGCCAACATGGGTTGAGTAGACCAAGTAGTATGCTTAGCCCCTTGCGTGGACATTTTATGATTTTGGAATACCAAAGTAAATATTGACTTAATGAGATATGGAACATGTTTTGTGAATGAGACATGTGTTATTTAGTTGATGATGGCACATGGTGCAATGGTAAAGAACCGGGGTGGGAAAATGATTTAGACTGAGGCATGTGGCAAGATTGTTTCTGGTGGGCCAAGAGTGGCAATTGGGCGGTCGTATTTGGTTTTTATTGGGTTTTGGATAATTGAGATCACACTTGGTTAGTCTTGCCTCAGTCAACTAAGGACTTAACCTTGCGAGCATTTGAACTGAGTCTCTCATACAGCCACAAGCTCCGTAATGGGACGGGCTTAGCTGAGTAAACCGAAATCTATTCTTTGGTCTTGTCGTGGTGGTGTGAGGCCGGAGAAGCGAATGAGAACTCACATGGCGCAAGAGGGGCCACAGGTGTGGTAACCATCCCTCGGTGTTGAAACCTTAGCGGCGATCTTGAGTTTAGATGGAACTTTGGAAAGGCTTCACGGTTATTTGCCTTGTTAGTATTTGATTGTATCTTGTGGGTAAAGTGTATAACCTCTGCAGAGTGTACAACCTATTCAATAGCCGTGCTCACGGTAATGAGCATCGCTTCGTGATTACGGTCAAGGGTTAGATTTTTATGAAAATGAATTGTTTATGGAAAAATGCTTGGGTTGGTAATGAGGAACTTGACATAGGATGGAAATATGATTGTGATTAAAATGTTTGTGAAAGCTACTAGTCTTATTCTTGTTTCTTTGCTTTGCAAATTATTCTTATTATTCTTCAATCTTTGTCTTGCTCATGAACCATAGCCTATCCTTTGTACTAAGCCATGCATGTAGAATATTAGAATTGCATTCATGCATGACTTCTTTGAGTGCTCAAAGTACTCACCCCACAACAACACAACTTCAATTGAAGAAGAAGCAAACCACCTTTCGGAGGAGGAGTATCGGGAGGAGCCGACAAACTAGGGAGCGAGCCCAGTCGGTTACTGTGGCAAATTGGTTGGCGCCACGAGTTTATTTTCTTTCATTGCATTTGAATATTTTAATAAGTCTTAGCCTGCAATCGTATCTTTTGTAACTTGACCATAAGGTCGATCAACTAGTTTGAGTATTTAATCAAAGTACTTATTATTTCGTTGGTTATGGTGTGATATGTACCAATGTTGAGGCTGTGTGCACTAGCGTGATCTGGACTAGTGCTGAATACCTGAGGGTCGGATTTGCAAATTCGGGTCCCAACAGAGGTGGTATCGAGCCATCTTGGTATAGGATCGGCCCTTAGTTAGAATGGTCGTAGTGGGGATAAAACTATTTTCTAAAAGCTAAAATGTGCCAAGATGATAATGCAATCTCGACTTACCCCTTCTCTCTTTTCATACCCCCTTGCTGAATTTATCACGTCTTTGCTTTGTTTTAAAATATCTGAGTTTCACGTGGCTGTCCTTTGACAGATGAGGATGATCCACTCTTTTGGTCGGCAAGATCGAGAGAACGCATACGGAGCTTTGGCGTATGATGCAAAGAGCTTGGAGGATATGACAGTGATCTCTGGGGACTCATGTAGATTGGGCAGGATGGATATTGCAGGGATGTCACTATCACGGTCTCGTTAGGGATAGGGCAAGGCGAGCCGTCGATCCGTATCCTGCCCGGAGGTTGTCATTTGACGCTGGGATTCGAGGAGACATCGCGTCTGGCGATGAGGCGGTTGCTCGTACCTACCCCAGAGAGTTGGATGGCACAATGTTTCGTCACCACCCACGAGAGACACTCGCTACAACCGAGAGCCCATCGAGGAGGAGGATGCCACGATCACCCACGGCGGATATGTTATCACTCAAGAGGATGCTATCGGCGAGGCGGTTCAGAGCTGCAGAGGTCTCGTGGCGAGTTCCGCGCTTGAGGGCTCATCTATTGCAGACTTGTGAGTACTTGGCCCACTCTATCCAGAGGATTGGGAGCTGGAGACAACATGCGGACGAGCGGAGCAGAGCTTTGGAGCTACGACCAGACCCGGAGGAGCCACAGCAGAGCCGCAGCCGAGCGAGCGATGGAAGTGAAGTCGGAGCCAGTGGAAGTGAAGCCCGAGCTGTGGAGGTCAGCGAGAACCATGGAGGTTGAGCTGTGCGGGAGGTGCATCCAGCGGAGGATCGTTGGGATAGGTTTGTACCAGCACCAAGACACCGCGGTGTATCCACCGGAAGTTCGGTGGGGATGGCTCGAGGAGTGAGCGTTAGGATTAGCAGTTGAGACTCCTGCGACGAGTCGCGTCTTGGAATAAGAGTCACCCTTAGGCGTTTGACTCGAGTATTAGTTTGATTTGCTTCTTTCATGCTTGTGAGTGATTGGTATGTGTTGCAAGGCCCTTAGGCATTGTGAGCAACCATACCCAGATATTAATAAAGTAATAAAGTTAGATTTTGTGTTACACCTTCGTCCCCGCATAAGTACTCTATTACTTGTCTATTCTTATTTCCCTCTCGTCTCTAAACCATGGAGCAATCGGCAGATGGTGAACACCCGTGGAAACCAAGGAGGAAATGGAAGTGGTTCTCGCTCAGCTGGAAACATCGATGATGAAGGACAAGGACCTCAACCAGCACCGCCAGTTGATATGCAGAACTTTGGAGCCTTTATTGCTGCACAGACCCAGTTAATGCATGCCATGATGCAGCAGATGCAGCAGGTCACTGCCCAAGCCGCCGCCGCCCAGGTTAACCTAGTGCAGAGACCACACTCGAGGCTGTCGGAATTGATGAGGACACGACCGCCTACATTTTCTGGGAATGCCAATCCATTGGAGGCAGATGATTGGCTGAGGACGATAGAGAGGAAGTTGCACATCACCCAGTGTGAAGGCAATGAGAGGGTACTCTATGCCTCTCATCAGCTAGAAGGAACTGCAGCTGAATGGTGGGAAAACTACTGCGCTGCTCATGAGCACCCACAGGACATCAGCTGGGAGGAGTTCATGATTGCTTTTCGGTAGTATCATGTGCCCGAAGGCATCATGGAGCTGAAAAAGGAGGAGTTTAGGGCACTGAAGCAGGGCAATCAATCAATGTCTGAGTATCTGAATAGGTTCACGCAGCTGGCACGCTACGCACCTGAGGATGTAGCAACGGATAAGGCCAGGTAGTCTCGATTCATGAAAGGACTGAATTCAGGGTTGCAGGTGGGACTCATAACCCACACCTTTCCTGATTTCCAGGAGCTAGTGAACAAAGCGCGATATTGGAGGACAAGCGCAAGGAGCCGGAGGACAACAGAAGCGCAGGATGGCACTGCGAGGAGCACGCCAGAGGCTCGGCGTTTGAGGTTGCACCAAATCAGTTCTTGATTCCAGCCAAGGAATGTGATGACGACGCCACCACCGGTACCAAGACCGCGGACAAAATTTCCGAGACACCCACACCGGTTAGGAATGTAGGCTGCGAGCGGCGATCGGCAGTTAAGCGTTGTTTTATCTCATCACGAGCGAGCATTTGCCAATTCTTGTCCTAAGAAGGAGGAGGAGTGACACCAGTTCGCTTCAACCTTGGGACTACTCCAACGAAGACACCTGCGCCAAGAGCAAGTCGTGGAGTTACACAATCTGGAGCTGCCACACAGACTGTGGTAAGAGGCAGAGTTAATCGTGTCACCGCTGATGCAGTGCAGAATACATCGGACGTCGTACTGGGTAAGTTACTTGTCAACTCGATTACTGCAATGATTTTATTTGATTCTGGAGCTTCGCATTCATTTATATCTCGGATTTTTGCTGTGAACAATGGGTTGAAAATGATGAACCTTAGACATGTATTGCTAGTACAATCCCCGGGATCAGAACTCCGATTTGATGTAGGATGTTCTGGGGTAAAATTGATTATAGATGGAACTGAGTTCTTAGCAAACTTAGTGGTGTTGGATACCCAGACCTTAGATGTTATTTTGGGAATGGACTGGTTGTCCAAGCACAAGGTTGTGTTAGACTGTGGACGAAGAGTCATATCAGTCGAAAGTCCTTGTGGGAGAAAAATAGAGTTTCAGGCAACTGCCGCTCGGGATGGACAGTTGGTGGTCAATAGTGTGAAGGCCGTCAGCATAGAAGACGTACCGGTTGTAAGAGAATACCGGATGTATTTCGGAGGATTTACAGGATGCCACCGAACGAGGGACATAGAGTTTGTAATTGAGTTAGTACAAGGAACGGCCGGCGATAGCTAAGAGACCTTATCGGATGTCAACCGATGAGCTAGTGGAAATGAAGAAGCAGATAGAGGAGTTATTGGATAAGGGATTTATTAGACCAAGTTCGTCGCCATGGGGAGCACCGGTTCTATTTGTCAAGAAGAAGGATGGAAATTATCGGATGTGTGTGGATTATCGAGCACTAAATGAGGTCACTATAAAGAATAAGTACCCACTACCCAGGATCGATGACCTATTTGATCAGTTGAGAGGAGCCGGAGTTTTCTCCAAAATTGACCTACGATCAGGATATCACCAGCTGAAGATTAGGTCGGAGGATGTGCCGAAGACCGCATTTTCGTCAAGATATGGACATTACGAGTTCACAGTTATGTCTTTTGGTTTGACAAATGCACCTGCATATTTCATGAACATGATGAACAAGGTTTTCATGGAATACTTGGATAAGTTCGTTGTTGTGTTCATAGATGACATATTAGTCTACTCCAAGACGAGAGAAGAACATGCCGAACATCTGAGGCTAGTTCTGGAGAAGTTAAGAGAACAGCAACTTTTCGCTAAGTTTAGCAAGTGTGATTTCTGGAAGAACAAGGTGGAATTTCTTGGACATGTGATGACCGCTGAAGGAGTCGCAGTTGACCCAAGTAAGGTAGAAGCAGTGTTGCATTGGGAGCCACCCAAGACGGTGACCCAAATCCGTAGTTTTCTCGGAATGGCCGGTTATTACCGCCGATTTATTGAAGGATTTTCAGCGATTGCGAGACCCTTACATAATGTTGAAAAAAAAAAAGAAGTTCGCATGGGCCGGAATGTGGCGGAGTTTTGGGAGTTGAAGAAACGTTTGACAACGGCGCCGGTGTTAGTTCTACCGATCTAAGCGAGCTTTGATATATCTTGTGATGCATCGCGCCAAGGGCTTGGTTGCGTATTAATGCAAAAGCGTAAAAGTCGTCGCATATCGTCAAAGGCGATTGAGGCCGCATGAGGAGAACTATCCGACGCATGATTTGGAATTAGCGGTAGTAGTGCATGCCTTGAAGTTATGGCGACACTATTTAATTGGGAATGATCACGAGGTGTACACGGACCATAAGAGTCTTAAATATATATTTACACAGTCGGACCTGAACATGAGGCAGAGGAGGTGGTTGGAATTAATTAAGGATTATAATCTGGGAATTCATTATCACCCCGGAAAAGCCAATGTGGTGACCGATGCTTTGAGCCGAAAAAGCCATTCGGTGAACATGTTGGTGGAAGCAAATCAGGTCGAGTTATGCAAGGAATTTCAGAAGCTGAAGCTGGAGGTTGTGCCTAAAGGATTTATAACCGCTTTAGAAGTGAAGCCTACCCTGGAAGATCAAATCCGGGAAGGACAGAAGGACGATGTCAAGATTCAGAGGATTAAGTCCAAAATGGAGGAAGGCAAGGCAAAGGATTTCAAGCTGGATGAGCAAGGCACATTGTGGATCAAGAAGCGCATTGCGTCCGCTAAGAAGGAACTAAACAGTGATTCGGAGGAAGCTCATGATTCCAAGTACTCCATTCATCCAGAAGCGCTAAGATGTATCAAGACACGAAGGAAAGATTTTGGTGGCCAAGCATGAAGCGTGAAGTTGCAGAGCATGTTGCGTTGTGCGACATATGCCAAAGAGTCAAAGCAATGGATCAGAGGCCAGCAGGGTTGCTATAGCCACTTAAGATACCCGAGTGGAAATGGGAAGAAATCGGAATGGATTTCATTACCGGTTTACCAAGGACCCAGACAGGGTATTACTCTATATGGGTTATAGTGGACCGTTTGACAAAGGTTGCCCACTTCATACCAGTGAAGACTACCTATTCGGGGGACCGCTTAGCAGAATTGTATATGTCAAGGATTGTATGTCTGCATGGAGTTCTGAAGAAAATTGTGTCGGACAGGGGTACTCAGTTTACCTCAAGATTTTGGGATAAGTTGCATGAGGCTCTAGGGACCCGTTTGAACTTCAGTACCGCATATCACCCATGCATGATGGGCAAGCGGAAAGAGTTAATCGAATCTTGGAGGACATGTTGAGGGCATGTGCATTGGCTTATACAACCGTGGGATAAGTGTTTGCCATATGCCGAGTTCAGCTACAACAATAGTTACCAGCAAGTTTACGATGTCGCCATTGAAGCACTATATGGAAGACCACTTAACGCCATGAATTGGAATGAGACCGAGAACGTCATATGTTTGGGCCGGATATTCTTCGAGAAGCTGAAGAGCAGATGGCCATGATCAGGGAAAGGTTAAAAATTGCACAATCGAGACAGAGGAGTTACGCTGATAATCGCCGCAGGGATTTGAGCTTTGAGCCCGAAGATTTTGTGTATCTCAGAGTTACCCCACTCAAAGGAGTTAGAAGGTTCCACACCAAAGGGAAGTTAGCGCCAAGATATGTTGGCCCATTCAGGATCCTAAGTCGTAGAGGCGAAGTAGCGTATCAGCTGGAGTTACCGCAGTCTTTAGCTGGAGTGCATGATGTGTTCCATGTGTCACAATTAAAGAAATACCTCCGGTGCGGAAAGAGCAGATCTTGTTAGAGTCGGTTCGAGTGCAGGAGGATTTGACCTATAAAGAGTACCCGGTAAAGATCTTGGATACGATAGACCGAGAAACGAGAAGTAAATCGACCCGCTTCTGTAGAGTTCAGCGAAGTAACCATTCCGAGAGCGAAGCAACCTGGGAGCGCGAAGAGGACCTGAAGAAGGAATTCCCCAACCTATTCCTTAGCCAGCCCTGAATCTCGGGGTCGAGATTCCGTTAAGGGGGGGAGGTTTGTAACACCCCAATTTTTGCTTTTATTGCATTTAAATGGTATTTTCAATTTTTGGGAATTTCTGGAATTTATTTGGATTTATTTAGATTTATTTGGAATTATTTGAATTTATTTTGAATTCAGCCATTTATCAAATTAATTAAATAATGGAAAAGTTAAAATAAAATTTTACTGGAAATATTTTATTTGAGTCACAAATGTCTTAAAATATTTTTAGGAATTTTTCCAGAATTTTTCTAGTATTTTTAAAGCCCCAAATAAATTATTTTATTTTCGGAAATTATTTTTATTCGAAAAGGAATTGAAAATCCTGGAATAGTGCTGGGCCGTAGCCCAACACTATTCATCAGCACAGCCCAGCCGCCAGGCCAAACCCTAACCCTAACTGGTGCGCCGCTTGATTCGACGGACGGTGCTGTTTGATCACGCCTTGGCGTGTCGGGGACCGTTGGATCTGCGGCGTGAGCGGCCAAGCAATGTCGTCCCCGAGCCGGAAACCTCGCCAAGGCCGTTCATGTCCACCGCCGAGTCGGACCCGGTTCCTGCGCTATATAAACCGTGGACCCCCTCCCAATGTTTGCCTTGGACGCCGCGCCCTTTTGCCCTAGGACCTGTAGCCTGCGCCGCCGCCGTTAGCCACCGAGCTCTTGCCGAAGTCTGGAACAGCCGCCACGGGACTTCGTCTTCTTGACTCCATGATCTGATGAACCGCTGCGCCGAGGGTAGATCCAAGACCCCCGAAGCGAGACGCGCCCGTGGATACCCTTCGCGTCACCAGAGACCGATCAAATCGCCGTTTCCGAAGTCGTCGTTCCCAGCTCCGGCGGCCGCACGACACCGCAAGCCATCGCCGTTCCCGAACATCCACAGCCATCCGATCTCCATCCAAGGGCTAAGGTTCGTCCACGTGTTCCTCTACCGTAGAGACCTAGATTCAAAATGCACCGTTGGATCTGAAGCGAAGGGTCCAGATTGCGCCACGTCGTCAGGTGAATAGGAAACTGCGGGGGTAAACGTGAGCTGTCGATAACGAGATCAATGGTCCACAATCGGCCACGTCGCGTCCGTACGTTTGACCGGGAAAAACCCGAATTTCCTTTACAAAAATAATTCGGGAAATTCGGAATATATGAATTAGGGTTTATTTTCAGGATTTTCAAACTTCAAATGCTTATAACTTTTGCGTTTTAACTCCGATTTGAGTGATTCCAATTTATATAAATTTGTAAAATTAAGCTCTTTCTGTTTATGAATTTTATTTGAATTTTAGGCTTGAGTTGCTCTCTGTTTTATTTATTTATTGTTGTTTATTTGCGTTACGCGTAGACGTTGAAGTACCCGAAGGTTTCGAGGGAGAAGTTCTGACCCAGGAGCAAGCTCAGGAACCAGAACCAGCACTTTTTGAAGGCAAGTTGTGTTTGATCATGTTGAACCTATTAGAGAAAATTATTTTGATTTAATTTATTGCATGCTAATTTAGTAAAAATTGGTTTGAATGAATTTTGGGATTAGCTAAATGCCTAGTTGCTGTATGCCACCTTGTCGTATATAATTGTATGCCATTAATCATTTGTCACCCTAGGTTATGGACTAATAGTTGGACATTAATAATTTGCCAACATGGGTTGAGTAGATCGAAGTAGTATGCTTAGCCCTGCCACGTGGACATTTTATGATTTTGGAATACCAAAGTAAATATTGACTTAATGAGATATGGAACATGTTTTGTGAATGAGACATGTGTTATTGAGTTGATGATGGCACATGGTGCAATGGTAAAGAACCGGGGTGGGAAAATGATTTAGACTGAGGCATGTGGCAAGATTGTTTCTAGTGGGCCAAGAGTGGCAATTGGGCGGTCGTATTTGGTTTTTATTGGATTTTGGATAATTGAGATCACACTTGGTTAGTCTTGCCTCGGTCAACTAAGGACTTAACCTTGCGAGCATTTGAACTGAGTCTCTCATACAGCCACAAGCTCCGTAATGGGACGGGCTTAGGTGAGTAAACCGGGAAATCTATTCTTTGGTCTTGTCGTGGTGGTGTGAGGCCCGGAGAAGCGGAATGAGAACTCACATGGCGTAAGAGGGGGCCACAGGTGTGGTAACCAGTCCCTCGGTGTTGAAACCTTAGCGAGCGTCTTGAGTTTAGATGGAATTTTGGAAATGCTTCACACGGTTATTTGCCTTGGTGGTATTTGACTGTATCTTGTGGGTAAAGTGTATAACCTCTGCGAGTGTACAACCTATTGAATAGCCGTGCTCACGGTAATGAGCATCGCTCGTGATTACTGGTCAAGGGTTAGATTTTTATGAAAATGAATTGTTTATGGAAAAATGCTTGGGTTGGTAATGAGGAACTTGACATAGGATGGAAATATGATTGTGATTAAAATGTTTGTGAAAGCTACTAGTCTTATTACTGTTTTGCTGCTTTGCAAATTATTATTGTTATTCTTCAATCTTTGTCTCGCTCATGAACCATAGCCTATCCTTTGTACTAAGCCATGCATGTAGAATATTAGAATTGCATTACATGCATGACTTCTTTGAGTGCTCCAAGTACTCACCCACAACAACACAACTTCAGTTGAAGAAGAAGCAAACCACGCCAGAGAGGAGGAGTATCGGAGGAGCCGACAAACTAGGGAGCGAGCCCAGTCAGTTGCCTGTGGCAAATTGGTTGGCGCCACGAGTTTATTTTCTTTCCGCTGCATTTGAATATTTTAATAAGTCTTCGCCCTGCGAGGCGTATCTTTGTAACTTGATCATAAGGTCGATCAACTAGTTTGAGTATTTAATCAAAGTACTTATTATTTCGTTGGTTATGACTGTGATATGTACCAATGTTGAGACTGTGTGCACTAGCGTGATTCTGGACTAGTGCTGAATACACAGAGGGTCCGGATTTGCAAATTTGGGTCCCGACATCTCCTGAAGTTGAGGCCTCACCTATGGTCACATTGGCATTTTTCTTGCCCGACCCTATCTTTGCGGTAGCAACAGCCTTTTGCCATATGACCGTCCTTTGACGTACACAAAACAGGTGATGTTCTTCATATCCTACTTCTTAGTTTTCTTCTTTTTAAAGCTAGTTGTTTTGTTTGGTTTAGAGCCTTTGAATTTCTTGCCATATGGCTTCTTTTCAACGACATTTGCACTGTTCTGATTAGATATGCTTAGTGCATCTTTTTCTGTTGCCTTTTCTTTCACTTCAAGGGCTGCAATGAAATCCTCAATAGAAATCTCTTCCCTTTTGTGCTTTAAGATTGGCAACAATTCTGGAACCACAAACTTAGAAGGCAATGAACAACCCAAGTGTAAAATCTCACCAACCAACAGCTGGAGTTCATGTGCTTGTGCAACAATCAACTTAGCATCATCGATACTAAAACCGAAAAATTGCTCACACATGTACAACCAACGACCAACTTTAGCTTATGCGTACTTTTGCTCAAGTGCATCCAACAACTTAGTGGCCGATGTGTAATTCATATACACATCATAGAGTTGGTTTGTCAAAATAGTCAGAAGGCAACGTTATTCACATTATCGAACTGTATGTTCTAGTCAATCGTAAATGAATACTACAGGTGAAGCACTAGCCATTGCTGAATCACAAAAATATTCATAATCAGGTTTCTAGATTATTGGAAATATGCACAATATTTTTATTCTAGATTTTATTTTGAGGCAAATATAACAAAAAACTAGTGATGCATAAATCAGTAGGCAACATATTGTATTTCTGAATATGCTTAAGGGTTGAAAAATTATAGAACGAGTGATCATAAATCCCAACTACCTAGAGATGTCTAGGCCAGATTAGATTGAATCCTGCTTCATTCTTTCTTCTCCCCTCTGGATTAATGTATTATGGTGTTCAGCAACTGAATCTTGTTCGCCTTCTTCCTCAGCTTGCACTAGGAAGGAGGGTAAGCAGCATCTCCGAGCCATTGCCACAAAGGTCACCTACACGGAGCAGCAACAAGGTTTCTAGATAGCACATCCGCATGACTATCCTTTTTCTTCCTTGACATCGACTATTTTCATGATTGCACCTGCGCTGTTTCCTATTCTTCGTCAATTTCAACTGTAAGTCATTCGTGTGATCACTCGAGTCTATTATTTTTCAGTTCTTGAGCATTTTTAGAAGTATAATATGTTTGATGGATCGAGATGGCAATCAGAGAGGAGGTGGGTGAATGATCCCAAAATAAAATTTTCTCCCGCACAAAATAATCCAAACAAGCCCTCAAGGAAAATATTCAAAAGGAGACAATTGAAAAAAAAGGTGACTATCTTGTATGGCCGGTGCTACTACTGGTTGACTGGTAGCACCGGAGGCCAGTAGCACCACACAAGGGGCAGTAGCACTGGGCTCAAGAACAGCTGAAAAATAGTCTGAAAAACAACATGAGTCAAAACCAAATTTTGAGGAATCTTTTGATCGGTTGGACAAAAACTAACGAAACTTGGTAGATGTGATCCTAAGGATGTCAGGAACTTGTTCCAACCTTCAATCACAAGGATTGATGTCAAAGTTTTGAGCTTTTTCAATTAGAAGGAAGAACACACTAAGTTCGTGAAAAATTCAAGAACTCGCTCTAAGACTTGCTCATGGGATTTTGATGATCAAGATGATTTTGGATAGCATCCCACATGTTATAGCAAGTAAGAACTCAAGTCTAAACTTTCAAAAATGTGATTTTCAAGAATCATTCACTCAAGAGCATAAAATCGGTTTTCCGCAAGAAAGTTACATGTATTTACCTAGATGATTGGGATATGATCTGAAGAACATTCATCCATCAATCACCATCCTTGGCACAAGAAGCAAATGCATGTAGAAGGAGGGGAGGCAAATCCAATTGCGTAAATATAAATTGCAGGAAAGTACATGCAGAATTTACGATGTAATGTAAATGCGTAATGACCTCTAAAATCTTCAAGAGAAGGCTACCCCTTTCTCCCTATTTATACTACTCTTGGGTCATCTATCACCTTGGATGAGTCCCTAAACCGTAGGGCACTCCATCAAGGGTTAGGATTAACCCACTCACACAACCATGCAAGGGCTAACCCAAAACCCACCAACAAACCTTCCTCCATCTTGATCTTAATCCTCTTAATTTTAGTGTCATCTTTCTGTCATTCTTTGATTTGATCTTCCAAGATTAGCTTTACCTTCAAGGTAGTTAGAAATCCTTTAGGTACCACCTCCATCATCAGCTTCTGAAATTCCTTGCACAGTTCTGACTAACTCTCCTAAATCAATATGTGAACATTGCAACTTTTCTGACTTAAAACATCAAGTACCATATTAGCTTTTCCAAGGTAATAGTGGATTCCTAGGTTATAATTTTTTATTAACTCTAACCATCTTCCTTGCCTCATATTAAAATCTAACTGAGTGAAAATATACTTTAAACTCTTGTGATCTGTGTATATTTCATAGCGATTTTCAATAAGATAGTGACGTCATAACTTTAAGGATGCACTACTGCAGCTAATTCCAAATCATGCGTCGAGTAGTTCTCCTTATGACGCCTCAACTATCTTGAAGCATATACGATAACCTTGCTATTCTATGTTAGCACACATTCAAGTCCTTGGAGCGAAGCATCACAGTAAATTTCAAAACTACTCTGAATATCTAGCAACACTAATACTGGTGTTGATGTTAACCTTTTCTTCAATTCTTGGAAACTCTTCTCGCTCTCTGGCATCCATGCAAATTTCTTTTCCTTTTCAACAATTGCATATGTGGCCTAGCAATTATCTAGAATCCTTTAATGAATCGATGGTAATATCCCGCCATTCTAAGGAAACTGCAAATCTGGGTTACTGACTTCGGTTGTAACACTGCCTCGACTTTACTTGGATCGACAGCTACACCTTTAGCAGACATCACATGACTAAGAAATTCCACCTTCTTTTTCTAGAAACCACACTTACTGAACTTGGCATACAATTGCTACGCTCGGAGCTTCTCCGAAATAAGCCCCAAATGTTCAGTATGATCTTCCTCCATCTTAGAGTAGACAAGAATGCCATCTATAAATACAACAACAAACTTATCCAGATATTTTATGAAAACCTTCTTTATCATATTCATAAAATATGTAGGGGCATTAGTTAATCCAAATAACATAACTGTGAACTCATAATATCCGTACCTGGTTGAAAATGCTATCTTGGGTATGTCTTCCACACGAATCTTTAGCTGCTGATATCCCGATCGAATATCTATCTTACAGAAAATTTTATCTCTTCTCAACTGACGTAATTGAAGAAGATCAATAATCGGTGATGCGTAACTTTATTGATCACCGTTGAATTACAAGAAGGTTCTAAATTATAAGGCTACTCCTAATTGTCAGAAAAAGTAAATAAAAAGTAGATATGAGTTGTTTAATTGATTCTTCTTGTCAACTCGTCCTTGATCTTTTTTATAGCGCTTAGGCTGATTGTATTATTCTCCTATCTGTCATATGAACCGTATCAGCCTCTTCTTTCACAGTTAAAGTTCCTTCTTTGAATCAACATAGGCTACAATTCCAATTTTAACTCAACACTGCCCTTTTGAACCGATATCGACGAACGATATCCAATTTCGACCTATGCTTGATAAATTGCTCGTACTTTGCTAAATTCTGCTGCGCGTTGCTTTCTTGAAAGGGCTGCATCAGGTTGAATTGGCGCGGGTGTAGACGGTAATTTTGACATGATATGGCGAATTTGTCTGATCGGTCCATTATGCGTTTGAGGCATTTCAATATCGAAGTCATGTTTTCGTCCGCAAAATACAGGGAGCAGAACAGATGGATAAACTGGCTTGATTGTTGATAACCACATCTTCATAAGACCTGCCTTTCACCAGATTATGGAAAATTTGCGTAGAAGCTAGTTGATCGGATAAGGCTGTGTTTGGCGGCTTTAAACAAATTTCAGCCGCTGAAAAGCCAAAGTACTCCTCGGCTTTTAAGTGACTTTCGATATAAGGTAGAAGTTATATGTAACTCGCAAAGTCAAAAACTAGACTGAACATACTTTTGTAATTTATTACCGAAGAAAATTAGTTATTTGTAAAACGATTTTTTATAAAAAGTTATAGCTGCTTTTCAGCTTTTTCAAAAAAATCTATGGCTCTCAAATAGCCCCTGGAGATTGTAAAAAGGAAGGATAACCGAAGTCTCATTGATGAAACGCCGATCACTAGGACAGAGGCGACGATTGAGTAGAAAAGCCCATCACAAAAGACCGAGGGACTGACCAAGAAGAGTCACGGGTATGTCGGCTCGAAATTCGAGACGGCGATTGAAGTTATAAAATATTGGCTGATCCGAATATTATTTCGGTCAAGAGAAGCTGATTTGGTGAAAAATCGCCAATGTCAAAGACAGAAGTGCTGCTTGACATTTTTTAAAAAAGTTTCAGCCGCGCAAAAGGGGATGCCATGTGTTGCCGTAATATATTGGGAGGCAAAATAATAGGCAAGAAATATATAGAACTAATTAGAATCCCGCACATTGCTGTAGTTGACTCCTTTATTTTAAAAAGAGAAATGATATTTTTTGAAAAAACAACAGTAGCTCAATGTTAGCAGGGTGATAGAAATTTAAGAAAAAAGCAAAAATCAAAATAGTGTAGTTAATGTACTGTAGAAACTACAGTGTTCTCCGGCACATGGTAGGGCTGGGCAAAGTAAGCTGTACTTCTCCAAGATTATATATATACTAGATTAAAACCCGAGTATTGTCGCCGACAACCTTACAATTTTAGCAGAAAGAGGAAAATTCTTTCAAGGGGAAAAACTAAAAAATTGTAACTCAATTTTAAGAGAGAGAAGGAAATTTTTTTCAAAAATAATTCTAAAAACTACTGTAGATAACATAGAAAGAGGTAAATAAATGAGAGATTGCTCTCGTTGAGATTCAAACTCAAAACCCCTCGCTAAGCAGCTGCTCCAACCAACCGAGCCACGAAAGATATCGTGGTTTGATTAATTTGTCATTTCTGTAGTTTCTACAGATGGACACTACAGTTTTTACAGCGCGGAACAAGCGCATATGGCCAAGAAGCGGCCATCCAACCATACATCTCCAAGATTATATAGTTGCTAGATTAAATCCCGCGCATTACTGCAGATGACCCCTCAATTTTAGAAAAGAGAGGAAAATTCTTTCAAGGAAAAAACTAAAAATAAAAATTGTAGCTCAATTTTAAAAGAGAGAAGGAATTTTTTTTGAGAAAAACAAAAAATAAAATTTTAAAAAACAAAATCCATAGCTAACATAGAGAGAGAGAAATAAATGAAGATTGCCCTTGATGAGATTCGAACTCGAAACATCTCGTTTACCAATTGGCTGCTCCAACCAACTGAACCACGAAAGCTAATAAAGTTTGATGCATTTGTCGTTTCTATACTTTCTATAGATGGATGCTATAACTTCTACAGAACAGAACGGGCGCGTGGCCAAGAAACGGGCATCCGACTGTACCTCTCTAAGATTATATAGTTACTAGATTAAAATCCGCGTGTTGTCGCTGTTGTCACGGATGACCACTCAATTTTAGCAGAGAGGAAAAATTTTTCAAGGGGAAAAACTAAAAACAATGAACATTGTAGCTCAATTTTAAGAGAGAGAAGGAATTTTCTGAAAAAACAAACAAAAAATTCTAAAAATACTGTAGCTTGAGAGAGAGAGAAATAAACGAGTTCAAATCTCTCGCTTACTTAGGGCATTTTTTTTTAAACGATTCTGATTACGCCTCTAAAAGCGAATCGAAACAAACAAATTGATTCTAGAATCGATTCTCACAATCCAAATTTCACCCATATACACTAGAATCTACAATCCACTTCATATGTGCTTTTGGATTCCAGAATCAGCTTCTCTACAACCACAATCCAGAATCAACTTTTAGAGAATCCAAAGCTGAAACAAACAGGCCTTTAGTGGCTGCTCCAACCAACTAAGCCACGAAAGCTATCACGGTTTGATTCATTTGTCGTTTCTGTGGTTTGTTGAGATGGACACCGTAGTTTCTACAGAGCGTAACGGATGTGTGGCCAAGAAGCAAGCATCCGACCGTACCTCTTCAAGATTATATAGATACATAGATATAGATTAATTGTGGCTAAGAAGATTCCAAAATGAGTCAAAATCAGAACGACAGAGTAACCAGAGTTAGCCACAGTAGTGTCTGGAACAAGCTTGATTATGACATGTTTGATGCAAACTGAGAATGCCAGCGGGATTTGGAGATTGAAGGCAGGAGACGAACAAGGACTCTACCAAAAAAAAGATGGGATTAGACACGAAGGAGTCTTGAAGAATAATCTAAGATTGAATTAATTATTTTTGACTATAATGTCTTGCACCAGTTGGCGAGAAGAATGCACACACCAAATATACCCTTATTTTGCGTCAACTTTTCTATGTACCTGTTTGTGACAATATTTGGTAGGTACGGAATAATCGGCAGGTCTAGATAAACAGGAAATCGAAATGCATACGGCAGGACTATTTGGAAATAGGAGTTTGATTATGAAACTCAAGCTGACACGGATTCTGTTACCGTGTTGTAATAGAACTCGGATCGGCCAGAGGGTATATAAGATGAGCTCAGGCCGGCTATGGGGATCATCATCCACAACAGAAATCATACCTACGAGTTTTTTCTTTTTCGTAGTTTTTAGTCTTGTAATACTTCTTTGTAAATCGATTTTGATCAAGAAAGTTGCGCATTGCCAATTATTGATCTTCGTCGATTTCATCCAGGTTTGGTTTGCTTTGTTTTGTTGCGCATCGCCTTCTCGGAGTTAATCTACATTTACCCTTCGATTAGTCTTTATTGGTTGATCTCGTTTCAACCTCATCGGCTTCTGGCTGATCAGAGTTACGCCGATTATCGTCTGATATCAGCTTCCAAGGTTTCACGATTTCCACCTTATCGATTGTAGGGTCAAATCGATTGGCACGCTTTGAACCACGTGTTCGTCCGGTATGCTGAAGTCAAAAATCCTACTTCAAGTTTTTTGCGTCAACACACTTTTGGCACGCCCGGTGGGACAACGTCGGAAAGATGACTACAGGCAAATCTATCTCACCAGCTGACGTCAATGCGGAAGCAATAATCGACTCTACATTGGATGATTTGACCCCAAAGCAGCGCAAAGAAATTTAAGATCGGAAGGCGAGGAGTCACCCAGAAGTCTGCACTTCCAACGCTGAGTCCTCTTGGTGACGTTGGCATCCCGTCCGACTTGGTAAGCTGATATATGCCTGCTTAGGCCGAGTTGTCTATCATGATTGAGTAATCTGTGCATCATGCATTAATTAATCAATCATCGGCCTTGGTGACAACACTAAAGCCAATGATTAAGAATAGCGTTAAGACAATTGCTCAAGAGTTGGCTTCATCAGGGGGTCTGCTAGATCCGCTACAGCCACTCCCAGCATATCCTGTTTACTCTGTGGCACAGGACACCAGCACATGAAAGGTGTCGGCTCCAGCACCTTCGTTAATGCCGACGCAACCCACTGTGTTAACACCGACAAATCCCCGGCTAGGAGGGATTACGCATTACCATGCGTATACCGATGATGCAAAGTTGAATGTATCGGCCAAACCACCACAACCAATACCAGTTAATGCTTTCGTCCAATCGACTCCTCAGTCGATTGAATCTGATAGGGTTCCTCAGTTGCATGGGTCGATTCCGTCAAGGAGTTGAAGGGAACGCGTAGGCTACGCTAGTCGAAAATAAAATTTTCTACGCATTCAACCAGGATACATGCGAGTAGTGGATCATGGATCATTACCCTTGGAGCACGTTAGCAGCGGAAGAAGAGTGGGTGAAGCGTCCTCGTACTCCAAAGTACTGCGATGAATCTGCCGAGTTGATCGTCTCCTCCTCGCGATCGCGCACGCAACGCTGTAGAGGAAGTAGACGTTCTCGCCAATCAGCGCCAAGGCAGATGCAACGGCGCCTCTACGGTATCCACATGTCCAGGGTAGGATCACCGCGCGCTGGTGTGCTAGCACCCACGCGTGCGGCTAGGGTTTTGGGGGCGGTGGGATGCAGCGACGGCTAGGGTTTGTGGTGGGGAGAACCTCTCGGCTACACACCCCCCACGCCCCTTTATATAGAGTGCACTAACGGGCCTTCTACGATAGAAGCCCACTAGGACTCACACTAATGGATCTTCTACAGTAGAAATCCATTAAGACGCCAGAGGATCCAAATCCGTGTAAACCCACTAATGGATCCAATCCATCAAACATGATCCAACCCGTTAAGTGTGTGATCCGTTAGGTTCATGCACAAACGGCCATGGCCCTGGAAACCTCTTTTCCAGACCATCAGACAACAGTGGTTCCTAGCAGGACATGTTGTCCCCCGAATGCACAGAGTGATCGTATCGGCTGAACCTTGATATACTCATATACCAATCCTTTTGCCACGCGATACCAGTCAAGCTCAA
This sequence comes from Guadua angustifolia, assembly GCA_036346375.1. NCBI lineage: Eukaryota > Viridiplantae > Streptophyta > Magnoliopsida > Poales > Poaceae > Guadua > Guadua angustifolia. The sequence goes on from CM070520.1 coordinate 23,952,662, forward strand.
GGCAAGATGCGTGCCATCCTTGTGATAGCTCGACCCATTCACTCGTCAATGTAATGGATATAATTCGTGATTAACACTTTAATCACTTTGGCATGGCCATGCACTTTTCCTTATCCATCCACACCGAGGGGCCCAAAGATATCTCTCCCGTTATCAAGGAGGGGCAAATTCCATCTTGATCTCTTATATCTCAAGTCATGTTTCATGGCATACTTGTAAGCTACCTTTATAACTCCCCTTACAGAGAAGCGTTTGATAGCCCCAAAGTATACAATTACACATGCTGAGAATCAATAAGAATCTCAGGTCAAAGGATCGTATAGATATACCACTCGAGACTACACTCTGATAGCACTTCAAAGATAACAATCTCATCAGTGTCTCGGAGCGGGTCTATCCAACCCCATGTTCTCTAACATGTGCCCATATTATTGATTTGATATCTTCATATCTATGATATGTGAAACATTACCATCAATCAATACATGTGCTGGTCAGATCACTATTGTCCCACATAATGATATGTGACCAGGGATCGTTTAGAATAATATCATATAACCAATGTGTTTCACAATTAAGTCATACTCAATAAACAAAAGAGTGACATTTATTCATGGAACTGATAAGTACATGAACATAGACGTATGATACAATCATCTTACATGATCGCCTCTAGGGCATATCACTAACAGGAGTCAGGCACCACATAGGGTGGTCACATATGCTGAGCCCTTTGCTCCTCTGCCAGAACCACCCATAGTAAAGACCGATGGGTACGACCCATAGCTCCCATATCCATCGGTTGGGTTTTGTCGTCAGCCCGAGTTCACACTCGGGGGGCAGGACGCCAATTACAGTCACAATTGGCGCAATGCTAGTACTCCACCAGTTAATGTCAACTGGCCCGACTAGATCTCCGCAGTCCTAAGAGATCAATTTGGTCTGCAACTAAAGGGGAAAGTAATCGGCTATAGAAAGCCGTATCCGGATGTGGGGGATATATACCCCGGGGGCCCACAAGGCAGACCTGCGAGGCCCAACCAGGCGAAACCAGGCCAGGCCGACTACGGAGGACTGGAGGCATACTGGGCCGAGCGAGATATGAAGAATCAGAGTAAATCCCAGCTAAGGAAACCGAGCCATATTAGGCAAAGGATGATTGTAATCCAAACTGATATAGAGTCGGATAGATATGAGGGTGCAAATTCCATCTCGTATCCGAGTGGGATTCCCTATTGTAACCGCCTTTCTCTGCTATATAAAGGGAGAGGCGGAGAACCATGAACAGACAAGATCATCAGCAAATAAGCTAGCCAATCATAATCCCAGAGCACAGGACTAGGATATTATCTCCACCGTGAGAGCCCGAACCTGTATAATTTCGGTGTTCTTGTGCTACCATCGAGTTCCCGATCCAGCGCTTAGCCCCCTTTTAATTATTGTTGGTAACAAACCTCGACAGTTGGCGCGCCAGGTAGGGGCTGCGCTAGGATCAATCTTGGCAAGCTCGATGGCGATCTTCACCAAAAGCGTGGCCACCTTCGCGCCGGCCCAGGCATTTCGCTTCGGAAGTCTAGATTTCATCGCCGACGATCTTGGCCATCTTTCCCTTTCGGATTCGGATCAGTTCCAATCTGGAAGCAATTCTGAGGTTCCCTTAGCCGGGCAACCACTCGGATCGGGAACGGTCATGGCCATCTGTCCTGGGACGGTAAGCCAAAGGGCCGAACCTCGTCTGGAGCTGGAACCAGCTGATGGAGAATCCCGAGTGGTCACAGATGTCAAAAAACCACTCGGACTTAAAGGTCAGTACTACTCATCTTCTTGCTCCTCCGATTGAAGGAGGCGAAGATTTCGAGCTTCGCGGCATTTTTATGTCGAGGCTGCGAACGGAATCCCAAAGAATGTAAAGACGCAGCAAACGCAGTGGAAGAAGACCGTCATTATCAAGAAGGCCGTGCGAAGCTCCTCCAGAACAGAGCCCGCAACGTTAATGAAGAAATATTGCAGACAAAAATGGGGAACCAATCGGTTTTCCATACTTCTCAGTAGAACATCGTGGCCTCCAAAACGCTCCTTAATACTTTAGGGCCACTACTCGGCCCTGATAGCCCTGCCGCTCCGATCGTAGCCTAGGTTCAAGCTATGGTGGCGGCGGCAGCAGTTCAGCAACACCAGAAGGAGCCATGTCGAACCTGCCTCGTCAACTCGCAGGTTGCTAGCAGCGATCTGACTCGCGATCGTCCAAAGCGAAGCTCTGGCGGGGAAGACGCCTGACATCGATCGGGACCTCCGCATGGATTTAAATGCCAGGCGGTGTGATCGGGAAGATGAAGAGCGCCGTAGGCGCAGAGATAACTACGAACGTTTTGGCATTGGCCACGACGATCGGGACGATCACCGTAATAACCCCCGCTATGGTGGAGGGGAAAACGAAGACCGACGAGCTAAATCACCCTATCAACGTTCTCCACGAAGGCGCAACGACGACCCTATTGAGGGCATCCGGGCTTTCACCCCTCGCCTTCACCGAGTGGTCTGGCCTGAAGGATTTAACCCGAAGAGCATCACCAAATTCGACAGAGAAAGAGATTCTGAAGCTTGGCTCCAAGTTTATTCTCTTGCAATCATGGCTGCCGGGGACAATCCACTCGGGAATCTGTGGGCATCACGCGGCGTCAAGCACTCTGGTGGGCAAGGCATATCGACAAGGCTTCTTCTGGTCGATTGCTGTGACTGATGCAGAAGACATCGTCCAAACCTGTGAAGGGTGCCAATTTTTTGCCCGCCAAATACACGTGCCCGCCCAGAAGCTGCAGACAATTCCGATCACTTGGCCGTTCGCAGTTTGGGGGCTCGACATGGTCGGCCCATTGAAGAAAGCTCAGGGTGGCTTCACTCATCTCTTTGTTGCCGTTGATAAATTCACCAAGTGGATAGAAGCAAAACCAGTAGCTACAATCACAGCGGCCAAGGCCAAAGAGTTTTTTCAGGAGATCGTCGTAAGATTCGGCGTACCAAATAGGATTATCACGCACAATGGAACCCAATTCCGAGGAGAAGAATTCCAAGACCGGTGTGACGAGCTTGGCATCAAAGTTTGCTTTGCCTCCGTGGCTCATCCAAAGAGCAATGGTCAGGTAGAAAGGGCAAACGGCATGGTGCTGCAGGGCTTAAAGGCACGCATCTTCGACCGACTCAAACCGTACGCCACCCGATGGGTAAAAGAATTGCCTTGATACTCTGGGCCGAAACCACCCAGCAGAACAGCCGGACATCACCTTTTTTTGGTCTCGGCTCGAAGCGGTTCTCGCTTCGAGTTGACCTTCGGATCCCCTCGGGTCCGAAATTTCAGGGAGGCCGAGTCGGAGGAAGGCAGAATGGAAGACATTGATCGATTGGAGGAGGCAAGGGAAGTCGCCGCGGTCCAGTCGGCCAAATACCTCCAGGCCCTGCGTCGCTATCATGACCGAAACGTCCGAAACCGAACATTCTCTAAGGGCGATTTGGTCCTAATAAAGAGTTAGAAGCACGAGCACAAGTTATCTCCGAATTGGGAAGGACCCTACATTGTCGACGAAGTGAGCGCCCAGGAGCTTACAGGCTTAGGTGAGAAGACGGCGCCATCATCAGTAACTCATGGAACATAGAGCAGCTGCGTCGTTTTTACTCTTAAAATGTTCTGTGGGCGTTCAATCTTTCCCTAGACTTGCTACTCAATTGTTACTCAATTAAGCAGTAAGTCGGGGGCTACACCTAATAGTGTTGCGCATGCGCAACTCGACTGGAGGATTATTTGTTTAAAGAGATGTTATATGTCAGAATCTTTATTCAATTGACTTGCTACTCCATTGCTTCTCAATTAAGCAGTAAGTCGGGGGCTACACCTAATAGTGTTGCACATGTGCAACCCCGCTTGCGTATCAGCTCCTATCCGTTTTCTTCTCCCTACGGTCACGACTAAAATCCGAGTGCTCTATACCCTCGATTGTGAAACCCCGGACGAAAAAAGTCTAGTTACCTAAAGGCATGCTCGAGGGAAAAGGCCAAAGCACCAACTCGCGATGCTCGGGGGCTATACTAATCGCACGGGATGCTTAAACATAAGGAAGGATGAAAACCACTCGGGAAAAGTCGGGGGAGGAGGTCGTGCGGCCGCGGGGTCCCGAATTTTCGGATCTCGATCGGGGTACACCCTTATCCGATCGCTCGCAGCCTTGCGAACAATCGAGCTTTCCCTTCCGGATGGATCATCACGGGCTGTCTTGTTTAAACCGGCTTAGGCGGCGAAGGAGCTGCCAAGGGAAGTTTAAACTTATCACTCTTATGTACGGGGAACTCAGGTAATGGCGCATCGGAAAAGAAGGCTTCACGTCCCTGCAAATGTGAAAGCACATCCGAATCAAGATTCAGATGAAAGTTAGGAGAATCAGTACCAGAAGGCATCAAAGAGCCCTTCTGGGAGCAATTGGATTCACCGTAAAGGTCTTAGCTTTTTGGGAACAGCGATCTTTTCGTTTGGGGCAAATAAGTCAGAGACACAGCATAAAAACACCACCAAGGTAATTTCTTCAGAAACCTCCCGTGTGGGATCATCGGAGCCCTCATACTCATACCCTGGATGAACTCGGTCCTTGAGGGGCTGAATCTGGCGAATACAAAAGTTGGCAATAATGGCCATACCAGTAAGCCCATTTTCCTTCAGCTCGGCAATCAGCCCCATAAGATCAATCACTTGGTCCATCCCGTCATCCTTGGGGAGTGATGTCCAGTCAGGAGAGGGCTTGGGTGGCCTCCCAGAAAAAGCATGCAATGGAGGCTCAGGATTGGCACAGTAGAACCACTCTTGGTGCCAGCCTTTATTCGAGGTCTTAAAAGGAATGTTAAAATAAGGTTTTTTCATGCCATCCCTCAGCTGAAATCCGGCACCTCCGACCACTTTGGGGGAGTTCTTATTACGAAAAGGCTTAAGAAGGAAAAGGTGGCGAAAGAGATTGAAGTGGGGACAGATGCCAAGGAAGGCTTCGCAAAGATTGACGAAGGCGGTGATTTGAAGAATGGAATTGGGGTTGAGATGAGTCAGTTCAATCCCGTAGAATTCAAGAATGCCATGGAAAAAGGGGGATGCCGGAAGACCCAACCCACGCATAAAGAAGGATTCGAAGACGACCACCTCCTCAGCACGGGGGGTAGGACAGAATTCACCTGCGGCAGGGCGGGCGGCGAGCATCACCAATGGCGGAAAAACATCAATGCTTACCAAGTCCTCCAACCGCCCCTCCGTCGTTACTGAGGTAGCCCAATCCTTGGTCGAGGCGGATGGGTGAGCGGTTGCGGGAGAAGGGGACGACATCCTCGAACGAAGCAGCCTCGCGATCGCGTGTAGTGACCCGAATTCACCAATTCGGATCCACCGTGTATGCCGCACTATTCCCAGGATCAACGCTAGTGCACACGACTTAACATCGGTAAACATCACATCATACACAACGATAATAACAATAAGACTTCATTTATTTAATATAACTAGTGTATGATCTTATGATCACTTACATTTATTCGGCCTCATAGGGCAAGACTAAGATGAAATAAGACAAATGCAATGGAAAATCGTAGAAGGCGTAGTGACTCATCGATACACCACAAAGCGTGACAAGGCTTGGCCTAGTGACTCGCGTCCACGAAAGTCCTCCTCAAGCACAGGCGATGACTCCTCCACTGTTGTTGGTTTGTAAGCAAGGGTGAGTACACCAACACTTACTCAACAAGTTATGCACAGAATGCATTTCTATTACAACTATATGCAGACTTATTCCAAAGGAATGGTTAAGTGGCTCATAAGCAGTAAAGCAGCATTTTCAAACATAAACAATATATAGATTGAAAAGACAGTAAAACAAATAATAACAAGTAAATAGATTCCATTGTTTCTCAAATCAAACCCAAGTTCTCCATCCTAAGTCAAGTTCCATTATCCACATGGCATCCCGCCATCCCATCCAGTTGACAAGTTTTAATTAACTACCTCTTGACTGTAATCCCCGAGCTTTGCTCAATACCGTGAGCACGGCTATCCGAATAGATTGTACGCTCTGCAGAGGTTATGCACTTTACCCACACGATATAACCATGCACCACACAGGCGAACGATTATAGCAAAGCCTTTACAATGCATCCTCTTAACCCAATGCTACCCGCTAAGGTTTCAACACTGAAGGGCTACGCCGCCACAACAGGGCCCCCCTCTTGCGCCATGTGAGTTTCCCTGATCACATGTTATTTTATGTGTACAAATGATTTTGACCTAGATTGGGATTTAGATATTATACCCTTTTGAATTACACCCTACCTTGTTAAATTGTATGCCATGATCCACTTGTCACCCTAGGTTGGTTAATTACAGTTGGTTAATAGAAAATCAACATGGATGGTTAGAACGAATAGAATTGCTTAGCCATGCCACGTCATCACATGCTCATGAAATATTGCTTATTAATCTTGACTAATGAAATATGGAACAATCACTACAGTAAAACCGCATTTTTTCGCCGGCCAAAACCGGCGAAAATTGGGACATAACCGACGAAAATACACATTTTAAATCGGTCAACCAACAAAAATTAGCCGACGAAAAAAAAGCGGCGAAAATACACACATTTTAAATGACTCTACAAAAATCGCATGTTTTAAATGGCTCCTGGTGTAAACGTGATTAAATCGTGATTCGTCAGGGATGGTGTGGGCACAAATCGTTTTCGTTGGTTATTACGGTAAGCGAAAATATGTTTATGCATTGTCGTCGGTTTATCTGAGCCGCGAACATATATTTGTATATTTTAAATTCGGTTTATCTGAACCGACGTAAATAGGAAAACATATTTTCGTCGGCCGGGAGTAAGACCGACGAAAATAGTAAACCATGTTTTCGTCGGCCGGGCGTAAGACCGACGAAAATAGTGGACTGCAGGGGAAAAAAACAGATTCAGGGCTCATTTGAATTCCGCATATATGTTATTGAAGTGATTTTTGCTCCTGTTAGTGAATCAGTATATAGAAACAATCAGTTCTTCAAATCAGAATAGAATGGAGAATGAGTAATATAATGCCCCAAACATCCTGCTCATCATCATAGCCAACTAATTGAAGAAGCCAATACGCATATGTTAATTGCTAGCTAAAGTACAGTGTGAATGAAGAGCGCTGCAAAAACTGCACTCGAACCGTTTTAAGCAGTGAACTCTTGTAGATTTGTAGTACCGTAGTTTGGTAGAAGTCTCCTTCCATTTCCTTGCCTTGTTGACTCATTCCATGGAGAGTCCAGGCATCCACCTATGCTCCCAAATGAATTATAACAATCAAAGTTCAATACGATCTGTACATTAAGACCAACAAGATATGCACAGAAACTGCTTAAGCCAATGCAAGCACCTAATGAAGTTCTCTACTACACTTGTGATGACTACTGAATGTGCTAAGACACCAAAGAGTGAACGCACACTGCATATATAATGTATCCGCCAAAAATATATATGTAATATTGTAATATAGTAGCGGCTAGGAGATGTTGCATGCATATATGGCAGAGCACATATATATACCTCCAGTTGAGATGCAATTGCAGGTGAGGAAGCGGTGTCTTGGAGAGGGTCTTCTAATTCAAAATTACGAGGGCTCTTCTTCCCCTGTCCAACGCCCTTCACCTTGACGGCCTTCTTCCTGTCGGCACTGGACGACAGCGTGGAAGCGGTGGCACAGACTCCATGGTGTAGCTTCTCCCTCGCAGGCGCCGGCGCCGGCTCCTCCCTGGAGGCGTGCAAGAAGTCGTCGAAGTAGGACGTCCAGCCGCTGTCCTGGGAAGCCGCGGCGGCGCCAATTCCGTACCCGTAGTAGCCGTCGTTGTTGCAGTAGAATGCAGTACTAGTCCTAGATGAGCTGATGGACTCCTCCATTAATTAATGTACAAGGAGGAGAAGAAAGTAGCTGCTTCTATGCTCTCCACAAAGCAAAATTGCACAAATTTTAAAGCACCAGTGTTAGTGCAGCGTATGGTTGTAAACCAGGCTCTCAGTTTGCTTAAAAATTGCACTTTTCATTCTTGGGAGAGCATTGGCGCGCTTCTGAAGACAGACACAGTGTTAAAAAAGTCTTCATTGGACCAAACTAATTGAAGGGAAAAGGCATTAGCACATGAAATAAAAACTGATGAAAGGGCATACTTGTCTCATCTTGAAGCTCTGTATTGAGCATTGGGCCATACTCTTTGTGAGTAATTCCTAGTAAACAAAGTCACCGCCCAAAAAAAAATGAGGATCAGAGAACCCAAGTACTGTTAGTGCTATATAAATAGAAGTGCTGTCTTACCCAGGTAACCAAAATCATACATAAAACAAAGTCACACCTTTGAGATCTAGTGGCTTTATTATGAAGCCCAGAATAACAAAAGGAAGCATCAAAATCGACTCTCCCCAGAAAGCAGCACGCCAATGCAGATTATTCCCAACCTGATAAGATGCAATGAAATTTTGAACGAGAGAACACGAGATAAGGACATTATACTGAAGATGCACCTGTTACTCAAACTGTATAACTTGACACAAAACTAAAAAGAAGAAAAACAGTGTAGCATAAGACGTACCAGCCCACCATAATCATAGCCCAGTGCTATCCCAGTGGGTATACACATGTAGAACATAGCAAGCCATGCTGTTTTCTGTTAACATAATCCCAGTGTATATAACAGCTTGCAAATTTGCAAAGAACAAGATCCTGTTCCCTGGTCTGGTCTCTCATTTTATGAGATAAAATAGCCAAGACATACTGCAAGTATATTAATATTAAGAGAATATCAATTTTGGTACAAAAGTTTCTGGTGTAACTTACTGAATTCCAGAACCTGAGGTGCATGTGCCACCAGAACAACTTCTGCGGCTACCATTGACACCATTACTTGCAATTGCTCCCCGGTCAACAGAGTTTAGCATGTTAATGATGCAAAACATCACAAGTTTTCAGGATCTGAGCTCATAGAACTATTCATTAATATACAAATAGACATGCTCATATAACGAGGCATTCAGGATGTTTTGTCAGATGAAGAAGGTTCTTGTTCCAGATTATGCAACACTTCAGACTATCCTCCCAAGTTTTGTGAAAAATGGGTACCCGAAGGAAGCTCAAATGAAGGAACTTCGGATGTGGCCCAGATGAGTTTACTTACAACTTGATTCTCGATGCCATGGGAAAGTCAATGCGAATTGAGGAAATGTTAAAAGTTCAAGAAGAGATGCATCGCAGAGGATTTGAATCGACTTATGTCACTTATAACACAATCATTTCAGGTCTTGTAAAATCAAGAAGGTTGGACCAGGCTATAGACTTGTACTACAATCTGATGAGCCAAGGCTTCTCACCCACACCATGTACATATGGTCGGATGATTGTTGGAGGGTGCCAACCTAATTCGAGCACTTACATGCAACTTCCAAATCGGTTGTGACTAACAAGTTAGTTCTTGTATGTCTTTATACAGATAGTTTTGTCTATAATGGGAAAGGATCAATCAGTAGATAGTAACCTATATAGTTCCTTCAACATATCTGATGGACCTTCTAGACATTAGTATACTAAAGTTTCATTCTTGCGTGCACAAATTTATGTAATACACGATTTACCGGAATCATGTGTTCCATTTCACTACTTCTTTGGAGTAACACAATCGATAACACCTATCGGATTCATCTATATGCTTTGGTAATACTCTTTGGCTGCCAGGTTAGAGATGATTTGCGCTACAGAATATATAGATTTTGCTTTGTGGAGCATTGGAGTAATTGCATATATTTTGCTTTGTGGAAACCGCCCTTTCTGGGCACGAACCGAGTCGGGAATATTTGGAGCTGTCCTTAAAGTAGACCCTAGTTTTGATGAAGCCCCATGGCCTACCCTCTCTTCTGAAGCAAAAGGCTTCGTAAGAAGGCTGCTTAATAAGGATTACCGCAAGAGGATGACTGCTTCACAAGCTCTCTGTATGTACCATTTTTTTAATCTTGGTTTACACTATTGTCTAGCTTCCAGATGTCAATTTATTTTTTCTTCACACCAATAATTACAGGTCATCCATGGATTTGTGGCACTCAGAAAGTGAAGATAAACTGCTAATACCATCTCTGGTAAAGATAAACTAACAAAATGAGAGCATAATGTGAAGTCTGGGAGAAATTCAGCTCACTTTGATTTGTCGTGAGATGTTTCTCGTCTCGGGGCGGCTCTCGTGGTGCCATGAGAGGGCCGGTGCGGCCGGGAGAGCAACCGAGGAGGGACGGCGTCTTGATCGGGGAGAGTAGCCATGGGAGGGCCAGGCGTCTTGGGCAACAGGATGGCCATGGGATGGCGGACAGGGAGGGAGGCTGACTGCCGGGAGGGCAGCATGGGAGGGCCGGGCATGTCGGGAGGGCGCCACACTGGGGGAGGGCAGCCATGGGAGGGGCGGCAGGGCTGGGAGGGCGGCGGCGGCGGCGGCGGCCGGAGAGGGCACGGGGGGTAGCTGGGATGTGGCGTGAAGTGCTGGAAGCAGACGAGTAGACAAACAAATACAGGGGCTCAGCTCCCGGTACATAAACCACAGATTTTAAATCGGCCTCGGTCACTGCGTAAAAAATTATGTATTTTCGTCAGCTAGGTTTATAACCGACGAAAACTTAGCGACCTGGGCAGACCGACCTAACCCTAACGCATATATTTTCGTCGGTATGTACTGGAGCCGACGAAAATACTTATATTTTCATCGGCAAAATAAGGGCTGACGAAAACATAATAACCCTAGCAAGGCACGCCAACCCCTACCTTCTATATTTTAAATAAACTGCTTATAGCCGATTTAAAATATATATATTAATCGTCAGTTGTTGTAAAACCGACAAAAATATATGTAATAATCGTCGGTTCTGATTAAGCCGACAAAAATATGTGTATTAATCCTCGGCTTTTGGCGGTAATTTAAAATATATTTTTGGTAATTTAAAAAGTTGGTTTTCCTGTAGTGTGATAAGGTAAACCAAAATAGCATGCAATCTAATTTATGGGTGCAACATGATCAAAGCACAACTTGCCTTCGTTAAACTCCTGCTCCTGGTCTGGAAATAATTCTTGAGCTGTGAAATCCCCTTCCGAAGCCTCGCACAATTCAACGTCTACGCGAATCGAGAGAGAAAAGCAAATAAAAACCAAAAACAAAGAGCAAACAAATTCAAAAATTCAAATAAAAGCCACCATTAGAAATATCTCATTTTTACAAATTTTTAAGAATTTGAATCACCTCAATCGGAGTTCGTATGCGAAAGTTATAAGGTTTTGAAGTTTGAAAATACTGAAAATACCCTAAAATAATAAATCCGAATTTGCCGAATTATTTTTATAAAGGAAATTCTGATTTTTCCGACGTCAGTTGACACATGTGCTTGCGTGGCGCCAACTCATCGCCACCTCAGCGCCACACGGGCGACTCTGTCTACGTGGCGCCACGTGTCAGCGAAGCGTTAACCCACCTCAGCCGGCGACGTGGACGATTCCTGACGCTTCGATGGTGATCCGACGGCTCCCGAAGCTCCCGAGCGGTGATGGCGAGACGGCGGCGAAATCTTCCCGGCGCTGAGGAAGATGACCTTGGCGACGGCGTTCTGGCGCTCCCCGGCGAAGAAGAGACAGCGGCTCGGATGCGGCGTGACTCGGCGAGTTCGGAGCTAGCTTCAAATCGGCGGAAGAGATACCGACGGCGACGAAACCGCGACGCAAACCTTCGGTCACAACCTTGCTACTCCGGCGAGCTCCCGTGGCCTTCCTGGTGACTCTCCGGTGGCGGCGCAACAGGGAAAGGAAGCGGCGGCTTGTGCTGAGTTGCGGAGGGGGTCTCAAGGTCCTTTTATACCCGGCGGTGGTGCACAAAACCGGAAAGAAACGGCGGCGGCGGCGTGTTGGAGTCGGACACGGCGGCGCTGGTATCCATCTCGAACACGATGACTCACAGCCGTGTGATCATCATCCGACGGTGACTAATGGTTAGGGTTTCCATAAATGGCGTGGTGTGATCTCGGTCGTTGGATTCCAATCCGACGGCCCGTATTACTCCTCCCGTTTCCTATTCAGTCCGCACAGTAGATGGGCCGGGCCCAACACTGTTCACGGCATTTTTCGGAGTTTTCCAATAAAATTAATTCCAGAAATTCACTTGGTTTATTTTAAATAGTAAAAATACTCTAAAAATTCCCATAAAATTCTCAAAAATATTTTGAGCTATTCTGGACTTAAATAAAATATTTTCACAAAAACTTTATTTTGCAATGTCTTTTTATAATTATTTCTTGACAAAAGATAATGTATTTTAATTCAAAAGAATTCAAATAAATCCCAGAAAATCCAATAAAATCCAGAAAAATCATAAAATTCATAAATGGCAATAAAATAATATTAATTAATTAAAAAGGCTAAAAATTGAGATGTTACAAACCTCTCCCCCTTAACGGAATCTCGACCCCGAGATTTAAGGTTGACTAGAGAATAGGCTTGGAAATTCCGCCTTCAGATCTTCCTCACGCTCCCAGGTTGCTTCATTTTCTGAATGATTACTCCATTGAACTCTGCAAAAGCGAGTGGACTTGTTTCGGGTCCTTCGCTCCATTACATCCAAAATCTTGATCGGGTGTTCCTTGTATGTTAGATCCTCCTGCAACTCAATAGCTTCCAACGGCGTTTGCTCAGCTGGCACTCGAAGACATTTCTTGAGCTGTGACACATGGAACACATCATGCACACCGGCCAATGACTCGGCAATTCCAACTGATAAGCAACTTCTCCTCGACGGCTCAATATCTTAAATGGCCCCACAAACCTAGGTGCAAGCTTCCCTTTAACATGGAACCTCTTAACACCCTTAAGGGGAGTAACCCTAAGGTACACATAATCATTGAGCTCAAAACTCAAGTCACGACGGCGATTATCAGCATAACTCTTTTGCCTTGACTGTGCTGTCTTCAATCTCTCCCTGATTAGGGCAACTTGTTCTTCGGCCTCCCTAAGAATCTCAGGTCCAAACACCGAACGCTCTCCTATCTCGTTCCAATTCAACGGGGTACGACAGGCTCGTCCATATAAAGCTTCATATGGTGACATTTGCAAACTATCCTGGTAACTGTTATTATAACTGAACTCGGCATACGGCAAACATTTATCCCAAGAGGTGCTATAAGATATCGCACAAGCTCTTAACATATCCTCCAAAATCTGATTAACCCTCTCGGTCTGACCATTTGTCTATGGATGGTATGCGGTGCTAAAATTCAAGCGGGTACCCAATGCTTCATGCAGCTTATCCCAAAATCTTGAGGTAAATTGGGTGCCTCGATCCGACACTATCTTCTTGGGCACACCATGCAAACACACAATCCTTGACATATATAACTCTGCCAATTTGTCTCCCGAATAGGTCGTCTTTACCGGGATAAAGTGAGCGAGTTTAGTTAACCGGTCAATGATCACCCATATAGAGTCGTAACCTCTCTGAGTCTTGGGCAATCCTGTGATAAAATCCATTCCAATCTCCTCCCCCTTCCATTCCGGAATCTTCAATGGCTGCAACAATCCAGCAGGCTTTTGGTGCATCGCTTTTACCCTCTGGCATACATCACACAATGCTACATGCTCCGCTACTTCACGCTTCATGTTAGGCCACCAAAATCTCCCTTTAAGGTCTGATACATCTTGGCACTTCCTGATGGATAGAATACTTGGAATCGTGAGCCTCCTCGAGAATCAACTGCTTGAGTTCTCTCTCATTCGGCACACAATCCGTCCCTTGAACCACAAGGTCCCTTGCTCATCTCCGAGAAATCCTCAGCTAATCCTTCATCCTTCTTGGACTTGATCCTGCTGATCTTCTCATCCTTATTCTGCTTACCCCTGATGTGATCCTCCAAACTTGGCTTCACTTCCAATGCAACAATAAATCCTTGCGGCACAACTTCCAATCCCAACTTTTGAAATTCTTCGCACAACTCCCACCGCTTGCTTACCACTAATGAATTCACATCTTGACTCTTTCGACTCAAAGCGTCGGCCACCACATTAGCTTTTCCAGGATGATAATGGATTCCAACATTATAGTCCTTTATCAATTCCAACCATCTCCTCTGCCTCATGTTAAGATCCGACTGAGTGAATATATACTTCAAACTCTTATGGTCCGTATATATCTCACATCTATTTCCAATGAGATAATGACGCCATATCTTTAAAGCATGCACTACGGCTGCTAACTCCAAATCATGTGTTGGGTAAATCCCTTCATGCGGCCTCAACTGCCTTGATGCGTAGGCCACCACCTTGCCGTTCTGCATTAACACACATCCAAGACCCTGCCGCGATGCGTCACAGTAAATGTCAAAACTGCTCTGCACATCCGGCAATACTAACACATGGGCAGATGTTAATCTCTTCTTTAGTTCCTGAAAACTATTCTTGCACTCGGGCGTCCATGCAAACTTTTTCTCCTTTTTCAACAATTGCGTGAGAGGTCTCGCAATCGTCGAAAATCCTTCAATGAATCGGCGGTAATATCCGCCATTCCCGAAAAACTACGGATCTGTGTATCGTCTTGGTTGCTTCAATTCATTCTGACTTCTACTTTACTTGGATCCACGGCAATTCCTTTAGCAATCATTACATGGCCAAGAATTCCACCTTCTCCTTCCAAAAATCACACTTCTGAACTTGGCATATAATTGCCGATCACGCAACCTTTCCAAAACCAATCTCAAATGCTTGTTATGTTCTTCTTCCGTCTTGGAATACACTAGGATATCATCAATAAAGACAACCACAAACTTGTCCAAATATTCCATGAACACCTTGTTCATGAGGTTCATGAAATAAGCTGGGGCATTGGTTAATCCAAACGATATGATTGTAAACTCATAATGTCCATAACGGGTTGAAAATGCTTTGTCTTGGAATGTCCTCGCTCTAATCCTCAATCGATGATAACTTTGATCGAAGATCTATCTTGGAGAAAGCTTCTTGCTCCTTCAACCGATCAAACAAATCATCAATTCTCGGCAAAGGGTACTTATTCTTGATTGTTAATTCATTAAGTGCACGATAATCGATGCACATCCTTAAACTTCCATCCTTCTTCCTGACGAACAAAACTGGCACTCCCCATGGGGAAGAACTTGGCTGAATGAAACCCTTCTCCAGCAATTCCTCAATTTGCTTCTTCATCTCTAGCAATTCCTCAATTTGCTTCTTCATCTCTGACCTAAGCCATCTGCTTCATCATGTATCGGCACAAGAAAGCCGATACTCAGATAACAATGGTTTTAAGGATAAATTTAGATTAACTGGGAATAGCAAGGATAAGGCCAAAGTTAACATCGTCAACTACAGCTCGAGTGAAGCCTCTGAAGATGAAGCAGATGTAAATATAGCCGAGTGGATAAAAGGGTCCTAAGAAACCACTCATTTGCTCATGGCTTAAGCTGACAAAAAATAAATCAGAGATTAAATACGCCTTTGATGTGCCCAAATGCGATCACATATTTGATTTATTATTACAAGAAAAATTGATACGATTGCCAGAAGGACATGTCATACCATCGGCCGACGAAATCAAAAAACGATGATATTGTAAGTGGCATCACTCTTTTTCGCACAACACTAACGACTGCAATATTTTTCGGCAGTAGATACAGTCGGCCATTGAAGACAGTCTACTCAAGTTTGCAGAAGAGCCGGCCATGGAAGTGGATGTCAATCCTTTTCTGATCAACATAGTCCAGTGCTCGCGCAAAGGGAAGGAGCCCATGAATGAAGAACCTAAGTCGACTCAGCGTGTCGATGTTCAGTCTAGTTCAAACGGTGAAACACTCAAAATAATGATCAGCTCGCTCCAGATAGAGGCCGATCAAGATGGCAAAACTCGAGGATGATTAAGCCAAAAGGAGAACTACAGGTTGGGTGCTGGTATAAAGCTGAGCGATCTCCATCTCGGAAGCTAGTACTTAGGCCTAAACCGACGTTTTCACAACTACTTGAGAAATATGCGAGAATAAGCCATCGACAAAAACAACAACCTCGTCAACCAGGTAACTTGTATTGGCCAGATAATCTTGAGAGGGCCCATCAGAGATGCCCTTTCTGGTAGTTCTGTCGGGAAAGAGGGGTGGCTTTACCATCGCCGCGATCATGTCCGATGGAGCATCACCCCAAGGGTGGCCAAGACGATCAGCCAAAGAACGGTTGTCTAGGTCGATACGCAATCAGACGGGATCGAGACAAAGGAAGCTGATTAAGGAGAGAATATCTATACCGAGTCAGGCTAAGTATGCGGAACCCCTCAAGGAGGATGATCTGGCTGGGAAAATCCACAAGCCGATTGAGCCTTAACCAAGATGGTGCCCATCAGGCCTCAGTCGATCTCAACGTAGGCAACTTCAATGACTGAGGACACAAGAGATGAGGGAAGCTGAGCAGGAAAAGTTGAGAGACCAAGTGTTCAACGAGCTGCGGCCAGTAAAAACCATGAAACAGGAATGGAGGAGAAAGGAGCAAGTCGACGAGGAGTCGAATTCCTCAGAAGACTTGTTGTCACCGATGATTCGAGATGACACTCCTCCCATGAACATCAACTTGGTCTTCACTCTACCGGCCGAATTCAGGATTAAAACTGAATCGGTCAAAGACACATTCGCCCAACTTTGTCTTGGCGCATAGGACACCGTATTTGAGAAGCCTCGGGATGCTTATCGGCACTTGAAGCCTTTATATCTGAAAGGGCATATAAACAGAAAGCCAATATCCAGGATGCTGGTGTATGGAGGGGCCACTGTGAATTTGATGCCATTCACTACTTGCAAGAAGTTGGGTAAGTCCGATGAAGATTTGATCAAAACGAACATGGTTTTAAACGATTTCACGGGCGACCCCACTGAAGCAAAGGGAGTAATGGTCACGGAACTAACCGTCGGTATCAAGACTTTGCCGACTACATTCTTTGTGATCGAAGCCAGAAGAAATTACAGCGTGCTCCTTGGGCGAGACTGGATACACACCAATTGCTGCATACCATCAACCATGCACCAGCTGCTCGTGCAATGGAACGACGATGAAGTCGAAGTAGTACCAGCCGATACCTCAACCCATATAGCGATGGCTAGTTCAGATGCGAATTGGCCACACGAAGAAGCCGAGTGCATATCAAGTAAAACTTTGGATGACTGCGATTTCATCTGCATTGGCAAAACAGGCCTAATGCCGATCAGTGTTAAGCCAGGCACATTTGATCGGGCAAATGAAGTCTTAAGGAGATGGGGTCAGAAATAGTGCAGGCTCTACAGGACAAAGTACGAAGCTATCGGCAGGTAACAGATTGTTGTGAAGCCATCGAGGATTTTTAGGAAGAGAAGTTGGGTCAAGGATTCACTTCTACTGATTTGCTTGAAGAAGTCGACATAGGAGAAGGTGACAGGAAAAGACCAACTTTTGTAAGCTCAAGGTTAGATACGGAATACAAGGCCAAGTTGGTTGAAATGCTTAGGAAGTATAGGGATTGTTTTGCTTGGAATATTATGAGATGCCTGATTTGAGCCGACAACTAGTTGAACATCGGCTACCCATAAAGCCGGGATATCAGCCGTTTAAGCAATACCCGCGACGCTTTAATCCGACTTTGTACAATGTCATTAAAGAAGAGATTGAACGATTATTAGAGGTTAAGTTTATCAGACCTTGCCGATACGCTGAATGGGTCTCCAATATCGTTCCTGTGATGAAGAAGAATGGTAAGCTCAGGGTATGTGTAGATTTTAGGGACTTAAACAAAGCTACGCCAAAAGATGAATATCCGATGCCTATAGCTGATATGCTCATCGAAGTTGCATCGAGTAATAAGATTATTAGCTTTCTCGATGGGAACGCCAGGTATAACCAAATATTCATGGCAGAAGCCGACGTATCAAAAACGACCTTCAGATACCCTGGTGCTTTAGGACTATATGAATGGACTGTTATGACGTTCGGATTGAAAAACGCAAGCGCTACTTACCAGCGCGCTATGAATTTGATTTTCCATGACTTAATCGGCCACATTGTTGAAATCTACATTGATGATGTTGTTGTAAAATCCAAGGATGATTGGCAGCATTTGGCTAATTTAGAAAAGGTGTTTTAGAATAGAAGGGCTCATGGGCTGAAGATGAATCCCTTGAAATGTGCGTTCGACGTATCGGCTGGCCAATTCCTCGGGTTCATGGTGCACGAGAGAGGGATTGAAGTTAACCAAGAGAGGGTCAAAGCCATAGCCAATACAAAGTCGCCAACGTGTAAGAACGAACTACAAAAGCTGATCGGTAAAATCAATTACTTGCGACGATTTATTTTAAATTTATCTTGACGGATTTGGGCGTTCACCCTGTTATTAAAATTAAAAGACAATCAAGATTTTGTCTGGGGAGTCGATCAGCAGAGGGCCTTTGATGATATCAAGGAATATCTAATGAAGCCCTTGATTCTGGTTGCGCCAAGGAAAGGAGTATTGTTCAGAATGTATATATCGGCCGAGGAAGAAACCATTGGAGCAGTTTTGGCACAAGAAGTTGATGGCAAAGAGCGGGTGATATTTTATTTAAGCCGACGACTCCTAGATACTGAGGTCAGGTACCCCTTCATAGAGAAATTATGTCTATCCCTGTACTTTGCTTGCTCGAAGTTGAGGCATTATATATTGGCATCGACTTGCACGATAGTGTGCAGGACCAACATCATCAAATATATGCTATCTGCGCCGATTCTACGTGGACGATTCGGCAAATGGGCATATGCCCTGACTGAGTTTGACCTAACATATGAATCGGCGAAAGCCGTCAAGGGGCAAGTAGTAGCCGATTTCATCACAGGATGCAACACCATGGCCGGGACGGTTATAGTGGCTCCTTGGCGGATGTATTTCGACGGATCAGTATGTAGAGAAGGGGATGGTATCGGTATAGTATTAATTTCACTAAAGGAGCATAGCTTCGAGTTTGCATATCGGCTTGATAACCGATGCTCCAATAATCAGGCAGAATGTGAAGCACTGCTCAAAGGACTTCAATTACTAAAAAGCATTGGAATAAGCAATGTAGAAGCGCATGGCGATTCATTGTTAGTTGTACAATAGGTGAAGGGCGAATTCCGGTGCAATGATGATATACTGTCAAGATACCTAGAGCAATGCCTTGATTCTATCAGCTCGTTTACTTCATTTTCCATCGAACATGTTCCCAGAGAGATGAACGGAAGGGTAATTCGTTGGCACAGCAGGCGTCGGGATACAAGGGCCATAGCCGACGCGAAATACTCGAATCGATCGATAAGACTGTAATGTACGCCGATGTGTCTGACTGGAGAGCAAAAATCAAGGAATACTTGGTAAATCCGTCTAAGCCAACTGAGCACAAAGTATGGCAACAGGCAATAAAATATGTAGTGTTAGATGGGGTGCTATACTATCGGACGATGGAAGGGCTGCTGTTGAGGTGCCTAGGAGTCGACGAAGCAAAGGTGGCGATGGGTGAAGTACATGAAGGGATTTGTGAATCTCATCGGTCAGCTCATAAAATGGAGTGGATACAAAGACGAATAGGATATTTTTCGCTGACGATGCTGGAAGACTGTTTCAAATACTATAAGGGGTGCCAGACATGCCAAAAGTTCGGAAACATGCAACTTGCTCCGGCATCGGCTTTGCACCCAATCATTAAGCCATGACCATTCAGAGGATGGGGAATAGATGTGATCGGCCAAATATTTCCAGCATCAAGTAAAGGCTATAAGTTCATACTCGCAGCCACAGACTATTTTTCCAAATATGTTGAAGCAATACCCCTTAAGAAGGTTACAAGCATAGAGGCGATAAACTTTGTTAATGAGCATATCGTTCATCGGTTTGGTATTCCGCAAACTATCACAACTGATCAAGGGACTGTGTTCATGTCTGATGAGTTTTAAAATTTTGCAAAAAATTTGGGTATAAAACTGCTCAACTCATCGTCTTATTACGCTTAGGCTAACAGACAAGCCGAGTCATCCAATAAGACTCTAATCAGGTTGATCAAAAGGAAAATTGACAAGAAACCAAGGAACTGGCATTCGACATTATCAGAATCATTATGGGCATATCGGCTAGCTTATCATGGGTCGACTAAACTCTAGCCATATCAACTAGTGTATGGTCAAGAAGCCGTTTTGCCCATAGAAATAAATATTAATTCAATGTGAGTGGCCAGATAAAATGGTTTGTCGGCTAAATACAGAGACTTGATGCTGGATAATTTGGACGACTTGGCAGAACAAAGACTAGTTACATTGGATTGGCTTAAAAAGAATAAGGAGAAAGTTGCTAGAGCGTATAATAAGAAGGTTATGTCTAAGTCATTCTGCGAAGCCGATATGGTTTGGAAGACTATATTACCAATTGGGTTTAAAGATAATCGATTCAGAAAATAGTCCCCAACATGGGAGGGACCACATAAAATAAATCGGCTTGTTGACGGAAATTCATACATACTTGAGACGCTCGAAGGAGCTATACTGCCAAAAGCAATAAATGGAAAATATTTGAAAAGTTACTATCCTAGCATATGGATAGGAACATAATCGGCTGCGACCATGTAATTTCATAAATCAGAAGAAATTTGATGAAAAAATATACATTAATACTAATCGGTTAAACAGCCGATTAGGCAAGTATTACAAAAAGTTTCATCGAAAGTACTACAAATAAATTACAGCCCGGATCCGGGAAGCCTCACCCCCAAGGCCGATAGTGTTGCAGCTGCTTTGGCTAGCGTCTCCATGATTCCGTACACAATGCGCTCGTCAGCCTTGGCACTACCGGGCATTGGGACAACCTTGGCTGATTGATCTTTGACCTTCGCAACAGCTAGGCTGATGTCATTTTTCTAGTCCTTCAGAGATGTAGCCGTTGCGTTCATCGAAGTGAGACCACCGGCAAGCTGTTTGTTTATCTTGGACAATTCTTCTTCGAGCAGCTTCTTAGTCAATTCTAGCTTTTGTACAAAAGCTTTGGCGGCTCTAAGCGACGAGACATCTTCATCGTACTTCTTCTTCTTGGCCATGGCTTCCGCCACCAACTTGTCCAAGAGGCGCTGATCGGCTTCTTGGGCTTCTCGTTGGGCCATTCTGGCCATTGTCACCTCGACCTCCGCCCTCTTCTCATCCAGATGGCATACGTTCAGAAGGGCACTCATTGCCTCGGGCGGGAGGTCGGCTTCAACAGCAGCCATTGCATCACGAATAGGCTGCGTGTTGGCAAGGATGAGTGCTTCTGGCTGAGATATTTCAGAGAAAAGCTGATTCAACCTCTCCTGCATGTTGGGCGCAGATTTGACAACTGAAGCGGATGCCTCCAAAGATGCATCGATAATCTTGCGGATGTCGGCAAGGTAATCATCCGTCGCCACCACTTCAGGATCGACCAGCTCATCTAGAGTGAATCCGAGCAAGTCATCTAGATCAGTTGATTGCACTGGCTCAGATACAGGAAGGATTGACGAAGGTGTGATCAGAGGTTGAGCCACTGGAGAAGGATCATCGGCTGAGGAGCAGAAGAAGATGTCCCTTGAAGGTTAGCCAGGATATCGGCTACTTGGACTAACACAGCCAGCTGTGTAAAATCAAACAGATAAGGGTTGGAATGGCAAATTCAAAAGGGAAATCTAGTGCAGAGAATTACCTCTGCAAAGGCCGATGCGTGAGGCGAACTTTCAGCGCTTTGTTCCTTGCGCTTCTGGTTCTTCCTGGCAGGGACCTTGGTAGACTTGGGTTTCTCTGAAAATTGAACAACAAGATGAGCGACAGAGAAGGTAAAAGATAACCATCGGTTAAGAGACACTTACTCGGCAGTCGCTCCTTCTCAATGTCCGATAACGACGGGCTCTGCACTTTGAGATTCCCAGAGGTGTAACCGGTGAGGCCCGTCGATTAGTGAGGTCTTTTGCCTTTTAAGCCACTTTCCAATGGGCCCGTGGCAGCTTTCTTACCAGCAGCAGTATCCTACAAAAAAGAGTAGCAGTATCCTACAAAAAAGAGTAGCAGTATCCTACAAAAAAGAGCAAGTCGATTAGCCACTAAAAATTGGAAGCCGAAGGTATAAGATAAAGGATTTTTTGGGAAAATCGATACCTCTACAGCTACCGACGAATTCGTATAACTAGAGGAGCTATCATCTTCACTCGAATTGCTGCTGGAGGCTACCGTCGACTCGTGGAAATCAGGTAAAAATTTATCTATAATAGCTGACAAAGTACGGTCCTTTAAAGGGCTTCTGCCACGAATGACCACCAATGGGAGAACTGACCAGCTCGATGAGAGTTCAGGAAAAAATGCAGCAGATCTGTGACTTGAAGTTCATCGGCTATCTCAAGGACTATTTCAGCCTCTTTCGCATTCTTCACCATGGCTCTGGGCTGAAGCCGATCGAGAAGCGGCAGGTAGGGAATCACTTGGCCGAAACCCAGTTGGCAGGCATAAACCGAAGGATGATAGAATTCACAGGAGGGTTAAAAGGTCCTATTCGTTCAGGCCGACGTGAAGAATGCAAGGTGAAATAAAAATCCGAAATAGGTCCAAAGTCGATTCAGACATTGAGGAACTTTCGGCGTCTAAGTGGAGAAAGGAAGGCCATTGGAAATCGGCCACATCGCTGTAAGAGAACAAGTCTTGCTAACCAAAGATCACGCTGTCCAGATTCAGGAAAAAGGATAAATACTTCTTCAAGCCAGCAGGGTTAATCTTGGTGTCACCACTGGAACACATTATGAGCCTCTCTCCATGCGATCGTGATGCGCACGGTGGCCCGATCTTCCGACAGGTAGAGGTAAGTCGATTGGTGGAGACTCGACGTTGACGATCCGGCTTCCGATTAGAACCGATCCGAACCCAGCAATCGCTACACCACGGCTCCGTTGGTTATCAACCTTGCACAAACACGGTTAACCTCGCCAAGAAGGCTTATCCCTGCATGCAAATCGAGAACACAAGCAAGAACGTAGAAGAAGCAATCTGAAATTGCGAATTATATTAAGCACACGAGTTGGGGTTCCACAAACCGATGAACGGCGACACTGTTCAAAGACAAAATTGATCTAAGCAAAACCCAAGTCCTAGATGATGGTTTGGGTGGTTATTTATACTACGGGAGCAGGAGGGGGTCGTCCATAGCATTGGAGATCTAATACAACTCAAATTGAAAGCACCAAACCTACTTTGACTAGAGTTTGGCTCGGACTGAAAAAGAAACATTTGGTTTTTGACAGTTTTCGGACGCATCTGAAGGAATTTTGAGGTGAGGCCAGATCCTTTGGAAATTAGACTCCGAGATCTTTCAAACGTGTACTCATGGTTCTCCAGAGCCCTCCGGAATCAAAAGTTATGGTACTTTAAAGTCAGTGCTGTTGCTGAGGCCGAACAGGACTCGAACTCAGACTGAAAAAGTGTTCTAGATTGTTTTGCATATTCCTATTGACTCCGAAGTCCAATTGACCTGAAACTAGTGTCATTGGAAAGGTTGTCTCCTTATCTTTTGATACATATGTGAATCATTGAAATCAGAGTCTGTTTGTGGCCTGAGCGACGAATTTAGTGAACACTGCTCCTGGTGGCCGAGGTAGTCGACTCCGAGTTGAATTGGGACTCCGACTCCGAGATGAATTGGGACTCCAACTTGACTTGGACGCCTTCCTTGCCTCCCTCATGGCCCTTGCTGGTTCCCAAGGCCTTCATGATCCTCTCTAAAGTTTCTAAGTACAATATAATCAATAATATCATTAGGTAGCATACCATCCTCACAAGTATATACACAGGCACTTAGGAACAAACTCACCAGTTGATTCAATTGCCGTGCTCGTGCTCTTGTGATGGGTCCTTGCATCACAACTAGAGGAGTCTCGGGCGTATGCATAGGAGTGAGGTCCTCATCATCCTCCCCCTCTTGAAGTGGAGTCGTCCTTGACTCAAGCTCATCTTCTTCTCCCATGAACGGTTTCAAATCTTTCAAAAGGTTGAAGGCATTCTCCTGTGCTTGCCCCCAATGGAACACAACTCCCTTCTTCGTCAACTCGTTCAATGGGGCTGCAATGGTGTTGAAATCCTTCGCAAAGCGGCGGTAAAATCCAGCAAGTCCATGGAAGCTCCGCACTTGTGAAATCGTTGTGGGCGTTGGCCAACTCTTAATCGCATGCACCTTGGCTTCATTCACCTCAATTCCCTGTGGAGTCACAACATAGCCAAGAAACGATACTCGTTCGGTGCAAAAAGTGCACTTCTCGAGGTTACCAAATAAACGTGCAGCACGCAAAGCATCAAAAACAGCACGTAGATGATCAAGATGTTCATGTAACGACTTGCTGTAAATCAAAATATCATCGAAATAAACCACCACAAATTTTCCAATGAAAGCTTGTAAAACCTTGTTCATTAAGCGCATGAAAGTGCTAGGTGCATTAGTTAAACCAAAAGGCATGACTAACCACTCATACAATCCAAACTTGGTTTTAAAGGCTGTTTTCCATTCATCTCCCAGTTTCATTCTTATTTGGTGGTATCCACTACGCAAGTCAACCTTAGAAAAAATTATAGAACCACTTAACTCATCAAGCATGTCGTCTAACCTAGGAATAGGATGACGGTACTTTATTGTGATATTGTTAATGGCTCTACAATCTACACACATGCGCCAACTGCCATCTTTCTTAGGAACCAAAATAACAGAAATAGCAAAAGGACTAAGGCTCTCACGTACATACCCGCGGTCCAAAAGATCTTGGACTTGGCGCTGAATCTCCTTAGTCTCCTCGGGGTTGGTCCTATAAGCAGCTCGGTTTGGCAAAGTTGCTCCCAGGATCAAGTCGATTTGGTTCTCAATACCTCGAATAGGTGGCAGCCCCGGGGGTATCTCATCTGGAAACACATCCTCATACTCCTGCAAAAGGTTAGTGACAACGAGGAGGCAAAGACTAGACATATCATGAAATGAAAATAAAGCTTCTTTGTATATCAAAGCATAGCATGGTGCATCATTCTCATTAATTTCAACAAGGTCGATTTTGTAGCAAGCATAACACCACCCTTCAATTTAATTCCTTTGACCTAGAACTAGGTTCTTTCTTGTCTTTCTTAGGTGGGAAAATATTTTTAGCCACTTGCTGATTTTCAGATTCTAGCGCACTCTCCTTTCTCTCATTTTCAGCTCTCTCTTCGTCACATTGCACAATTTCAGCAGAGTCATAGGAAGTAAAGTGATTTTCTTCCCTTGTGTATAAGAGTGTATTTGTTACTTCTACCGTGATGAATTGCATCAAGATCAAATTCCCATAGACGGCCTAACAAAGGGAACATGCTTGCATAGGCACTACATCAAAATCAGCAAAATCATGGTATGTTCCAATGGAAAATTGCACTCTCGCGGTTTGTGTTACCTTCACCTTACATTGTTATTGAACCATTGAATATGGTAGGGATGAGGGTGTGCACGTGTGGGCAAGCAAAGCTTCTCCACTAGATCTAAACTCACCAAGTTATTGCAGCTCCCACCATCAATTATGACACGAACACGACGATCTTTGATGATGAGGTACATCAGAAACAAATTATGGCGTTGTAGCTTGTCCGCTTGCTCCATTTGAGCGCTCAACACTCGTTGCATGATGATTATCCTATAATTCTTGGTGGCAGCGGTCCCTACAATTTCCTCATCATCGTCGCCCGTCTCATGGTCATCCTCATTATCTGCAAGGTTAGCTGCAAGAGCATATTCATCCTCAACATCACTAGCACTAATGTACCCACCTTCTTACATTTGCCATATGCGCTCGGCGACTTGGGCAATCCTTCATGACATGGCCCATCCCCTTGCATCGGTGGCACACAATTTCCGTTGTTCGACCCGTGGAAGCCACCGATGAAGAACTCTTTGTTGGTGCCTGCATATGGTTAGATTTACTCACCTCGGGTACTCGTGATGGTGGTGATGGTGCTGCTGAACACGCCCTACTCATGGAGGGGGCAGCAGACCGAACAGAAAGGGGTGGAGCTGATTTGGTTGTTCCCGGCGTCGTCTTTGGTGTGGGTATGTTGCCGAAATTGCTCCATGGCCTTTGTTGTTTTCCCTGCAATTCTTTTTCTGCCAACATAGCAAGCTGGAAAAATCTATTGATAGAATTATATTCTTTGTAATTAATTATGTCCTGAATCTCGTGTTGTAAACCCCCATAAAAACGAGTCATCTTATCCTCCTCATCCTTAATTACCTCACAACGCAACATGCCTATTTGTAGCTCTTGGTAGTACTCCTCAACAGATTTATTATTTTGATTTAAGTATTGTAGTTTCTTGCGCATATCACGTTTATAAGGAGGAACAAATCTTCTACACATAGCTTGTTTTAATCTATCCCATGTATCAGGTACTAATCCAGCATTTACTATTTCATTCCACCAAATGATAGCAAAATCTTTAAACTCACTAGTAGCTTGTCTAACTCTATGTATCTCAGGAACAAGATGGGAGTTAAATTTTTGTTCAACTGTCATTTCCCAATCTAAGTAAACTTCTGCATCATAAGTACTAGAAAAAGATGGTATGGTAAATTTAACCCTAGCAAAAGAATCATCATGTCCACGACCATTACGAGGATTAAAATTGTTACCTCCCATACCTTGACGGTTGTTATTCAGGCGTTGTTGTTGTCGCACATCACGTACAGCTGCCTTGAAGCAAAAGGCATCGTAGTCCTCTCCATCCACCTCATCTCCGTGATGACTCTTCTTGATCTTCCACTCTGCGAGCTCCATTGGGGCGGTTGTCTCTCAAAATTTTCCAACTTTGGTAAGAAGATTGGCGATACTTCGCTCTATCCTCTCAATCTTTGGTCGTTATCTTGGCGAGATCCTTGCGATGTTTGCGTTGATGTCATTGGCGCGTTGTTAAGCTCGTTCCGTGTAACACACTCATCTTCCTCATTACCCGCCATTGTTAGTTGAAAAAAGACAAAAGAAACAAAACAACCGGTGGTATAATCCCTATCAACTACTTTGGCGGCAGAAGGTGGTTTCACTCACTCTCAAGCGTCTTACCACGCTCTTACAAGTGTTCTTACCAATGCAACAGGTGGTACAACCGGTGGCTGGTTCGTGATACCGTGATAAGCTTGAGTGTAGCGATTGCCGAATTGAACCTGAACTGATCAGAAGAAAGGTGGAGCTTGGAAGGCAAAGTATAGTAGCAAGGATTAGCAAATTTTGAAAACAGTAGCAAAGTGAATAAAGATTCAAAGTTCTTGTCACGATTGCTGGCCTAAGCGTGCTCCTAGAACTAGTTCAACCTAGCAAGGGATATATCAAAGCACAAAGGACTCAAAGGATGCAAGCAATTCTAATGTTCTACTTCTCTTTCTCTTCTCTCTATTTTTTTTGCCGGTTTGGCTCTTTCTCTCCTCTTATTTTTTTTTCACTTTTTTCACTTTTTTAACACAAATATATACCTCTTAACTAAGAGGAGAAACAAAAATCTCACAATTTGGAGCAACGAACGACAGTAAACCGATGCCCGAAAGAATTGACAAAACAGGACAGCAAACTTTCGGGCGTCGAAACTCGGTCTTAGAAGCTTTTTTTTAGGGTCAAAAATTGTACAGGGCTAAAGACTTGTGGAATTTTCAGATGCGCCTCATCGTCCCCTTCGAAACAAAAAAAGTAGACCCAAATCGGAGTTCGTATGCAAAAGTTATGCCAGTTTTAGTGAACACTGCACAATCTGGAATTGCTCGCAAATTCAGATCTTTCTCCCGGTTAGGCTAGAATAGGATTAGGTTTGCGGGTGAAAAAGGATGGCCAGCGGTGCAGGGCAATTGACACAAGGTGGCTCACGACCTATCTAGGGCTTGCGGAATAGGTTTTATAATGCAGAGCAGCGGCAACGACCAACCGAGAAGAATTCGGTTCGGTTCTAGGGTTGGCGACGATGGGTTGATAATTGATGCAAAACAAGAACTAGGGCAACGGACAGAGACAACTAGCAACTAGAATCGCGACCTCAAACCAGCAACAAGACGATGACTATGGATCAATACTCAACAATACGATACTGAAAACGAAATTGCAAAGCTCAAAGGGTTGTAGGACAGCGTAATTGATGATGAACTTTTTGTGGGGCAATTTTTCTGAACTCTAGGGCGATGGCAAAACAAAATTAAAGGGATACAATGATACCGACGGAAACCGAGGCTCGATACCACTTGATGCGCACGGTGGCCCGATCTTCCGGCATGTAGAGGTAAGTCGATTGGTGGAGACTCGGCGTTGACGATCGGCTTCCGATCGTAACCGATCCGAACCCGCAAATCGCTACACCATGGCTCCGTTGGTTATCAACCTTGTACAAACACGGTTGACCTCACTAAGAAGGCTTATCCCTGCATGCGAATCGAGAACACAAGCAAGAACGTAGAAGAAGCAATCTGAAATTGCGAATTATATTAAGCACACGAGTTGGGGTTCCACAAACCGATGAACGGCGACACTGTTCAAAGACAGAATTGATCTAAGCAAAACCCAAGTCCTAGATGAGGGTTTGGGTGGTTATTTATACTAGGGGAGTAGGAGGGGGTGGTCCATAGCATTGGAGATCTAATACAACTCAAATTGAAAGCACCAAACCTACTTTGACTAGAGTTTGACTCGGACTGAAAAAGTAATGTTTGGTTTTTGACAGTTTTCGGACACATCTGAAGGAATTTTGAGGTGAGGCTAGATCCTTTGGAAAGTAGACTCCGAGATCTTTCAAACGTGTACTCATGGTTCTCCAGAGCCCTCCGGAATCAAAAGTTATGGCACTTTAAAGTCAGTGCTGTTGCTGAGGCCGAACTGGACTCGAACTCGGACTGAAAAAGTATTTTGGATTATTTTTCATATTC
Source organism: Guadua angustifolia (assembly GCA_036346375.1). Lineage (NCBI taxonomy): Eukaryota > Viridiplantae > Streptophyta > Magnoliopsida > Poales > Poaceae > Guadua > Guadua angustifolia. Next base: position 23,981,679 of record CM070520.1, read on the forward strand.
CTGTTGACTCCGAAGTCCAATTGACCTAAAATTGGCGCCATTGGAAAGGTTGTCTCCTTAGCTTTCTATACATATGTGGATCATTGAAATCGGAGTCTGTTTGTTGCTTGGGCGACGATTTTAGTGAACACTGCTCCTGGTGGCCGAGGTAGTCGACTCCGAGTTGAATTGGGACTCCGACTCCGAGATGAATTGGGATTCCAACTTGACTTGGACGCCTTCCTTGCCTCCCTCCTGGCCCTTGCTGGTTACCAAGGCCTTCATGATCCTCTCCAAAGTTTCTAAGTACAATATAATCAATAATATCATTGGGTAGCATACCATCCTCACAAGTATATACACATGCACTTAGGAACTAGCTTACCTGTTGATTCAATTGCCGTGCTCGTGCTCTTGTGATGGGTCCTTGCATCACAACTAGAGGAGTCTCGGGCATATGCATAGGAGTGATGTCCTCATCAGATCGGCTAGCTGTATACTGCAGGATGGCGTTCTCAGGGTAATCTTTGCGAGGAAAAGCCAAATCTTCCAGAGGTTTAGAGATGAGCGATCAGCTAAAGGTGCTATAAAGCCACAATTGGATAAACCATAAAGAACCACCTACGTTGCTGATGACAAACTTGGCGAACCCAAAAAATAGCTGACTCCTTATGACATGCATCATTTGGTATACGGCTCCCAAAAGCATCTTGCCAAGAGCAAGCCGATGACCCTCTATTAGCCGCTCTGCCACGAGTTGATAGACTTGTGTTGGTCCAAGAGAAGCTCCACAGAATAAAAATCTCTCCAGCCATAGATTCAAGAATGCGATGTGCTCCTCGTCTGATACCAGCCCATTTACCTTGTTGTTATGCTGAATATACTTCGTCCATCCCTCACCTTTGGATCGAATTAGTTTGTATCTGGGTTTCCCGCTGAAAGCTGATATTTGCTCGCCATCAGGCCTAAGGCAACACAGCTCGGCTACATCTAGGAGAGTTGGGCCGATTGGACCAGGGCGGAAAAGGAAAGTGTTGAAGGTATCCGACCAAAAATAGCACGCTGTGGCCACCAAGGGCTCATTGACTTCTGGATTAGCTAAGCATAAGGGAAGACATTCGGCTATATCCATTCTCTCCCACTCTGATTTCTTCTGGGCCGATACTCAGATGTACAAACTTCTCCACCCTTTCAGCGTTGTCGGCCAGGCTCTAAAACTTTTACCACACTCTTCTACATTATAACCCTTGATCGATAGAGGAAGTCTCGAGATTTCTTCATTTATTACTGTATCGGCATCTAGGTTCCCTACCGGTCCTAGGTAGTATTGGTCATTGCTTTCAGGGATCGGGATGAGTACCTTGGAAGAATCCATTCAGTCGACTTGGGAAGTTGATCCGGAAGCTTGATCGCAAGAGGAAGGAAAAGCCGATTGTTGATGATTCAGGAGCTCGAAAGCGTGAAAATGACCGTGGGGGTCTCGCATATTTATAGCATGGTGAAAAGTTGAAACGGTGGGAAAAATTTTTCGAAGTGACGCGCAGTTAAAACGCGCCAAGATTTTTACAGCACCATTAATGCAGTGGTTATCGAAGAGTTTCTTTCAAACCGATGAAGAAAGCCGATAGGATTTTTGGAAGACAACCAAGTTATCTTCCAAAAATAGGGGGCATATGTTGGCGTCAATATTTGGCAGGTACGGAATAATCGGCATGTCGAGATAAACAGGAAATCGGAATGCGTACGACAGGACTATTTGGAAATAAGAGTTTGATTAGGAAACTCAAGCTGACACGGATTCTGTTACCTTGTTGTAATAGGACTCGGATCGGCCAGAGGGTATATAAGATGAGCTCAGGCCGACTACGGGGATCATCATCCACAACAGAAATCACACCTACGAGTTTTTTCTTTTTCATAGTTTTTAGTCTTGTAATACTTCTCTGTAAATTGATTTTGATCAATAAAGTTACGCATCGCCGATTATTGATCTTCGTCGATTTCATCCAGGTTTGGTTTGCTCTGTTTTGTTGCGCATCGCCTTCTCGGAGTTAATCTACCTTTACCCTTCGATTAATCTTTATTGGCTGATCTCGTTTCAACCTCATCGGCTTCTGGCTGATCAGAGTTATGTCGATTATCGTCCGATATCGGCTTCCAAGGTTTCACGATTTCTACCTTATCGATTGCAGGGTCAAATCGATTGGCACGCTTTGAACCAGGTGTTCATCCGGTGTGCTGAAGTCAAAAATCCTACTTCAAGTTTTTGGCGTCAACAGTACCCTAGGAGTAGACCGTAATTTGTGGAATCTTGCTCTTGTAATTTGATCAATATTGCTTCGCAACGATATCTTGATTAATTTGCGAGTTACATCTATCCTATTCTTCAAGATTTGTTCTGTTTATTATTGTTTCACATCGATGTTTTATTAAGGATCGACTTTTTGTTCAGGTTTATCATCGACTTTACCGATTTGGTAGAAAATTGGATAACATATACGATGGCAGGAAAGTATCCTCCGTAGAGACGTGATACTGCTGTCAGAAATCTTTTTACAGCAACAGATGGGGATGGGGGGTGGCGGGGTGTTTTGTGTGTGGGGGGGTACCCCCTTCACCTTGAGCATTTTAATTATTTTAAAAAGTAAAGGAGCTATCGAAAACTCTAAGCCTGTCCTAGCAATCTATGAATTCATCCTCAAATTGTGATAAAGTGTTCTCCTACTACTTGAAAGGGAACTTTGAATGGAGACGATCCAATTTTGTGGTTCAAAATCACTAAAGAACTGTGAAAATTAATCAATTCGATTCCTTGGTGAATTCAACGAATTCATTAGGCCTTCATTTTCACACAAGAGAATGAAGGATCGGAGAACAATTTAGTGTGACGCAGCCTCAAGATCGAGCCCATTTTCGGGACTAAAGAACTTGTCGGTGCTATTATTTTTTATCATGATGAATATTACTTTGGCACAATATAAGAATTGCTAATTTGAGTGTGTTTTCGCCAATTCTTTGATGAGGATAACCTTTTATTGCAATAAGCAGTACCAACTCGTACCTCTGCCGGCCCCCCCCCACACAAAACTTTCCTTCGCTCTCAAAGGCTTTGTCGTCGTGACATATAGCGCCATTCCCTTTTCCTCCCCCATTTCCATCCCCTCGACCTCCCCCCTCCCCCGTTTTTTGTGCAATAAGCATTTTTAACCACTTTTAACATTTTTGAATGAAAAAAAATTTGAACCGAAAGTTTTTGGAGTTGAAACTTTTCTATATAAATTTTTCATGTTAAAAATTACGAGTTGAAACTTTCTAATTTGAGAATTTTTATTTAAAAATTTTTAAGTTCAAACTTTCTGAGTTGAAACTTTCTAATTGTCTTCTGATTTAAAATTTTTTGAGTTGAAACTTTTTTATTTAAAATTTTTTGACTTGAAAGCTTTTTATTTTCAATGTTAGAATTTTCTAATTTGAAATTTTTGTGTTAGAGAGGAAGTAAGGGACATGGGAGACGTATGTAGGGAAGAGGAAAGAGGGAAGGGCAGAGGTGGATGGAGCAGTTGACACATGTCATTCTAGAAATTTCTTTAAATTTTTTTAGTTTGAAGGTAAACTGAAACTAGTGGCACCCACACTCTATAGCTATAAAAGAATCCAAAAATAAAATGAGTTGGACATCAGTAGATTACAGATTACTCACAGAAAAAGAGAGAGAAGCATGATAAAAAATTACAGACAATCAATCCAAATTCAAAGTGCAAAACGAGTTGCTTTTGTTGAATAACGATGACAACTGTTGTGGATCAATCACGACGTACTGATCAAACAAATAGAATAATCATGAATAACATATAGAACATAGGAAGGAAAACTCTTTTCTCCTTATTGATACTTGATTCTCTTGTACAATGGAGTGCTATATTTATAACAAATACCCATTGCAGGTAGTTTTGAAATTTGCCTAGCAAAGCATATTGTTCAATTATATCTCAACACTCCCCCTTAGACAAATACCACATTAAGCATATACCTGATCAAAAACTTCTCCTTAAAAATCTGTGGGAAAAAGGATAGAGAAAAGAGTACATTGCATCTGTATATTGTTTTATACTTATTTCCTCGTTAAAATCCTTCATGTGACAAAACTTCAAGAAAACTTAACGAGGGAAAGAGAGTGCAACTTGTAATCTTTTGTAGTAGGGTATTATCCCAAGGATCATACTAACGGTTTTGATTGATGGATTTACTCCCCTGAACTCTGCATATATCTAAGTCATCTCATTTCAATGCCACGAACATATCTTTGGAAACTAAATATTTGCAAAGACTTACTAAATAAATCATATAGATTTTCATATGATTTAGTTTGAAGTATATTTACCTCACTGTTCTTTTGGTGTTAGTGAGGATAGCAAAGTTTAAGGGCAATATGCTTCATGATATTGTTCTTTACATAATGCATTTGCATTTGTGCAACATAAGTAATATTATCTTCATAGATAGTTACGGGGGTATCGACGATGTTAATGCCGCATGACTTCTTATCTGATAGGGGCTGGATAAGTCCATAAATATCGCCTTGAATTCTCTCTAAAAAACTTAGTGATTCTACTGTAACTTTCAAAAAAGAGGATCTAGTTATGAGCTCCCTATAACACAAGTACGCATAAGAAGTCTTTAGTCTAGGGAAGTTTGTAGTTTTTATGTTATGATCAACAGAATTTTTGATGATTTTTCTTATCATATTCGACCTAGACTGACCCAGTCGATCATACCAGATTTTAAATATTTCTGGGTATTGAAGTACTGTTTTCATCGCAACATAAACTTCATATTTATATATGTATAATATAATCCTGAGGAGAAGGAAGGAGGTTTTTGAACCACACGTTTATTACACCCATTAAATTTAGTCATGAGAAGGTATTTGGTACCATCCTCATTGTCTATCTTTATATGGAAACCATTTAAACTGTCATTGAAAGTTAATAGAGCATGATTGGACTTGGGTACAAGAGAGCATCTTCTATTATTATACCAGTACCCATATGGAGGACTGTGATAGCCCTTTTAGTGCCAACAATGAGAGCATCACTTCCGATGATGGTCATAATATTTTCAATTTTCTTAGTCAAAGTCTAGAATATTTAGTTTCCCTAAGAATTAAATTTGTGGTGCAATTTTCAATAAGACAAATTTCTTCCTCCTCTATTGGATTATAGTTTGTTCTGTATTGAAAGTATACTTTGTTCTACGTTAACACAATTGTTGCTTTAAGAAACATATTGTTGAAATATAGAACAAATATAGCACAATAAATGAATCAAATATCCTAGAAAATAACAATTTATTCAACTTTAAATTATAATTGTAAAATATGAGCATAGACCAATGTTTATTCAGGAACTAAAACTAAACTTATAAGAAGACTCATAAGGAATACTAAACTTATAAGGAGACTCTTAATATGTGATTTCAACTAGCAAAATGAGAGTATTTGGGAGATTATTATAGGTCTCCATATAAGTCATGGGTGTCATTCTGGAACTCCTTATGCTCAACCCCAACAAGATCATCTTGATCCATGGAGTGTTTATGTCCTCATCCATGGGATTGAGAACCATGTCATTGTACTTCTTTGTGTCCTTTTCAATTACAAATTGAGCAGTGAAGCCTTCCTCAACCTTGTTCCCTTTTGTATTCCGCTATTCTTCGATTGTCCCCCTTGATTCCTTTGGCCTATTTTACAGCCATGGCTATTGCTAGTATATTGAGCATTGGCATGCATTTTGGGCATTTTCTATGTCCTATTAGGAAAAGCATGATGATTCTTCATTAGAGTTCATCATGCTTCTTTGCTTCTATCAAATGTAGATATGCTCAGAGAACTTCAAGTATTTTGTATGACGACACTATCACTGCATTATTCTCATGTCGGGTTGGAATGTGCACAAGATCTTGTCTATCATCTCATCATATGTAACTTTTTTTATTACAGAAGCGCAGTTTAGAGACAAGCTTATGCATGTCGGAATTGTATGCTGCCATAGTTTTGAAGTTCTAGAAGCATAGAAGGGTCTATTTGTGTTGTACTTTTGGCAGTAGGGCAGATCTTTGTCGGTTGTATCAAGGGTGCTAGCTTTAGGCTGGGTGATAGCAACTCCGAGAGATTGAGCTGTCAAGCTGATCTTGGAATTTATTGCCTATATCAGGTAATTGCCACCATTTAGGATTGTAAGATCGAGGATGCCGACTAGAGGAGGGTGAATAGACGGCTTTTAAAAAATACTCTACGAATTTCTGCAAATCAATTCACCCCTAATTACCCTTGTGCCAAAACCTTAACAAATAATAATGCAGAAGCGATAAACCAATGCTTTGATAATTAAAACCTAAATTAACTAGGCTCACTATGTGCACTATTCTAATTATGTCTCTAACAATAATTTACAATCTTAAAGACAAGTAAGCAATTTAATTCTATGAATGTAAATTGCAACAAGGTAAATATAGATTTTCAAGCATATATAAGGAGAAATAATATTTTTTACCGTAGTGTTCGGAGATTTACCGGTCTCCCCTAATCCACGTTGAGATTAGCCCAAACGCATTGGACTAGCACTACGAATTGAGCACCCACCTCGAATCCACTAGTGGTTGCTCTTTCCCCCTGCGGATAGGAGAGCACCGACCTTCACAACTTGCCAGGACTTCTCACAACCTTCATCGAGAAGTTCACCACGTACGACACCACTATGCCGTCTAAGTGTCGGCAAACACCAAGAGTAACAAGTCAAACCTTCCTGCTTGAGCTTCACTGTAACATCCTCAAACTTGGTTAAGTTTAAATTTTATAATTTATATTGAATTTCTGAGAATTTTTGGAATTTATTTGAGATTATTTGGATTTTTGAAATTTAACTCTTATTTGGAAATTAATTTAATAATGAAAAGTTTTAATAAAATAAAAGTGGAAATATTTTATTTGAGTTCAAAATGTCTTAAAATATTTCCTGGAATTTTTCTAGAATTTTTCTGATATTTTTGAAGCTTCAAATAATTTAAATGAATATTTGGAATTATTTTTATTCGCAAATCAATTAAAATTCAATGAACAGTAATGGGCCGAGCCCACTACTGTGCGCCCGGCGGAAACCCTAAAACGCCGCCCGTTTTCCACCGTGGGATCTTCATCCTACGGCTGTGGTTCATTCGTCTTGATTAAATGCGCTTGCTACCGATTGGATCACGTGTGGGCGGTGGATATCGCCCACGTCGTGTCGTCTTCGGAGAACGGCGCCGCCATTGTCATCGTCGACTTGAAACAACGCATTTACTCGCGAGCACTACCTCCTCGCTTCATCTTCTAGCCCGGCTATAAAGCACTCTCTTCGCACGTTTGACCCTTTCACACATCCCAAGGTTCACCAGTAGACACCACACGACCTCGCCAGTAGTTCCGAAGCCTTTCGCCGCCATTTGCGTCGCCGTCGGTGACTCTCCGTCGTTGCTGGGACCTCCGGAGTAACGCCCACGACGTGACGCATCCGAAGGGCTACTTCTTCTCGCCGGAGTCGCACCGAAACGCCGTCGCCTTGGTCATCTTCTTCCTCTCCGACCACCTCACCTCGCCGAGTCTCCGCCGAGATTCAGAGCTTCGTCAGCCGTTCATTCTTCGATCAACGTCGCTGATTCGTCCACGTTTTCCTTTGAAACAGTGAGTCCCATTTTCACCCGTAGCTGTAGATCTAGAGATCAAGGGCTAGGATAGTGCCACGTGCCCGTAGCTGGGATCGCCCGCGTGTGCTCAAAAACCAAGTTGTTTGTTAGCCGTCGGATTAGCATCGGACGATCCAGAGTTAACCACGTAGCCTTAGCAACAGTGAACCTCATTTTCAACCATTGGCCGTTCGATTTCAATCGTGCGGTTGATAATGTGCCACGTAGCTTCATTGACTGTAGCTATGGAATCGGAAATATTAAACATTTATTTCGAATTAATCTGAGCCGTAGATTTTGAATTGGACGGGCCAGATTGCACCGCGCACCGAGCCAGTCTCGTGTTGACGCGTGTGCACGGGACGCGAGGCGACGCAGCCGTTGCTGTGGTCGACGTCATCCGGTTAACTACTGCCGTTCGATTTAGATCCGAGGGTAGCAATTGAGCCACGTGTCAGCGTCGCAGTAGGAGATCAAAGTGTCGGTGCGATCCGAGCCGTCGATCGCATCGCACGAATCTTGATGCATGACCGAGTCAATTGAGTTGTTATTCGGTTTATTTCTCGCCGTTGGATTTTGATCAGAGGGACGAGAATGCGCCATGTGTCGTCACCGCGGTAACCCGAGCCGAGTCGATGTTAGATCGTGGCCGTTCATTTCTCATCGGACGGCTAAGAGTTAATTAAGCTCTCGGTTGATACTTCGTCGACGCGTGTTACACTCGAATGATTGACGCGTGTCAATGCTGACGTCAGCGGCTGACGTCATCAGTGGGGCCCACTTGTCAGATCTGACAGGGGTTTTGCTGACGTCACAATGACGTCACGCTGACGTCATAAATCGGGATTTTTCCGTATAAAAATAAATAAATAAATTCGGTTTATTCTTTTTGGATTTATTTTAAAACTTCAAACGCTTATAACTTTTGCGTTTTAACTCTGAATTGAGTGATTCCAATTTCTAAAAATTTGTAAAATCAAGATCTATTTATTGGTGAATTTTATTGAATTTTTAGAGTTGAATTTGCTCTCTGGAAAATGTATTTATTGTGTGTATGTATGTGATTTGGTAGATGTTGATTTGTCGGAGAACTTCGAGGGAGAATTTTTAGGACAAGACCCAACTTCAGGTCAAGACCAGCAACTTTTCGAAGGCAAGTTATGCTTTGACCATATTGCTCCTAATTTTTGAAATATACTTTGTTTTAAACTATGCATGCTAATTCAACTAAAAATGGTTTAAATATTTTGGGTGAATTAGCTAGTTAACCTAATTGTTATTGCCACCTTGTTAATATTATTTGTATGCCATGATTCCTTTGATAACTCTAGTTTGGTAATATTAGTTGGTTGATGATATTGTGCCAACACGGGAGGCTAGACCGTGAATAGTTGCTTAGCCATGCATGTACGTGAACCATTCTATTTGGATTACAAAATCAACACTGACTAAAGAATAGTGAATGCTTTTAAAATGAAATGTGGAATGATGTTGGTATTAACATTGACATGTAGAGACCTGTGTGGTTCTACATGAAAGATGAATATGAGCATGTGTTGCACTGTTAACAACTTGGGTTGGAATTGATTTAGACTGGGGCAAGTGGACCGAGGCTTCGTGCCAGGCGGGCCTGTGTGGCAACTGGGGGATGGGATGAGTGTTGTGAGGGCTGTGTGCCAAATTGAGAGAAGGATGTCTTGCCTTGGTCAGTTAAGGACCTTATCTTGCAAGCCTTTGACCTGAGTCTCTCGTACAACCACATGTCTGAATGGGAAGACCTAGCTTAGTAGGGTTCTGATGTCTTACCTTTGATACCTCGGGGTGGCGATTACAGGGTAATCAGATGCGGGGAGCGTGCCTATGCTTGACTTGGTACCCTATCCAACGGTGTTAAATCATCCTATACTTGACTCTGAGTGAGGGAAGTGATAGTGAAGGCAACACGGAGAGGTTCTTAGGCTAAGATAGAAGTCTCCGAAATGCTTTGTTACGGTTAATCGCCATTGTGGTGTGCGACTGTATCTTGTGGGTAAAGTGTACAACCTCTACAGAGTGTCAAAATTGTTCGAATAGCCGAGTCCACGGTAATGGACAATGCTCGGGGATTACAGTCAAGGGGTAGTGTTCTCAAAATAAAATGGGGTGGTTGGCTGTGTGCCAAAATTGTGAAATGAAGTTGTCTAGGGACTGTGTGTCCAAAATATCGTGAAAATAAACAACTTGTGTTATATATAATGGTTATATGGTTTGATGCTTTCAATCTAATTAGATATTACTTAAAAATATTGATGCAAAGCAAAATAACCAGTAGAGCCATTCCTTTGTAATAAGCCTTGCATATAGTAAATAGATCTGCATATTGTGCATAACTTGTTGAGTACGGTGTGTACTCACTCTTGCGGACAAACTTACCAAAAGAAGAGACTACGCCAGCCTACGAAGAGGAGTATGTCGAGGAGTCGAAAAACTAGGGGCAAGCCTTCGTCGGAGCGACTGTGGAAAAGATGGAGCACCACGAAGATTTATTTTATTCCGCTGATGAACTATGTTACTCTGATTATTGTAAGCCCTGCGTGGCATAACTATTGTAAGGATGACCATAAGTTCGTACACTCATTTATTTAAATGATTGAAGTACTTTATTTAATATTCCGCTGTGTATGATGTGATATTATACCCTGTTTAGTCTGTGTGCACTAGCGCGATCCTGGACTAGTGCATGATACACAGAGTGTCTGAATTTGTAAATTCGGGGCACGACATTCACCTAGTGCAACACATGTACTCCGGTGACCTAAGTGCACCACATGCACTAGGATCCTCCTCAAGTGCAACACATGCACAAGAGGCTCTCAATCCACTTTCTAATTGCAACAAATGCAATTAGCACTCACTCTTAGCTCAAGAGACAAATGGTAGAAAGCAACACATGCACTTCACTCCCACAAACACCCAAGAACACCAGCAACCTACCTAAGCCCCCCAAGACCTCCTTTTATAGCCTCCAAGCCAAAACTATCTGTTGGTAGTCGAATTGGGCAAAAATCAACAAATCCAATGCTACTGCCCTACTAGGCCCGGTAGAACCGGCCTATAAGCCAACAGCTAGAAAACTAGCCATTGTGACAGAAGCTGGTAGCACCAGCCAACTAGGAGCAGTGCCACCAAAAACACCCTCTCTCGAACTTCCACACCGGAGGTTCGGTCGGTGCTACCACTCGTCTGCTAGCACCGGGCTACTATGGGCGATAGCAACAGACTGCTAGACTGCCCTAAAAACACCCTCTTGGGTTTTTACACACCGCACTTGGGTTCGGTGCTACCGCCGGTCGGTAACACGAGGCAACCATGGCCAGTAGCACCGACTTGCCAGAACAGAAACATATTTTGGTAAAAAAATCTTTTTTTTTCGAATCAAACACCAATAATGATTGATTCTTTGAGACATGTGATGATCAACACATGATCAAGAAATTTGCAAAACACATTTGCAAACCCAATTCACATTCAAATTCATTTTAGGCCCTTTTTGCAAAAGTTTTGAAAATTTTTTCAATTTCACTTTTGTTTGGCAAAAAGAATACCCAGGTAAAATGAGAGAAATCATTTACTATTACAAGGCAATATGAGTTACCACCTATGCTAGAAAATGCAATGGAGCCAAACACATCCATATGCAAGAGCTCTAGTGACCTATTGGTGGACATGATGCTTTTGATAGGATGAGAATTAGCTACTTGTTTGCCAGCTTGGCAAGTGCTACACAGCTTATCCTTTTTAAATTTAACATCCTTCAATCCCACCACTAACTCATTTTTTAAAAGCTTTTTAAGGTTAAACATATCTACATGCTCAAGACGCCTATGCCAAAACCAACTAAGTGAGACTTTAACTAAGAGGCAAGTCGAGATGCATAAGGAGTTAGAGTTAAAATCGACAGGATAGAGATTTTGAAATCTAAAATCTTTGAAAATAAGTTTTTCATTTTTATCAAAAATAGTTACCACGTCATTAGAGAAGACACAATGGAATCCAAGATCACATAGTTGAGCAACCGAAAGTAGATTGAAATTTAAAGAATCTACAAGGAGAACATTATCAATTGAATTATCATTTGAGAAAGCAATCTTACCAATACCCTTTACCTTTCGTTTGCTATTATCTCCAAAAGTGATCTTGTGACTAGGATCATTTTCTCCTTCAATAGAGGTGAACATTTTTTAGGTTCCAGTCATGTGTTGAGTGCAACCACTATCAATCACCCAATGCTGGCCTCCACTTTTCTAGTTCACTTAGACAATGAAGTTCATTTCTTGACTTTAGGTACCCAAATGCTTTTGGTCCTTTGGAGTTAGTTTCAATAATTTTGGGGCCAAAAGGATTTGTAAGCAAATATCTAGGCACCCAAATAGTTTTAAGTTTCTTATCAAGATTAGAGGGTTCAATATATCTTACATTCATTTTACCCCTAAAATCCTTAAAAAGCATATAATGAGCATCTACCATGCATCCCCTTTTTACTCTAGCATGCGGGGCACTAACAAGAGTACAATTTTTAGAATCATGGTTTGATTTATGACAATAATAACATTGAGTGCCTTTCTTAACAAAATTCAATTTGGTTTCAGCCTAGCCATTTTTCTTGGGCAAATCCATAGGCTTATAGCCTAAACCTTTCCTGCCCAAGATGACTTTTTGCTCCACAAGGATTTTGTCAAGAGTGGCACTACTAAGGAAGTATTTTTCTAATCCTTTATCAAATTTAACTACCTTAGATTTTAGTTATTCATTCTCGATCATAAACTTCCTAGCACATGAACATCATTGCATAAGCTATCTTCCTTTTTGCAACACACGTAAATCTATAACTTCATGAAAAAAACAAATCAATTAATATTCAAATAAGAAGCAAGCATGAGCACCCTTATTTGCAACACATGTAAATACTTAACTCATACAAAATCCAAACAAAAGATTGAGGTAGAGTGAACCAGATTGAGTTCATCAACTCATGATGAAGCTCAAGCTATAAGACTCAACCCCTCTTAATAGTATGGCAATCTATACTAGCAATCTGGTCTCCCATCTAAACACCGAGACTGGTAAAAGACTAAGAACACATCTTTAGCCCTAGCTAGTTATACCTTTGCTTCTAGCGATCCACTTAAAGCTTTTAAGATTTCCAATCTTCTTCTCTCTAGGAACGAATCTTCTTCTTCTTGTTCATCAACACATGATGAATCTTCTCTAGCCCTTCTCTTCACTTCAGGATCACCTCTTAAAGCTCATCAATACATTATGACTTCTCGTTCCTGATTCTTTATTTTCTTGGACTCAACCTACTTCGCAACTCATTGAAGATCGTTAGTCCAATAAACATGGTTACCTCAATCATCACATGCACTCCATTAACATATAATCACTACAGGGATCTTGCTCAGTGTCCTCGGCTTTTACCGACGACACAGATGCCAAAACCGCCGACACAGGGCTCTGTCGTCGGCCTCCCGACGACACAAGTCCCACGACACAGAGTCGACGACACAACCAACCTATGTCCACGACCACAATAAATCCCGACGACACAGATGCCATCCGGCCGCCCGACACCCAGACATTTGTCGTCGGCGAACTTAAAATCTGCCGATCTGAGAGGGACACTTGTGTCCTCGGCCTAATTAATCTTGAGCCGACAGAGTGGACATCCGTGTCCTCGGCCTAATTAATGCTGCCGTCTGAGTGGACATCTGTGTCCTCGGCCTAATTATCTGCCGACCACAGTGGACATCTGTGTCCTCGGCTTTGGTCATGGCAAGCGACCTGAGACCCCTTCTGGTGCTAGAACCTGGGGCTATCTTTTGTCGTCGGCATGGTTGAAGCCGCGGACACAAAGTGGACATCTGTGTCCTCGGCCTGGGCTATGGCCGAGGACACAGACCCCTTCTGGTGCCAGAACCTGGGGCTATCTTGTGTCGTCGGCATTGTTAGAGCCGAGGACACAGGATGTAAAAATAAAAAAAAATACTGCGAATTTTTAAAAAAATCCAATTTTAACCTGCAAAAAAACCCCATTCCCAGCAGTTTTATATCCCCAATTGCCCAGAACAATCACAACATATAATTTCACACACATTACCACATTCGCATTCACCAATACAATGAACAAATGATCACCATCGACACGATAGCAAAATGCATCAATAAGTCCCAAATTCAGCTCAAACCAAAAGAGTACATCACATTCACAATCAACATGTCTATGTAGAACATGACATACTATTCTACCAACAAAATAAATAACTAAGATTGCGAACCGGAAGGATCGGCAAACACGTCGTCGATTTAATTGATCTGCGGCCGATCTAGTGCCATTTGAATCACCTCCTGCGAGCATTAAATACAGAGCAGCGCAATGGTGAGGCGACACCGCAAGATTAGAGGAAACCACAATTTTCAAAACCTTTGTGCATTTGTGTACTTGTATGAATAGTTAGCGGAACAACAATGCATTACCCCGTCGGCGTCTGCGTGAAGAACGGCGGAGGTGGCATCTGCGGTGGTGGAGGTCCCCCCCGCAACGATGGATATGATATGTTAGCATCTGAAGCGTGTAAGTACAAGCGTAGCTCGTATACAATCTTAATTACACGGAAATAGTTGTACATCCAGAGGTTCTAACTCTGGAGGGCCTCATCCGCCTCCTATCCTCCTCTCGCTCCGCTTTGCCTCCGCTCATCCGCTTTGCCTCCGCCGCTCATCCTTTGCCTCTGCTTGCTGCAACTCTGCGATCAACCGCTGGGCTTCGGTGTGCCTTTGGCGGAAGAGGCGGTCTCATTGTCGGCGTGTCTGACTTGGCCCCAGTCGAAGTCGGGCGCCACCACCGAGTCCATGAAGCCGAGCCTGCGTGACTCCTCCCACCGAATGTGCGTAGATGACCGAGGGTCGACCGGCATGGTCAAGGGGTCACGGTCGGCACCGTGCTTCTCCTTCATGGCTGCCTTGTATGTATCTGCGAAACAAATAAGATATGAAGTGGATTAGCTCGGCCCGCGATTCGCGATGGTAGTGAAGCGGCGAAAAGAAAAGTCACTTACAATCTTCTCTGGCAAACCGGGTGCATCGGTGGTTCGCGTGCATCGTCGAGGTCGGACACGGGCGTGTGTGCTGCGTCCACACGGTGAACTCGTCGGGACCAAGTCCGTCTCCGCCTCTGCGCTTCAATTTCAAATGTGAAATGAAAAAGCTGAATTGACAAGAATGCTAGAGTTGTACTTAGTATACTTACGATATCGCGCGACGTGACCCATGCCTCGTCCACCTAGGTAGGTCACACGATCTCGGGGTTGGCTTCTCGATTCCCCTGTTCCTCTTGGATCTCTCGATCCACTCCTTCGATGCCCACATCTTGCGAGATCCCTCGGCGTGTGGACACTTGTCCATCGGTCACGGGCGCCAAAGCAGTACTCCTTCGCCTCGAGGTGCTGCTGCAAGGCATGTGCCCTCGAGATCTTCATCCCGTGCTCTTGTAGTGCTTCATTCTCTGCGTCCGTGGCATAACTCGATGGCGTCCCTCGATGTCTTTGCCGCCATTGTGTCGAGCGCAGGCGACAAGCATGATAGTCGCCTGGGATGCGTCGAGGCAAAGCGATACCTCGCTGAAACGAAACAAACACGTGAAGCTATAAACACGAAAACATTAATAGAAATGACAACTTACCCGAACTCGACTATGCAATGATCGCGACAGTTGCCTCCTGGTCGTCCTCCACGAGCGAGTAGTCGCTCCATCTAGTCACCGGCGTCGAGCACCACCCTCGCCCACTCGCCGGGTAGAGGCGCTTCAAGGTCACCCCTAGCAAGTGGCCCGGCTCTGCTTTCCTTGTTGAGGCAAACCAAGCCCTTTGCATGAAGAATTCATAACAAGTAGTTAGTAAGTTTGTGGTTAGCAATAAAAGACATCGAAAATTTGTAGCACATACCTTCGCCTAGAAACAACTACCAAGATCACGTCAATTTGGATCTGTGGGGGCTTTTGGCAATTTATTCCGCCCCCGACTCTTCTTGGATCCCGCAGAGCTCGAGGCGGAGGCACCCCCTGACTCGGTACCAACAGACTCTAGTGGACTCCAGTCCTCGTCCCCATCCTCATCCCCCTCCTCAAGTGCCTGTTGCCAAGAACCCAAACGACGCTCATCGTCATCCTCCTCCTCCTCCTCCTCCTCCTCATGGGAGTCGGTGGTAGCCACCTCCTCCTCCTCCTCCTGGGAAGCATCGTACTGGGGTGAGCTGTCCTGGCCTGCACTCCTCATGCCCCCCTTCCCGAAGACCTTCTTCAATTTTGAAGCCAACTTCTTTGCACCTCCAGCCATCCTGCACAAATTAAATTAAATGACATAAAGTACATTGATATTAATTGAAACGAATAAAATATAAATGTATATAAAATTAAATGACATAAAGTATATAAAATTAAACCTACAAAATTAAATAGCTTAAAATCTTGGCTTCCTCTTCCTCTGCCTCTTCCTCTTCCTCTTCCTCTGCCTCTCTTCCTCTTCCTCTTCCTCTACCCTTTCCTCCTCTTCTTCTCCTTCTACATGAGATGGGTATACTAATCCCAAAATATTATCTAGCCCATCACCAATATCGACATCTGCACTCTCTGGTAACTCTTGTTCTTGGAATACCTCCACGTCAGGTGAGAATCGTAGTCGTCTTCCGTGAGATCGGGCAATCTACCGGTGGAAGACATTTATGTACAATCCACCAACTTTTGTAATTCGGGTGGGCGTCTGGCGAGATAGAACACCAGCTCGACTGTTCGAGGCGAGAATGAACACGTCGGGCTTTTGATCTGACTTCTTATGATTGATCTCCACTAGTCCTAGTTTTGGAGTCGCCGCACCCCACTAGTTGGATGGAACCATCTGCAACGAAAAGCACGAGCGAGAGATCTTTGTTGCCTTCATACGAAATTTCTACAATATCCTCGATGATCCCATAGTACTCTATATGCGGACCACGAGTCATCGGTGACATAACTCACGGCGCCATTGTTCACCGTAGTTGCATTGGGGCGAGTGACTCGGCCGCCGGATCGAAATCGATATCCATGGCAATCATAGCATCCATGGACCTTAATTCTCTGTTGCATCCACGTGACATTTGTCGAGATCGTTGTGCCTGTTGCGGTGTCTTTGACCTTTGCACAAGCATTCGAGGCAAAATTCATTAAGTAATAAATGCCACACATTTGTAAATTAAGTGAACTTGTATAAGAGGAAGAAGGTTACGTGGTAATGAAACCAGGTTAGAAAGTTTGGGCGGCCTTGTCCACGGCCTCGCCGTTTGATTGTCAATTTGTTAGCGAGAAGGTTCACGATCCTTCCCACTCTTCTTGAATAAATTGACTACAAGATTTAATATTTATTTCAGACATTTATTTCATAAGTGCGTATTTATGACTTATTTCGGACATTTATTGACTTACTCGATGTACACCTTCATTTCATCCATGTTGTCGTACACATACAACCGAATCAAATCCTTTTCATTGCGTCCAAGTCACGTGTGGTGCTTTTGCCGACATTGCATCCGACTTGGTCATGGAACACCTCAAGTTGGAAGTATACTGCGACATGCCTTCTTATACCTTGGTTGTGGCACATGGATCTTGTTTTTTGTCGCAAAGTATTTGTCCGTGAAGTAAGCGATCTCTGAATCACCAAGCTTAATCAATCCGCCGACTCGTGCTTTGTTCTTCACCTTCGCTCTAAGACTTTTCATCATCGCTCCCACACATACATCCACCTAAATGCTTGCCCCCCCAACTTTTGCTTCATATGGCGATGAACGAAGAGATGTTGCATGCAATTGAAAAACCGGGGACATAAATCTTCTCGAGCTTTGTCACAAGCACGACAATGTCCTTCTCCAATTCCTCCATCCTCGATCACGGATATCTCTTTTCTTGCAGAGCTCTCGATAGAAGAAGCTAAGCTCGCCAAAGTGATCCATATATCATCGTCAACATATCCACGCCACACACCGAAGCAGGCGCTCTATGAAGACTTTGTAGTCGTGGGCATTCATCCCATTTAACTTGCATTGCTCTATACTAACGGCATGTCGAAGGTTCGCGCATAACCATCTGGGAATTTAACCTTTTCCTTAATCCAATCAAGAATCGCTTTATTTGCCCACGTGTAAGGCGAATTTTGCCCTAGGTTTCCTCCCATTCTCATCGAGGTTCATGTCGGCGATCACATATCGAGGCCTTGATCGGGCGTGCTTTCTTGTTATCTTTAGTCTTACGTGGGATGTCGGTTTGTGTTCACGATCGACTCGCACATATTTTTCTCTTGGTGCATCACGTCGATGTTGTGAGGTAGCTTCGGTCTTTTGCATAAGGAAGGTTGTAGATCTGCACTTATGAGTCAATGGTGCTCCTCACCATAGTCTTTCACATACCGATATCCGCTAGATCGTCATGCGATCGATGATATCCTGCGACTTGAAACGTTCGGGTGGCCCTTCTTCACGATCTTGCCTTTGCGAAATGCCTTTTTGATTCCTAAATGGGTGCTTGGCTCCGAAACAACGGTGACGGTCGAACCAACAAGACTTACCCCATTTTTCGGTGTGAAAGCATCGATTATACTGCAGCATATAGGGCATGACAACTTTCCATCGTGCTCCACCGAGAACATGCCATACGCGGGAAAATCGTGTATTGACCATAGGTATGCGACACGCATCCTAAAGTTCTTCCCCTTGTAGCTATCATGCGTCAAGACTCCTTTAGTCCACAGGTCAGTCAGCTCTTCTACCAGAGGTTGCATGAATAGATCTAAGTTTTTTCCAGGAGACTTAGGCCCAGGTATTATAACGGAAAGAAACATGTACTCTTCTTTCAAGCGAGTTGAGGCGGCGGGTTATGCGGGATTGCGAACACCGCCAACACGAGTCTGGTGCGCCATCATATTGAATGGCTTGAACCCGTCGGTCGAGAGGCCTATCGCACATTCCTAGTCTCCGCCGCAAATTCGAGGTGTTGTTGGTCAAAGTGCCTCCAAGCTTCGCATCGAGACGGATGAATCATCACGCCTCTTTTCTCGCTTGCCCTCTTTGTGCCACCTCATGTGTCTCGCCGTGGCCTTGGACATGTCTGAGACGCTGCAGCGTTGAGTGATCGGAAAAAGCGGAATGTTTTCCTGCCACCGCCGTCTGTCTCATTCCATGTTCTGTACATTTAACTTCCTCGTACCGACTCTCATTACAATGCTTCTGTGAGTCACCCTTAATCGGTCTTCCAATAAAGCATGAGAACTTTGGGCAATAGTCTATCCTCTCGCGGCATGCCTAACACGCGAAGAAGCTTCTTCGACTCGTAAAGATTCGAGTCATCTTATGTCCACTCGGAAGGAGGCTATCCAGCGGTTTGCAAAGGTCGTTGAAGCAATTGGTCGACAGGTTGTACTTGGTCTTCACCGCCATTAGGCGCGACAACTGCCGAGAGTACAATCACATCGGTATGCTCATGCGGCGGCAACTTGGCGTAATCAAGGAGCTTCTCGAATTGTTCGGCAAGTGGCTCGGACTCTTCCTCGGGGAGAGATCGTAGCACGAGCCACATCATCCGTGAGTTCGTCTAATCTATCAACCGACTTCGTAGCCCTCCTCAAAATCCACGGGGCCACACACCGTGGACGCTTCCTCTCGCCATGAGCTACCCATACAAAGTAATTTGGTTTGAAGCCATGCCTACATAGGTGATGGCTAATATCCTTCTTGGTCCTCTTCTCGGTGTTAGAACACGCAGCGCAAGGACACCACACGACCATTGCATTAGGGTCGGGGAATCTTCGGAAAGCATCATCCACGAATGCTCTAGCCTTCTCGATCCACTCGTCCGTGTGTCTCCCAGACTTCATCCAACCATCGTACATCCACCGCCGATCTTCCATCCAAAGATCGCTTACTACATAACGTCAATGCATGCATCCAAATTTCAGATTTAGACAGTTTAAGCCTTGCTAAATAGGAGGGCTTACCCACCCACTGATGTGGGCTTAAGTACGGTGGTCGTGGCACGAGGGTGCTCGAGTCGAATTCGGCGAAGATAACCCGTTGTTCTCCGAGTGCAGCAGCGGCACGGCGTACCACTTATGTTATGCACTAGGAGAACGACAAGGAAATACCGCCGGAATCCCAACCCGTACACCCTCGTGTCACGACCACTGTACTCAAGCGCACATCCGTGGGCTGTCCAAAACGTGGACAGCTCGAGAGCGCAACACTTTTCGTAATGGAACCCAACGAATCACCGTCTGAGCTCCTTACGAAAATATGCAGCGCCCGACGGGTTTAACTCGGTTCGGTTGGCGTTCTGAGATGCTAAATGTTGAACCGACCAAAAGCCTAATTATGAAAGTGTCAATTAGTAACATTTCTAGAAATTTCATGACACCTCCCTAAAACTAGGACATCCACTCGGCGAGACAAAAGAGACGAGATTTAATATAATAACAACCACATATAGCAAATTTCTACAATGAATTCTTACTTCAACATGGTTAATCAAAACATCAATGTAATAGAATTTCTAATATGCATTTTATCACGAACATTAACTAAAATATAATTTAGACTAACAGGTTCCAAAAGAGCATTGTTATCAATTGCCTAGGCATCAAATAGCAACGAATCAAATAGAACCATAACTAAATGTCAAGATTCGGGAATAATGGTTGAACACTTTGAGCAAACTCATGCCGCCACATCTTTGGATCATTAGCAACAATGTCAAAATTTGCGGTACCACTATGCAAAGCATGAAGAAAATTCAACCTAGTAATTCAAACAAGAAAGGATGTTGGGCGGGTAGAGCGGGCGGCGACGACGTGGAGAAGACCGGTCGGGCTAGGGAGGTGGTGGCAGACAAAGGCGGAGGCGGCGTCGGCGGCGTCGCGGCGGCGGCGGTGGCGGGCGGCGGCGAAGGGGATGCGCTGAGGTGGTGCGAACAAGGCGGGAGGCGAGATCTTGTTGAGGAGGTGGTGCGGACAAAGCGGGGCGGCAGGCGAAGTCTGGCGTGCGGCGGGCGGCGTTGAGGCGGCGTCGCGAAGCAGCGAGGCGGCGGGCAGGCAGCGGGCGGCGCGGCAAGCGGCGTCAGACGGCGGCCGACGGAGGCGGCGGCAGGGCGGCAAGGCGGCAGGGGGCAGGAAGCGGCGGGCGGCAAGCAGCAAGCGGAGGCGACGGGAGGTCAGACGGAGGCGGCGGCAGGCGACGGGAGGCGGCGGCGAGGCGCGGCGTGGAGGCGGGCGGCGGAGGACGGGCGAGGCGGGCGGACGGCACGGACGGGTGGAGGCGAGGCAAGACGGGTAAGCGGGCGGGGTATGGTGGGGCGGAGGAAACGACATCGTGGGCGCGAGCGAAAGCAGCAGATCGAGGAGAAAGCGAGAGATTCCATCGGCTCCTGGGGTCATAACGGGCACCAGTGTCGTCGGGCATAATTATGCCGCCGACACAGACAGGGCACGGGCGGGCCCACAGTGCACGCACGGGACCACAGGGACCAGTGTCGTCGGGCATTACTATGCCGCCGACACAGACAGGGCACCAGTGTCGTCGGTATTACTATGCCGCCGACCGCGACGCAGCAACGGTGGGCCCACGATCGAAGAAGTCATGCACACAGCACCACGGTGTCGTCGGGCATTACTATGCCGCCGACCAAAGGGCACCAGTGTCGTCGGGCATTCCTATGCGCCCGACACGAGCATGTGGCACGCGAGCAGAACGCAGCGTACTTGTGTCGTCGGCGTCGAGCGATTCACCGAAACCGAAGTCGGACCATGCCCTGCATACACATATTAACCCTCGCACACAAAGATGCACAATTTTCGGACATTTTTCAGACCAGTTTAAGGTTTTTGGAACATGCACAACCTATTCCACCTGATTGCTCGCTCTTCTTTCGCGGCTTTTCATTGTCACAACAAGTTCTACTGAAAACTCAAGGGGAGTAACAAAGTCACCACCAGCGTACATTCTTCGATACTTTTCTACCTCTGACGGGTCACTGAGCGAGACATTTCTAGAGTCACTTTAAGGTTTTACAACATACACAGTATATTCCAAGTCATTCCTCGCTCTTCAATCGCCCAGTGTTGGATCGTCACAAGGTTTTACATACTCAAACTCGACGTAACGTACGGAGACAAACAAACAGCGCCGTCACATACCAATTAATTAAATAATAAAAATTACATGTCATATAGATGTGTGTTGCCTAACAACTATTCTAAAAGCTATATTTAAGTTTTCTTAATTTTAAAAACAACAAAAACATTTTCAAATAGATTTTCTGAATTAGTCTGGAATTACTATTGTCGTCCGCTAAAATAAAGCCGTCGACAAAATTGTTTCTGTGTCGTCGGCCAAACTTATGCCGTGGACCGAGATCATTTTATCGTCATTGCTTTCTCTCCGACGACAAAAAGTCTTCGTGCATGAGCATTCTGCAGTTGGTCCCACATGGCGGAGTGCACATGTATCGTCGGGTTTATGTTAGCCACCGATACTGACTTGTGTTAGCGGGATCTGAAATTCAAATTTCATCACTACCAAGCACTCCTGTTTGGGCGGAGGGCACGTGTCGTCGTGTTAAGTTAGGCCGAGGACACACCGGAGCTCTATGTCGTCGGGTTAAATCGCCGAGGACACATACCGCTTGGTCTATATATGTCGTCGGGTTCCATTATAGCCGTCGACAGAGAGTAACTTTTTGTCGTCGGCCTTTTTACCGATGATAAAAATGTTTCGGCCGAGGACACTGTTCTTGTTTCCTGTAGTGAATGGATACCCCTAAGATTGATTGAGCACAACCCAAATTAATTTAAATGATTTAAAGGTGTCTTAAGTATTTTGATGCAACTAATGCTTCATTATACTCAAGAACTTTTCGTTTGTCCTTAATCAACAAAGAGACACCATCAACACATAATGAAATATTCTTTGATTAATTGAAAGACAACCGAACTCAATTTAAACTTTATTTAAATTGACATGAGTATATATAACTACACAAGTTTCATATACTCGATATGATGGTTAGTAATGATCCAACTATGTTTAAGTTATGGAAAGGGATCAATAAATTTAGATTATCAACTATAGAACAAACTCCATTAAATATGTGTGTATAACTAATTGAACATGGAATCAATATGCACATAATCAATCTTAGATTGCATATGAGTTTATCCTATAGAGTATACTACAACTACACAACTTATATATACTCAAAAGATTGTTTCAAAATCTTGATCCTTTATATTATATGGTAAGAAGATATGGATCAATACAATTGAAACATCAAGTTAAATTACCAACTCTCTCTAGAAATGTGCATTCATGTATATATAGATTTGGAAACACATAATGCACATATTTAGACTAAGGCAATGGAAGAGTTTATCTTTTAACTTGAATCCTAAGTATGCATTAAGACAATAGAGTGAATACAAGTGCATACCTTTGGGTTTTCCATTCTTCATCCAAATTTGAGACTAATAAGAATGTAGCTCAATTAAATATGTTAGTCTCATAATAATTAGATTTGTCATTAAACAATGATTAAACATTTCAATCACCAAACTAATAGAGCTTGAACTTACAAGAGTGAACTCAACAAAACCCCTCTTTGCAATGTCTTCCATATCCTATATACATGTAAGATTGAATAAGTAAAGATTGATCTATATCTATTCAGTAGATAATTTTATATAATGTTCCTAAATTTTCCTAGTATTTTCATAATTTTCTGCTAATTACCAAACAATTTGAAGAATTACCAAAAAAAATTAGCATATATAATCATGGAAGTATTCTATGAAAATTTGCTCGGTGGCACTTTGGGCATGGCAATGCGCACTTGTCGGCAACACAACTTTTTTTAGATAGTACCCTAGAAAATCTAATTGCTGATTAGATTAATCTTGCCTCTAATTTTCAATTAAGAACAACTAAACTTGGTAATTAGGGTAATTAATATGTAGGTTTAAAGAAACAGTTCAGATAAGATTAACTTACATGCTAAAAACTTACTTACGGCTTGCAATTGATTAGTCACGTGATGCCAAATGAAATTCAATGCTGGTAGATATTCCTTTTAAGCCTCCAAGAGCTCCACACTGATAATGTGTTGAATAATGATGACCCCTGCCGTACATTAATCACAATGCATTGATCGAACAAATAGAACACCCACATTATAGGGAGGCAAACTCTTTTCTCTTTACTAATAATTAATTCTTTTGTACAATTGGGTGCTCTTTTTATAAAGAAAACCTCCCAAGGGTAGTTTTGGAATTTGCCCACCAAATTCTAGAGTTCAATTATATCTCAATAGTTTTTTTTTTTTGCCAAAAGGAAAATATTGTACATGCAAGAAGCAAATGTCCTACGTGTCGTCTGGTAGATTGGGATGGGCCCACACCATTGTCTTGGCAGTCTAGCGGTAACTCCCACTTCATGCGGTGCCTTCTTCTATGTATTTTTCATTTTTTGGACCCCTGACACATTTTTTTTGCAAATATAGCCTTCTTCTAAATAAATTAGCAACAATGGTCCCCTTCTCAAATATGGAAGACATAGTAGGCGATATGTGTCACCAGTCGATCTCCACAGCAGCATATCTCAGCGTATCAATGACACCTCTGGGCTCGGTAGGTCAACTACCAACCTGCCACGCAACAAAAGATTGGTAGTAGGGACTTGTCGAGCTACCTGATCTTGGTAGGCAGGTACCGTGGTCCCACATATCAGGCGTGGCTTAATTGGCCAGTTAATTAAGAAAAAACAATTGATTAGTGACTTAATTAAGTTATTAAATGATTAAAGTGATTAATTAGTGACTAATCAAGATACTTAGGCTCCGTTTGGCAACTTGGAACCGCACTGTTTCTTCTAGAATCTGAAATAAATCCAACCAAACGGAATAGGACTCGGAACGTTTCAAAGCGAATCGTTTCTAATTTTTACACACCGTGGTCGAATCGGCTAGCAACCCGTTCCTCCGGATTCTGATTCTACCTGAAACGTTTCTACCAAGAATCCGGAACCGTTTCCGTTTCTACTAGAATCTGAAACCGTACCAAACGGGGCCTTAGTTGGTGAACTTGATGAGGTATGATTCCTCGATTGAAAACTTGTCATGCTTTTTTAGCGCAACAGGTGACATGTTCAACTGTCGTACCTTCTATGATCGAGAAGAGATCACTTTTACAAATTAATTTGAAAGCAAATTAGATTTTCAAAAAAAATGTTTTATGGGTTTTAGAAAAACACTTTTTCCTCTTCAGCAAAATAGCTCCATTGCCGCACACCTTCCCCTTTTGCTCAGCTCTTCAGGCCCACACGTCAGTTAGACTGATCCTAACCCGGGTTCCCGACTGAGATGACGTGTCGAGTGGTCCGCCGAAAGATTCAAATTTCATTTTTGGAGAAAATTTCACCTGGGACCGAAATCCGAAATTTTATCAAAATCTTGGTATTTCAGACTTGGCCGAAATTTAAAAACAAAAATTCAAATCCGGTCCATTTGCAATCGAAAAAACTTGAAATTCGGTAGTGTTTCTGTCAAAATGTTAAAATGTCTCAAAAAATAATTTTTTTCGATAAATTAACATTAAATATCACTTTCTTATGGGTTATCGATGTAGTTGAAGTCAAATCCATCCATAAAAAAGCAAAATCCAGATTTTTTTCGTGAAATTTCCCCGGTTTGGGCAAAATTTTGGTGGTTTTGGATGAAATTTTGCTGAAACAAATGAAAGTACTGTAGTATTTTAAAAAAATTTCCGGCCGATAAGTTAGATCTGATGGGCCCGAAATCTGAGATTCCAATATTTCGGTGAAATTTTTCCGAAATTTCATCCTGGGCCCGCCTTGGTCGCTGTCCTCGTGGATCCTCGAAATATTGTTTGGAAAAGCCAGGATCGATCGGAAAATTTGCTTAATGATAGCCCGGTGAGATCATGCGTAAGAAGGTCATGCTGTTTAACACCGTAAATGCTCCGAATATCATGGAAGGCAACTTTGACGGACATTAGGCACGTACAGTGGTTGCCCTGGTGGTCAGGTACAAGAGGTGACACGAAGAGATCAGAGCATCGGCTATAAATTGTCGTGACAGTGGTACCTTGTAATTCGATAGTTTTTTTTTTCAGCAGTAGTATTCAAAGTACCACCGGCTCTAATCGACTGGTGCCTTTTAATTTTATAGCTTTTTTTCAGTAGTGGCATCTAGGGGTGAAAACGGTATCGGTAATTCCCGAAATTCCGAAAATCGTTTTCGAAATTTTTCAACCGGACGTGTCGGTATCGGTAATTTTCGGAATCGAAATCGGAATCGGTAATTTTTGTCGGAAATGATAATGGTAACGGTTTTGATCGGTTCCGACCGTTTCCTTCGGTATCCGGAAAAAATCGGTAAATTCCGTCGGTAATTACCGGAATTATTCCAGCTCACAAATCACACTCCTTCGATCACTAAAACGTCCATAACTTTTTACTCCGAACTCCGATTTAGGTGATTTTGGACTCTATGCGAAGCTTATCACGAGGGCTACAATCTCCACCCATTTTCATGATTTAACCAATCATAGATATTTTTAAATATCATAAAAACAAAACTCTAATGTAGTCATTCAAGTCTAAAATTTAATGTGTGTTCATCATAAATTTGTGAATATTTATTAATTACTAATTTCTATGTGGATGTACTATTTGTGTAAATTTTTGAAGTCAATTGGTGGTACATGTCCTTACGACGTTCTGGTCTCTTTTTCGGATTCGATCGTTACCGATATATATTTTGTATCGAATTTTCGTTTCCGATATTTTCGAATTACCGATGCCGTTTTCGTTTTCGTAGTTATCAATTCCGATATCGTTTTCGAGAAAAAATATGAAAACAAAAATGGTTTTAGTGTTTTCCGACCGTTTTCACCCTAGTGGCATCCAAAGTATCACAACGGTCAAGCATCATAAATGCAAAGAAAAACAACAAGACTGAGAACCCACCCGGTTTTCCTGGATTTTTTGTTAATAATACATTTTTTATTCAAATTATAAAAATATACCTCGAATAAAAAAATTAGAAAAATATACCTCTGTCGGCTATTGAAAAAGTGAGAGAGAAATGTCGCCGAATCAGTGGGCGATATACAACCACATCACCAAATCAATAGGCGACAGAACGCCATGTCGACACCACGTCTCTCTATTGCCCTACTATTGGGTGACAAAAATATGTCGCCAAATGATATGACGACATATGTCTGTCGCCCAATGGAAGGGCAACAGATACCTCATTTCCTATATTCTTCACTCGCGTCTGCCGTTTCGACATCTTTTGCGAAGGTTTAGGTGAGGTAGTGGACAAACAGAGGGAAAGAA
Source organism: Guadua angustifolia (assembly GCA_036346375.1). NCBI lineage: Eukaryota > Viridiplantae > Streptophyta > Magnoliopsida > Poales > Poaceae > Guadua > Guadua angustifolia. The sequence goes on from CM070520.1 coordinate 24,008,838, forward strand.
AATATGACGAGGGACAAATTCCTTTCGAGCAAATAAAATTGCTTGACTTGTTCAATTCAGTTCAACTTCGAACTTACATAATCTTTGCAAAAAACAACATGTACTCTTCCATTGGAAAAACCAAATAATTCAGAAAAAAGTAAAAACGTGTAAGTCTAATTCATATGTGTGTGTGTATATATAGGCAACGTATCCTTTGTACACAGGTTTTTTGTGTACACACCATGCACACCAATTAACGAAAGTCATGAAAAATTCTGAAAAAATTTGTAGATGTACTTCATAGATCACTCTACCTATGTATAAAAATGTAGGTTCAAATTCATTATATATCAAGAGTTACAAAAAAAGAGAAAATTCTAGCAAGTTTAAATAGTTTAAACTTATCAGAATTTTCTTTCTTTTTCTAACTCTCAATATATAATGAATTTGATCTTGAAACTTCATACATAGGTAGAGTAATCGATAAAGTATATCTACAATTTTTTTAGAATTTTTCATGACTTTCATTAGTTGGTGTACACGGTGTGTGCACGGAAAGCCCTGTATGCACAGGTTACGTTGCCATATATATGTATATACTTCTATCTGTAAAACACTTCTACACTCCTAAAAATATATATCTATCTACTTCTATCTGAAAAAAATCTAAACACTGCTGATCTTGGATGTCTTGAGTGTGTTCATATGGTTTTACATCTCTTTTACACTCTAGGATATACTAGAGATCAACTTTTCTATCAAATTGCAACTCTATCTAGAACTTGTTCTTCGCACAAAAATCAGTGTTTGATTTTAAAAAAATCTATAAAAATCATTTTTGAGTGATTATTGTTGAAGAAGGTGCGGAAATCTCATATCCATCTGTGGAAAAATTGGAGAGTCCACTGGTCACACCATTTGGGTGCCATGAGGTGAACACTGAGCCTCAAATTTTCTGCTCAAAGTTCCTGACAGTCTGTGATGTTTGATTTTTCTACAAGGAGTTTTGAGATGATCTTTGGTGGAGTGCTTTAAAACTCATTTTCTCATAGAGAGAAAAAATCTCAAAATTTCTAGAGCACTAGAAACCCACCAACCACCTGCTCTAAATGAGGATAATTTCTAAAAAAATCTACTTTCGCTTTTCAGAAAGTGACTTTTGTGATTTGGCTTGGTCTCCGTTCTAAAAGTAAGGTTTGATTTGATTCTTTTTTATTTAGACACTTGACAATCAGGATAATGATAAAAAATTCCCCACATATTCTATGGTTCTCATCCATGTAAGCTAGGGGTACAGATAGTTGTCTAGTTGTTCGGGTTTTGAAGGGTTATTGAATTTGATTTGCGTTATCCTTTCGAGGTCTTAGTTGGAGTATTTTTTGGGTTAAAATTTTGTTTTACGACCATTCACCCCCCCCCTCTGTTCACCATCTCGATCCTTCAACCCTTCCTCTTTAGCTATTTCTAAAATCATTTAATGCTATAGATTAGAATGGAGACTGGTAGAAAAAGTTTCATTTTACATGTCTCATAGTATATGTCCTCCATGTGTTATTGGAAATTTGCTATATTATTGCAAAATTTAAAAATACAATAGACATAAATTAGTACAAAAATAGAAATAAACATAAATAAAGAAAAATGAAGAGTTATAACCAAGGATAGCATGGTCTATTTGTCTTAATTCTTCCCTTCAAGATCTCTGGAGCTAACCTGCTAATCGAAAGCTTTTGTCAGACTGATCTAGCTTCTCAATGAAGTAGATCATTCAAGAAGTTAGATCTGGATCTAGAAAAGCAGGATCTGAAGTCCTACCAAATAGGCCCTAACTCTCATAGTTCGAACTTACGTACGGCTTGCAGTAGAGAGTATCGTGTTAATAACATGTTGAATAATGATGATGTATGTCGTAGATCACGTACATTGATCGAACAAAACAGAACAATAATAAAGAACACATAGAATACATATAGAATATAGAGAGGCAAACTCTTTTCTCTTTATTAATAACTGATTTTCTTATACAATGCAATGCTATACTTATAATGAATATCTCTTAAGCATAGTTTAAGAATTGGCACACCAAACGCTGAAGAATCGGTTATATGTGAACGCTTATCAGAATATCCAGGCCCGTTCCTGGGGCAGGGCGAGCAGGGCGGCCGCCCCGGGCCCCCAAACTATCGGGGCTCCGTCATCTATTAGTATAATCAATTTGTGAAGGTCATAACTTTATATCCATAGATCCGATTGAGGTTATTTTTGTTGAGTTAGTTTCGAAATTAAATCTAGTTTCTACAGTCCAAATTTCATGTCAATCCAACGGTGGGATCTTCAGAAATTAATATTTTAGTAAACGTATATCAATCTGTTTTTTTTTGTCGAAACCGAAGCAATCTTTAATAGTTTGATGAAAATGATTGCAGTAGTGAAGCAATTCTATAAGATGAGAAAAATTTTAAAGTTAATTACTTTTTATTATGGTTGATATGGTTAGTTCATTGAAAAACAGATTTGAAGAGCTCTAAGTATTCAAAGGTATATTTGGGCCTTTTTTGAGCTCAACAACTTTGAAGTCATTGGATTATATTGAACTTAAAGATTATTGTACTAAGTTGGCAAAAACTTTCTCTGTTGATGATTCATCTGATTTTGAGTTAAATAATCTGATTTCTGAGTTAAGAATATTGCAAATGACTTTACCAGATAGACCAATGTCTGCTATAGAGATTTTTGAGTTTGTTAGAAAAGTGGATTGTTATAGTAATATTTCTGTTGCTTATCAAATTATATTTACTGTGCCGGTAACTGTGGCATCAGCTGAAGAAGTTTTTCAAAGTTGAAATTATTAAAGAACTATTTGAGATCTATAATGTCTCAAGGAAGGTTAAACGGTCTGGCAACTTTATATATTGAGAAGAAATTATTGGATGACATTAATGTTGAGGCCATAATTGATGATTTTGCATCTAGCAATGTTAGAAGATATTTTCTAAGATGATCTCTACAAATGTTTGAGGTAAATAATCTCACTTTTGTACTTTTATTTATTTATCGGTAACAATTTCTATAATACACTGAATATTATCTTTTTAATTGATACATGATAGTATAAAAATATTTTGATGCTTATGTTAGGGAGGTCTCCGTCTATAATTTCGCCCCGGGCCCCCAAAAACTCAGGATCGGCCCTGAGAATATCTCCAGTAGTGCCACTTGAGCTAAGGTGAGAAAGAGAACATGTTGTTTCTTATATAAAAGACAACCTTAATCAAATCAATATAATTAGTGATAGAGGATAAGAGCAAAATATAATAAAAATCATATTAAATAGATAGAGAAATGATCATAGAGAGAGATGTTTTTTTAGTTGAGTTAGAATCCTAGTGGACAAAATATTGCCTCTCAGCGCTTTGCACATCGGTCCACACGAGAGCAGCGTAGCAGCAGACATGGACACGCGAGCCATCCGGTGAGCACGCGGCGCACACGTCTCGGTCCAGGGCGTCCTACGTGGCGTGCGGGCCCGGCGCTCGGCCATCAACTCCGCCTCACGTCCGCTCGAGGCCACGTCCGGATCGGCGGGCCGGGCCGGGCCGGGCGCTGTTGTTGGTTTCCACTTGGTTCTCCCAGAGGCGAGGCGGGGCCGGGGTGTGAGGGCTGTCTAAATGGCAGGGGGCAGCAGGCAGATGGGCCCTGCCGCAGCGACTGTCCCCCGCCAGAGGTAACGGTGGGGCCACTTCCCCAGGCACCACGTACTCCTTTCCCTCTCACTCTCTTGTCGGTTTCTCTCTTTCTCTCTCTACTCAGTCCTGCATAAAGCCTTTTCTTCGGATTGCCTAGGGTGGTGTGCCATCCAAGGTTTGCCCTTTTCTCTCTCTTGATGGCTTTTTTTTTCTTAATGATTTTCGGATACACTGCAATATTTTTTTATACACGTGTAATATTTCTTACCAACGTATGCAATATTTTTCTTCGATAAACAGTGAAGTTTACTACAGTAAATAGATGTTGCAAGCGTTAAAAAAATATTGCATATGTCGAAAAAAAATATTGCTAAAGGTGTCCGATAGAATAAACAGTGATCCAACGTCTGAACACTAGTATTTTTTTGTATTTTTTACTGGGTGTAATCGTGTTTGGGCTGGGGTGTGGCCGTGTGGACCGTGTGGTGTGCTCTTGTGGTGGCGCAGTGGATCTGGACAGCAGTAATGTTTGGCTTGTCAGAGGGGTTCTCTCTCTCCCTGTCCTTGTTGTTTCAGTTGAGGAATGGCCATGTTTGATCCCGCGGGAGGCAGGCTGCTTTGCTTCAAACAGAACAGGTCAATTTTGGTGGCCTTGCTCCGCAAGATGACGCGATTTTGTTGAATGTTGTAGGATAAAATGATAGTGATTGCAGGCATGGATAAAATAATTTCAGATAAATATCCCTCGATCTATCTTCTTTTTTATGCTATTCATATGCTCATGTATTACAACAGAAACTCAATTTACGATAAAAAATTTATTTACAAAAAGCATTAATCTTATCTGAATAATAATGTTCACTCTAGATGTGCAATAATTAAATGTTTAAATCAATTCATTGAAGCATACAAATTTCAAGCATTACATACAAACTTGAGCTTAAAATTATCTTTGATTTTACAAACTTAAATAACAACATCACAGAACCTGAGATTGTAAATTTGTAACGTCATAATTTGAGATCGATTGATCGACCGAGAGAGACATCACCTGCTGCCCCATGGGCGCAAAGGTGTTGAAGAGGTAGGCGTCATCCGTATATAGCTGCCACAATCAGCGACGTGCGTGGCTCTTACGCCTTACTCCAGCCATACCATAGCCCCACACTTTCAACCAATTCCACCGCCTCCTCACCTCCCCCATGAGTGTTTCCCTCAACCTATTGATATCATCCACCACAATGAGCTCCAGCAGCGCTGCCAGTCTATCTTGTCACCCACCACCGGGCTACTTGCCCCTGTGCCGTATCGACGAGATCAGGAAGGTCGCCCATTACCTCCGCTCAACGGATAAGCTGCTAGAGAGGCAAGAAGCGGTGGGGTTATATAGATTCAGCAACCGAAAGAGATATCTATGGTATTTAGATTAATAAATTATCGAATAAAAAAGGCAACAAAAGAGAAAGATGTGAGAAAAGACCCAACTCTATGAATCGGAGCTCTGCTTCCTTCGGAAGGGAATCATTCAATCTAATCTGAAAAGCAACAGGAGCAATTGCCGCCGATTCGAATGTCAGATCACTAGGAGAAAGGAAAGCAATAAATGAGTCATCATGCATATTCATTTACCTCCCGTGACAGGATGATCTAATCCAATCTACTAGGGTGGCCATTGCCCGCTTCTCACTCAGCCACGCGGGTGCGCACACATGTCGGGGTGAGGGTGGAGAACGGACGTATCACCACCAACTCCTAATTAGAATTAGTAGAGATAGAGATAACAAACTTATCTAGTCGCGTCATGTATGACCATGCGCATACTGCTGGCCGGTCGGAATCAAGTCCATACGTGATTAGATAAAAAGAAAAGATGATCTTATCTACACATGCAAGTAAATATTTAATGAAAATGATGCATATGGCAACTTAAAGGCAAATGGTAACTCAGAAAATGTATACGTGCAGTATTTGGAAATAGAATCGATTGATTGAGATAAGAGTCTAATACATTTTGAACAATCGTCTTCCTTTTAATCCGAATGGAGCACACAAGGAGGACCGCAGATCACGCATGAATGTATATCCAACCGAATTAAAAATTTTCTCCATTTGCCAATGTATAAAAGATCGGGACAATGATCCATACATGATTAGATAAAAAGAAAAGATGATCTTATCTACACATGCAAGTAAATATTTAATGAAAATGATGCATATGGCAACTCAAAGGCACATGGTAACTCAGAAGTTGTATGTGTGCAGTATTTGGGAAATAGAATTGGCTGATTTGGAAATAGAATGGAGCATGCAAGGAGGGTTGTAAAATCACGCATGCATACATATCTAACCGAATTAAAACATTCTTCATTCGCCAATGTATAAAAGATCAGGATAATGACGGTTTCGTGGGTATTCCCAAAGGGGGGAGAAAAATGGACTACCGCCACCAACTCATAATTAAAAGTAGTAGAGATATCCTACTAGGAAATGGTATACCGTTCCTCCTAGGGTACTTTCCCGAGCACACGCGACGCTGCTTCTTGATAATGTCACGACCGTCATGTCGCCAAACAGGCTGGTGTCCTTCTGGTGTAGGTTTTCAGGGAGGTGGTATAGCTGCTACGGGACAAGGTCTCAAAGCCGGTGTCCAAAGCAACCCTCCACTTGATGGTCGACACGACTTCTTAGGGCTGCAGCCGCATCAAGGCGGTGGACGTTGGCATGGTACTGGTGTTCATTGACGTGCTCGTGGACAGCAAGAAAGGGTTGCCTTGCCCGTCCAATAAAATTTATGTTTTATATGTTACAATAAGTTCAAGTATCATAACTTTTTACGGATAAGTTTCGTGGCGTTCCACGAATATTTCATTAATACGTTTCATGATATTTCATCACATAGTTTCACGTCTAAATTTACAATTTCATCAGGTATTGATAGTCTATACGACTATGTTTCAGTAGGTTTCATATTTTAGGGCTAAGTTTCACATATAAGTTTCATGAGATTTCATCCAGATATGCGAACCTTGTGAAACACACTTAATTTTTTTTTAATGTTTGGCAAATATCATGAAACTCATATGAAACTGAAAGGACCAAGATGTCGCCTAGAGGGGGGGGTGAATAGGCGTTTACAAATTTTAAAATGCAGCGGAAATTTAAACTTCGGATACTCCGAAATTCACTTCGGACTATCCGAGTGGTTGAACGATCGAGCCAAATTTCGGATACTCCGAACTGGTTCGAAACACGGGAACCCTAGAAAGTAGATCTAGCAAATCTAGAGTATGATTCTAGTATCAATTGATGTATCTTGGCTAAGAGTACTTGCAGAAAGTGAAATCCCACCAATATCTACTGCACGAACCTATTAAACCCTTGAATCCCCAAAAGATTTAACTAAGCACAAAGTGAGTAAGTGAGAAATTCAAGAACCAAGGAAACACACCGATTTTTCCCGAAGTTCGGATCCTTGAGGGGATCCTACGTCTCCGTTGAGGCGGCACAAAGCCGGGGTCTCTTTCAACCCTAATCCTCTAGTTGTTGCACTAAGCACTCACCTACTTTCCTTTCAATCCTTCCCTTGCGGAGGTGGATTCAACCTTCACAAACTTCCGGCGGCGTCCCACACGAAAATCGGGAGCTCACCGGTGACTCCTAGCCGTCTAGGAGTCCTCAACCTTCAAGAGTAAAGAATCTCGCAAGAAATTCGATTGAGGATGAACCACGTGCTCAAGATGAATCACAAACTCTTAATCTTCCAATCTCTCAACTTAATCTCCCTCCAAAGATTCAAGAATCACAAGATTTGAGGGAGGAGAACACTAGAGCTTTGTGAGAGAGTGAAAGAGCTGTTAGAATGAATTGAATGCACTTGGTAATGGGTAGGTGGGAGTTGGGGAGGTATTTAAAGCCTCCCAAAACTAGCCGTTTTTCACTTCAGCCCGAGACTGTTCGGATAGTCCGAACCCATGTTAAAATAGTCCGAACCATTTGGAATCAGGGCTACGGAACACACGGTTCGGATAGTCCGAACGAGATTTCGGATAGTCCGAACCAAAATGACTTAGCCCTAACCGAGGGGGTCCACTCGGATACTCCGAACCTATGTTCGGACATTTTGAACCAATATGAGCTCGACCAACAGAGAGGGTTAGCTCGGATACTCCGAACCTCTGTTCGGACATTCCGAACCAATATGAGCTCGACCAACAGAGAGGGTTACCTCGGATACTCCGAACCTCTGTTCGGACATTCCGAACCAATATGAGCTCGACCAACAGAGAGGGTTACCTCGGATACTCCGAACCTCTGTTCGGACATTCCGAACCGAACAATGCCTGAGCAACCGAGGGGGCCAGTCTAGACATTCCGAAGATAGGTTCGGATACTCCGAACCATTTTGAACATTTTGCCCCCAAAGACTTTACACATTGACTCATATTTAGACTAGAATTCATCATTGAGCACATTGGATCATTCTAAAACTATTTCTTGCCAAATCCCTCTTAATAGTACGGCAATCCTTAAACTCAAATAAAATTTAAAAAGCATATATAACCGTTGAGTTTAACTGACGCCTTTTCTTCTCGAATTTGAGGGACCTCTTTCCTTAAGCGACTTTCCCATGAGCTTATTCATCTGTTCACAATACTCATAAAGCTCATTAGTCACTTAATCTTGTTGTCATTAATCACCAAAATCATTAAGGGGCCTAGATGCACTTTCAGAAACTGGTTTTCATTTTTTCCCCTAGAACTTGTGAAACTTTGAACTTAGCCTATTGAATTTTGAATCTCGTTTTAAATCAAGCTTTAGATTTGAAACTTGACGAAACTTGTAGTTTCATATTATAAACTCATTAAAATTTGTTGAGACATGTTGAAATATTTATAAAATCTGTTTGAAATTCTTTTGAAACCTACGAAACATGAATAGAATACTTTGAAACCTAGTGATACATATCTATACCATTTCAGTATATCCGAAACATACTGAAACAAGTGTGAAATCTCATATTTTAAACCTAAAACCCATATAAAAATATTTGTAACTCTAAAATATAACCCCTGAAATCCACCGAAACTTGTTTGAAACTTTGATTTTTTTGGAGATTGCCGATCTAAAATATAGCACTTGAAAATATTTGAAAATCCGGCGGACGACGATGAGCACGCAGAGGTATGCGAGGAGGTTGGCAATGAGGCTTCACTCGCTCTTTGCATCATGCAGATGATGGTGATAAAACAACTAGTGTGTGCAGATGATGGTGATGAAACAACAGTTGGAAATCTAGGTATTATTTTTGTTTCAGATTTGAATATTAAGCTAATTTTCAAAATGATTAAAGACAACAGGCAAGACAACAGGCACCACATGCTACTAAAAAAAAGATCGAGCATCACAATTGAAAAAGATTCTTACGTAGGGCTTGTGGATGAAAAAGAAGTAGCACAGTTGCGATCACCTGTAGTGGAAGTAGTCGACGTCGAGGAGGAAGAACTCCGGTCGCGCAATGCGCTGCTCAGAAACCTTATTGCCGCCCCCGTGCAGGTTCTCGCAGCGGCAACGGTTCGGAGATCCCACTCTCCTTGCCTCGCGGTGCACGCCGAGAGGAAGGTCGGTGAAGAACGGCGCAGACGAAGGCGCAACCACGATCACAAGGATGAACGCGAATGCCGAGAAAAAAAACTCCTTTACGTGCGGGCGTCTCAGATTTTATAGCCTCGCACGATAGCGGTTAATAAATTGATCATTACAGTACCATTAAACGCTAGTAACTGTTGTCATCAAATATTCATTCAAACGGACTGTTTCAATTGAAACTGATGCCATAACGCTGTCTGAATGCTTAGTTAATGACCATGGTATTGAAGAGAAACCGAAGATTAAAAAGGACTTAAACGAGGAAAAACATGCGAAAATACGGCGAAATACGCGCGCGCGTGCGTGTGACTTTAGCCGTGCTCCTCACCCTCCATATGCCTCGTTATAAGGCATGATGAGAGCTCTCCCTTTTAAGTTGACATTTTCCTCTCTCAACTAATAATATGGTACTATTCTTTGTAGCTTTGGTATTAGAGATAAATTGGCTACTGGGCCTCATTTCTAACAACAACTAGTGCGCAGGAGCAACGGGACTATAGGCTGTACAGTTGATATAATTCAGCGGCTACAACCTATACCGTTCTTTGCCCATATGACGGTATAGCGTAGTCTAGTTGTACTCGTATATATTATTTTTTTATTACCTCACTACCTACTCTTTTTTTTTTTGGGCTGCTTTTACGAAATTGGACCGGCCGAGTGTTGCTCCGTATTTCAGTAGCAGGTTCGCGTCAAATGACTTCCCCCTTTAATCCTGACAATATAACAAGAGTTTTTTTTTTTGGGTCTTTTCCGGTTAACTCCATGCATGACGCATTTGGATTCTGCATGAACGACGCCACCCGGCGCATACATAAATTTGTACTGCACAGGCAAGTACGAAAAATCAATATATATTCTCGGACGCCAGCTAGGAGAGGCAAAGGCAATTACAAACCCATTTACGTATACACCAACAAATTAATGCACGTAGCATTGCATCATGGATGGTACGCACCGCACGTACGCTCTTTGTGCATGTGGGCATCGAGCCATCGACGACACACGCGCACACTAATCCTTTCCTCTCTTGGTGTTTTTGTCATTAGCTTTCTCTGTTTTGCTGTATTTGTCTTCGGTCTTGGAGTATCACTTGTAATGTATTTGTTTATGGAGAAATTTATAGCTTAGTTGTTGTAAATTTTACGCTAACTACCTCTACTTAAATATTTTGAAATAATATTTAGTGGTTGTGTTATGTCATTTAATAGAAGCGTGTGTGTATATATGTATATATAGCTATTTCTTATTAACTATTTTTTATGTTTTGTACTTTTTTTCCTGTACAGGTTGTGAGCTGCGGATAAATACAGCCAAACGAAAGGAACGGTACGTATGACTGCACGGCCCAGGCCCAATTTCGACTTTGATTTCACTAATGTCTCGTATGTGCATGTGTCCTGACGTGTGTTTATTTTTTGTGTGTATGCGGCCATATGTTCATGTTCCATGACGTAGCCATGCAGATGCAATAGTTTCTTTGGGGAAAAGTTTATTTTGGTTCCAACTCTTTCCGCGGTTTAAGTTTTGTCCTTCAAGTGCAATACTGGATAAAATATATCCCTTACCTCTCATAAACGTTTAATTTTGGTCCCTCATATTGGATAATAAACAGTCACTATAGATTAATCCTAATGTCAATCAAGAATATCCAAGAACAATCATAACAGATGAATAAAGGATATAGGGAATTGAACTCACTTCTCTTTATTGATTTTGATTGAACCACTCTTATACAATAGATGGGTCAATTTATAGCCTAAACCTCACAGGGTAAGATACGGGATTCACCGCAAACCCTAAAAAGTTAGTTATATCTTAACCAGGGCTGATCCTGAGTTTTTGGGGGCCCGGGGCGAAATTATAAACAGAGGCATCCTTAACATAAGCATCAAAATATTTTTATACTACCATGTATCAATTAAAAAGATAATATTCAATGTATTATAGAAATTGTTATCGATAAATAATGGAAGTACAAAAGTGAGATTATTTACCTCAAACATTTGTAGAGATCATCTTAGAAAATATCTTCTAACATTGCTAGATGCAAAATCATCAATTATGGCCTCAACATTATTGTCATCCAATAACTTCTTCTCAATATATAAAGTTGCCAGACCATTTAACCTTTCTTGAGACATTGCAGATCTCAAATAGTTCTTTAATAATTTCAACTTTGAAAAACTTCTTTCAGCTAATGCCACGATTCGCACAATAAATAAAATCCGATAAGCAATAGAAATATTACCATAACAATCCACTTTTCTAACAAACTCAAAAATCTCCATAACAGACATTGGTCTATTTGGTAAAGTTATTTGCAGTATTCTTAACTTAGAAATCAGATTATTCAACTCAAAATCAGATGAATCATCAACAGAGAAAGTTTTTGTCAACTTAGTACAATAATATTTAAGTTCAATATAATCCAATGACTTCAAAGTTGTTGAGCTCAGAAAAGGCCCAAATATACCTTTGAATACTTAAAGTTCTTCAAATCTGTTTTTCAATGAACTGACCATATCAACCATAATAAAAAAGTAATTAACTTTAAAAATTTTCTCATCTTATATAATTGCTTCACTACTGCAATCATTTTCATCAAACTATTAAAGATTGCTTCGGTTTCGACAAAAAAATAGATTGACATACGTTTACTAAAATATTAATTTCTGAAGATCCCACCGTTGGATTGACATGAAATTTAGACTGTAGAAACTAAATTCAATTTCGAAACTAACCCAATAAAAATCAGCTCAATCAGATCTATGGATCTAAAGTTATGACCTTCACAAATTGATTATACTAATAGATAACAGGGCTCCGATAGTTTGGGGGCCGGGCTGCCGCTACTGCCGCCTCGCCCAGAACGGGCCTGATCGAAACACCCTCTTGGATGAAAATCATGTAACATAATGCAAATGCCTCCATAAAAATACCTCTCAAAAACCCAGTAGGAAAAAAGAGATTGAGAAAAGAGTACACAACATTCATATATTGTGTCACACTTGTTGCCTCATTAAAAACCTTGTGGGAAAACATCAGGAAAACTTGCTAAGAGAAAAAGTGTGCAACTTTGTAATCTTTGGAATAAGGGTAGCATCTTAGGATTGTTCCAAGGGTTATGGTTCAGGAATTTACTGTAACATCCCAAAATTTTAATAAAATAAAAATCAATATTTTGAAATTGAATATTATTCTTTCTGAGTTTTCTTGGCATTCTTGATTTTTATTTGGAGCTCTTGGATTTTTGTGTTGTATGAAAAATCCAACAAAAGGAAATAACGAATGAAAAGGAGAAAAGGTCAAGAAGCACAAAGGAAAAATTTATAAAGATGTACCATGAGAACCCTGAGCATATAAGTAAATCATTTTGGCCATAAAATGAAATTTTATATATGAAGAAATAAAGGAATAAAATAAAGAGACAACTTCTAAATCAAAATGATGCAATGTCAGAATTTATAAAATAGTTATATATATTATCTGGAGCTGAAAAATTTATCATGAAATACTCAATGCAATATCTAGCTCTGGTAAAAATATAATAAAGTAATAAAATGGTTTGAGACTTATTAAAATTAGAAAACTGAAAACTTGGGGAAAAGGAAAATTCAATGTCAGAATTTTAATTAAATAATGACTCGAGTATTTGAGCTGGAAATTTTACATAAGTATCTGTAGCTCAAATTCAATTGAAAAACAAAATTTCAAAAATAATGGAATTCATTTGAATTCAAATAAAAATCGAAGACAGAGACTAGAGATTTAAATAGCCACTATGGAAAGAATATTTAAAAATTCTCAGTAACTCGAATTAATCCCAAATTTTTACCAGGGATAAATACTGGTTGGAGACTTTAGTCAAAAGTTTCATCACTTTTACCTCCATTTGACCACTAGTAAAAATCAGAGAGAGAAGGAAAATGCAGTCCAACCACTGTTCCTTTCGGCTACTCACCGACATGTGGGCGAGTCCTTTCCGTTCCGTTCTCTTGGCGCATAGCTATGGCATCCTCAGTGGCTGACAGTGGCCCTGGACCCATTTGCCACCGTTTTCTTCCTCCTCCGTTCGGTCCACCGATGGGAGACGCCGAATTCTCCAAAGCAAGAACGCCGCTCATGCTCGATTCATCGAACCGATCTTCGCTCGGTCATTCCTCGGCGTCATCCTTCGCCTCATCGTCGACGGACCAGCCACGAGTCCTCACCCCTTCGCCATTAACACTTCGCCAACTCCTGTCTACCGAGCCAAAGCATGGCGATCATTGCAGCAAGGCCCAAGACTCCACAGATGCCAAGTCGACTACAAAACCATTCCATGGCCTCACTTGCACCCTTTCCCTTTCCTTTCGTCACATTTTCCAGACGGGCTCCCGGTTCCTCTCTTCTTCTTCGCCATTGCCGTGGGGAGCCAGGGAAAGGGGGGAAACATCCATTGAGCTTCGCAAGAGGTAATCCATCAAATTGATTCAGCACGAAGCTTCGCCCTACCACCTAGTGCACTAACCGGGCTTCAATTCGGGTCCTTCTGCCTGCAGTTGCCGTGTTTCACCGGTCATCTTCTTCAGCTCAGGCGCGCCGAGGGCAGGCCGTTCTGCCTCTTCTCTGGCGCCATTTCCAGGTGAAATAGAACCTCCTAGGCACACTGATGCTCACGGAGTCCTCACCTTAGCCAATGGTTCACCGGAGTTGAGTCTTCGCCGGAGCTCCATGGCGGCCGCCGCCTGCGTGCGTGGGCGACCATGCTCCCGGCCGTCCCGAGCCGAATGGGTACCACCAGTAGATTCCCCTCGCCGCGCTGATGCTTTGGGTGCCACCCATTCCGGCGCTCCGGCCACCATTCGCCGGCGACGAGCGCAAAGCCGAGTCCTCTGTTTTCCTTCGCTGACTTGCGGGTCCCAGTAGCAGCGTCGGGTGGGTTTATGCCAAAATGGGGATGCGTTTTCTCTGGAAGGAAACGTAATTTCCATTTTCGAAAAGTTTTTAATTTTAAGAGATTTTCGTACCCGAGTTGGTTAGAGTTTGAATAACTTTTGGACCACTGGTGCAATTCGAATGAAATAAATTTTAAAATTCATATAAAATCAAGTAGATTTAGAATGTCCAAAAATATTTTTAGAATAATCACTATGTAAATTTTAGTAAATGAAATACACGGGGAAAACGTTGTGTTTTAAGAAAATTAATGATTTAAACTTTATGCCAAATGAAGAAAAGTGAATTTTATGCAACCACGACATCATTAATAGCTTAAAAATGTAATGAAATGGTATTTAAGTGGAGATATTCCATTAGCTTAATAATTCATTAAATGAATGTGTCACATACATGACTAAAACAAATATATGCCTTAAGTAAAAGTATAAACAATGTATGAACAGAAGTTATGAAATGTAAAGTTTAATGAGTCCGTGATGACAAAGAAAGTTAATGAAGTCTCTGGTTATTCCTGAATGTTCTTATAAGCCAAATCATACATATGCTATTATACATATATATATGAAGATTCATATATTTATGTATATTAGCAATGTGAATTGCTGTCAATAACTAGAATCTTATTAAAGTATTACTTTGAATCTGAATCCAATAAAAAGGGGTAAGAATCTGATTAGGCCTGAATTGATTAAAATCATTATGATCTCAAATAATTTTAGCATCTTGTATTTGAAAATATAAATGAAAGAATTCATAATTTTAGCATCTTGAATTCGTACAATAACGAAAATAAATTCTTGGTTGTCTCTGGAACCATAATAAACTCAGATATGCAAAAACATATTACTTTTGATCTGTGCTTAAATTGCTTACTTTGTAAATATCAACAAGCCTTAATATGACTATTTATAAGAATAAGTGCATAAAAGCTCATACAATGAGGAAATAATTTGTATTAATCTCACGAAAATGCTAAGGACCCATGTATGTAAAAATATTTAAAGTAAAACTTATCTTGCACTCTTTGATGCAAGAAAGTGCAATCATCAACAACTAATAAATAGTTAATCTACCAAGGTTAAGGCCAAAATAATGTAAAAATAGGTTTAAAACATTTCTAGGATGGTATTCATTAATACCTAAAAAATGAATTAAAGATCATGTATATTGTAATCGCAAACTCAAAACGAAACTTGGCCGATTTAAGGGTTGCAGATGTGATCATTTAGTCCATTTCAATGATCGATAAAATAACTCATCCAAATACTAAAATCAGAAAAATCAGTTTAGTAGCGTAGTACAAAGTTTATACTACCATATTCTATAAAAAGAATCATATTCCATTAAGGTTTTCATATTAATCTCATCAGATCAAAACCCTTAAGTGTTAACCCTTTTGATTCGCCTTTTGGCCGATCCCGAATAGTGTTAACTTAATAATACCACTTAAGCCTTTTCAGCAATGAAAATAATGTATCAGCCAAAGTCTGAAATTTATGGAATTAGCTTAGAATTGTTATACAAAATATAAATCATCTCATTATGAAGAAATAAACATACTTCGTCATGTTTTGCATGATAATCTTAATAGCCAAATAACCCTAAGTGGTCACATTGCTTTAGGCCTTAATGCGGAGGAATAAACTTTAGGTAATAATGAAGGAATCTGTAGTTAAGTTATTTTTATCACCAGAACCTTCTCAAATATCTTGAAAATAATCTCAGTAGCCTAAATCAATAGATCTATCTTGCATGAAACTAAGTCTAAGCAAAATCATTTAAAGATAAAGAACTATTTAGTCATAGTCTAACGCGATCATTTAAGCCTTTTCATTAAGTCGTTAAAAATTTCACTAAATCAACTTAGTAAAGAACCGCCTAAAGCTGATCTTTAAGATATAATCTGCGATAATCTAAGAAAATGTTCTTATTTTATCTTGCTTGAATCTGAATCTTATGAGCAAAACCCATAAGTAATAAAGTAGCGAGAAAGCATATTGAGAATAGTAAAATCAATGAACTTTACAACTAATGATTAATTCTATTTAATCTTAATCAATCTTTGCATCTTGAATTCATAAAATTAGATTAATAAATTCATAAAAGAACAATCCTCGCTTTCTTGTAAAGAGTTTTATTTGTTCTTACTATCAATTTTCTTTTTGCCCTTATTGAAGTTGGTATTTTGTCAGATTTTCGTTGATCGGCGTGTAGAACCCGACGTTGTCGATTCCGTCATCGCCTCCATCGTCCTCGATCCTCGTCTTCATCGTGTCAAGAATCAAGAAAGGCAAGCATCCTTTGACCATATTGATCCCAGATTTTATATTCCTTTTGTGCATCAAATTGTTTTATGCATCGTTTACTTTATGTAAATTGCTATCTTGTGGATTGGTAGTTATACCTGTTGTCTTGTGATCCTCCTTTGATGATTATGAACATGTGAACCTTGATAACCTTAGATTAAGGTTAGGCGTTACTTAATGTCATCATGGGTATATGCGTTCATATTATTCATGCTTAGCCATGCTTTAGAATCAATGATATACATGATCAAAGCATTATTTGTTTCCTGAAAACATTGAAAATGGCACTGTTGGTTGCGGGTACTTTGATTAAAAACCCAAAATAAAACTATGTGTTGATGCGGGCGATTATTGGCAATAGCCGGTTGTGCATTAAAGGAACCGCACGTAGTGTAGGGTGGAGTATCGCCCGTGTCACATTAAGGACCGAGCAATGGGACGCTATTGATCCGAGATTTCCGTGCAACCACAAGGGTGAGGATGGGTTAGCCATAGCTTATTAACTTATTTGGACATGGCTTTGCTCATTGGTAGGCGGGAGCTAGCAGAGGCATTCGATCTGGATTGCTTGTGAGGGCTTCCATGCGTTCAGAGGAGGTAATCGCTCGCCGCGCAAGATCGGTGTACATGCCTTGCCATGGCGAGAGACGTGGTGTTGGGTGTGATAAATGTGGATCCACGGCTTGGGTGAGTGTCTCTGCTTTGAGGCGAGGGTTAACGTCTGGGTGGTGTAAAGCCTTGTCCGTAATGAACAATTGTGTATGATCGCTGGCGAACACAATGTCCTATTGGGCGTGTGTGATCTTGCAAAAGGTTGGTCATTCCTTGTGGGTAAAGTTGTACACCTCTGCGAGTTTAAATCTAATTAATTAGCCGCTACTACGGTCAAGGGCACTTGGTGAAGTCATTCCAATGTTAGATTTTGGTATTTTCAAAGCTGGAGTTTCGGTTTGAAACTGCTTGTGGCAATCGTGTTTTATGTCAAAGGGACATTGTTGGATTTCGTGAATTCATGATTCGCCGCTCACGTCATGGAGGACTGTGAGTGTTATTATGCTTTATTTACTTGTTATCAATTAATCTATGCTCTTATAAATTCCGTTTGCAAATAACTTGATTTACAAACTCAATTTCGCTTTATGCAAAGTAATCGTAGTAGCCTTTCCTTTGAAATGGCTGCATATATTATAGGTTTTGCTCAAGTCTTCTTTGTACGTAAAGTACTCACCCTTGCTTAATTATATTGTAGGTGGTTTAGTAAGCGGAGCTTCGAAGTTGGCCATCGTAAGTTGCGGGATGTTTTTGTCGTATTCTATCTGAAGTTTATGCCTGGTCAGTTGCCTGCGGGATGGAATGGGTACACTGCAAGGCAATTGCTTCTTTTGCCGCTATATTTCTCTGAGTTGTAATATTTAATTGTATAATCGTTTCCGCTTAATTAATGTTTTGTATGGTTGTGATTTCCAATTGTTGTAAACATGTGAGTGCTAGCTACTGATCCAGGAATAGCACAAGAATCACATGGAGGTTCTGTTCATCGAACGGGGTCTCCAGAGTTGGTATCAGAGCTATACTGACCGTAGGATAAACCTTAGATAGAATGGTCGTTAGTATTGGAATGAGCGAATTCAAAATTTTATTTTTCGAAGCTAGCATATTTGCAAAATGTAGATTTTGCTATTCTTTTCTCGATCTTAAGATTCTATTCTTACCCTACATTCATTTTGGTTTGCGAACAAATTCCCTTATCTCGAAAACAAATTGTAAGCTCTCGGTTATCTTTACTCTTGACTTTGAAGATGTACAAGACTTGGCGCTACCATGCTTCATGCCGACCCAAGAGGACTACAATGTCTACGACAACCAACTCAAGAAAGCATACAATGCTTCGCTAACCGCGACAAAGTAGAAGTAAAGCTTGAAGAGTCTAAGTCACGAAGAGACAGTAAAATGCGGAGGATTAGAATATATTAGGATTCACCTTAGATAGGAAGCCTTGCATGAAGCATATTATACTGTTTAATTTGGTACATACAGCACGATTAGGTGATGTTTTTGTCTTGTTGTTGCAAATCTGTTTTTATTTTGCTTGCCCGGGTGGTTTATGTGTGAACTTAACCTCCAGGTTAAAGTTTCACAATAAATTGTCCTTATATATGAACATGAGAGATCTTAAACCATAGGATGAATAAGAAATCATGAAATAGCTCATCTTATCTTTTTATAAAGCTTTATACTAACTTGTCCCTTTTTCTGTATAAATTCTTACTTGTGTAACCATTATAGTCATTAGTCTTTCTTGAAAATTTACTCTCATCAAGATGAGTAGTATAGTCTCTACTACTACTCTTAGCTTTGCTTGAGATCACACCATGCATATATAAACCGAGTTAAGATATCACCATACTAGTAAACACCAAGCAAAGTTAAGCTGCTTTAGGTTAATTAAAACATAATCTTTTTCACCGATAACACTTGATCATGTTTCAAAACTCACTTCATCACTTTGCTTAAATTATGTACCATAAAAATGAGCTAGAACCAGGAAGGTTATATACTTCTATTCAGAATGAATGATAAAAATGAAAACTAGAAAAAAAAATCGAAATTTAGTTTCTATAAGAAATATAAAAAGAGTATGTGTACAATTAATGTTACTCATAGCATCGAGTTGCACATATGCTATTTTCTGTCTATAAATTTCATCTCCTCATCTGTATTCGTTCCTCTCAGAGAATTCCTTTCTCTACACCTAAGTTATTCTTTCTCCATTCTTAAAATTATTCTTTTTAGAAATATTTATTTCCTTGTCTTTTGAAAACAAACACACCAACAAATCCTCTGGAAATGAATTCTAGTAACAAATTAGCAACATCGTGAAGTTTGCATCAACAACTTCAAGAAGAAGGAGGTAGTGAAGTGTCTCAACCTCTTCAGCTCCATAGAAGCTTGGTATTACTAACCCAACAATTGGTGCAAGGATTAAAAGAAACTCATCGTCAAATAGTCTACTTTGAAGAACGATATTATTTAAATTATACGCTATGCCAGTTATATAGTAAAACCTTTATACATAAATACATATAGCCAGTACAAATTAGAACCATAGATACCACCCATGTACCAAGTTGAATATGTATACATATATATGTGTAGTATTTCTGTGTTGTTGAAACTCTGTTGTCAATCTTTTCTATTGCTTTCGGGTTGCTCTCGTGAATGTTGAACCACTAGGTTGAAATTTACGATGTGTTAACCCTGCTTAATAAGAAAAATTTTAATTGAAAAGATTTTAAAGAATGAAATGTTGCCGTAAAACCTAATAGAATTTCCTCTAAGTAATTTTACTCTAATGAGTAATATCGCAGGATACCTGTGACACAATTCATTAATACATCTACTAAAAGTAATGAGTAATAAAGATTTTAGCCTTGTAATTGACCTTCAGCTCTCCCAAAATCGTCTTGGTTAAAATGCATCCTTTCACTCATCTTAAGTATTTTAACATACTATGTACCTCCCTTTAAAGTAACTCGTTCTTGCTA
This sequence comes from Guadua angustifolia, assembly GCA_036346375.1. Taxonomy (NCBI): domain Eukaryota; kingdom Viridiplantae; phylum Streptophyta; class Magnoliopsida; order Poales; family Poaceae; genus Guadua; species Guadua angustifolia. The sequence goes on from CM070520.1 coordinate 24,028,947, forward strand.
ATGATTCTCGGAATAAAATGCTAACACTCCTCATCTACTTCACTGACCCAGGCACTCACTTCGCCAAGAAATGATAATCCTATCCATTGCCAACCAATCTCGTCAAATCTGTAAGTTAGACCTTAATAAAGATTCTCATTTCGTTCATGCCTCATGCCCCCTGGATTCTTAAATAAACTAATGCGCAACTGTGGTTATGGTATAGCCTTTCCTTTCATTCTAAATCCCTATCTTATCCAAATTATTGTCCTGACATCCTTCCTTTAAGAACAATTAATATGGACAGTCAGAAAACTAGAGTAATGCTGTACAAGAATTTGCTGCAAACTTTAAACAAGGAAACTATGCACTTGTTATGACACAAAACGAACCCGTATAAACCAAGAAATTGAATATAAAGTCGCAGCTATGTTAGCAATCAGTTGGAAGGCCAAGTTCTATGTCACTACGTGAAACATCATAACGGCACAAGATTCAACGTTATTCGAGGAACTGAACGTAAGATTTTTGCTAAGTATGCAGTTCACGACATTGATATAGATGTCCATGTTCATGCATACTAAGTTACACAAGACTTCAAGATCCATCTGTAGCGACCGGATTGAGACATCAACAAACAAACAAAAGTATTTGCAACCAGCTACCATAAGAAGTTCTTCACCGTCTCTCCTATCAACCCGTCGTGAAGAAATATATTTAGAAATTCTAAACTAGAAGGAAAAAAAAATCCCTTACCATAAAATCTGAACGAGAAACTTAAATTAAAATAAAAGACTTCTCTAATCAGATAATAATTAGTTAACTCACAATCACATGAATCCTCAAAATATGCAGATTTAAAACTATATAAGAAATCACTAGTGATTAGAAACCCTGCAACTCTTATATGATAATCGATATTATAATTGGTATTCTTTTGAATTCTTAATAGAAGAGTACCTTGTATTGTCGTTAGATTACTCTCGTGTATGTGTGAACCTTTAACTAGAAATTCACGATAAGTCAATCCACGAAATGACAATAATAATATATATTGAACTTTTAAAGAGCGAAACGTTGCCTTGTAACTCACCGAAATTCATCTAAATAACCTTATCTTGACAAATATCGTTGCGGGATGCTGTGACGAGATCCCTTAACAAAAAGCTTGGAAGTAAAATCCTACCAGGCCTTCAACCTCGAAATGAAGATCATATTCTAGCTCCCGCCGAGAGAACAAGTTGTTTGGATCGAAAAGCCCCTCCTACATCCTATTTAATACCTAAACATTATTCCTTAAAGTATGGTCAACCCAAAGAAATTCGGCCCGTGCTTGCATTATTTGTGGAGAAATAGGTCACATGATGATGAGCATCCAATCAAGCTGCTCCGGTTGAAGGAAATCATTCTCTGAAAGTGTCCTATGGACAACATCACTTGCTTCCTTTGTGAAGGTCGAGATCATTATCCACCGTAGTGCCCCTTGATCCATTGGTCACTCTGCGGCTTCAAGATCAACGAGAAAAACTTGAGCCTTAGTTGCCCAAGAGTTGGCAAATAAAAGGAAAGCTATGCAAGAGAAATCGCTTGAAGAACCAAAGGAACAACACTACAATCGTGGCAACCTCCATCCAGAAAGCAGTAAATGGCCATCACTATCAGCATGTTTCGTATGTGAAGAGGAAGGTCACTGGGCCAGGGAATGTCCTAAGAAGCAGCAAAATGAGGCTAACAAGGAAGAAGGAACTAGTCATGCAATTAATTATAGCAAAAAGTCACGAAGGAAACCAAAGTGCCACGTCTGTCGCAAGAAGGGTCATATTGAAAATCAGTGCCCCCAAAGAAAACAAACACCTCCTAGCATCATAAACGTGCCAGTAGCCACATCAGTTAAGTTTATAGCTCCAAGAATGGAAGAAATAAAATCTGAAGTAGATTGCCCAAAGGATCAAGTAAAGAAGAGGCATTGGAATGAAAATGCTTGCCTCGAGAAGAATTCTACACAACCCTGCGCGCAATTTCAACCTCCATCCGTCTATCCCTCTAGCCAAACCAATGAGCAATTCTCTGGTACTCAAAAGCGGAAAGCTAATATTATTTGCTTTTCTTTGTGGTGGCGTGGGCATTATGCAAATGGTTGTCCAAAGAAAAAAAAGCTCTACCACTTTTCCACCTTTCGAGAAGCTTAGACCTACCAGATGCAATATCAACTTGATAGTGTCGTCGCATCGACTAAGAAGGACTTGGATACCTCGCCAACGTCAATCCAAGAAAAGTTCCCCTTTCCCTTGTCAAGAAAAATATTAGTAGTCTCTAAACTATTTTGGAGACCTAGAAGACATTAAGTGCTCATGTCCACCCCTGCCTTGACGTCAGGCTCCAAATGTAAACATATTCCTTATATGGTTGTAATCGACTTTTAATATGGTATTGAGTATGTTCCTTGCGTATTCAATCCCTGCAATTAATCTTTTGATCCTGTACATTTATTCCTCCCTAGTTGTCAAATCCAAAGAAAATCAAAACCTTTTGTCTACCAAAGTGATCAAATGAATCAGTCATCGTAATCACTTACTAGTTCTTCTACCCCAACCAAATGCTTGAATTACCCTACCTTGTTTCAATTTAAAGTCAATTTGAAATGACATTTATACTCAACTCATTTCATCAACTATTGTCGAACTATACAAGTCAATCATTGTAATCAAATGCCTTCCTTGATATTAAAACATTCGATTTTTCCCAACCGAATCGAATGACAATGCAACTTTTCATTCGCCTCAAGAATTCCAAATATATCATGAGACCACTCTCTAAATTGAATTATCCTTATAAACAATACTAATTATTCAACCAAAAGAAATATATAGAAAGTAATAGTATCTCTCATCCGCTTACCTAAAACTCAAATAGAATTCTTTTCTATTTCTCGCACGACAACTTGGAATCGCAAGACGAAGATCCAGTAAAGCAACGGCAATGAGCACGAAGTGTCAACAAGAACGACCAAGTCATCCCCGAGAAATAATTTCTAAATCTATCTCGTCCTCACGATTTGTAAGGTTCGTGGTATTCACCATTTCCAAATCCGAAGTAACCTGGTGCCATGATATATTAGGACATATCGTATCGCGGAGAAAATGGGATAAAAGGCATATAAATTAGAGTTGTCATCCTAGCTCCAGTGTTTATCATATCTTCTAGGTATCGCAATTAAGAAAATGTTTTCCATCTTCCTTCTGAGCTCACCCTACTAAATGAAATCGATTTACAATTTGATTCAACTTATCGAAGTATCCGACTAAAATCTTAAAGAAAAGTGAGCGCCACACTCGTAATAAATTCCGCTTGAGTATCAAGGTTCAACGAAGCAATCATTCGAAGAATAGGCAACTTGGAAATGAGAAGACTAACTCAAGAAGAAGTTTCCTAACTCTTTTAGAAATACTTTTCCTTAGACACCCAAATCTAAAATCGAGATTTTTGTAAGAGGGTAGATCTGTAACATCCCAAAATTTTAATAAAATAAAAATCAATATTTTGAAATTGAATATTATTCTTTCTGAGTTTTCTTGGCATTCTTGATTTTTATTTGGAGCTCTTGGATTTTTGTGTTGTATGAAAAATCCAACAAAAGGGAAATAACGAATGAAAAGGAGAAAAGATCAAGAAGCACAAAGGAAAAATTTATAAAGATGTACCATGAGAACCCTGAGCATATAAGTAAATCATTTTGGCCATAAAATGAAATTTTATATATGAAGAAATAAAGGAATAAAATAAAGAGACAACTTCTAAATCAAAATGATGCAATGTCAGAATTTATAAAATAGTTATATATATTATCTGGAGCTGAAAAATTTATCATGAAATACTCAATGCAATATATAGCTCTGGTAAAAATATAATAAAGTAATAAAATGGTTTGAGACTTATTAAAATTAGAAAACTGAAAACTTGGGGAAAAGGAAAATTCAATGTCAGAATTTTAATTAAATAATGACTCGAGTATTTGAGCTGGAAATTTTACATAAGTATCTGTAGCTCAAATTCAATTGAAAAACAAAATTTCAAAAATAATGGAATTCATTTGAATTCAAATAAAAATCGAAGACAGAGACTAGAGATTTAAATAGCCACTATGGAAAGAATATTTAAAAATTCTCAGTAACTCGAATTAATCCCAAATTTTTACCAGGGGATAAATACTGGTTGGAGACTTTAGTCAAAAAGTTTCATCACTTTTTACCTCCATTTGACCACTAGTAAAAATCAGAGAGAGAAGGGGAAAATGCAGTCCAACCACTCTGTTCCTTTCGGCTACTCAGCGACATGTGGGCGAGTCCTTTCCGTTCCGTTCTCTTGGCGCATAGCTATGGCATCCTCGGTGGCTGACAAGGGCCTGGACCCATTTGCCGGCCGTTTTCTTCCTCCTCCGTTCGGTCCACCGATGGGAGACGCCGAATTCTCCGAAGCAAGAACGCCGCTCATGCTCGATTCATCGAACCGATCTTCGCTCGGTCATTCCTCGGCGTCATCCTTCGCCTCATCGTCGCCGGACCAGCCACGAGTCCCTCAGCCCCGCCGCCATTAACACTTTCGCCAACTCCTGTCCGGTGAGCCAAAGCATGGCGATCATTGCCGCAGCGTCCAAGACTCCACAGGGCAGCCAAGTCGACTACAAAACCATTCCATGGCCTCACTTGCACCTTTTCCCTTTCCTTTCGTCACATTTTCGGGACGGGCTCCAGTTCCTCTCTTCTTCTTCGCCATTGCCGTGGGAGCGAGGAAAGAAACATCCATTGAGCCGCAAGAGGTAATCCATCAAATTGATTCAAAGCGAAGCTTCGCCTACCACCTAGTGCACTAACTGGCTTCAATTGGGTCCTTCGTCTGCGATTGCCGTGTTCGCGGTCATCTTCTTATTTCGGTAGCGGCCGAGGGCAAAGCCGTTCTGCCTCTTCTCCGGCGCCATTTCCAGGTGAAATAGAACCTCCTAGGCACACTGATGCTCACCGAGACCTCACCTTAGCCAATGGTTCACCGGAGTTGAGTCTTCGCCGGAGCTCCATGGCGGCCGCCGCCTGCGTGCGTGGCAGACCATGCTCCCGGCCGTCCCGAGCCGAATGGGTACCACCAGTAGATTCCCCTCGCCGCGCTGATGCTTTGGGTGCCACCCATTCCGGCGCTCCGGCCACCATTCGCCGGCGACGAGCGCAAAGCCGAGTCCTCTGTTTTCCTTCGCTGACTTGCGGGTCCCGATGCTTGCGTCGGGTGGGTTTATGCCAAAATGGGGATCGTTTTCTCGGAAGGAAACGTAATTTCCATTTTCGGAAAGTTTTTAATTTTAAGAGATTTTCGTACCCGAGTTGGTTAGAGTTTGAATAACTTTTGGACCACTGGTGCAATTCGAATGAAATAAATTTTAAAATTCATATAAAATCAAGTAGATTTAGAATGTCCAAAAATATTTTTAGAATAATCACTGTGTAAATTTTAGTAAATGAAATACACGGGGAAAACGTTGTGTTTTAAGAAAATTAATGATTTAAACTTTATGCCAAATGAAGAAAAGTGAATTTTTATGCAACCCTGATACTGTTAATAGCTTAAAAAATGTAATGAAATGGTATTTAAGTGGAGATATTCCATTAGCTTAATAATTCATTAAATGAATGTGTCACATACATGACTAAAACAAATATATGCCTTAAGTAAAAGTATAAACAATGTATGAACAGAAGTTATGAAATGTAAAGTTTAATGAGTCTGTGATGACAGCAAAGTTAATGAAGTCTCTGGTTATTCCTGAATGTTCTTATAAGCCAAATCATACATATGCTATTATACATATATATATGAAGATTCATATATTTATGTATATTAGCAATGTGAATTGTCAATAACTAGAATCTTATTAAAGTATTACTTTGAATCAATCCAATAAAAGGGTAAGAATCTGATTAGGCCTGAATTGATTAAAATCATTATGATCTCAAATAATTTTAGCATCTTGTATTTGAAAATATAAATGAAAGAATTCATAATTTTAGCATCTTGAATTCGTACAATAACGAAAATAAATTCTTGGTTGTCTCTGGAACCATAATAAACTCAGATATGCAAAAACATATTACTTTTGATCTGTGCTTAAATTGCTTACTTTGTAAATATCAACAAGCCTTAATATGACTATTTATAAGAATAAGTGCATAAAAGCTCATACAATGAGGAAATAATTTGTATTAATCTCCTGAAAATGCTAAGGACCCATGTATGTAAAAATATTTAAAGTAAAACTTATCTTGCACTCTTTGATGCAAGAAAGTGCAATCATCAGCAACGAATAAATAGTTAATCTACCAAGGTTAAGGCCAAAATAATGTAAAAATAGGTTTAAAACATTTCTAGGATGGTATTCTGTTAATACCTAAAAAATGAATTAAAGATCATGTATATTGTAATCGCAAACTCAAAAGCGAAACTTGGCCGATTTAAGGGTTGCAGATGTGATCATTTAGTCCATTTCAATGATCGATAAAATAACTCATCCAAATACTAAAATCAGAAAAATCAGTTTAGTAGCGTAGTACAAAGTTTATACTACCATATTCTATAAAAGAATCATATTCCATTAAGGTTTTCATATTAATCTCATCGATCAAAACCCTTAAGTGTTAACCCTTTTGATTAAGCCTTTTGGCGATCCCGAATAGTGTTAACTTAATAATACCACTTAAGCCTTTTCAAAGAATGAAAATAATGTATCAGCCAAAGTCTGAAATTTATGGAATTAGCTTAGAATTGTTATACAAAATATAAATCATCTCATTATGAAGAAATAACCATACTTCGTCATGTTTTGCATGATAATCTTAATAGCCAAATAACCCTAAGTGGTCACATTGCTTTAGGCCTTAATGCGGAGGAATAAACTTTAGGTAATAATGAAGGAATCCGTAGTTAAGTTATTTTTATCACCAGAACCTTCTCAAATATCTTGAAAATAATCTCAGTAGCCTAAATCAATAGATCTATCTTGCATGAAACTAAGTCTAAGCAAAATCATTTAAAGATAAAGAACTATTTAGTCATAGTCTAACGCGATCATTTAAGCCTTTTCATTAAGTCGTAAAACAGCTCAGCTAAATCTGAACTTAGTAAAGAACCGCCTAAAGCTGATCTTTAAGATATAATCTGCAGTAATCTAAGAAAATGTTCTTATTTTATCTTGCTTCGAATCTGAATCTTAACAGAGCAAAACCCATAAGTAATAAAGTAGCAGAAAGCATATTGAGAATAATAAAATCAATGAACTTTACAACTAATGATTAATTCTATTTAATCTTAATCAATCTTTGCATCTTGAATTCATAAAATTAGATTAATAAATTCATAAAAGAACAATCCCTGTTTCTTGTAAAGAGTTTTATTTGTTCTTACTATCAATTTTCTTTTTGCCCTTATTGAAGTTGGTATTTTGCTGTATTTCCGTTGATCGACGTGTAGAACCCGACGTTGTCGATTCCGTCATCGCCTCCATCGTCCTCGATCCTCGTCTTCATCGTAATCAGTAATCAAGAAAGGCAAGCATCCTTTGACCATATTGATCCCAGTATTTTATATTCCTTTTTGTGCATCAAATTGTTTTATGCATGCGTTTACTTTATGTAAATTGCTATCTTGTGGATTGGTAGTTATACCTGTTGTCTTGTGATCCTCCTTTGATGATTATGAACATGTGAACCTTGATAACCTTAGATTAAGGTTAGGCGTTACTTAATGTCATCATGGGTATATCGTTCATATTATTCATGCTTAGCCATGCTTTAGAATCAATGATATACATGATCAAAGCATTATTTGTTTCTGAAAACATTGAAAATGCCTTTGTTGGTTGCGGTACTTTGATTAAAACCCAAAATAAAACTATGTGTTGATGCGGCGATTATTGGCAATAGCGGTTGTGCATTAAAGGAACCGCACGTAGTGTAGGGTGGAGTATCGCCGTGTCACATTAAGGACCGAGCAATGGGGCGCTATTGATCCGAGATTTCCGTGCAACCACAAGGGTGAGGATGGGTTAGCCATAGCTTATTAACTTATTTGGACATGGCTTTGCTCATTGGTAGGCGGGGAGCTAGCGGAGGCATTCGATCTGGATTGCTTGTGAGGGCTTCCATGCAGTTCAGTATGAGGTAATCGTCCTTTGGCAAGCATCGGTGTCGCCTTGCCATGGGCGAGACGTGGTGTTGGGTGTGATAAATGTGGATCCACGGCTTGGGTGAGTGTCTCTGTTTTCAGGGCGAGGGTTAACGTCCCGGGCTGGTGTAAAGCCTTGTCCAGGTAATGAACAGCTGTGTATGATCGCCTGGCAGACACAATGTCCTATTGGAGGCGTGTGTGATCTTGCAAAAAGGTTGGTCATTCCTTGTGGGTAAAGTTGTACACCTCTGCAGAGTTTAAATCTAATTAATTAGCCGCGCCCGCGGTCAAGGGCACTTGGTGAAGTCATTCCAATGTTAGATTTTGGTATTTTCTGAAAACTGGAGTTTCGGTTTGAAACTGTTTTGGCAACTGTGTTTTATGTCAAAGGGCTGACATTGTTGGATTTCAGGAATTCATGATTCGCCGCTCACGTCATGGAGGACTGTGAGTGTTATTATGCTTTATTTACTTGTTATCAATTAATCTATGCTCTTATAAATTCCGTTTGCAAATAACTTGATTTACAAACTCAATTTCGCTTTATGCAAAGTAACTGTAGTAGCCTTTCCTTTGAAATGGCTTTGCATATATTATAGGTTTTGCTCAAGTCTTCTTGAGTACGTAAAGTACTCACCCTTGTAATTATATTGTAGGTGGTTTAGTGGCGGAGCTTGAAGTTGGCCATCGTAAGTTGCGGGATGTTTTTATGTCGTATTCTATCTGAAGTTTATGCAGTGGGTTACCTGCGGGATGGAATGGGTACACTGCAAGGCAATTGCTTCTTTTGCCGCTATATTTCTCTGAGTTGTAATATTTAATTGTATAATCGTTTCCGCTTAATTAATGTTTTGTATGGTTGTGATTTCCAATTGTTGTAAACATGTGAGTGCTAGCTACTGATCCAGGGAATAGCACAGTAATCACATGGAGGTTCCTGTTCATCCGAACGAGGTCTCACATTTACTCCCCCTGAACTCTGGATCTCTCTAAGTCATCTTATTCCAACGCCACGAACATGTGTTTGAAAATTGGATGTCGGGAAAGAATTAGTGAATAAATTATCTAAAATTTCACAATATTTAGTTGTAAGATCTTTACCTCACCATTCTTCTGGAGTTCAGGATGATAGAAATGTTTGGGGGCAATATGCTTCATGATATTACTTTTGACATAACCTATTTGCATTTGTGCAACACAAGTACTATTATCTTCATAGATAATTGTGGGAGTGTCAACGGTGTTAATACCACATGACTTTTGGATATGGGTAATCACACGTCTTAGCCAAATTCATTCACGTGATGCTTCATAAAGTACTATAATCTCTGAGTAGTTGGTAGAGGTAGTGACCAAGCTCCACTTAGAGGACTTCCAATAAATTAATGTACCACCACAAAGAAATATAGACTTAGTCAGAGATTTGGCACTAAGGAATCAGAAAGATAACCATTATCTATATATCCTACTATGGATGAATCTTGGGCCTTTCAATAAAATATGCCAAGATCTATGCCTTGATGGTTATTTGAGTATGTAAAGTCTTAAGACCAGCCTATAATATCTTCTTGTTGAAGTTACACTGTGTCTAACTAATAAATTTACTATGAATACAATATCAGTTCCGGCGCAATTACAAGATACATAAGTTCTCATTTAGCACTTAAGTATGGAACTTTAGGTTATAAGAGTTCCTCATTTTCCATCCTCTGTCTGAATGGATCTATATCCATATCAAGGAATCTGACTACCATTGGGTCCTTTAAAGGATGAGATTTATAACTACTATAAAAAGACTTATATTAGACACCTCATCACTGACAGTTTTGAAAAACCGTTTGTGATAGTTGTTCATCACAACGGTTTTCTCAAAACCATTAGTGATGACTACTATTGACCCACTTAGTGATGAGAATTTTTAAGAAATAAGTATAAAGAGCGCTGACCTACTAAGTGTTTTTAGGGTCTCTCGAGCTATTTTTTAGGTGGCTGCAATTGAGAGGTTATCTGGTGAAAGGGTACTGTGGATTTGTTATTGTGATTGTAGATCATTTTGTTTTAGGTGATCTAAGGATAATAATTGATTCTAATTGCATTATATTCAAGATCTAGCTTGGTAAAGAGGGAATTAAAGATGGTTTAGATCTAGTTTGGTGTAGATCGTTTTGTTCTTTGTGATCTAAAGTAGTAATTGGTTCTAATTGCATTATACACAAGAAGTACCTAGCTAGGAAAAGAGAGAATTAAAGATGCTAAGTTTACATGTAGCTTATATATAGATTCATTTGTTCTTTATGATCTAAGAAGCTAGGTTGGTAAGTTTAAATGTAGCTTATATGTAGATTGTAGATCCATTTGTTCTTTACATCTAGCATAATTTATGATTTAGAGTAAGGTTTAGCTAGTTAATTTGTATTCCAATTTAAGAATGTATACATGTGCACTTCTAGTGTACTTAATTCATTATTTAATACTTATTGTTATATACATCACATAGATAGACCAAAACTGGATGTACGCTGAGAACCGTGTGAGTGTCGAGTACATTAATGATGTCTCTACTTTCAAAAGAGTTGCAGAGGAGTATATGTTTAACATGGGGTGCAATTTATGTATTGTCCATGCATTGACTACGAGAATTTGAGGATGTTTAAAAACTTAGCGTAGATCAAAGCACACTTGATTCTAAGGGGTTTCAAAATGCACTACTACAGCGAGGCTTGTATCGAGCCATACGATCACGAGCAGTTTTGAAAACCGTCAGTAATATGGAACATCACAGACGGTTATGTACTCAAACCGTCGTGCATATATCACTGACGGTTTTATATTACGGTAAATCGTGATACAAGAAATATCACAGATGGTTTCTAAATATAACCATCTGTGATGGTTACTGATACTCATTACGAGCGGTTTGAAAAAAACCGTGCAGGATTTCACTGACGGTTATATAACACAACCGTTTGTAATATCTCTGATAATCATTACGACGGTTATATTTAGAAACCGTCTGCGATATTTCTTGTATCACAGACGTCTGTAATATAAAACCGTCTGTGGTAATACCGTCTCCCGTAAAAACAGAGCCTCGATCCATCCACTTCGTTTATAGGGTTTCGATTTCTATGCTAAGTGGCGGTTGTGGAAGTGAGGCGATTTTTTGAAAGAAAGCCATTGATTTCGAAGGGTGATATTAGATTCATTTGATTTTGGTGATCTAAGGTTAGTAATGAGTTCTCTAATTGCATGCGCATCGAATTCAATATCTGGGTTTGTTAGGACAGAATTAATTTAAAGAATGTTTGATTAGATCTAGTTTTATTGTAGCTGGATCCATATGTTGTTTGTGATATTTGGTTAGTACTGTGTTTTAATTGCATTATATTCAACATCTATCTTGATAAGGAAGGAATTTGATGATTTTTTTAGATCTATCTTGTAGAACCATGTGTTGGTTGTTTGATGAATAAGGTTAGCTAGTAATGGTTCTATTTGCATAATATAATATTCGATCATGATGTAGCTAGCGAGCTTGTTAAGGATAGAATTTAAAAATTGTTTAGATCTAGCTTATAGATCAATTCAAGTCTTTTGGTGATCTAAGGTTAGTAATGGGTTCTAATTTCATTATTATATTGAAGATTAATTTGAATTGTGTTAATTATTTCTTTGTGATGTAATTAAGGTATGTAATTGCATAATTAGTTTAAGAATGTGTGCATCGCACTACACAGTGCACTTAATATTTAACACTAAGTGTTACATGTGTAGCGTAGATGGATCGAAGTTTGGATGTCTGTTGAGAACCGTCGTGTCTTTGAGTACCTTAATGGCGTCTCCACTTTCAAAAGAGCCGCAGAGGAGGATATGTTTAATAAGGGGTGCAATTCATGTCATGTCCGTGCATTGATTGCGAAAATCTGAAAATGTTTGAAACTTCAGTATGATCGAAACACACTTGATTCAAGGGGTTTCAAAAGGGCTATACATGTTGGACCACCATGGCGAAGAGCATAATATCTGAGAAGCGACAAGTAGAGTTAATATCGCCGGCGATGTCAATGATATGTCGGATGATCATATCGATTGTGCTTCCGATGAGGACAGGTTGCACGATGACAATTTGGATCGGATGCTACGCGATGCGAAGAAACCTTGATGACAGGGAATATGAACAGTTCCAGGGCTTAATGGAGGACTCGGAGAAACCTTTGTTCGCAGGGTGCAAGTTGAAATACACAAGGTTATCATCCGTGCTTCAACTACTCAAATTGAAGGCAAGCAACGGTTGGTCCGACAAGAGTTTCACAACATTACGTCTATTGGCGGACATGCTTCGAGAGAAAGCGAGTTGCCGACAAGCACCTACAAAGCCAAGGTGTTCTTTGTCCCTTGGGAATGGAAGTAGAAAGAATACATGCATATCCAAGCATCGTATCTGTACCGCAAAGAGTACACAAACTTGCATATATGTCCAATGTGCAACGCATCCCTAGACAAGCGTAAGAGTCATTCAGATGATGATGGCGAGAGCATTGAGGTGAAAAAAGGTCCTCTTGCTAAGGTGGCATGGTATCTGCTGTAATTCCCGTTTGAAGCGTTTGTTTGCGAACCCAAAGGAGGCAAAAGCTATGCGTTGGCACTTTGAGGAGCGTAAGAATGATGGAATGCTAAGGCACCTGCCGATTCCATCCAAAGGAGAAACATCGACAGAGCTTTCAAGAATTCGGTGCGGATCCGAGAAATATAAGGTTTGGATTGAGTACGAGATGGAATGAATCCTTTCGGTAACATGAGCGTAAGATAGCACTTGGCCCGTAAATCTCTGTATCTACAACCTTCCTCCTTAGTTGTGTATGAAGCGGAAGTACATTATGTTATGCATGCTTATCCAAGGACGAAACAACACAGGAGCGATATTGATGTGTACCTAGCTCCATTGGTGGAAGATCTAAAAACACTTGTGGGTTACCGGGTACACGTATGGGATGCGTACAAACGAGAGAACTTTACTTTGCTTTGCTTGTTGTTCTGCACCATAAATGATTACCCTGCCCTTGCTAACCTGTCAGGCTAGAGTACAAAAGGAACCAAAGCCTGCACTCACTGCTTAGATGATAGATGATACCGAGAGTTTATGGCTGAATCACTCCCGCAAAATCGTGTACATGCGTCACCGTAGGTTCCTTCGGAGGAATCACCCATATCGCAAGATGAAGCAACTTTTCGACGGAAGGAACGAAAATGGTCCAGCTCCAAGGCGTTTGAGCGGGAGAGATATTCATGACATTGTTAAGGATTTGGATGTTGCGTATAGAAAGGGACATAAATCAAGTACCCGTGAAAAGAGCTTGTGGAAGAAGAGATCAATATTCGGGACCTACCTTCTTGAGCACCTAGAAGTTTGCCATTGCATCGATGTCATGCACGTGAGAAGAATGTCGTGACGTGATTGGTCTCTTACTCAACATTAAGGGTAAAACAAAGGATGGTATCAACGCACGGCTTGACTTGGTCGATATGGGCATAAGACACGAGTTAGCACCGAAAGAGACGATAAAGGCCGTGCGTGCTTGGAACACGCTTGTTATACTCTGTCAAAGGCGAAGAACTGAATCGTGCGATGCTTGCATGGTGTGAAAGTTCCGTCCTAAGCACTCCTCAACATGAAGAGACTTGTTTCGTTGCAAGATTTGAAATTAACCGCATGAAGTCTCATGATTGTCATGTCTTGATGACACATATGCTCCTATCGCAATTAGAAGTATTTTGCGGTCAAGGTCCGAGAGACAATCACTAGGCTGTGTTATTTCTTTAACACAATCGCTCGAAGGTCATCGATCCCGGGACTAGATGCTCTGCAAGTCGAGGTGGTGATGACTCTATGTAATCTTGAGATGTATTTCCTCCATCATTTTTCGATATCATGGTCCATCTCATTGTTCACCTTGTGACGAGATAAAGATATGCGGGCGTTGTTCCTCGTAGCATGTACCCGTTCGAGAGGTACATGGGAATTCTCAAGTCTTACGTGACGGAATTGATCTCGTCCGGAGGGTAGCATTGTCGAAGGTTATGCAACGAAGAGGCCGTCGAGTTCTGCGTCGATTACATGGCCCGTCGAACCAATAGGTGTGCCTCGATCTCGCCATGAGGAGGCTCGAGTATCGGGACCATCGGAAGGAAAGCAATCACGCTGATTCGGTTGCGTATGCTCGAGCCCATTTCACGGTTTTGCAAGACATGGTCAGTAGTGTCCGCCTATATCGTCGAGCACAAGCAATGGCTAAGACAAGAGAATCCAAAGACTGGCGAGAGTCTTGGATCACGAGACAAAGATAACCTTGATTCAACAAATGGTTGAAGGAACGACCTATCACTGGGAGCTCGTCGGATGACACGACATGGTTGGCAAAAGGACCAACTTTTACGGTTGTCACATGGAAAGGATATGACTTAAATGGGTACACATTTTACACAAGAGATCGGGATATGAAGAGCACAAACAAGAACGGCGGTGTCGCATAGATGCATTCAATAGTACCGATGGGTTGACGAGGAGCTCCTACTATGGGTTCATAGAGGAGATATGGGAGCTCGACTACGTGCTTTCAAGATTCCCTATTTCGGTGCCGTTGGGTCCACCTCCAAAGACGTGAAGGTTGACAGAATGGCATCACTCTGTGGACCTCAAGCGTGTCGAATACCAAGATGAACCATTCGTATTTCGCTAACCAAGTTGTTCAAGTCTTCTATGTAACCGACCGTCCCAACAAGAAGCGCCAACGTAGTTCTTCAGGGAAAAAGGAGAATTGTCGGAGTTGAAAATGTAGTAGATGAGGAAGAGTACAATCAATTTGATGAGTTGCCACCTATCGGAAATGACATCCTGGTCCCAGAAGAACAACATGAGGAAGCAAGCTACACACGCGTCGATCATCATGAAGGGCTAATTTTCGTACAAAAGAATAAGCATGTGGTGGTGTAGTTATGGGAAGGGTGCATTGTCATCATGATTACTAATTTTCATGTGTAATAATATTACATTAATGCTATTGTAAAGATGATACGACCCATCATGCTTTGTACATATGATTGTGATGATCTTTGTAAGTAGCTTGTGAAGCATCTGAATTATGTATATAGGATTGTGATGATCTTTGTAAGTAGCTTGTGAAGCATCTGGATTGATGGAAAAGATGCAAGTATGAGAGCACGTATTTATTCCTTAATATCAATATGATTCCACATACATGATTCAAAGATGGCCATTCAGACATAATTGATGACAAGAAATAAATTATGTAGACTATGGCAAACAAGAACATAATCGATCATGTCTACTTTGGCAATATGAAAATAGTTGTATGTGATTGCTCTCAGATTTTAGGGTTTGAATTGAGGATTAGAATTCCACATCAACCACAAGATGCCTATATTACATTAACGACAACTTTCCCGTAAGATACAACAAAGTGGCACGCACAAGAGTCGATCGAATCGAACCGACAAGTGAATGTCGATGAGCAGTACATATCACAGACGGTTCTTTAACATAACAGTCTGTGATGTTATTTGTCACAGACGGTTATGTTACCTAACCGTCTGTGATATCTCAACATCACAGACGGTTCTATTATATAACTGTCCGTGATATCTCAACATCACAGACTGTTCTATTATAGAACCGTCTGTGATAATACATCATGCATCGTTATATTTTAGAACTATCTGTGATGTGCTCTCTCTATATATCTCCTGCTGCAGGCTCATTCACACAAGCTGCAAACCCTAACTCTTTGAGGCGTTTTGTGTCATGGCGGCCTCCCCCTCCCGGCGTCCTCCCCCTCTCGGCGTTCTCCCCCTGGGCGTCCTCCCCCTCCCTGCGTCCTTCCCCTCGGCGTCCTCCCCTTCCCGGCGTCCTCCCCTTGGCGTCCTCCCGGCATCGACGTGCTCCCCATCGTCGTCCTCCCTGCAGCGTGCTCCCCTCGGCGTCCTCCCCTCGGTGACCTCCCCATCGTCGTCCTCCCCGCAATGACGTGCTTCCCCATCGTCGTGCTGGCCTCTCTTCCAACAACGATTCGGTCTTTGTTACGGTGTAAGTGTCTTCGCATCTTTATTTCTTTCTTTCATTGGTCGTGGGTGATTGGTGCTTGCTCTATGAGTATCGATGAACCGTCGAGTATTTCGGGGACTAGCCATCGAGCTAGAGACCGTTTCTCGATCTGGAGGCTCGATTTTGTTCTACTACTGCTGCTCGATGATGATTCAATTAAATGAGGCTATATTGATCTGCTAGTTAGTGAGTTCCTTCTGTGATTTAGCACTGTTTAGATCATTGTGTCTAGAATTCAACTTGGTCAGTGTTGCTGTTGTACATATGATATGCTATCCTGTCTGTGATTCAGCTCTTATACTCGTACTTATTTCTGCTTGTCTGCTGTGTGGATGTCCTAGTTTTAGGGGAGGTGCTGTCGAAATTTTTATTAAGTTCGGCAACCTCCTAGTTCACTTGTCCTGCTGTTCAGTAGCTTTTCATAGTCCATAGTTGAGTTCTAGTGAATCAATTTTCTTAACCAGTGCTGAATTGCGTAGATTCACTAATCTCATATTTGTATACCCTGTGATATATTGTTGAAATTGATGTTGGAGGGTTCTTAATTAAGAGCAACCCATCAATTTAGATAATCTGAGAGCAAAGTTGCTTATAAGCTAGTCATTTGTGTTATCTTGTTTATGTCATACCTCTTGTGTGTGAATTATGTATTCTCATATATATGCTTAAGAGGAATAATAAACAAAGTCTTGCTCTTATACTCGCACTTATTTACGCTTGTCTGCATTGTGTGGATGTCCTAGTTTTAGGGGAGGTGCTGCCGAAATTTTTATTAAGTTCGGCAACTTCCTAGTTCGCTTCTTTTGCTAAAAGGATAATAACAAGCCATTTAGGCTAGTTCTTTTAAAAGGCTAATAACAAGCCATTTAGGCTAGTTCTTTTAAAAGGCTAATAACAAGCCATGGTATCCACAAACTTATTCACTCTAATTTGATTTTATTTGTTCTTCTCTTTTAGTTACTTTGAAACTATTTTAACTTATAAAGAAGATGTCGTCCTCTAATCCATCGCTCGAAGGACATGATGTGCCCTCAAAAGAAGAATCGACCCGCCGCAAAGAGGACCAAATAAAAGGCCAACAGACCGATATACCATTACGAGATCGATCCAAAGGATGGGGCCCTAGAAAGCCAAAAAGGCAATAATGCATTTGAGTATGTGCGGATAGTAGCACGAACGGGTTCGATCACGCTATCTTCCTGGAGGTTGGTGACTATTGAGGCTCGCAATGCCTTGCTGACGGAAGTTCTTTCATCGTTCAACATTCTAGAAGAATTCGCTCCCCTAGTGCGACGGTATGCACTACTTGCGGCAGGAAAGGCATGGAAGACCTTCAAGCATACGCTTTTCAGAGACTACGCCAAGAAGAATATGTCGTCCGGCTACTCTGCACCGTGGCACTACGGTGACCTCGCTAAGTAAAGCCACTTCATATGGCATGAAGCAAATCACACACTCTAGTGTGTCCTGGGTTCGATGGAGAAGACCGTGGTTGCCGCCGCCGCCATCTTTGCTTGGTCTTGGTTGATTTATTAGTCGAGTTCCATCAACATTATCATAAGAAGGAGAAAAAGCGCTACAAATGTTTATATTTTAAGTCTATCTGATCGGACAAACTGTTGCCTCAATGCATATAGGAAGTGCAGATATTCAATTACAACATCTATAACTGGTTGTGTCTTATAAATATCATTGTAGAAATATTGATGGAAATTTCGAACAACACCATAACTAATGGAGGTTCTGCTGGGGGTGTGGGAAAAAAGGTCATCACAGACGGTTCTTATTTGAAACCGTCTGTGATAAGTTCATATCACAGACGATTATGATTTGAAACCGTCTGTGATAAGTTCATATCACAGACGGTTGTGATTTGAAACCGTCTGTGATATTTAGTTATCACTGCACGGTTGTAATTTTAAACCGTCTATGATATTTAGTTATCACAAACGGTTTCAAATCATAACCGTCAGGATAATTAAATTTCACGACGGTTTATTAATACAACCGCTCGTGATATATATTTTCTCGAGCGGGTAGAGAACCGAGTCTCGATGATCTCCTTCATCACGCACTTATTATTCTTGATGGTTCACAAAACCGTCTCTGATGACGTTTGCGAACCGTCTGTGATGATGTTTTCTCTAGTAGTGATGGGATATACATGTTGGACTAGTCATGGTGAAGAGTAGATTATACAAGAAGCAAGTAGTATTAACATTGTTGACGAAGTCAATGATATATCAGATGATATCGATTGTACTTTTGATAAGGACAAGTTTCACAATGATAGTCTGGATTAGATATTGCGCGATGGAGAAGAGAACTGTGATGAGTAAGAGTATGAAAATTTCCGGGGCTTAATGGACGACTCGGAGAAACCATTGTTCTCAGGCTACAAGTCCAAATACACAAGATTGTCATCCGTGCTTGAACTGCAGAAATTAAAAGCAAGCAACGGTTGGTCCAAAAATTTTCACAATGCTATTAGGTCTATTAGCAGACATGCTTCCGAAGGGAAATGAGTTGCCGACGACCACCTACAAAGCCAAGAAAGTTCTTGTCCCATAGGAATGAAAGTAGAAGGAATATATACATGTCCGAACAATTGTATCATCTACCGCAAAGAGTACACAAACTTGCATATATGTCTGATTTGCAACGCGTCCCAATACAAGCGTAAAAATCAATCATATGATGACGACAAGGGCATTGAGATGAAGAAAGGACCTCCTACTAAGTTGGCGTGGTATATGCCTGTAATTTCCCGTTTCAAGCGTTTATTTGCAAAAACCCAGAGGGGGCAAAACTGTTGTGTTGGCACTCAGAGAGCACCCTGCTGATTCCACCCAATGGAGAAACATCGATAGGAGGTTTCAAGAATTCAGTGTGGATCCGAGGAATATAAGGTTTGGATTGAGTACAAACGAAATGAATCATTTCGGTAACATGAGTAACCGTCATAGCACTTGGCTCGTGAATCTCTGTATCTAGAACCTTCCTCCTTGGTTGTCTGTGAAGCGAAAGTACATTTTATTGTCTATACTTATCCAAGACTTGAAGCAACTTGGGAACGATATTGATATGTACCTAGCACATTGGTGGAAGATCTGAAAACACTGTGGGTTCCTGAGGTATAGGTATAGGATGCTCACAAACGAAAGAACTTCACTTTGCATTGTCTATTATTCTACACTATAAATGATTATCTTGCCCTTGTGAACCTATTGGGCCAGAGTATAAAAGGAATCAAAGTCTATACTCAATGCTTAGATAATACCGATAGTGTGTGGCTGAATCACTTGCGTAAAACCATGTACATGCGTCACCATAGGTTTCTTCAAAGAAATCACCAATACTGCAAAATGAAGAAAAATTCGACGGAACGAACTAAGATGGTTTAGCTCCAAGGCTTTTAAGAGGGACAGATGTTCATGATATGGTTAAGAACTTAGATATTGCTCTTGGAAAAGGACATAAAACGAGGATGTGTGAGAATAGCGTGTGAAAGAAGAGATCAATATTTTGGGACTTACCTTATTGGAAGCACCTGAAAGTTTGGCATTGCATCGACTTCATGCACATAGAGAAGAATATTGTGATAGCTTAATTGGTCTCTTACTAAATATTAAGGGCAAAACAAAGGATGATATCAATGCAAGGCTTGACTTGGTCCATAAAGGCATCAGACATGAGTTAGTACTGAAAGAGACCGATAAAAGCCAAACGTACTACAAATCTGCTTGTTACACTCTATCCAAGGCCAATAGAACTGAACTATTGCAGTGCTTGCATGGTGTGAAACTTTCGTCTAATTACTCCTCTAACATGAAGAGACTTGTTTTGATGTAAGATTTGAATTTAAATGGCATGAAATCTTATGATTGCCATCTGCTTATGGCACAAATGCTCCCTATGTCAAATTATAAGTATTTTACTAATCAAGATCTAGGAGACAATCACAAGGCTGTGTTATTTCTTTATCATAAGGCTATGTTATTTCTTTAACACAATTGCTCAGATGGTCATTGATCTCAAAGGACTAGATGCTCTGTAGGCCGAGATACCAATGACTCTATGTCTTGAGATGTATTTCCCTTGGTTATTTTTCAATATCATGATCCATCTCATTGTTCACCTTGAGAGAAAGATAAAGATGTGTGGTCCCGTGTTCCTACGTAGCATGTACCCATTCAAGAGATACATGGGAATTCTCAAGTCCTATGTATAGAATTGATCTCGACCGGAGAGCACCATTGTCGAAGGTTATACAACCGAAGATGTCATCAAATTCTGCATCGATTACATGGTTCAGGTCGAATCGATAGGTGTACCTCGATGTCACCATAAGAGGAGGCTCCATGGTACCAAGACCATCAAAAGAAAAGCAATCACGTCTGATCCAATTGCGCGTGATCAAGCCCACTTCACAGTTTTGCAACACATGGCTGTAGTGTCTCTGTATATCGACGAGCACAAGAATTAGCTACGGCAAGAGAATTCGGCACGGTAGGAGTCATGGATTACGAGATAACATAACCTTCAGTTCAACGGATGTTTCAAGGAGCAACCCATCACTATGAGCTCGTTAGGTGATATGCTGACATGATGGTAAAAGGGCCAACATTTACAGTTGTAACATGGAAAGAATATAAATTAAATGAATACACATTTTACATTTGAGATCAGGATAAAAGAGCATAAACCGAATAGCGATGTTCGCATAGATGGGTTCAATACCACTGAGTTGACGAAGAGCTCCTACTATGGGTTCATAGAGAAGATTTGGAAGCTCGACTACATACTTTTCAACATCCCCATGTTTCAGTGCCGTTTGGTCCACCTTCAGTAGGTGAAGGTTGACAAGTACGGTGTCACTACTGTGGACCTCGAACATGTCAGATACCAAGACGAACCATTCGTACTTACTAACCAAGTTATTCAAGTCTTGTATGGAACCAACCCGTCTAACAAGAAGCGCCACGTAGTTTTTCAGGGAAAAAAGGATTATCGGAGTTGAGAATGTAGTAAATGAGAAAGAATACAATAAACTTAACGAGTTGCCTCCTATAAAAAATGGAATAACGGTCGAGGAAGAACAACCTAAGTAAGCTTGCTACACACGTCGATCATCGTGAAGAGCTACTTTTTGTACAAAAGAATAAGCAACTGGAGTTATGATCAGGTCATCATGTTTATTTTAGGTGTACCGTATTTTAATATCAACCAGCTAGTTATGAATGCTAGTATTAAAAAATGATGACAAGAGAGATATATGAAAAAGAAATGCAATGTCAGTATTGAGCATTTATTTTGGAGAATTAATTATTGTTTCAAAGGTAATTTGTAGTACACATTTGTACCCTCATTTATTTGTAGGATATAAATTAATTAATTAGATAGTAGTAAACCATTTGACATGGGTTGCTAAATTTCTATGATCAGTTCCTAGAAACAACAACCATTGCCACACAAAAATAAAGGTAGGTACAAACAGACTTAAATAATATTATCAGTTTCTTTTAACTTAAAAATAACATATATGTGAAACTATCCAAATAGTCTGCATTAATTTCCAAAAATTTCTAAAAAGTTCATTTCATGTGTCCTCGTTGACTCATTGTCAATATTAACATGCATGTGTATATCCCCCACTATTAGAAATTAAAGTTGCTATGCAAGGACATGAACTGCAATAGAAAGCAATTGCTTCTAATCTTCTAAAAAGAAAACCTTATGAATCTTGGTGCATGTACAAAAGCAATTTGTGAAATGACCAACATAGTCATCACAGATGGTTCTGTCCTTGAACCGTCAATGACTACTCATCATAGATAGTTCAAGGCTAGAACTGTCTATGATGGTGGGTTTAATGCCACAACCTTATGCCTAACCGGCCCCAGCCCAAGAACAATTCCCCTAACGTAGCCGTCGCCCACCTCGTCCCACGACGTCCTCCCACTCCACCCTCTGCCCTTGTCGTGTTGCACCAGCTTCATCTCGTGACCTGCCGGCTCCTACACAGCCCTACCCATCGGCTCTGCAGTTTGTGCTCGGTGAGCAGGATTCGGATTAGGGGTCACGTGGATCAACTAAAAAATCATAGTATCCATAAAAAATATCATAGCAATATCGATGCATTTAAATTTAAAAATAGCATAACCATATGTCCACAAGAAAAATATGACATATTTTTTAGAACAAGAAACTTACATCTTTATTAATTTAAATTTAGTTCTACGACTACCTAGAAGATCATAAGTTAATAAGTTCATCTGAACTAATTTTCGCTGCTAGTTCTTTTTCAATGTAAACTATCATGCAATGTCGAAGAAAGTCATTTCCTATTTTATTTCGAAGGCGGGTCTTGAGTCTTAACAAGTTTCATAGTTGAAAATACTCGCTCTGTTGTTGCTGTTAACACCGGAAGAGTTATGATCAATTGTAACAGCCTATCAACCATTGAATAATAGGAAGCTTTACCTATTTTATATAGTCTATTTGTTAAGTTAGCAAGAGAAATTAAGCATTGCATACATCAAATTGAGAAAAATAGAAGTTTTACCTATTAGGAATAGACTAAATCTTTATTTGTTGTTTGCTAATACTAATTACAATCTACTGGATCTTATTTTGATTAGGGGGGCCAAGGCCCCTGCCTGCCCCCCTGGCTCCACCCCTAGCTGTGCTCGCCTAGTCGCTCCCTCACTCACCCTAGCTACTAGCTACCAGCTCCTGCGCAGCTGCACTCGCCTGGAAGGTGAGAAGTTAGTGCCGCTGTGGCACCCTACCCCTACCCTCCAAGCTCTGGTTTTGTTTCCTTGTTCATTGTTGGATGATTGATGCCCGTGAACATAAGTTCCTTTAGACACTCAATGCGCCATTGGAAGGGGAAGCTAGCTAGCTTTGTGCATGATTTCTTGACCCATGGTATCTTTGCAATCCTGGTTCGATATACATTGGTAATGCTTTGTTTTCCTAGAGAGCATGTAGTACTTTGGTAATCTCAGACTCGATATACTTTAGTAATTATGTGTTCAGAGTATTTTTCAACAGTAGAGTGATCTTCGAGCACCATAATAACAAAAAAATTAGTGGAAATTCAACAAAACTGCGTAGTTTGCTTTACATATATAGTGTGTGTATATATAGGAAAAATTTTTTCTTACTCCCATGTGTAGTTACTCCACCTATGAAATACTATCTAAATGAACTTAAAATACTTCTTTATCACTTTGAGTACACTCATATACTAATTATAAGATATTCCAATGTGAACCACATGAAAAAATTGCAAGGAAATACCACTACTACAGAACGAGACATCACTATCATCTTTATTCTGTATTGGTTCTTAAGTTTTTCAAAAAAGCGATTGTGATAAGTAACTTCGGAGGGTGTTAGTAATAATCACTATCGGTTACGAGATTATAAGTGATTGTGATGTAGCACTGGACACATCCGAATCGGTTCTCTACTAAAAAGTGATAGTGATATACACGGTCATCACTATCAGTTCTTTTCATAGAAGTGATAGTGATGTGCACGTGATCATCACTATCACTTCTATGAAAAGAACCGATACTGATGACCTACACATCACTATCACTTTTTAGTAGAGAACCGATTCTGATGTGCACATAGTTATCACTATCGGTTCTTTTTATAGAAGTGATAGTGATGATCGTGCACATCACTATCGCTTGTTGAAAAGAACCGATTCTGATGTACTCGTGCTCATTACTAAAGGATGGTCGTGCACATCACTATCGCTTTTTGAAAAGAACCGATTCTGATGTGCCTCGCTAGGTTATATATACCACTCATTTGAACTCTTCTCTATTGTTGCTCCAGAGGAGATTTCTCCGTCGCCACCCGAGAAAATAGCTCATATTGTGTGGTTGGAAGCAATACTTGAGTGAAAAATTTGAAGTCCTCATGGGTGGGTATTAAGAGGGCAAAATTGAAACCCTATCTTGAGGAGATTCCCTCTTTTGCCCTCTTTTGCGGTTTTCTTCAAAATGTGTACGTGCTTTCAGATTTCACACTCTTTATTTGACAAGCACATATCTATTTAATTTTTGTAATGCGATCTCCTGTTTATATGGAATTATTATTGCTATCATGTGGTAACTGTTATTAGAGTTTAGGCGGTGTAACCTACGTCTCTCGTTCGAGGGTGCTTATTTCTGCAAAGGAATAGTGCACTGTATGACAAAGTTATGGCATTTTCTCTTTTGATGAAATGTTGAAAATTCAGAACTTGCGAGATGTCCGAAAAGGAATAGTGCAATAAACTACATCGATGTCGGTTTTATTAAAAAAGTGATATTGATGACTAACATCGTTGTTCTATTAGAAAAGTGATGATAAAGCATCAAGATCGGTTTTATTAAAAAGTGATACTTGATGATGGCATCGATGTCGGTTTTCTTAAAAGAGTGATACTAATGATAAAGCATCAATGATCGGTTTTATTAAAAAGTGATACTAATGACTAACATCGTTGTTCTATTAGAAAAGTGATGATAAAGCATCGATTCGATTTTATTAAAAAGTGATACTAATGATGAAGCATCGATGTCGGTTTTCTTAAAAGAGTGATACTAATGATGAAGCATCGATATCGATTTTCTTAAAAGAGTGATACTAATGATAAAGCATCGATGTCGGTTTTATTAAAAAGTGATACTAATGACTAACATCGTTGTTCTATTAGAAAAGTGATGATAAAGCATCAAGATCGGTTTTATTAAAAAGTGCTACTAATGATGAAGCATCGATATCGGTTTTCTTAAAAGAGTGATACTAATGATGAAGCATCAGTATCGGTTTTCTTAAAAGAGTGATACTAATGATCCTTCATCAAAGTACTAGTTTTCGGCCAAAATGCACTGAGTGAAAATTGGATCAAACGACGTTGAAAAATTTTCAAATTTTTTTTCTAGGTTCCTGACACACTATAAATGTTCTTGTAAAAATTTCAGGTGATTATCGGATATGTGGAATTTTTGAAAATTCAAAAAGTGATACTATGTAGATGAAACGTAGATCGGCAAGTTTGAACTGGATGAAAAATAGTACAAATGATGTTAGAAACTTTTGAATTTTTTTTTAAAGATTCCTGAAATACTTTTGATATTTCTGTAAAAATTTCAGATGATTATAAAATTTGAGGAAGTTTTAAAAATGTAAAAATAGAGAGAGTTGAAAACTAGTACTTTGAATGTCGAATTTTTATAAATTCACGGAGAAATATTTTGAGTTGAAAATTTTACATAAGAATCCTTAGCTCAAAAAATTTGAAAAACAAAATTTCAAAAAGTTATAAAAAATTTGAATTGCCTGATAAATCCTTAGCTCAAACGAATTGATTTTTGAAATATAATACAACAAATTAAGTTTAGTGCTTACTGCATTGATAGATTTTATTGAGCAAACCAAGGAAGTTGAATTTTTTTGAAAATTTTATATAATGGTACTGAGGAAGCTATTAATCTTTCATAAAAATTTTAGATAATTATCTCACTCGAGAAAATTTAGCAAAATCTAACAAGTTTACTGTCCCAATTATGTCCATTCGGTTTTTGATTTTTTGAACATAACAAATGATGTTAAATTATTTTTAAATTTTTTTTCTATGATCCCAAACAACAAAGGATGGTCCCATAATTTTTTTAGATGATTATCAGGCTTTTAAATATTTTTAAAAATCTGATAGTTTTTTTACCCAAATTTTAAAAAATCTCAAAAAATTTGTTTTTCACCAAATTTTCATGTAACAATACTTTGTTAAGGGTTATTGGACCCATTCCGTTCAAATCCGGCCAAAAAAATTGAAAATCCGGATTAAAAACTCAAAATTTCGGCGAAATTTGCTAATTTCATGAAAATCCCGAAATTACTGTAGCAAAATCAATTTTTTTTAATTTTGAATTCGGCCGGTAGATATAAATTCGGGGAGGGGGGCCCGAAAACCGAAATTTTGCCGAAATTCGGCGGTTTTTGGATCCTGGCGGATCTTGATAATCCTTCGGTCTAACCTAGCTTATTCATCCATTCACGGCAGCAACCGACGCCGCATACCACGCCACCCGCCCGACATCACAGACGGTTTTAATTTGAAACCGTCACAAATAATAAAAAGTAGAAAATTTTAAATATTGATAATTACCTCTCCACCTTCTAATTTGAAAGAATTGAAATTAAATAATATTATATTTGAAATAATTGGAACTAATATTCCATTTGCAATAATTAAAAAGAACGATCAAACAGATTCAAAACTTGGATGCCGTTTTGAGGCCCTAAACGACCTTTTTTGGAATTCCGTCACAAGACGCATCTCAAGCACAAACCAAACAGGATCCCACCATCGATTCTGAGCCAAAAGAATGCCCCGATCGAGATTCTGAGTCAAAAGTTATGACCATTTTAACAAAAGTGCTCGTATTTCTTATTTGCAAACTAGAATCGGTGCCCAAAAGAATATAATCGGAGAGCTCATCATGTGATGATTAGGAAAGCTCAAGAACACCAAAATCGAAGGTACGAGTCAAAAGTTATGGTGTTTTTACAAGTACCGTGAATAGTAATGACACATATATTGCAAGCATCATTAATAGTCAAAAGTATGAAAAATAAATTTGAAAGCTTTATCGGTGTTCGGGGTGCTTCACGGGTTAAAGCGAGAGGAGACATAATATGTCGATGTTATCATACCACGGTTAAAATCTTTGGATCTTATAAGAACTCGAAGTTAAGCGTGCTTAGATGAGAGTAGTAATAGGATGGGTGACCTCTGGGAAGACCACACGTGTGGTGTTAAAAATGTCTAGGAAGATCACACGAGTGGTAATTAGGCGAGAGTAGTATTAGTGGTATTAGGATGGATGACATCCTAAGAAATCTCTCTTAATTTATCGTGTGGTAATTAGACGAGAGTAGTATTAGTGGTATTAGGATGGATGACATCCTAAGAAATCTCTCTTAATTTAGTGTTTTTAAATCACCAGCTAGAACGGTGTTTTAATCTGTGCTTTTTTTGGAGAATTTGCAAGAATGGCACACCCCAATGGGTCATCAGAATCGGTTCTTTAAGGGAAGTGATTCTGATGACCCCCTCATCAGAATCGGTTCTTTAAGAAAAGTGATTCTGATGACACCCTCATCGAAATCGGTTCTTTTGTGGAACCGATTCGATGAGGGTGTCATCGTAATCACTTTTCTTAAAGAACCGATTCGATGAGGGGTCATCGTAATCACTTCCTTAAAGAACCGATTCGATGAGGAGTCATCACAATCACTTCCTTAAAGAACCGATTACGATGGCGTTTTATCACGATCGGGTCAAAACCGATTCTGATAGCTCCACCTCATCACTATCTAAAGACATCGTATCGCCACTAAAACCGATTCTAATGCTAAAAAAGAACCGATTCTGATGTGCCGTTCTGTAGTAGTGTACATAGTTTTTAGCGTATTTTACAAATACCTTTATATATGGACATAAAAAGGAGTATATCCAAAAAAATATACATACCACCTCTAAAAAAATGTAAATGCTACCTAGCTACTCTTATATACTCGTATACTACACATACATACCCTCCGTTAAGCGAGATACTCCCTACGTTGTGAGATACAACATAGGGAGTAATTACTCTCGAGAGTATATATATATGCATTTGACCCATTAGTTTGCTTTACGTATATAGTGTATGTATGCTTGACATATATAGTCACAAATTAAACACGCACCTTTAGACTGTTGTCCACTGCATGCAACCAGAATGCAAAATGTTGTCCAGCTAGGTCTCAATTCTCAATAAGCCAATACAGATTGATGGATAAGGATGCTCGTAAGGCAGTAAGATTCTTAGTTTACACAAAGTTTGCGCGCAACAATGTGAGCTAGACCAGTTTCATAACAAATTTTTAGCTTTTCCCACCACTACCTTGAAAGAGGTAATCGATGGCGGTTAAGACCGCCATCGCGATTTTTCGAACCGCCACGATTTAGTGCCATCGATAATCGAGGATTATCGATGGCGGTTCTAGAACCGCCACAGATAACATCATTTGTGGCGGTTTTTGGTTAGAACCGCCATCGATACGAATATCGATGACGGTTCTAACCAAAACCGCCACAGATACTAGTACTATCGGTGGCGGTTCTAACAAAAACCATCATCGATACTAGTACTATCGGTGGCGGTTTTTGTTAGAACTGTCATCGATATCGATGTGATTTTGGCTAGAACCGCCACCGATAGTCCGACACAGAAAATAAAAAGCGGCATTTGTGGCTAGCCTCGGCAATGCTATCCATGCCCTCTGCATGAATATATATAAGAGAATTGATAGAAGTATCATACAGAAGCAGAGGGCTTGCTCGAGCCGATCTTCGAGACAAAAGCGACCATCTACAATGACACAAGATAACCTCATGGCCAAAATGGGTGTTTTACAAGATGGCGGTGATTTGACTACACGAAAATAAATTACCACAACACCGAGGATTGTTACTAGTAATCAATAATACTAACATACTAATACGCAACTAATATGCAACTCGAGAAAAACAAAAGCATGGCACAGAACATCAAATTTCACTGGAAATATTAATTTGTATAATAAATCTCAAAGGTGGTCAAGTATTACCAATATGCTAGTGTGTGTGTGTGTACATACCCATTCCAGCTGAAAGAACAGAGCCTCTCATGATCCTCGGTTTCGACAAATAGAGGTAAACAAGCGCAAATGGTGTATAGATAGTAAGCATGCATGAATAACTACTAAAGAATTGAAAAGGATGCATGGTAACTCATTCAAGCAATTCATAGTAAAAAGCCGACCAACAACAACTACGTGTACAAAAAGTGGGCGGGGGGCAGGCGAGAACCAAAGGCACAAGATACGATTCTCTGTATAATCTCTCTGAAGACGACAACCAAAATTACACAAAAGACATTGTTCATAAAATTCATCTGCTTGTACATATATCCTTAGGAAAATCAACAGGTGTATTTAATTTTCACTTCATACAATCTCCTCAAAGCTGATAATCAAAAGTTTACAGGACATATCCACACATTAGCCACAAAAGGGCAAAATTGGACTTCTAAGTGAACTAGAGACTCATCAGGAACATCAACATCATAAGGGATATTGTCGTCTGGATGGGTAAAGGTATTATATGCATGAGAAGAATGCCACAAGAGGAGATTATAAAAACCATCATTATTTGGATAAGGTAAGCTGCATGAATCTCGCAGGACACACAAAGTTAGGAACTCACTCCCAAGGAAGATCACCATAAACGAATAAGGTAAGTGATTGCTCGTAGGCATAGTGAGCTACATTGAACACCATAAACGAATGTTACATAGATTGCTCGATCGCATGTAAACGAAGCGGGCAAGTAGTGATGATGCCCGGATAGCGGTCATCACTTCGAGTTATATATGCACATTGAGGTTAAAAATTAAAAAGAAAATCCTGTAAAGGGACTCACCTCAACAGCATGAGTTTTATTCTTATAATCTACATTGATTAACCCATCGATACCTTTCTTCCCTAGGTGCTCATGGAACCTTCAATACAATGAAAAGGTTGTAGAACTATCAAGACTAACCATTTCAAGTGTTGAACAAGAAAATCAAAATCATTTACAAAAAAATGATGATAGACATCTAAACATGAAACATGTACTTACAACGGAAGCGGTTGGTTCCTCCTGCAGTCATTGCTGACAATTATCTGTTTTCAGAAATGTTACGCAAAACACGTAATCGACATTGAACCTCTGAAGCTATATGGCAAAGATTCAACATTTTTCACTTGGTTAGTTTATCAAACTAACCAAGTAATTTTTCACTTGGTTAGTTTATCAAACTATTACAAACACATGAAATAACTTCATATGAAAAAATAACCATGTAAGGCAAACACATGAAATATTTAGAAGTGTCACTCAGATGTGTGTGCATGTGTTCTGAAGAAGACAAAAGTACATGCTACAATAGCACAATCACCGACAAGAGAAGTGGCATTGACGAAAGAAGGGTTCCTATTTCAAAGGAACAAAGTGTTATTTACACTTTGTAATGAAAAAATTGAAGTAACAAAAGCTTAAACTAGTTTCCTAAACTAGAAGCCTCACAGGTCTTGGAGGTTGGAGACACGTGATGTGAGACATGAGTATGGAGGAGTGGATTGTTGTTGTCTTGGTCATAAAACTCGCTTTTTTGTTGATTACTTCCTTCATGATGAAGTAGGCGAGCTGCCTGAATGGCTTGGATTTCGAACTAAGCGATCCCTAGTAGACAACTTGAGGTCTTTGTAAGTATGAAAAACAAAATTAAGAGAGTATATAGAAAGTGAGTGGCGCGAATCGATGTGTCCTGTCAGCATGACTGACCTCCACGTCATTGTCTTTTATTGTGCAACCTAAGATTTCGCGCATGTACTGGCACACGAAGTACCCACATAAATTTGTTCCTTGCGGCTGCTTGTGACACTGCAAAAATCAAATGAACTAAGACATCGACGAAGGAGCTATTTACTATGAAATACGATATAAGAATATTCCTTGCGTGCGTACCGGAAAGTTAGTACGGATTGTAAGGGATTTTTTGTATGGGCGGTGTCTCGTGCTCTTCTGACAATATCTTTTGAACGCCTCATTTATTAAACATGTCATCACTTCATAGTCTGCTTTAGGTTTATCTAGTGGATCCATGATCAGCATCTTGCTCTTCTCTGGATGAATTACTACGAGAATCTAGTGGAAGTTGGATGCCATAGCCATTAGTCCTTACATCAGAGTAAATAACGAAATCAACGAGTAATTTAACTAGCTAGTGAGGAACTTACTTAAAATTGTATGGTAAAAGTATAAACTCCTTGTCTTGTAGTTTAAGCAAAGCTTTATATACGTACTCCTCGACCTCCTTTGGTACTCTCATGATTTCGGTTTGGCAAACCGTTCCCGGTCTAGGAATCCCAATCGCCCTTGGTTCTTCGTAGTTCACCATCTCGTATCTATATAACTAAATAGTTAGACATGACATTTATCGGATTACGTGAATGTAGACCAAGATTGATATATTAGACACTTACGATTGTCCAAAGATCTCAAAAACATATGTCGAGGGCGTCGTGATAGAACAAGTTGTGCAAGTTATCGAATTCTATTAAGAAGTAGCCATCGCCTCATGGTGAAAATGTTCCTCACGGAAAATTGCGGTGATCACCTTCGAGTACGTCTTGGTTGGATCGATCCATGTACCATGCATGTAATCAACGCATCATGGGTGTTAGACTGCTTAACTTCGAATCGGTGACTAAGGGCTTCCCTACCTCGAATTGTAATCTTGGTTGATTATCTTGGTCATCAGACTTCGCCTTGCCCTTACTTTTTTCTCACACGACATCATACTCGGTCCTGGCTTCGCTTTGATCCGCCGATACGGCTTGTCTAATGTGCTATTTTTTGGGATCAGGGGTTGTAGGTTTGTCCTTTGAAGTACCAGGTGTTATAGGTTTCTGCTTTCGAATACTAACAATGGCCATCTTTATGGGGTCCTCAATGGATTTCTTTTCTACCTCATCTTGCTTCTTCATCGCTTCACTCTCACGTGCTGGTGACGGATGCGCGGATTGTACTGCAAGAGAGGCTGGCACTACATGGTCCAAGACGATGTCAGGAGAGGCTGGCACTGGATGGTCCAAGACGATGTCACACTTGCGCCACTGGATGAATGAGTGGACGGCACTTCCTAGAGTTGTTATCTCGTCATTGGCGGGTTTTTCTAGCCCGATATCAGCAAACCGTGCAAGTACCGTGTCCACCTGGACCTTTGCATAACCTGGCGCTATCAGGGCATTGTGCAGGACACCCCCTTCTTGGCACGGATAAGCTACCCCTGTAGTAGCCTGTAGAAATATGTTCATCACAGGCACATTGAGCTGACAGGGTGTGGGGTCCTGTATGTCGTCCATAGGATAATGGTTGTTGTCCGCTGCTACTAATGGTGTGGACGCGCAACTGCTGCAACGACCTATAGGGCTGGAGAGAACGTTTTGGGCCTGCGTCTGGCTCAAGGCTTCTTGTACTTGTAGTTGAACTTATTCTTGAATGGTGCCTTGTAATTCTCGCAGAACCCTTTCCTTCATCCTTTCCATTTCCTGCTCAGCCCGCTCTTCTTTAGCTCTCTTCCGACTCCTATAAGAGTCTTCGTGCTCAGGGAATCCCATCTTCCATGGAACCTTGACCCCGACGCCTCGTGTTCGACCGGGGTGCTCTTTGTTTCCTAGGGCATTGTTAGCTCGTCTTTCTCCTGTCTCGGTGGAAAGATCCTTGGGTGGTAGGCGTAAACCGATGAACTCTTTGCGTCATTGCTTCGTCTTATTGCTCTTGAATGATAAACACCCAGTAGACAAGATATCTGCCCTCGCTAGCACGTAGTGCTTCACTCGGTCTGGTAGTCCGACCAAGGGACTTGTGCTACCAATTGAGCGCTTCTAATTCCTGCCTCTCCCATTGAGCAATTTTACCCGCATACCCACTCGTGCCAAGTCTGTGGAGGTGAGTATTCCTTCTTGCGATGCTAATGTGGTCCTCACTGGACTTCCTTGCTGCTTCAGATTGCTTCATCGCCACAAACTCCCATGGTCATTAATGCATCGCGACGCACGAGTTCTTCGGCTCCTTCGGGGAATTCGAAGGTTTGTTTGAGCTCTGTCCACAAATCCTCTTTGGTGGCTCGAGGCACTTTATGCCAATCTGAATAGGTGATTGGCACTTTCTCCTTACGATGTACCCGCATGTTGATCTCATTTTTTGTCTGATTTTTTCGATTACAACAGGGCCCCAATGTCTCGAGACCTCCAAGATGGTGTACCGCCTTGAGCTTCTTAGTTTTCCCTCGTCCTCGGCATCTTGGAACAGGAGCATCATCTGCAACATCGGTGGAGGCCTCGGCACCTTCGGTGGTTGGCTGGAGGGTAAGGTACCTGCTCGGGCTCTCCTCCATTATAGGCTCGGTTTCGGGCTCCATTAGAACTACTCAATAGAAAGGGAGATATTTTAGAGGGGGGAAGAAAATCAATTAATTTGACAATCTATAAGCTGTCTTGAAAGCATATATGAACTGGACAAAAGCCCTACTATTTTGCTTCACTCAATCATGGACTACCTTAATAGTTTTGCCGAAGTCATTAAATCTTAAACATGGTGGAGGTGGAGGTGGAGGTGTGAATGCGTGATGAACCTTGCCGTAATTCAGATGAATATGGAAATATTGTTCTCAATCGAGATAATGAGCACATGATCCACATCGATGGGATGAATTTCGAATGAATTACATCAAGATCGTTCAGAAGAAATTTATGATTTTTGCTTACCTTTCTTGGGAATTTTTTTAAATAATATTATTTTATTTACAAATTGCGACATTAATACCGTTTGGCTACCACTCTCTTCACCACACCATTTGGCGACCATATTAAAAATTGGTGTCTAATTTTCTTTGTAGTGTTAAAGCGTATAAAGGCAGAGAGAGTGAATAGGAGACTAGGCGTAGTACTGCACGATTTACTAGTACAAAAAGAAAGTGAACATCATTGCCACTTTCCTAGTTACATTGGAAGGTCGTAGTGCACACACCTCACCCCAACACTTAAATCTGTAGTTACAAAGGGGAGCATTAGTTCCTTATGAATGTTTCATTTTAAATCTAGTGGTGTTATTAAGAGTGGATGTTCTTCCTCTCCAACTTTTCCAATGAAAAATTTCATGTTCTATGAAGATGAGAACTACTTCAAGAATTTCAGGTTTCACGAGGAGAAAAACTACTTTCAAGATTGCAGGTAAGGAGTACTCAACAGCTCCAGTGCAAGGTTTCTTGCGTAAAGTTCCTCATAGTACTTTCAAGATTGCAGGTAAGGAGTACTTTCAAGGTTTCTTGCGTAAAATTATCTATATGTTTCTTTTCTTCACTACATGGGCTCTTTCACTTACTATCTCGGCACCCTAATGGATGGTGATGACTGGTATATGTTGAGAGGAAGAGAAGCTATGTACAAATGATGGATATGTACTGGGGTTAGATATGTAGCCACATGGAATAGACATTTTGTCTGGAAGTCACATGGTAACAATGATAAAACCCTCGCAAAAACAGAAATGATGATAAAAGAAAAAAATGTCAGGTACCAACCATTTTACCCAAGATATTGAGTTAAACATCATTCACAGATGTTGAACAAGATCAATCTTGGATAAAGGTACAAGCAAAGCATTAATTG
Organism: Guadua angustifolia; assembly: GCA_036346375.1. Classification (NCBI taxonomy): domain Eukaryota; kingdom Viridiplantae; phylum Streptophyta; class Magnoliopsida; order Poales; family Poaceae; genus Guadua; species Guadua angustifolia. The sequence goes on from CM070520.1 coordinate 24,063,562, forward strand.
GTCTAAGGTACAAGCAAAGCATTAACATTTCTAGCAATTGGAAGTTTGGAATGCAAATTACTAAAGGAACACAACACCCATGACACTTGAAGCTGTTGTTGGGCCAAATATCCCCAATCCTGCACCTAAAGTGATTTGAGTAAAATGGTAGGTTGTACCAAAAATTTGGTGCCAAAAACTCAAGGACTAGCATAATACAATGTATTTAGGTGAAATGTATTTAATAACAAGTTATAAGGACATGCCTTTTACCTCAAAGAGAGAATTATTTATTGTGCTCTCAGACTTAGGGTATGGACGAAGATAAGAATCTTCACCTCAATCACAAATAGGCTAACAATTTATTCAATGGATTAGGCCTTGAACTCTTACCACCTTAAAATGCACAATAAAGAATTCTCTTGTCAAGGAATATACACAGCTCGATTTATAACAAGAGTTTAAAGCTTGCTAACCAAACAGGCGGATTTTCAGATCGCAAGTGAATGCAAATTCTACCGATCAACTATGCTATTAGCCTACAATTGGTGACTAATTCAGCAAGCAAATCCTAGCAAAATATCAATTCTTGACATAGAACGAAATAAGCAATAACGAGTTATCAATCATGTATAATTTGGACAGCTTAAATAAGCAATTCTTTCTAGCATTCAGACTATAGTTCAAGGCCTAAACCATAGGGATAAATGTTCGATCATTCTTATACCCAAGTTCATCATAGAGCACACCAATCTCAGACCCAAAGGCAACAAGGTAGCAATCTGAAATACTTACAGAAGAGCAGCACTTAAAGCTCAATGGAAGCATCATTGTAACGTCCCGAATTTTGGCCAGATTTTAAATTTTGGAGTTATTTAAATCTTTATGAATTAATCAACCTTTAATTGCATTTAATTGCATTTAATGGAATTTATCTATATTTTTACGATTTATTGGATTTAATTGGAATTTATTTATATCATTTTTCTTGAGTAATTAAATATCAGAAAATATAATTATCAAAAATTAAAACTAATATTTTATTTAGGCTCAAAATGCTCTGAAATATTTTCTAGAATTTTTCTAGAATTTTTCGGGTATTTTTAGTGCCCCAAATAAATACTTTGAATTTTTGTCTTTATTTTTATTAAGAAAACACGGAAAATGGCTAGCTACGGTGTTGGGCGGCCCAACACGTGCTCGCTGTGGAAAACCCTAATTCGCCGCTCGTTTGAACCGTCCGATCTTGATCGGACGGCTCTGGACCGTTGGTTGCGACCTCGGATCAGGCTTGATTGACCGCATGTGCCGTCTCTGTTGGCCGCCGCGATTTGCCGGTGATTTGCGCGAGTTCCAAGGCATGTCCGGGCGAAAGAAGTACACCCCAGAGCTCAGCACTCTCTCCCGCTCGCATTCCCTTTTCTCTCGCATCCTCTCGTGCACCACAGCCCTCTCGAGAGCTCGCCGTAGTTAGCTCTCACCTCCGCCACTTTTCCTTCGGTGCCCGCCGTGCTCGTCGTTCCCGCCAGCTAGAGACCTTCCCCGAGTTCCTCGTGACGAGCCGCATCTTCTGCGCCACCTCTTCCGACCGGAGTCACACGGAAACGCCGTCGCCCGTGTCATCTTCCCCAAGTCCGTGACCGTAGCCAGCAAGATCTTCATCGACTCCTCGCGTGCAACCTCAGCCGTCTGATCGTCATCCAACGCCCAAGGTAACGCCACGTAGGGCATAGTAACAGTGAACCGCTCGGGTAGTTTCAGCGCCGTCTGATTTGAATCCAACGATCCGGAAACGCGCGTAGACGTGGCTTGATGGTTCCGCGACGCGTGTCGATCGGCCGACATGTGGGTCGAGCAGATCGCTTCGCGGGCCCACTTGTCGATGGGAGGACCGCCGGTCGTCTTTGGCGTCGGCGTGGATCGTCATCCGGCCCACTGTCGATGGCGAGAGCGACGTGGCTCGCTCTGGTGCCGACATCGCGTGTCGGCCGTGGGAAATCGGTAGGAAAATCGATGGAAAATAGAGGATTAATTCGGTTTATTCTTTTATGAATTTTCAGCAAAATTGTAAATGCTATAACTTTTGCGTTTTAACTCGGATTTGAGTGATTCCAGTGCCCAAAAATTTGTAAAAATGTGAACTATTTAATAGTGATTTTTATTTTATTTTTAGAATTTATCTTGCTATCTGTATAGTGTATTCATTGTGTGATTGCTTGTGCCGAGTAGACTCCGAGTCGCCGGGTTTCGTCGAGGGAGAATTTGAAGACCTGTCGCAGAGCCTCGACCAGAACCAACTCCTCTTCAAAGGCAAGTCATGCTTTGATCATTTCGCGCCTAGTTTTAAAAGTGTATTTTGATTTCCATATTGCATGCTATGTTAAGTACAACCACTTTTGATTAAATTGGGAAATGGTAGTTAAAAGCCAAACTTGTTATGCCACCTTGATTATAATGTTTATATGCCCTGAAATCCTTGTCCACCCTAAGATGTCTAATATGTTGGATATTAATATGACGCCAACACGGGAGGCTAGACCGTGATAGTTGCTTAGTCCGCTTGTATGCGATGAATGAATTTCAATAGCAAATGAATATTGACTAACAATTATGGAACGCATTTTTGTAAAAGTGCGATGATGTCATACCATGGAATTGGAATAGTAACCTGTGTGGTGCTATTAAGAAATTAATGTGAATGATGGCATGTGTTGCTTGTATATAAAGTGGGGGTGGGAAATGTTTTGGGCCAAGGCGGTGGCAAGAAGGCCGTGCGGAGTGGGCTGTGTGGCAATGGGTTGTATGAAAGAATGTGAAGGCTGCGTGCGAGGTGAATAAAATAGTTGTCTTGCTCGGGGCGATTAAGGACTTAACCTTGCGAGCCTTTGAACCGAAGTTCTGTACAACCACTTGTCCTAATGGGACGGACCTAGTTAAGTAGGTTTCGACCTCTTTCCTTTGAAACCTCTGGGTGACAGTGGCACATCGCAGTAATCTGTAGGGAAGCGTACTGTGCTACGGCTTGGTACCCATTCAACAGTACTTGCTCTGTCTAAACTTGACTCTGAGTGAGGGAAGTGTTAGAAGGAAGTGTCGGAGGGGTTCATCGGTCAAATGTTAGTCTCTCGAAAGACTCTGTATAATCAATCGCTTGTGTGGTGAACGATCAGATCCTGTGGGTAAAGTGTACAGCCTCTGCAGTGTGTGTGTGAATCTATTCAATAGCCGTGTCCGAGATCGGACATTGCTCGTGATTCTGATCAAGGGTTAGATTTTATAAATAAAAGATGTGGGATGGGTGGCTGTGTGCCAAAGGAATAAATTAGGGCTGTGTGCCAAACACCTTGGAAAAGAATTGAGAAATTAATTAGTATTAATATTGGTTTTACCGCCTTTAATCTAATAGGATTACCTATTAAAAGAAATGCCGCTTTATGCAAAATAACCAATTAAGCCTTTCCTTTGGAATAAGCCATGCATGTAGTAATAGAATTGCATTGTGCATGACTTGTTGAGTATGTTGTATACTCACCCTTGCATCGACAAAAACCTCAGAAGAAGAAGAAGCCGTGCCAGCTTGGAATGAAGAGTTCGTCGAAGGCCAGGAGGACTAAGGGGTTGGGCCGCACTCAGTAGCCTGTGGCTAGGAGTGGTTCCGTTATCATATTTTGCTTCCGCTGAATGAACTTGATACTGATGATATTTATCGCCCTGCGTGGCGAATTATTGTAAGGCGACCATAAGGTCATGTAACTCGACTATATTATGCTTGAAGTACTTGTTTATTTATTTCCGCTGTGTATGATTGTGGTACTTCAACCTGTTTATCCTGTGTGTACTAGCGTGATCCTAGACTAGTACGGAATACACAGAGTGTCCGAATCCGTGAAAATTCGGGGCACGACAATCATAGAGCAACACATCAATATGAGAAGCTTGAAAGCACACCTATGGAGCTGTTTTACGCCTCCAAGAGTGTGGAATGCTTAAGAGTCCGACAAGCAACAAAACTTCAACACTAAAGAAACAGAAGTCGAATAATCTGAAGTGATGAAAATTACTGTAGGTTCACTGTAACAGCATCGCAGGTGATCAGCTAGTTAGGCCGTGGGTTAAGTTAGGAAAGCAGCTAAAGCCTAAAAGTATTTAAGCATGGCATGCAATCTGCAGCTCACATACAAGGTTGGGAGTTCGGTATTGAGCACTTAGCGAACTTTGTTGATGTATGCCTGCAGACCAGGAAAGTAAACGCGTTCTTGCGCATCATTCTCATCTGAGCATTGTATTATGGTATCGATTGTGATTGCAAGATACTTGAGAAAACTGTAAACATGGCAAGTGTCTTTAGTTTTACCACATATTTGACATGCGATAGCCTTAAAAAATTGACATATGCAATCACTTCAAATACTCCCTTTGCGCTTTTGCCTTCACATTCATCGCATCTAATTTTTAACAAGAAAAACAACACGAACAATTGCACATGAGTGTGGTCATCCTTCAATTAAGGGGCTCTTTTAAGGTACATAGTTACTAGAAATGTGGTTTCTCCGAGTCATGGTATATGATTCGGATTAGCAATTCGCCACTTTTTCTTCCAATGACCATTATGAACATGAACCTCGTGCTATAAACTGATTCAGACTCATGAATCCAGTTCATGATTGATGAGGCTCTACAACGAATCTGGTAACTATATTATGGTATACTAAATTCAATACGAGTGTTCATTTTTTTAAATCCAATAGATCAAATTAACTAGTATTTATTTATGTTTACCTCGGTAGTAGAGTAGAAGAAACACCCTCTACAAATCATTGGCTACATCTGATGTCTACTATCCATTATATAGTACGATAATGCACTATAAAATTTCACTAATTAAGAGTACCCTATTCTTTCTGAAGGGGCAAAGTAGTACAGTGAACCAATATGCATTTACTCACCAAAGAACTGTGTGAATAATTGCATAGGCAAAGCCATGAGATTTGGTCTAAAGCAAGATAAGTGCACACGAAAGGGTGATGATCACTTGCTGGAAATGGAACCAACGCCCACCATTTTCACTTTGCTTAGATAAACCTCAAACAAATATGTGTCGGCAAATCGAATGAGTCAACCGAATTATGAATAAAAGAGAGCGTGTGAGGCATATCTATCTTGCACAAGAACAGACCAAGAATCCATCCACCAAGAAGATGGAGGCACGCAGCAATGGCGGCAGCAGCAGAAGAGAAGTGCTTTCTGGGTAGGGTTGAAGGGGCGCCGGTGGGGGCGTTGGAGGGCGGTGACGGTGGGAGGGCGCGGACGGCGCGACGCCGGGAGGGGGCGGCCGGTGGGGAGGCCGCGGACAGCGTCATTGAGGGGGTGGCGCCGGTGGGAGGGCGCTGGAGTGGCGGTGGCCGTGCAGGGCTGCCAGCAATGGCCAAGTGAGGAGCTAAGGCGGCGAAGATAATTTTGAAGTGCTGAAGCGCCACGACTCGAGTTTATGTATAAGTAGAGCGATGTATCTGTGATTTATTATTATTAACCGCCACAGATACAGATGCATGTAATCCTCAAGTAGTTTCGCATGGAGCTTTGTCACAAGTAACACCTCAGTCCAGTGGTTGAGTCGCTCGGTTGTACCGAAAGGTCCTGAGTTCGATTCCCATCCTGGCCATTTTATTTTTTTATTTTTCCTCCATGTGATTGAAACCCTCATATCTTTTGCTAGGAGTGTCCAAATGAAGCAAACTCAGTTTCTACATTTGAGTTAGGCAATAAGAATTTGGATTATACAATAAAAATTTATAAGTTACTTGCAGTATAGTTGTCCAAATAGCGATTAAAAAAAAGCCTCTTTTTAGGTGTTGTGAAGCAACTAGGTGATATAAGGTTCCAAAAATCATGAAATAAACCTATCATGCTCATATGGTCAGTAGTGTCCCATTTTTTTAATAACATTTACGTTCGGATGAAAATTGAATCACACATACAAGGACAAATATTGCCATTACTCATAACTACTCATTTTCTTTTACAATTTGGCCTTCGTTGTGATCATCACGATGATAGGTAGCTTCTTGAGTAGTTTGTTCCTTGAGGCTGATGATGCCATCTACGAAAGGAGGCAACTCATCAAACTGGTTGTACTCTTCCTCATCCACGACATTTTCAACTCCGACAATCCTTCTTTTTCCTTGTAGAACTACATGGCGCTTCTTATCTGCCGGGTCGATTATGTAGAATACTTGTGCTACTTGCTTCGCAAGTACGAATGGTTCGTCTCTGTATCCGACATGTGCGATGTTAACAGTAGTGAAGCCGTACTTGTCAACTTTGACACCTTTTGGGAGTTAGACCCAACGACACCGAAATACCGAGATCTTGAAAATGCAGTAATCAAGCTCCCAAATCTCCTCTATGAACCCGTAGTAGTTGCTCTTCATACTGCCTGTGTTGTCATAGGCATCTATACGGATACCACTGTTTTGGTAAGTGCTCTTGCTATCCTGAGCTCTCATGTAAAATGTATATCCATTGATGTCATATCCTTGCCATGTCGTGATTGTACTTGAAGGCCCTTTTGCCAACCACCTCAACGTAACACTCGTTTCTTCACCAAATATGTGCTCCCTGAACCAATGACTGAACAAACGATTGTGCTCTTTTGTTATCCAAAGCTCTGACTGTCCTCGGTTTTCCCTCCTTAGCTTACCCTTGTGTATGTCCATATACGGGTATACCTCAACTGACTGTTGCAATACTGTGAAATGAGCTTGTTCGAACAAAATATTATCGTAAGAATTTGTAGATTTCTTTCCTATTACACCTTTCCCACCTAGCCTACCCTCATGGTGAGATACAGGCACTCCTACCGGTTCGACCTCCTCCATGTAATCGATACGTAACTCAATAATCTCCTCGGTTGCATAACCTTCTACAATGGAGCCTTCCTGAGATCGTTCGTACATATTTCTTGTAACACCCATATACCTTTCAAATGGGTACATCGATGCAGAATACGGGTCATAAATATTTATCTCATTGACAAGGTGAACAATGAGATGAACCGTGATATCAAAAAATGATGGGGAAAAATACATCTCTAGTTGGCACAGAGTCTTTACCACATCAGCCTGAAGTTCATAAAGTCCAATGGGATCAATGACCTTCTATGAAATCGCGTTGAAGAAGGAACACAACCTTGTGATTGCCTCTCGGACCTTGTTAGGCAAAATACCTCTAATTGCAATAGGGAGCATTTGTGTCATTATCACATGACAATCATGATACTTCATGCCAGTTAACTTCAAATCTTTCATCGATACCAGTTTCTTGATGTTTGCGGAGTAACCGGACGGAACTTTCACACCATGTAAGCACTTGCAGAGTTCTGTTTTCTCTTTCTTGCTCCAAGTGTAGCAAGCTGGGGGAAGGTAAAGCCGGATTTTCCCAGTGTCTTGAGGATGTAGCTCGGCTCTGATTTTCATGTCTTCTAGATCCCTTCGTGCCTTGATCCATCCTTTGTTTTGCTAGGAATATTCAGAAAAGACCAACCACGCTGTCACATACATTCTTCTCTACATGCATGGCGTCGATGCAAATGTCGAACTTCCAAGTCCTTCCAAAGGGGCAAGTCCCAAAAGATGGATCTCTTCTTCCACGTGGTCTTCTCGGTATGGGACCGCGATGTATTACCAAGACTCCCCTTTCCAAGTACAACATTAAGATCCCTAACCATATCATACACCTCTTCACCATGAAGACGCCTTGGAGCTAAACCGTCCTCCTTTGTCCCGTCGAATTGTTCCTTCATATTGCGATACGGATGATTCCTGCGAAGGAACCTCCGGTGATGCATGTACACTGTTTTCCTCGAGTTGTTGAGCCACACACTAGCGGTTTCATCCATGCATTGGGGGCATTCTTTGGCTCCTTTTATAGTACGGCCGGACAGGTTACCAAGCGCAGGAAAATCATTGATGGTGCAGAACAACAATGCGCGTAGAGTGAAGTACTCTCGTTTGTACTCGTCCCATACCTGTACACCTTCGTTCCATAGTATCATAAGATCTTCCACCAATGGTTGTAGGTATACATCAATATCGTTTCTAGGTTGTCTCGTCCTTTGGATAAGCAGCGACATCATAATATACTTTCGCTTCATACACAACCAGGGTGGAAGGTTGTATATACATAGAGTCACGGGCCAAGTGCTATGAATGCTGCTCATGTTACCGAAAGGATTCATTCCATCCATACTCAAGCCAAACCTTACATTCCTCAGTTCATTTCCGAAGTTCTCCCTGAAGAGTCTATCAATGGTTCTCCACTGGGCAGAATTAGCCGGGTGTCTCAGTTTTCCATCCCTCTTACGGTCTTCCGAATGCCATCGCATCAATTTGGCGTGCTTTTTGTTTCCAAATAAATGCTTCAAACGAGGTATTACTGGCAAATACCACACCACTTTTGCGGGAGCTTCTTTCTTCACCTCGATAACCCATTTGTCATCGCCATTACGCTTGTATCGCGATGCTTTGCATAACGGACATACATGAATGTCTGCATAGTCTTTGCGATAGAGTATCTGATCGTTTGGACAAGCATGTATTCTTTCTACTTCCAATCCCAAGGGACATACAACCTTCTTAGCTAGATACATGGTTTTAGGCAACACGTTTCCCTCAGGCAGTATGTCCGCTAAGAGATGTAACAACGTCGTGAAACTCTTGTCGAACCAACCATTGCCTGCCTTCAATTTTAGCAGCGAGAGCACCGTGTGCAACTTTGTGTGTTCCTCCTTACAACCCAGGAACAAAGGTTTCTCCGAATCCTCCATCAAACCCTTGAATTGATTAAACTCTCTCTGACTAGTGCAGTTCTCTTCTGCATCGCGCAACATTTGAGCCAGATTATTGTCGTCATCGACGACCAACCTATCCTCATCGGATCCATAACTGATGTCAGCTGCCACATTGCTGACTCCGTCGTCGTCGACGTTATCACGTTGAAGTATGATCTCCTCTTCACCGTGTCTTGTCCAACTTGTATAGCCAGGTACAAAACCCCTTCGAATCAAGTGCAAATGGATATGGTTTTTATTCGAAAACATCTTCTCATTTTTGCAATCAATGCATGGACAGTGTATGTACTCCGTCTTCTTTTGCAAAATTTGTTCTCCACGGCGCCCTTAGAAAAACAGATACACCGTCGATATATTCTTGGCTACAACGGTTCGCATCGTACATCCATCTCCTGGTCCATCTACGCTCATTAATTTAAGCAATTATTAATATCCAAAATCTTAATTAAATAAATTGTTATTCTTATATTCAACAATATCCACTAACGGGACAACATTAATATTAAGTAAATGTTGCAAACTTAATTAATTAATTTTAATATATACTCATACGTAACAAAAAATGATATATATCCTCCGGAAGATCAACGTAATAAATTCCTCATCTCAAAAATTCATGATCACCCAACTACCATATTAACTAAAATTTATTTATCATTCACATCCAACAATCTTAATTACATAAATTGGGTTTATATGCTTCATAAAATTCACTAACAATACCCACTAATGGAGCAAGATGTATATGCACGCTAACGAAAAAAATTAATGGTAACTAAGAAAAAATATTAACTATGTAATTTTTATACATACTAGTACCTAGCCAAACTTAAATATATCCTCCGGAAGAGCAACATAATAAATTCCTCATCTCAAAATGCCAGGCAATTAACTTCATGATCACCCATCTATCATATTAACTATAATTTATTTTTCATTAATATCCAATAATCGTAATTACATAAATTTGATATATGCTTGACAAAAAATTCATCATCTAAATAAGGTAGACAACTTAATCTAATACAGCAAGGTAATAAATTCATCATCTATAAATTGCTAGGTAAACAAAAGACAAACTAAATGTAGACCTTGCATCTAAACCTTAATTAAGCTAGGAATAAACCTTTAATTGCAATTTTACAGTACAAATGAAGAGAGGAAACATATTTTACACACCTTGGAATAATTCTAGGAAGTAGAAGCACAAGATCTTGGCCAAACAAGATCTGAAATCAAAAAGCTAACTTTTCTTCTCGAGGAGGAAGATGACCAGCGATAGGGGCAACATGACCAGCGACAGGGGCAACAGCGGGTATTTATAGAAAACATTATTTGTGGCGGTTTTAAATTAAAACCACCACAGATAATTATATTAGTGGCGGTTATAAAAACAAACCACCACAGATAATTTATTATCTGTGACGGTTCCATCTAAAAACCGCCACAAATAGACCCAGCGTTATCAGTGGCGGATTCAAATAAAAACCGCCACAATTAATGTATTATCTGTGGCGGTTTTTGGATGAAACCGCCACAAATGGTTCTCCCGCCAATTTCCATATAGACCCGCCACTGATACATGTATTTGTGACGGTTCTAAAAGAACCGTCACAAATAGGGCGTCACCTATGTGCTGTTTTGTAGTAGTGCACTGATCTAATTAGAATATCATTACAACGCAACTAAGCATATCACTAGCAATTTTACTTAAACAAATTAATGAGCAATGTATATAAAAGAAGCAAGATAAAATACTACCATTTCCCCACCTGGATGCAAGTTGTTTCATGAAACCCCCCACACACCAAAACAAATTTGACAACTTAAATCAGCATTGACCGCATTATTGGTTCAAAAGATCAACACATTGTGCTTTGGAATTGGAAGTCTAGGTGCATGACTAACCTTTTTCTTTCATTCACTACCTTGAAAAAGGTCATCTGTGGCGGTTCATAACTGCCATCAGTGACGGTTTTTGAACCGCCACAGATTTAGTGCCACTGATAATCGAGGATTATCTGTGGCGGTTTTTGGCTAGAACCACCACTGATATTTGGGTATCAGTGGCGGTTCGAGCTAAAAACCGCCACTAATAGTCCAAGTATCAGTGGCAATTTTTTGTTCGAACCGCCACTCATACCCGAATATCGATGGCGGTTCTGGCCAAAAACCGCCATCGATACTAGGCCTATCGGTGGCGGTTTTATCTATAACCGCCATCGATACAACTATCGGTGGCGGTTGAGATAAACCGCCAGCGATAGGCCTAATATCGATAACTATTTTAACTAGAACCAATCATTGATAATATATCGATAACGGTTTTTGCCAAACAAACTAAATATGAACCTTGCATCTAAACCTTAATTAAGTTAGGAATAAACCTTACATTGCAATTTCACATTACAAATGAAGGGAGGAGACACAATTTACACACCTTGGAACAATTCTAGGAAGTAGAAGCACAATATTTTGGCCAAACGAAATTTGAAATCAAAGAGCTATCTTTTCTTCTCGGGAAGGAAGATGACCAGCGATGGGTGACAGGTTGTATTTATAGGAATAATTATTTGTGACGGTTTTAAATTAAAACTACCACAGATAATTATATCAGTGGCGGTTCTAAAAACAAACCGCCACAGATAATTTATTATATGTGACGGTTCTAACGAAAAACTGCCACAAATAGACCCAACCTTATCAGTGGCGGTTCCAAAAACAAACCACCACAGATAAATGAGTTATCTGTGGCGATTTTTGGCTGGAACTGCCACAAATAGCCCCAGCGTTATAATGTATTATCTATGGCGGTTTTTGAATGAAACCGCCACAAATGATTCTCCCGCCAATTTTCGTATAGACCCGCCATTGATACATGTATTTGTGACGGTTCCAAAAGAACCGCCACAAATGTTTTGGAACCGTCACAAATAGGGCGTCACCTATGTGCTGTTTTGTAATAGTGATTTAAATAAAGTCGAGATGTAGCTTTCTCTATCTCAAGAAATTTTTCCACCTCCATTCATTGGAGCATATATTAGTGGTTCAACCTCTCAGCTCTTGAACAGCAGGGTAAATACATTCCGGTTGTAATTGTGTTTTTCACAACATTCATGCTGTCCAGTTCTCAAAATTGTGTTAGAGTCCTTGTTGCTATTGATGTGCTATAGATCTACTATACAAGAAATTCTATCCACCTTTTATAAATGCGTGCAAAAGATTATATCAACTAATGTTGTATTTGTCTTTGTCTTTCGACACTATTATGTATATTTTCAATTTTATTGTTGTCCCTTGTCTGGGTTTACCAAGTTTGGACAAGTTTGTCTGGGTATATTGCTTAGCTATCCTTTAAAATGTATATACATTACTTAGCATCAAAGTTACTTCTACTTCATATACCTCAAAATTACTTAAGAATTTATAAGGAGCAATATTTGTATAGTATGTATAGATATCATGTTAATTCTCTATAGCACTATGACATATGACACTACATGTTCAATTGAGATACATTGGTTAATTCATATTTACCTCGGCTGTGACTACATTGCTTAATTCTTTTCACCTTGCAATACTTCATTACATCACTTGTTATCTTCTCTTAAGTACCTATATATATGTGCTTGTTCGTACTGCTTCATGTCGATTCATTCTGTTGGTTGTTATTGTTCTTTCCATGCTATTGTCGGCTGTTTTTTATTGTAATCAATTTCCTGTGCATACTCTATATTATTGTGCAAAGGGGCTAGCATGTAGCCATTTCTTGTATTTCGATCATTTCCTTTTGTTTCCTTTTGAATGCACAATGATGTAATTAGAGTCTGTAGAAGTCGAATTAAACAATTTCAGTAACAAATAAGGCCTTGAAATATGATAATCTATTAAGCCCCTCTAGTCTTTTATATTGATTAAACTTGTAACAGTTCAGTTCTTATTCCTTTAGCAACTGCTATATGAGCCAATGATGCTGTTTTCAAAGATAGTGAACTAACGCAAATTCTATACTTCAGCTCTCTGAATTCATACTTCCAATCTTGAATTTCCTAAAAGGCTAAAACCATTAGCTAGATAGTTACTTCCTGTTAATTCAAAGTTGTCTCTTGTACATAATTTCTGATGCATAGTTTAAGAACTTCTGGTGCATAGTTTAAGAAAAATATTACTCTATTTCAACATATGGCTAATGTCGATGTCTCCCCCCCCCCCACCCCACCCCACCCCACCCCACCCCAAAAGCCACAAAGACTACATGGTAATATTCTTTTTGCATACATTATTCTACCGCTATTCCAATCGGCGATAGAAATTTATCGCCATTTGGAATAGCGACATATTGCTATCGTCAATTGGATTGACGACGGAGGACCTATCAGCATTCAAATTGGTGACAAAGATCCTTCTGTTTATACCGTAGACTTATACAGAGCAACGATGTTTTGAAGAATAAGGCTATGTTTGTTTGGGTTTTTTCACCAGCTTTTTATTTGGGCTTTTCGAAAGGCATAAGCCTCTATATAACTAAAAGTCAAAAACCACTAGAGAGAGGATTTTTTGACTTATTGATGGTTGGTTTTAGACTAATAACATTAAAGTTAGATAAAATTACCTACCTCTATCACATATAAAAGCTATTAGCTTTTAAGCTGTTTAAGCTAAAAAACTGACTTTAAACTATAAACCAAAAAATCTAAGCCTAAACAGGGCCTAAGAATAAAGACATCTACCGTAGGATGGAGGGGGTAGTTGCTACGTGTAGATCGGTCGATTAGAAAAAATAAACAGATTGATAGGGTTATTTTTTTAAAAAAATCTTGACACTGCACCGGATCAGATGTCGGACTCTCGCGCACCATACGATCCACATTGTAAAACAATTGTTCCCTTGGTTACGGGTTGTCTCTGCGCGACTAAACACAGGATCATTTTTGTATCAGTACCTCGTCGTGTCCGCGTTGCCACTTGCATTTTTATACAACAGCCGCGCCTCTATGCCAGACCAACCGTGAGACAGCCGAGCGGCGGTTTTTAGACCGGTTCTCACCGTCAAAGCAGCAGCAGCATCCTGTGCATGGATCTTGCACGATCTCCTAAGATCGTTGTACGGCTGCTAGTACGTAGCATGATTAATTCCACATCGATCTTGTGAATATACGAATCTCTGAATTCTGAGAGGAAAGAAAATGGGGAAAAAAAATCGATGCGGTCGAGCTAGTAGGAGCGTACGTACGTTTGCTTTCGGGCTAAAAAAAAACACTGCTCTCTCAAGTCCTGTTTGGACCGTAGAAAATTTTCCAGTCTAGCTTTCATTTGGTACACATAAGTTTCACAAGAAAGATGTTTAGAGGTTTGGTTGTCTATATACATAGAGATTTGCATCTACAAATACAGAATCTTGTTTTTTTTATGTTTGGCTATCTGCATCTAGTTTTGAGCCTAACTCTCTGAATGTAAGATTTTTCATGCAGCCTGGCTCTGGAGATACGGAGAAAATGGACGTATCTCTGGATGCAGGGCATAGCAGCCTCGTGTTCTGCGAAGGGGCCACTGTCAGTCACAATAGCAAATCATGTATGCTGTGCCACGTGGGTATGTAAGTTTTTTTTCTTTTTTGTTTATATCTTTTGATTAGCATCTCCGATTACCGAACCGATTTAAAAAATAGGTTCCTAATATTTTTTCGAACAAAATTAAACCATACTTGCTATATAAATTTCAAAATATTTAAATTTCAAAATACTTGTATACTAAATACTTAATCAAACACTGTCTCTGCATCTGTGTATCCCGTACCCCATTAGCCTGACTGAGTCAAACGGGTCGTACTTGCGAGAAAAAACAACCAAACGGCCCCTTAATTTTCGTACATTCAAGAAAATGGAAAAAAAACGATGCGATCAAGCTAGTAGGAGCGTACGTTTGCTTTCGGGCTAAAAAAACACTGCTCTCAAGTCCTGTTTGGACCGTAGAAAATTTTCCAGTCTAGCTTTCATTTGGAACACATAAGTTTCACAAGAAAGATGTTTAATTTCCGTAGATTCAAGAATAGTCGTATGCGACAATTTAGCTTGTTTTTACATCATGCCAAGTTTCTACATTTCGAAGGAGGCAGAGGAAAGCATAAAATTAGAGGAAAAAAATTTATTTACTAAACGCTGTGAATTTAAGGCAGCATTGAGGTGTGGGGTGTCTGTCTGTCAGCGTCACTCATGCTCTGTCGCTGGCAGAATCACCGCCCCTCGGAACCGTGGCGCCAGAAAACGAGTACAGAGCAATTAAAGACGAGGGAGTGGGGGGTAAAGGGCGGAAAAGACATGTGGGACCCTCATGGTCGCTGATTCCTCGACACGTTGCTACTGTTCACGCCTCACTGTCGCCCCTGCCTCCACCCAACTCTTCTAAATTAGGAATGGTAATTAGATCTGCCGATTCGGATACCCGCGAGTTTTGCATCCAATCGAGTTGGGTTTGGATTTTAATTTTTACTCATGGGTTCTTCGGGTCGGGTATCCGAAATGGGTTCGGATCGGATTCGGGTTCTAATTTTCACCCGCGGGTACCCATCGGGTACCCGAAATACTGCACATACCCATCAGGTACCCGTCGGGTTCCGGTTACTTACCGGGTTTGGGGTCGGGTTTCGGGCACCCGTCGGGTTCGGCTCTGATTTTTGGGTTCGGGTTTCTTGTCGGGTCGGGTTTTGAAAAACCCACACCCGACCCAACCTATTGCCATCCATACTATACAAACCCATCGGGTACCCGTCGGATTTCAGGTCAGTATTCAAAAAGGCGGCGGCCCTCCGCCTCGCCTTGACACAAAAGCGTGCTCTAGGCGGAGGAGCCGCTTGGCGGAGCTTCACGCGAGGCCTTGCGTGCGTAAGGCGGTGGCGGCTAAAAAAGCGGCGCTAGGCGAGCTTCGGTGAGTCAAGAAGGGATAATGGGGGGAGAGAGAAGGGCGGTTACCGATTAGAGACCGAGCGTGTGATCCTGTCTTACTCGGTCTTCCCTACCGCCGCCGTCGCCGGATCTTCCCCGCCGTCGCCCAATCTTCCCCACCGCTGTCGGATCTTCTGCGCCGCCAGCTGCTTCAGCTTCCTCCCAAGCCGCAGCGCTATCTTCAGCTCGGTATTCCCCGTCACTGCGTCGTCTTCAGCAAGGTCTTCCCTGGATCATCCCCACCGACGCCAGATCTTCCGCTCCGCCTGTTGCTTTAGCTTCCTCCCGCGTCACCTCGCCGTCTTGACGTCTTCTTCTGCCGCCGCTTCTTTGCTTGACTTCCTCCTCTGTTGCTAGCTCTGTAGCCTCCAGGCGCCCTCGGGTGCTTTAGCCTCCCGGCTCATGCGGACTTCTTCAGACTTTAGGTCTACCTTAGTTGAGTACGAAAGGGTTTGTATGAGCTGGTATCAGTACTTCAGTAGGTCTAAACAGTAAACTCTAAAGTGAACTATAGATTTGTGTCTTTACTCTTTATGCATCAGCTCCCCAAGCATTAGTTGGTAACTTGGTATATCATGTTATTGTGCTAAGCATCTTATCAGACTGATCTAAATATTTTGTTTGTGCATAACCGATGGGAATGGAGCCAATAAGTATTAACCTTTCTTAGGTATGAATCTTTAGTGTATATGTATATGGTGTTTGATAGGATCCTTTTTGTTGCAGCCTGCCAATTTGCGATTTCCGCCTAAGTGCGCCTAGGCGCCGCCTAGGCGGGCTAGGCGCTAGGCAGTGGGCCTCCGCCCGCCTACCGCCTAGCGTTTTTTGAACATTGTTTCGAGTACCCGTCAGGTTCGGGTTCAGGAATAGTTTTTTACCCGATAGGACATTCGGGTTTGGGTTGGGTTTTTCAATTTGAGTTTTGGGTCAGGTCGGGTTTTGTAAAACTCGCACCCGACCCGATCCGTTGCCGTCCCTATTCCAAATCACCGCACAATGTATTTTTTTCCGTTTCTATTTTACCCTGCTATATGAATTTGTCCTAATTATTTAAATATGGTTTGGCTTTATTTTGGTGTGAACGGATTCAAATCTATCTTTTATTTATTACTGTTGTATGTATGGCATTCTATTGTACTAATCTAATAAAGAGAGAATAATTTACCTCCGTACGATATCGTGAATGCTCTTACTTACTATTCTATTAGTGCGTCGTGGTTGATCAAGCATAGGCGACATTGTTTTACAACTATTACTATTTTTTTTTTAATTTCACATGGTGGATAATACGTGGAAAGGCTAAGGACATGTTTAGAACCAAGAATTGTAGAGAAACGGTTGAATTCCTATGAGAATCAAGAAACATTCCTGTGTTTCAAAAGAAGACTAAATGCTCGGTTAGACTACAGCAGTTTCATATACTTCCTCCATCTACTTATAACTTTTATAAGACTATTTTCCGAATGATCTTGTTCACAAATATAAAGCTTATATGTAGATTTATTGTAACCTTTCTTTCTATACCCTTATTTATTCTCTCTCAACCATATGCATTTATTCATTATCACCTACACAAAGTATATCTTTCATCTTCCAAAATAATTAAATAAATGCATATAAGACATTTTCTCTCATTTTTTTCTCAATTTCAACGCAACCTTTTGTGGAGATTTTAGCAGTTTCACATACTTTATGCGGATATTTTATTGGGAAAAATATTTCGAGTAAGTAGAAAAAGTATTGTATTACCGATGAGACGTAAATAAAACTCGCGTGTAACCTTCGGATGACGATACTTAGTATGTCCAGCAACCACAGTATTATTAAAGATCAGGAGAGTAGGGTTGGTCGAACCGTCGAAGAGATGTGGTTATATTTGCACCTTTGATGTGATTACTAACCTCTAAAGCTTTTAATGTGCATACCAACATCACCATTTTGTCGCTAAGATGAGTCACTTAACAGGTAGGGTGGATAGTACCTCACTTAGATCCTGTTTGGGGAGCTGTGGTTGAAATTTGAAAAATTGCTTTTGATTTGCTAGCTTGTAAAAGCAGTTATGGCCATGACTATGGCTTTCACGATTATCTTTGTTTGGCAAACTAATTTGTTGTAGCTGTAGCTTTTGGAGGCCAATCATGTGGGGAGGTAACAACATAGCGAAGTACAGTGGCGTCTGAGTAGGGAGGTGATGTGGAGGTGGCGAGACGGGGTGGTGGAGGTCGAGAAGGCAGAACGACCGAGGTATGAGGTGGTCAAGCGAAGCCACAGCTGAAAAGCTCCTCCTCAGCAGTTTTAGCTTTTGGGGGTGCTTCTGTTGTGGCTTAGCTTCCCAGCTGCTTTGCAGTCATGCTATTTGGGGGAGTTTTTGGCTCAAAGCTGAAGCAAAGGTGAAGCACAGCTCTCTAAACATGCTCTTAGTTGCGTGCTTATTGTGAGTCTGATATTAGTATATAACCACCTGTTTAGTTATAAAAAACTAAGTTTCTTGATTCTCTCCGTAGTTCAGCGTACGTCAATTTTTTTGTAGAATACTTTATAATAAGAAACTTCGCTGCGAAGCATTGCCGCCGTAGTTTATAACTCCCATTTTTTCCTTTTGAAATTTAACAAATATTACTACTCTTGTAGCGGAGCGGTTTGGGCTGCTCGGGGGCCTCCCGTATGCTTCTTCGCATTCTCCGCGCAATTGCGTAGCGCCTTGCATTCGCAGTTACACAGCAATATAACCAGAACTTCAAAACACCAATCCAGTAAATAATCACAGTACGTATTACGACGTTAAAACACACAAAACAAAAGACAAAATTGCCAAACTCTCCCGTCCCCGCCCCACCCCCTCGCAAAATAATAAATAAATAAATAAACATGAAAACCAGTAGTAAAATCATAGCCACTAGTCATCGAGCTTGTTTGGGACGGTTTTAGTTTCAGCTTCTCCTCTTTAGTAGTCGAAAGTTTTTCCAAATGGCTGGCTTTTCTGTAGTTGGAAGCCAAAAGTTAGCAATCCATTTGTATTATGAGAAGTTGAAAGTTGATAGATTGTCTCGAGTAGCTTTCCATGGCTTTGGCGAGTTAAGATTCTGACTTTTCTACCAGAGTTAAAGAAAATTATCCCCTTTTACTAAGTATAAAATCCCAAATCTCATCTTTTTCACCTTATTCCCGATTGACACCTAGGGCTGAAATAGGAGACTTACGAACCAATTCTGCTTGAAATAGGCTCGAGCTCCTAACATACATGAGTCGAGCTAAGCCTCGTCCTCAGCTCACTTATGTAACGAGTCAAGCCTGTGTTGCTCATGAGCCCAGTGGGCTTGTATGCCTAGCCCAAAGGCTGAAGGCCCAGACAACACTAAGGCTCATTGGGGACACATAAAGTGACCCAGGCCCATCACGAAGTTGTGGTCATGTAATGTAAGTATGTAACCCTAGCTAGAGCAAGGTAGGGAGCAGTTGAGCAGACCGTGTTTGGACTAGGGTCGGGGTGCCACTAGAGAGCAAATCACCTCTTCTGCTGCCCATTGCCCGTTGCCTTGTCTACCATCCATCGCACATTCTGCTGCCACCTTCCACATCTTCTCTGCCAGTGGTCCTCGCAGCTCGGCCTCCTTTGACTCCACGACAGCTGTCACATAGTAAGTGCTTGTTAATAGATTGTAATTCATTGCCATTGAGTCATCAATTGACGATTCCAATCCATGACTTGGAATTTATCATGTGGCGCTGCTACTACTTAGCACGCGGTCGAGTGGGTGATTGTATTGAGGAGGACTTGCTTTCTGGACATGGATGGGTTTCCAAATGTTGATCGGAGTAAAAAAATTTAAAAAATTAAATGCTACAGCAATCTTGGTATTTTTGAGCGAGATCTCGTCAATTACCGCTGAAATATCGTGTTTATGGCCCGTATATTGAGTTTGCATGATTGGATTTGACCGGAAATAACCCTTAATAATGCCATCTTGAATGAAAATTGTTGAAAAACTGAATTTTGAGACTTTTTTAAAAACTGTAGAAACATTTTTGGATTTTTAGAAAATTATACAATCTTTATCATGAAGTAAATATTTTATAATATCATTCTAAGAAGTCTAGGATCATATAGAAAAATTTTCAAAATATCTTAACTTCATTTGTTATCTTTAAAAAATAAAAACAAATTGAATATAATTGAGACACTAACATTGTCAGAATTTTATAAATTTCATCGAGTGTGATCATGATCTAAAATTTTTAGGAGAGCTTAGAAATTTTCTTATAACCATTCTCTAACAGTTTTAAAAAATTTAAACTTGCTTTGATTGCTCAATAAAAAATTGTAAACTATAGAAGCATGCACTCTAAAGTCCGAGAACTCTGAAGTAACACTCTCAAAGTTTTTGAAAATTCGTTAGGTTTGATCATGATGTAAAAAAATTATAGAAACATTAGGGATGCTTCATGACTAACCACAAAAAATTTTCAAAATTTTCTAACCTCGTTTGTTCCATTTTTAATTCGATTCAAATTTGTCGGACAACGTTTTATCATGACAATAGCAATGAATTTTTAAAAATTTCTTAGACTTGATAATCATCTAAAATTCTTATGATAACATTACTAATGTGTTAGGAACATAAAATTTTTGACTTTGTTTAGACTAGATTTCGCTCAATGCAATTTGGCTAAGATCTCGGTAAAACCGGAAGGAAAATTTTGTTTTTGTGTTTTGTTTGAAATTTATCCGAAATTCTCAGATCTCAACAAAATTTTATTCTCCAACCATCTCCAAAATATGGAGCGAAAACGATTTCACTGAGATATCGGTAAAACTGATCGGATTTAAAATTTCATTTTTATGTTTCATTTAAAATTTATCCAAAATTTTAAAAGCACAGTAAAATTTTATTCTACAACTATCTCTAAAATATAGAGCGAAAAGGACATTTCAAACCTTTGATTCCAGTCAGCCGAAAGCTCAGTTGTAGCGAAGATAGAGCAATCCCATACCCAGCAGGCCAGCACGGTCTTCGTCTCTTGTGACCAGTTCAGAGACGCGGCGCTGCCAGCACACCACCCATCCCAACCCAACCGAACCTCTCAACTCATTAAAAAACAACAAGAATACCCTCGAGGAGACACCCCGATACCCCACACGGCCACACCCCAACAGGAATATTTATTGCACACTCCTTGCCTTCAGGAGCGAGACAGCCCATCCGTTCCCGCCCCAAACCCAGGCCCAAGCCCAAGCCCGGCACACCTCCCCCGGTGCGATACTTGCACCCTGCCACGAGGGTCCCCTCACCCCGCGGTAAACCTCACCTCACGCCCAAACCACGCACAGAAATACACGGCCACGCGCGTGCGAGCGAGACCACCACCTCCTCGCGAACTGACGTCGCCTTCTTAAATCCTCCCCAGCGAGCGAGCCCAGTAAAAAGGGGGAAGAGAGAGAGAGAGAGAGAGAGAGAGGTGAGCAGCCGCGAATCGGAGGGGAATTCGAGGGCGCGCGACGAATCCGACCGGACATTCGCGCTATTCGGACCAGGGTTTCGGGGTGCCGGAGGTGAACACGCGCCGGGGAGGGGGGGGGGGGGGGCGGATGTGAAGATCTTGCTTTGATGTCTTCGGCGGCGGCAGCGGCGGCGGAGGCCGCGGCAGTGGGGGCCGGCGAGGGAGATGGAGCGGCGGCGGCGGCGGTTGCGCGAGGTGAGTGGGGTTCTGCTGAGGTGTGGGTGTGTGTGGGGTTGGGCTTGGTGGGTTCTGACGTGGGTTTGGGCCTGGGCTTTGGGCTTGCAGGAGGCGGCGGCGGAGGAGGAGGGGGAGCGGAGGACGGGCTGTTCTCGGAGCTGTGGAGCGCGTGCGCCGGGCCGCTGGTGACGGTGCCGAGCGTTGGGGAGAAGGTGTTTTACTTCCCGCAGGGGCACATCGAGCAGGTGAGCGGCAGCAGCAGCTGGAGCACTCGCTGCGTGCCCAGTTCGAGGGCCTTCTTTTGCGCGCCTTTTTGCTCCTGTGGTTTTGCTTTGGAAAGTTCCGTTTCCGCGAGGTTTTTGGTTCTCTCAGGTATTTTTTGCTCTTTTTTTGGGCGATCGAGCGGTGTTCGCTTCTCGATTTGTTGTTTTTGTGCAGCTGTTTTGGTGTCGAGTTGTGGAGGTTTGGTTTTTGTGTTTTGGTGGTAAAATCTTTGCGTTTCTTCGTGATCAGTGTGGTGCTTCTCACGCATGTTTGGGGAATTTCGGTGTCCTGCGGGTGAAAGTTCTGTTTATAGGCTCTGTTGGTGAAATTCTGGGGATTTTGCTCGTTTTTGTAAAAATTTGATCATTTGTGGCGCTGTAATTTTGGGGATTCGGTGCTCGGGAACATAATCAAGGGATTCTTGCTATTCGCCTCCGGAAAATGCGAGCCTTGGCGCTGGAATTTGGCTGAACGGGTGAAGATTCTCGGTTTCCTCTAATTTTTTTTTTTGAGTTTTTCTACTGGTTAGTGCAATCTGAGCTGTCCTTTCTCTTCCCTAGCTGGAAACTTTTGAGGTTGGGAGTAATTTCTGCGTTGAATTTGGCAGTCTTAGAGCTGGATCGCAAGCAGTGGTGTTTCCCCTTTGAGTTTCACCTTTTACTTCTTCTACCCCATGCTCTGGCTGGAAAAATTTATGGTTTTTGAGTTTATCCTGTGATTTATGCAAGTTACTTAGTAATTTTAGGCTGAGCTGTTTCACTTGATGCGGGAAATTTCTTTCTTGGTTGCTAATAAATGGATGCCTTTTCAGGCTTTCTGTTTTCACTTGGTGAAAATTGGGGGGATTTTTCAAGCTCAGTTGTGATCAGTGACTCAGCTCTGAGTTCTTAGACTTGTATTCTCTCGGTTGGAAAATAGCCATGTGTTTTGGGAGCTAATTCTGGAGTTCTTGCTCTTGCCCATTTCAGGTGGAGGCATCAACAAACCAGGTGGCTGAGCAGCGGATGCAGCTGTACGAACTCCCATGGAAGATCCTTTGTGAGGTCATGAACGTTGAATTGAAGGTACTTGCACCGTCTTGCTTGCAACCTATGAGCTTTCCTTTTCAGTTGCGTGTGTTTGATGTGTTGTTCCGTTTGTAGGCCGAGCCAGACACCGACGATGTCTACGCTCAGCTCACTCTGCTACCTAAATCAAAGGTGTGGAATGTCTCCACTTTCCACACTGTTTTTCGTATGGGGATCTAGGTCTGGAGCGTTTGAACAAGCTATATTTGTTGGTTTGGTGTGTAGCAGCAAGAAGAGTTTGGCTCTACTGAGGAGAAGGTGCTAGCCGCACCACCAGTTGCGCCTGTGAGACCTCGCGTGCACTCTTTTTGCAAGACATTGACTGCCTCGGACACGAGCACGCATGGCGGCTTCTCGGTGCTGCGTCGTCACGCTGATGAGTGCCTGCCTCCGCTGGTTAGGCCTGCTGGATCTTTGACTTGATGTTGTTTTCGTTGCTGTATTTCTTGGTCTACTAGATGTTGCTTGAGTTGTAGTGATGATCTTTGCTTTGGCTTCTTGGTTAGGATATGAGCCGCCAGCCTCCAACACAAGAGCTGGTGGCCAGGGATCTGCACGGTGTGGAATGGCGCTTTCGTCACATCTTCAGAGGTGAGCACTAAGCGACTTCTTTGTGATTGGATTATTTCCAGAATAATGTGTGGTGCTCTTTGCTCTTTGCACCGGCCTTTGCTTGATTGTACAGTGCAAAACAGTTCTTGAGTGTGTGAATAACCCCTTAACTTGATCTTAAATTGGTCTTAAATGGACATTTCCGTACCATAAGCTTACCTCATTTTACCTCGTTGGCTTAATTAGAGGGACCAACTTGTGTTTCCAACAACCTGTGCATTTCGGTTTATTGGCATGAGCCTGCATTTGACAATGTGTGCATACATAACTATAGCTTTGTCAATTAATGCTGCAGCTTTCATGCTTTAGTTTCCTAGGACAAGTAATTCTCATGCTTTAGTGCCTTTGATTTAAGAGTTGTGCTAATTTATTTTGCCCAAGTTTTAATTGTAGCTACTCTAGAATTATGTTGCTGATTTCTCTTTGAATCCGTCTCAAGTACCTGTTTGCTCAACTTCAGGTCAGCCACGAAGGCACCTTCTGCAGAGTGGCTGGAGTGTATTTGTTAGTGCCAAACGACTCATTGCTGGTGATGCATTCATCTTTCTCAGGTCTGATGTTTTGACACAATGAGCAATCTGTGCTGGTTGCTTTTAACTCTTTTCCCCCTATATCACTTAATGAATACTCCCCCATATGATGTGCACAGAGGTGAGAATGCGGAATTACGTGTTGGAGTCAGGCGTGCGATGAGGCAACAAACCAATGTTCCATCTTCAGTAATATCAAGCCACAGTATGCATCTTGGTGTTCTTGCTACAGCATGGCATGCTGTTAACACAGGGACCATGTTCACTGTGTACTACAGGCCTAGGTTTGTTGAAAACTCTTTCTAGGTTTTTGGCACACAAATTCTTGAATGCATTTTAGGAGCCATGCTGTCTATTTGTCACCTGAATTCTGAACTGAGGTTATATAGTGCTTTCATGTGATAGAATTGTCTAAATTTGTGCAACCATGCTTAGCAGTTACAAGCTCCATTTCTGAAATCTTTACATTGCTCTTTCAGGACCAGTCCAGCCGAGTTTGTGGTCCCTTATGATCGATATATGGAATCACTCAAATGTAATTACTCAATCGGGATGAGATTTAAGATGAGATTTGAAGGTGAAGAGGCTCCAGAGCAAAGGTGAGCAGCTGCTGGTTCAGGCTTTGGTGGATATGTGTTCTACTTTAACATAAATGATTTCTCTATCAGAAGCAACATAAAGACCTTTAATGCTCATACATTAGATTCATTGGGACTATAGTTGGAATGGGCGATTCTGATCCAGCTGGGTGGGCTGAATCACAATGGCGATCCCTTAAGGTATTACAACGTCATCCCTTCTTTTCTTTTCATTTGAGCTATATTTGTTTTACTGAGCTTTGTTCTGATGTATTTTCATATAATTCAGGTACGGTGGGATGAAGCTTCTTCCATTCCTCGCCCTGAAAGAGTTTCTCCCTGGCAAATAGAGGCTGCTGTAAGCCCCACTCCCATCAATCCGCTTCCAGTGCCAAGAACCAAGAGACTTCGTCCTAATGTTATAGCTGCCCAAGCTGACACTTCTGCTCAAGTAAAAGAAGGTTTGACCTTATCATCAACGTGGAACTTGTAGGATTGTTATGGTTTTACTAATCATGTGTTTTCCTTTCAATCTAGTTGCTCCCAAAGTAGCAGTTGAAACTCAACAAAATGTTTTACAAAGGGCTTTCCAGACTCGAGAGAATGCAACCCTGAAAATTGGTTTTGGAGATGGCAATGAGTTGGACACTCCACAGAGGTCAATCCTGCGGCCCTCAGGATCTGATCGTGAGAAAACTAACATTCCTATGCAGAGGAAGCTCGGTTCAGACTGTTGGGTGCAGATGAACAGGCCTGGAAGGTACAGTGAGATGCTATCTGGATTTCAGCCCCCTAAAGATGTACAAAATCCACAGGGTTTCTGTTCATTACCTGAGCAGGTCACCGCAGGTCATTCTAACTTTTGGCATACAGTAAATGCTCAGTATCAAGATCATCAAGGCAATCACAATATGTTGTCCGGCTCGTGGTCCTTGATGCATCCAAATACTGGCTTTGGGTTGAACAACCAGAACTATCCAGTGATGCAGGAAGTTCGGGGGTTGGCTCAAAGGCCCGCAAATACAAAGTTTGAGAATGGAGTTTATGCTACACTGCCAGGCTGTGGTCTGGAGCGGTACTCAGCGGGCTGGTTCGGCCATATGTTACCAAGTTCCCGCATGGATGACACACAGCCACGTTTGATCAAACCTCAACCGTTGGTTGTTGCCCATGGTGATGTGCAGAAAACAAAAGGCAGTTCATGCAAGCTATTTGGGATTCACCTTGACAGCCCGGCCAAATCTGAGCCTTTGAAATCTCCATCAAGTGTTGCATATGATGGGATGCCACAAACTCCAGGGGCTGCTGAATGGTGTCGACCAGATGCAACTGAAGTAGAGAAATGTTCTGACCCTTCTAAGACCTTGAAGCCACTCGATGCTCCACAAGCAGATTCTGTTCCTGAGAAACATTTTTCTTGTCAGCAAGCTTCAAGAAACATGTTGTCACAAGGCGGATCGACTAGAAGCTGCAAGAAGGTGCATTTTTCTTGTTATTAAACCCCAGTTTCTGTTTTATAATACTCCCAAGTCTGCCAAATGCTTCTAGAATCTAGATTTCTTGTGATTGCGTTTTAACTAATGCTACAAATAAGTTATTCTCTCTTTTTTGGAGATATGTCCAATCAGGTTGCTTCTGAAGATATATTTTTTTTGCATAGTTCCAAGTCCACAAGTTTGACATACTTACAAAGCCAGCTAATTCTCGATCCCTGCTATGCATGCATAGTTAAAACTTTACTTTTACATACACCAATGCAATAAATAAGGTACCACACTACCTCTACAAATGAGGTGCCATATGGGATGCCCTGTTCAATTACTTCTTATAGATTCCTTGTTGTCCAACATGATGATTTGACAGAAACTTTACATTTCAGGTCCACAAGCAAGGAATTGCACTTGGCAGGTCTGTGGATCTTACAAAGTTCAATGGCTATGAGGAGTTGGTTGCTGAGCTGGACGACATGTTTGATTTTAACGGTGAACTGAAGAATTCTAACAAGGAATGGATGGTTGTCTACACTGACAGCGAAGGTGACATGATGCTAGTTGGGGATGATCCCTGGAAGTGAGTAACACCTGAATGCTTTCCTCGTTTTCCGAGTTAATCTAATGTAATTACAAATCTTGAGTGCATCATTTCCTCCTTGGACAGGGAATTCTGCAATATGGTTAATAAGATCTTCATCTACACAAGGGAGAAGGTCCAGCGGATGGTTCCAGGAACTCTGAACTCAAGATCTGAAGACAGTCCTGCTAATTCAATGGAAAGAGGCTCAGCTGCCAAGGAAATGCGAGGATGCATGTCCACCTCGTCTCTTAATTCCGAGAACTGCTAATGCCTTCTCAGCTGGTAATGTGAGCTGCTTCAGTAGTGGCTGCACCCACTCTTCGTCATAACTTCGATCGTGATTATAATTACAAAGGGAATGTCATATACACTGGACTGATCTTTTGTTGATCATCTTGCTTTTGGCAGGTCTTTTCAAGTAACAAGGGAGACAAAAAGTGATGTATCGGTAGAAGAAAATGCCGTTCCATAGTGGAGTTGATGCTTTTTTATGTATTGGATAAGCCCAAAGTACCCTATTTGTAGATGGTGCTTGCCCTGGTGGTCAAGTTGCGCTCTCTTATTTGCTGCAGTTTTGGTTTTAATTCTGGTGAGGTAAGTCGTCAGCCGCCAGCCCTACAATATAATGTATGCGCAGAAAAGTAAGCTAAGCCCTGCCGCACTTTCAGCCCAAAGCTTCCTTGTAAATATCTGCTCCTGCCTTAAGCCTAATATATTATCTGCCGTAATTGAAACTCCATGGCTTGCCTTCTTAAGTTATCGCTGTTGTGGCTTTCTGATCTTTGAAGATCCTAGTTCCTGGTAGATTATTGTACTCGAACCTGTAAGAAGAGCATGTGCTTCATTTTTGCTCCAGTCCAGTCAGATTTGTTATGAATAGCATTTATTCTATTCAATATGAGGCTAGTAGACCATAATATATAGAAGTACAAACAGGTACAAAAGTAAAGCCTATGTAAGGCAGAATCTATATAAGGAAAACTTATATATGAAGCAGAGGCGTATCCAGAAAATTGGAAGGAGGGGGGCTAAGACTAAAACATCGAAAACCTAACAAGCTAACTATGTTCAAAGTTTGCAAACATTTGTTTAACAGTCACATAATATAAGTGTGTAACAATACAAAGGATAAGATAATTGAGAGACTGCTAGACTGATACTGGATTGTTTTATTGGGTCTATTTAAGAGGGGTATAAGAGGCTTGCTGGGCCGTGGGTGGGGCTTCAGCCCACCCGCGCCTCGGCTACAGATACGCCACTGATATGAAAAGTCTATATAAGGAGATATCTATATCCTTAACTCCCCTCTCCCCATAACAAATGTAAGGTGTATGCAAATAGCATTGTATTTGGAAGGGTTGACACTAAAATAAGGTAAATCCAAAGTCCTGGTCTGGTCTTGAAGTAATCGTTGTAGTATTCAAATCTTAAAAACCGAGCCGACGAAGGATCTTGAGTCGACGAAGAAGAGCCAACGAAGAGTCGAGATGAAACTAGCTAGCACAATGAGCCGAAACCAACGAAGGAAAGCTGACGAAATAAGCCGAGCTGAGGTAATGAGTTGAAAACAGGAGTCAACGTGCCAAGTTGATAAAAGAAGTTGAGCTGAAGAAAGAAATAAGATGCTAAGGAGTTAGATAGGCGCAACAGAAGCAGAGAGATGGAGCCGAGGAGAAGTTAGATGGATGCAATGGAAGCAGAGAGATGGAACCGAGTAGACGAAGTGAGTCGAGCTGGACTAAGAGCTAATGAAGGAGCCGACTGAGTCGAGAAATGGTGAGTGTAAGCCGAGCTGAGTGTAAGAGCTCGAGCTAGAGCTAACGAAAAGCCGAGGCGAAGTTGGAGTCGACCTACAACCAAGATGAGCCGACTAGAGAGCCAAGTCACAACTAAGCCAAGCTACCAAGAGCTAAGCCGACCAAGAGATGATGGAGTTGAGTCAACCGAGAGTTGATGAAGAAGCCAAGTTGACGAAAGAGCCAAGTCAAGAGTCGAAGAACTGGTGCCAAGTCAAAAACGAAGAGCTAGAGCCGGCAATTGAAGTCGGATCTAGAGCCAAAACCTGGTATGTAGAGCCAGATCTGAAGAGCCGAATCGAGAGCCACAACCAAAGAGCTGAAAACTGGAGCCAAAGAGCCAAAAAAACCAAGTTGAACCGATGAGTCGACGATGAGGTTTTGTGATCCAAGTGAAATCAGATAGGTTCCAATTGAAAGCTGAGTGCAGTAGCCTTCCTCTCCTTTCGGGTGGCCAGCTTGGCAAGCGGTTAGAGGTCGCTGGGTCGGAGGCGGCGGCGGGCGACGTTGTGGCCGGCTGGGAGTGGCGGCAGTCAAAGGCGAGTTGCGGATGGCGTCACGGTCTGAAGGATGCGCTAGGCGGGCTTTGGGCAGGAGGAGGTGACGCCGGAGATCGGAGTGGGCGAGGCTAGCTCGGGCTGGTCGGAAGAGGCCGAAGGGCAAGCCACCGACAAGTGGGCGGCCGAAGACGGCATGACCATCGCAGCGGTGGAGACGCGGATTGGGATAGAAGCTGGAGTAATCGGTGGTCGATGCGGTGTCGAAGGTTGTGTCGCATGGTCGTCGAGGAGGTGTGGGCAAGGCTCTTGCCCAGGCTGAGGAGGCAGCCGAGGTGATGGCTAGTGACGAGGCCTACGTCGCAGAGGTGGCCGCCCCTGGGAGTGGAGGTTTCGTCTCTCGGAGGCAGCGGTAGCGGAAGAACAGGTGGCGGCTAGGGTAGCGTGAGTGCAACGCTGGTAAACCCTAGAATCTACACTCTGATACAATGTTATGAATAATACTTGTTGTATTCAATATGAGGTTAGTAAGCCAGAATATATAGAAGTACAAGTAGGTACAAAAGGAAAGTCCGTATAAGGCAAACCTATACAAGGAAAACTTATATAAAGAATATATGGAGAGTATATAAAGGAGATAACTATTACCCTTAACAACATTCGCGTTTGCAGAATCTGCAACTTGGCTGCCAGTGCCATACTAGTCATGTAGTCTTGCAAACTAGAGTTCTGGTTTCATTGCTGTATCGGTATCGGTACACTGAGTTGTATGTTGTCATGGTATTGTAATTCGGCAAGCAATGTTGGAGATTTTGGTCCGGGACTCGAGAACTAGTTGAGGAGGTTGGTCAGAACGAGCGGCGAGAGAGCATATGCTCCTATATATGCCATGATGGACCACCCTTGGAAGCTTTTGGTGTTGATGTGGATCGTTTGGTCAGAGGTGGTACGTTCGGACGCATGCACCTGGACTGGCTGCAGCTGTTGGTCAGTTGGTGCGCGAATTGAGGGCCTACCGTGACGCGCTGCATTACCTTGTGATTAGGAGTGCAAACGGAGCGGATAATTCCCGACTGATCTGAGATCGAATTCGTTTAAAATCTGATTCGAATCCGAAAAAATAATATCCGGTTATATCCGGATTCGAATCTGCCTATCCGAAAAAAATATAGGGTAGGATATGGGAAGAGAAGTATCCGATCCGCATCCGATCCATACCCGAATATCCGAGATATCCGAAAAATATTAGTGTAAATGAGTGAAATAGATATCCGATAATAGATCCGATAAACATAAACATTCTACATCATATAAGTTCATATGTTGATTGGAATTATACTTGGCTACATATTATTTTTATATAGGGAAGACAACTATTATTGAATTTGAAACACTTATATGTCTCCAAGGTTCTAGTAAAGTTTTGTGTATGGTTGATTGATCTTAATATCGCGACATATATGGTTTACGCTTTCACGTATTATCCGACTAACTATTAAATGGCGAGACTAACCGTATCCGGACGATCGTATTAAGCTCAGTATTCGCGACCAAGTAATCCGTGCTCGTATTGAATCCGGCCTTTGTCAGTATCCGATTCTATATCCGAGAAAAAATTTGGAATAGGATACGAAATGAGCGAAATCCGTCCGTATCCGATCCGTTTGCACCCCTACTTGTGATGGCTCTGCCAATGGACGGACGGCCTATCTTCCAAGCCGGTGGCTTTTAGCCTCGAAAATTAGTGTTTGACAAATTTAGTTTCTTTTTGTTTGAATTTGTGAAATTAACTTCCTTGTAAGATCAGAAGGTACAGTAGACGATATGCGGTCATCTACTGAGCCTACTTGGCTAGGAAGGATGTGCTAATTTTGGGATTAAATCAGAAAATTGATTAATTAGCGATCTAATTAAGCGATAAATTAAGTAGTATGATTAAACTAGTGATTAATTAGTGGATTTGATTTTTGCTGAGGAAGGGCAGCTCAACATAGATCTTGGCATGATAGCTCACTGAGTGTGAAGGCGACTCGTAGGGAACTAAATCTGCAAATGATTTTTGATGGGTTATATTTAGAAAAACATTTGTAGGGGACAAAAAAGGCCAAAAAAAATCCCTTCATGGACGTTTGGAAATGCATGAATTTCACTGGCAATAGGGCTTACCATTACATAGCATGGGCTAGGCGACTTGCGATAGTTGGCCTCTTATCTCTGAACTCTGATTCATTAGCGAGTTGCCATATGTGATGTAAGCCAGATTTTTCTTTATGGACTGTCCTTGACTCATATGCAGCTTTAGAGTTGCTGGGTGTCTTTGTAACGAAGCGATTTCATAAAAAAAGACAGTCTAAGTTTTAGAAGATTAAAAAAATTTGTCGGAACCATTGCATCTATTTAAATCAATAATGTTGAAGAGATCGTCGTCAGCCTGACATGTGGGGGCACTTTGGCAATACTTTTGTTTTTTTAAAAAAATATTGTATTTTTTTTTTTGCTTTTTAAAATTTTTCTTAGAATTGAGTTACAATATTTTTTTAACTTTTTTATTTTGAATCTTTCTCTCTTACTATTAAAATTGAGAGGTGAAATTCAATCTAGCTGTTCTAATGATATATGGGCGACCTCGGCTACCGCCGACCGCCACGTCGTTGACGTGACGCCCCACTTGTGTAGGGGGTGACGTGCCGTATGCTTCCATTGATTCGGTGGGGCCCATACAGTTTTGGATGACTAGGCCACCTTGACCTGCAA
The DNA here is from genome assembly GCA_036346375.1 of Guadua angustifolia. Lineage (NCBI taxonomy): Eukaryota > Viridiplantae > Streptophyta > Magnoliopsida > Poales > Poaceae > Guadua > Guadua angustifolia. The sequence continues at coordinate 24,095,177 of CM070520.1, forward strand.
CGTAGTTCTACACGAAAAGCCCGAACACGCGTGGAGGAGACGACCCAAAAAACGTGCGTCATCCGTTCACTCCACTCGTCTCCTTGACCGAAATCGGAATGTTTTGCCTGCCTTGCGGATTTTCAGCTGCTATATGGAGTAGCTGCCTGTCAAGCGAGAGCGTCCATTCTGAGTGATGAGCCATTGCAGAGCGGTATCGCGTTAATAGGTCGATTGCAACCGTCCGATCGAAAGTTCGGACGCTCCGGATCTACCACCGCCCAAAGCTGACCGAACGAATACCGGTTGCCGATTTATTCCTCTTCAGAACCTTGCTTCTTAGACATATGATGCCCTCGTCGATTGTAGATCATCTCGCTGACACGGCTATCGGCAGGCAATCGGTGCATACGGTGGGAAATTGCTGCCTGCCTAAACTAAAATCGGAATTAACTGTAAACCAAGACATATTTTTGGACTGAAGATGGGAGGAGTGGTTCTATACTAGCATCTAAAGACATAGCATTAGAAAATTCATTGCTAGCGTCCTTCAATCTAAGACTATCTAGCTCAGTTAACACACTATCATGTATAGTCCTTAGTTTCTCTAACTTCACAACCAATGCATCACACAAAGAACAGTCATCAGTGACTCGGGAGGGAGAAGATCTAAAAGAAGCTAACTCCCGAGTCAACATACCTACTTCCTTCTCAAGCTTCATGTTAGAAGTGAAATGTAGAAAGACAAATGATGATGTGAACTCTTGTTATTTCCATTCATTGATCAAACATATATATACAAGGTGAATGGGTGGATTGGCACCCATTCATGGATTACAGTTAGGGGGGAGAGGAAGAGAGACGCGTTGCTTCGCTTCTTCGTTGGTTGGTTGATTGAGAAAGCGGTTGTAACTTCCACGGTTGAAGATGAAGATGAGATCATCTTGTTCTTTCGTAACACTCCCCCTTGATCGAATCCATCATCTGAGATCAATATGGAATTATTTTGTCCATCTTCTTGATATGCCTAATATCATCCTCTAAAAAACCCAGTGGGAAAAAATAGATGATACGACATATAAACTATGTTAATATTGCCTCATTAAAAACTTTATATGAGAAAACCTCAAAGAGGGAAAAACTCATACAAAGAAAAGAGTACAATATATTGTTCAATAGGTTATTTATCAGAGAGAGAAACTCCCCCTGACTCCTGCAAATCTCTAAGTCGTCTCATACCAATTCCCTCAACACATTTAGAAAATGTAGAATAAGGTAGAGACTTTGTGAATAAATCAGCTAGATTATCACATGACTTAGTTTGCAGGATGTTTATTTCCCCACTCTTTTGCAATTCATGGGGATAAAACAATTTTGGAGCAATATGCTTAGTGATGTTGCTCTTAATATAACCTGTCTCCATTTGAATCACACATGCAGCATTATCTTCATAGATAATAGTTGGAGATTCAATGGAACCAAGATCACATGACTGAAGTATGTGGTTTATCATTCTGCGAAGCCAAACACATTCTCGGGAGGCCTCATATAATGCAATTATTTCAAAATGATTGGTAGAGGTAGCCACCAAAGTTTGTTTGGAAGATTTCCAAGAGATGGCTGTTCCTCCTTGTAAGTATACAAAGCCGGTCTGTGATCTGGCATTATGGGGATCAGATAAATAGCCAGCATCTGTATATCCAGTCAAAGTTGGATCTCGGTTTCTTCCATAGAAAAGACCAAGATCTCTTGTACCATTGAGATATCTAAAGATATTCTTCACTCCAGACCAATGACGCTTGGTGGGAGCGTACGTGTCTTGCAAGTAGATTCACTTTGCAAATGCAATGTCCGTAGGGTACTATTTGCAAGATACATGGCGCACCAATAGCACCGAGATAAGGGTACTCGGGTCCCAATATCTCCTCTCCATCATCCAGAGGTCTAAAAGGGTCTTTCTCTCGTCTAGAGATCGACCACCATAGGGGTTACGGATGGATATGACTTATCCATATTGAATTTCTCTAATATTTTCTCGATATAACTAGCTTGATATACAAAAATTCACGAAGGTAAATGCTCAAGTTGTAAACCTAAGCAAAATTTGGTTTTACCCAAATCCTTCATCTCAAACTCCGTCTTTAAATGATGGCGTGCTTCATTAATATCGGTTTCATTACCGATAATGTTGAGATCATCAGCGATATCTGAAATAATCTGAGAATCCTAGATGATTTTTAATGAAAACACATGGGCGATCATCATTATTTGTGTACCCCTTTAAAGAAAGGAATTCACTTAATCGATTGTACCACATGCGCCCTGATTGCTTCAAGTCATATAATGACTTCTGCAATTTTACACAATACATGTTACGATTTACCTGTGGATCCGATACATTGATTCCATCGGGAACCTTCATGTAAATCTCAGAATCCAGTGACCCATACAATTATGCTGTCACTACGTCCATCAACTGCAAAAATAGACGATTTTGTACTGCCAATGATATCAAATATCGAAAAGTTATGCCACTCATAACCGGAGAATAAGTCTCATTATAATCAACACCGGGCCTTTGCGTGAAGCCTTGAGCTACTAGCCTTGCTTTATATCTCACCACTTCATTATTTTCATTCCGTTTAGGACGAAAACCCACTTGTATCCTCAGGAAAGTGCCACGAGGTGTGGGCATCACTTCCGAGAATACTTCTCTTTATAAAGCGAGGCAATCTCTTTTCAATCGCTTCCTTCCATTGATTCGATCCAGGCGTTTTCTACACTCTACCATGGACTTAGGATCTGGATCATTAAGGATGTCGACAATTTGCTCGAGAGAAATAAGTGTAAACGATCTTGTAGCTTTTCGGTCAAAAGACTCTCCAGTCTCAATGTAATTTGTAGCAATTTCGTTCACCCTAAGAGATTCATCATTATTTCCCGTAACGATGGATCTGGGGTTATCCGATGTCCCAAGTTCAGCAATGCTTGCACTCGAAGAGGGTTGTGGATCAAGTCCACTTTGGTGTCTATCAACCATAGGTTGATCTGCATTTACTACCTTTTTCTGCTTGGAGGCCTTACTCCTCCCCCTCTTATTGCTAATCGGGGGTTGAGTGGTTTTATTTGGTACCTCCACTCTTTCAGGCACATTCCTTGCAGGAATAAAAGATTTCATGACACCTTTATAATCAGTAAATGCGTCTGGCAGATTGTTCGCAATATCTTGCAAACCAATTATTTTCGAACTTGAAGTTCGGTTTCTTGAATCGTGGATCCGAGGATGAAATACTTTGAGCATTCCAATCAATTTCACGGCATTCTTTACGGTACTTGAAGTCTCCCCTAATCTTGGGAAATGTTCCTCATTGAATATCTGATCGACTATCTTAGGTAGTAAATAGATCCTCAGAAGAGGTTCTAAATACTTAATGATCGACGGAGATTGAAATCCCACATAGATCCCCAATTTTCTATGAGGGCCCATAGAGTCTGTTGGGGTGGTGAGATCGGACGCATACTCGCACATCGAACTTACGCAAATGGGAAATACTTGGTGGATTCCCGTACTAAGCGCATGGGAGAAGAATCATGATATGCGGTTGGTCGAAGTTGGATTAAGTCGGCGTGTAAAACCGCATGACCCCAACACGACGTAGGCAATGAGCAATTCATCAGTAATGGACGTGCAATTAGCTTGATTCTTTTAATCAACGATTCAGCCAAACCATTCTGAGTATGGACATATGGGACAGAATGTTGTATCTGAATTACTAAAGCCATGCAATAATCATTGAAAGCATGGGAGGAAAATTCAGCAGCATTGTCCATTCGGATCGATTGAATCCGATGTTAGGGGTAATGTGCCTTGACTTAATAATTTGAGACATTATTTTCGCGAAGGCATGGTTTCGTGTGGACAATAAGCACACATGTGACCATCTAGTAGATCGTCAATCAAAACCATAAAGTACTGAGCGGTCCGAAGTTGGCTCAATCGAACCACAAATGTCACCTTGAATTCTTTCAAGAAACTTAAGTGGTTCAGCCGGATTTTAAGATGTGAAGGTCTTAAAATCAATTTCGATAACACATCTTTGTACATACAAAATCCGAAGATTTGGGAAATTTTGTAGCCAATCAAATCATGACCGATAGAACGGTGATAATTTTTCTCATCATCCCAACAAGGGTGCCCAAGTCGATCATGCCAAGTTTGGAATGCATCGGCGTTTTGAAAAATTACCTTGTATGCAACATGTTTTATGGGCTTAATGTATGTATAGTACAACCCAGAGTCGAGAGTTGGAATTTTTTCGCATATTTGCTTGCCATATCCAGTAATTTTGGTTAAGAGAAGATACTCCTCTTTGTTTTCTTCATGTGTTTCCACATGAATACCATTCTTACAAATATCTCTATAACTCAACAAGGTACGAGTTGAATCGGGATACAACAAAGCATCCACGATTGTAATTTGTGTACCCATCGGGAGGGTGATTGTGGCTCGACCAGAGCCAACTATCAACGCATCACGACCAGTGATCGTTAAAACATTTCCTTCTCTTTTCTTAAGAGTTTGGAAATATTTTATTTCTGTGAGTATAGAGTTTGTGGTACAACTATCCACAAGGCATAATTCCTCCTCTGAGGGATTGACTTCTAGAGACATCTATATTAAGAACAAGAATTTAATTAAAATTCTTTATTCATCACATATAGAGATACATACACATTGTATTGAATATCTAACATAACGATAATGCAATATTACAATACATATGAGTTTGTACAAATAAATATACAACTCCAAATTACAAACATGTTTCAAATTCTTAATTATTACAACACACAATACTATAATAATCACGGACATGGGGATTTAAGATAAATCTCCATATATGTCACCCGAAGCATACTCAATGAGCATGTCGTCCGTTGCGGGAAGGTCCACTTGCTGAGTAAGGGCTTCATTATTTGGCGATTCTTGTGGAACCGAAGACGAACAACCAGCCTCCTTTGGAGTCTCAGTAGTAAGATTGAAGTGCGCTTCATATCTCGGTGCCTTCTGTTTGTCATCACGGAGGGATTTTTGATAAAGATCAACCAAGTGTTTGGGAGTACGACAGGTCGCGGCAAAATGCGTATTACAACCACACTTATGACAAAGTCTTTTATTGTCATGGGTAGTTTGTGCATTGCTACGTGCCTTCTTGTTAGCACAGTGTCTGCGGTTCTTGTTGAATTTGCGTTTACCAGAGTGTTTCTTTGGATTACCAGATGGAGATCCATTGAACTTTCTTTTATTCGGAACGTTATTCTGAACATTATGAATTTCAGGCAAAGGTGCTGAGCCAATTGGGCGCAACTTATGATTCTTAATAAGAAGTTCATCATTCTTTTCAGCCTGACATAATGTATGAATAAGCTGGGAATAAACTTGGTATTTTTCTTTACGGTATTGATTACACAATACCCTGTCCGCTGGAAGCATAGTAGATAGAGTTTTCTCTATCTTTTCTGCCTCCGTTGGTTCTTTTTCGCAAAACTTCAACCTACTACAGATGCTATGAGCAGTGATTGTATTCACCACGATTTAAAATCTTGTAGGCGTAGATGATTCAATCATGTTGTGCATCGGGATATATGATTTCCTTCTTTGTTCATAACGTTCTTGAAGTGCAACCCACGAGCACGAGGATTTTCTTCCAAAAGATACTCTTTCTTGAGATCTTTATGGATAGAAGTCGCGTAACAAAAGTAAAGCAGATGTACTTTATTGTTTCAGGGGCCGGAGGGCCCTTCAAGCTAGTTCATTTATATGGCAACTGAAATCCTCGAGATGCAAAACTTATTTTCATATCCGTTGCCCATGAAGGATAATTGCTCCCATCAAGGGCGAGTTCTTCAAACTCTTTCTGCATTTCCTACATGGCATAACCATCGATTTTATTAATTCACCAAAGATTGGTAAATTTAAAAACCTAAATGGTGGTGTTGTAATATTTAAGTGCAAATTTTAAATCATATCTTAAGTTTTGGATGGTTGGAGTAGACCATATAATAAAGGTAATCTCCATAAATTAAGGTAATCTCCATAAATGGAGTAGACCATATGATTAAGGTAATCTCCATAAATGGAGTAGACCATATATCCAAAAACATTATTGAGATAACACTTTATAGGTAATCATCAAGTTAAAACATGACGTAGACCTCATAGTGATGGGCAATTTTCATTGCTGCTCAAAAAGGCATGGTCTCCAGGCAGAAATATTCAGAAAAAACTGAATAAGACGCAGCCAAAATCCTAGACTCCATCACCTTGTGTTTTATTCTCAAAATAATGTAAGACATGAATTTAAATTTGCTTTAAAATCTTGGACAATTAAGTGGTACTTAATTGTGAGAATTTAAAGTTATTAAAATGCAATTTATTAAGTTGCAAAATTAATAACAAACATATGCAAAAGTATATACATAAACACATATATACATTTACAAATATTTACAAATTACAGATAATATCAGGGTCTTAAAATAAAAGATACACACTGATATACAACATTATGCAAATACTGTAAAGTACAAGGACTAGTATGCATAAATGCTGGAAATACTGAAGATACTAAAAGTAAAATTAGTTAAAATAGATAATTTGGCTATTTGGCCAATTTGTGACCCGTCACCATTTCGAAGAAGGTGGGGCCCATGTATGCTGGCGCATGCATATGTTGGCGCATGCATATGTTGGCGCATGCATGGGGCAGAATCGGCCACTGCATTTTGTCCCAGGCGCTGCCGATCCGGCCCAAAAGAAAATGCGTGCCCGCAGTCTGGGCCCGAGCCTCATGCGCCGAATATAACCGGGGAGCACTGGCGATTAGGGTTTCCACACCCATTTCTTTTGCCGCCGCCTCCACACAAATTCCACCGAAGCTTAGCCCTGCCGCCACACAACTCGTTCGATCCGCCGCCATTACCATCCGAAGAAATTTGTCGCTAACGCCAGGAAAATCACCGGCGCAAGGATCTGGAGATGGCGGCACATCCCCCTCCCCCTCTTCCGTTGTTTCTCAGTGGTGGGGGCCCTCCCCCTCATCTGAGGAGGAGAAGAGCCCAGTACGCCTCCGGCCGATGGGACGGGCGGAGGAGCCGGAGGTGCCTAGTCTGGCACTACTTGGTGGAGAAGTGAAGATCCGGCGCCGATTCGAAAGAGGGCGGATCGGATGAGGATTCCGGCGGAGGTGGGCGGGTCTGCGTTGCTTGGTGAAGAAAGGAGGTGCCCCTGTCCTTGCAGCCATCGTGGGGCGCAAATCGAAGCCCGGTGGAGCCGGGGTTGGGGAACTCCGCCTTGGCGATGCTTCCTCAACCGGCGTGGGCGAATGCAGTCGCAAGGCGGCCATAGTGGAGAGGAGATCAACCATGGCCGGGCTTGTCCAAGCGCGGCTGCGGCGAGGAAGAACTCTGCGTCGGGGAGCCTAGGCGCCAGAAGAACGGGGGCTGACCAAGGCACGGCGAATCACAGTGCGCAGACGGTGACGATCCAAGTACCCGCGACGCACGGAGCGGTGGAATTCGCGGATGATTGCGGCGAGGAGAACGGAAACGGCGTGGTTCGAAGTGAGTATCGGCATGTTCTTCTTACCGTAGTGTATATCGCCGTGATGTTCTTCTCGTCTTGCAAGAACTAGAGAATGAGAAGAATGATGTTGATTGTCCGTTCTGTACTCAGTTTAGAGCAAAAGTGCTGATAACGTGTTAGAAGTGAAATGTAGAAAGACAAATGATGATGTGAACTCTTGTTATTTCCATTCATTGATCAAACATATATATACAAGGTGAATGGGTGGATTGGCACCCATTCATGGATTACAGTTAGGGGGGAGAGGAAGAGAGATGCGTTGCTTCGCTTCTTCGTTGGTTGGTTGATTGAGAAAGCAGTTGTAACTTCCACGGTTGAAGATGAAGATGAGATCATCTTGTTCTTTCGTAACACTTCATACACCTAGCTCTAGCTCTAGCATGAAATTTCCCTAGTTTATAGAAATCTTCGTTAAGCTAGTTATAGGAGGGTACCTCGTCCGAGTCGTTGTAGAGCTCGGAGTCGCTAATGCCGTTGGCGTCTGCCATGAAGCACATGCTAGAGAACTCATCGCCACTTTTCTTCTCTTGTGGATCATCCTCGCTTTCGTTGCTCCACGTCTCCGTGTCAGAGAGGTTGATGTTGTCGAGGGCAGCGAGGACGCGGTGGAAGAGTTTCTTGTTCTTCAAGAAGTTGTAGTACTTCTTCGGCTCGTGAGCTGGAGGCTTTTGTTGCAGTTCTAATTGGTGTAGTCGATCTTGCTCGAACCGCCTGAGTCGTTCTTATCCTTCTCCAGCTTGGGACAGTTCGCCCGAATATGGTTGGGGCCACCACATCCGAAGCAGGTGATCATGCCACCTCTCTTCCTCTCTCTCACCTCTTGTATGCATGAGAGAATTTGCGAGCTAAAAGAGTAAGCTCATTTTCTGAAAAATTTTCCAGTTGGTTATCGCTTAGCTCGCAAAGGGCGGAGAGAGAAAATCTAGTAGAAAAATCAATTAAAGATTCAATGGGATCAGTGATCAAGACCATCGACTGAGATTTCGTCTTGTGAGAGACATCGATCTCATGAGTCTTGAGTGGGGAATAGAGCCCATCAAGAGTCAAGATCAACAAGTCGGTAATATACTTGATGGTGGTCACTTTCATTTCCCAAACTCGAAGGTTGAGTGCCGTCAAGAAATATCGAGCATTATCCGAATCAGGGTATGTGCAACCACATGCTCGGAGGTCGCTCAAAATCTTCGTAAACCAACCAAAGCACTCGTCAAGATTCTCACCAGCGTGTTGTTCAAATTTGTTATATTCACGCTTGTGCTAATCCTGCCTCACGGTTTTGATTTAGGCAATGCCCTCATGGTAAGCATCGAGGGTCATCCAAATCTTGTGAGCAGATCGTAGGTGAGTAATCCTATCATACTTACTGCAGCTGAGTCCCTGTATGAGAATGTTCCTTGCCTTACCATTTGCTTCAACGTTAGCCATATTGCTAGCCGTGACGTTCTCATCGGCAGGAACCTCATACGGGAGCTTCACCTTCTGCCATATCAGGAAGCCCTAAGCAGTGATGTATGACTCCATCCGAGACTTCTAAAAAGGAAAATCGACCCAAGAAAAGATTAGAGTCTTGGTGGAATATTTGTCCGTTGCCATGGCTCTCGAGACCGGTCAAGATCTATAGAAGAGCAAAACTAGCTCTGATACCAATTGAAGGATCGAGATGGCGAACAGAGAGGGGTGAATGGTCGCAAAATAAAATTTTCCCCATAAAAATACTCCAATTATGACCTCGAAAGGATCACGCAAATCAAATTCAGTAACCCTCCAAAACCCGAACAACTAGACAACTATGTGTACCCTTATCTTGCATGGATGAGAAATATGGAATGTGGGGAATTTTTTATCACAATTCTGGTTGTTAAGTATCCAAATAAAAAGGAATCAAATCAAACCTTACTTTTAGAAAGGAGACCAAGCCAAATAACAAAAGTTACTTTTTGAAAAGTAAAAGCACATTTTTCAGAAATTGTCCTCACTTGGAGCAGGTGGTTGGTGGGTTTCTAGTGCTCTAGAAATTTTGAATATTTTTCTCCCTATGAGCAAATGAGTCGTGAAGCACTCAACTAAAGACCACATCAAAAATCCTTGTAGAAAAATCAAACATCACAGACTGTTAGGAACTTTGAGCAGAAAGTTTAAGGTTCGGTATTCACCTCATGGCGCCCAAATGGTGCGACCAGTGAACTCAAATGTTTCCACACATGAATATGAGAGTTCCACACCTTCTCTAAGAAGAATCACTCAGAAAGGATTTTTATAGATTTTTTTAAAAATCAAACACTGACTGCTGCGTGAAGAACAAGTTCTGGACAGAGTTGCAATTTGATAGAAAAGTTGATCTCTAGTCTATCCTAGAGTGCAAAAGAGATATAAAACCATATGAAAACACTCAAGACATCTAAGATCAGCAGCATTTAGAAGGATGGGAGGCAAATCTCAATTGCAAGAAAGTAAATTGCGAGAAAGTAACTTGCAGGAATTTAAATGTTGAATTTAAAACATAAAGTAAATGCGTAATGTAAATTCAAGCATGAATGAAAAAGTTTTGCATTTCTAGAAGGAGGAGGTTTACAAAACCTCACAACAAAGTGGGCAAAACTCAAAGGAGCACAAAAACCTCTACAACCTTCAAGAGAAAGAGGCTACCCCTCCCCCTCTATTTATACTACTCTTGGGCTACCTACCATCCTTGGATGAGTCCCTCAACTCTAGAGCACTTATCCTAGGGCTAGGATTAACCCACTCATACAGCCATGCAAGGGCTAATCCAAAACTCATACACATAATGGGTTTTCTTGCACGGTCTTCAAAGCATACTACCTAGACCCGCTAACCTTTCAATTAGACCACGATCCGACGACTTTCCTTGATCCACGTGGCATCTAGCTAGCATCATCTCCTTTCCTTGTTTTCTTGGCTTGCTCGAACTCCGTTTCCGATCATCTTCTAACGATCTTCAACCGTCTGGACCTCCGACGCACCTCGCCTAGTTCTAGTCATCCTTTGCCTCACCATGACCTAGCACCATCGTCCTGCAACCATCAAATACAAGGAAAACCCATACATAGCAGTGTCTAAAAGATATGCAATAATCATTATAAAATTCGGTGGCATCGGATTGCCTGAGACCCAAAAAATACACCCTCTCACACCGCACTAGGGTCCGGTGCTACCGCCCGGCCGGTAGCATCGAAAAAGGCAATTAAATCTTAAATTGTTTCAAATTAAAAATTCAATTCATATAAAACTCAATTCCAAAGCAAACCTAACTCAAATCCAGTTAATTATTTATCACAAACATGTATAGACCTCCACATGGTCTTTAAAATTGAGCTTACTTTATTAGCTTGCAAATTCTTTGATGCATACAAAAGAGTCCGGGAGAGGAAGTGAGGTGGCACGATTACCTACTTCGAGTGTGGTGGCCCCAACCACATTCAGGCGAATTGCTCTAAGCTGGAGAAGGGAGAAAAATGACACCAGCGGTTGGGCTAAGAACGACTACATCGATAAGAACCATAACAAGCCTCCAGCTCACGAGCCGGCGCTTGAGAAGAAGTATTGCAACTTCTCGAAGAATAAGCTCTTCCACCGCGTTCTCGCCGCACTCAACGACACTAACCTCTCCGATACGGAGACATGGAGCGACGAGGGCGAGGATAATCCGCAAGAGAAGAAAGGCGGCGATGACTTCACCGGCATGTGCTTCATGGTAGACACCAACGTCATTAGCGACTCTGAGCTCTACAACGACTTAGACGACGTACCATCCTAGGACTAGTTCAATGAAACTTTATGCAAACTAGGGAAATTTCATGTTAGAGTTAGAGCTAGGTGTACGGTGTTAGAGAAGGAAGTAGGTACATTGTTTTGGGAGTTAGTTTCTCTTAGATCATGTTCCTCCCGAGAGTCTGTTGTTTGTACTCTATGTGATGCCTTGCTTGTGGAGCTTGAGAATCTAAGGACCATGCATGATAGTATGCTTTTTGAACTTGATGGCCTTATATTAAAGAATGTTTGCAATGAATCTATTAATACTATGTCTTTAGATGCTAGTTTTCTCCATGCTCACTCTACTCCCTCATGTGAAAATTGCCCTAAACTACTTGTTGAAATTGATGCTATGAGTGCTCATCTTAGGAAGCTCTCGAATAGAAATGATGAATTTGAAATGCATGCTTCTAAGGACCCAGTTAGCTCATATGAGTGTTGCAAGCAAATGAAACTTGACAATGAATTTTTAAATGTCAAGTGTGTTAAACTTGCTAAGGACTTACTAGTTTAGTCACAAGAAAGTTACTTACGATGTGTTGTGATTGAGAGGGACTTGGATGAAATCCAAGTCAAACTTAGGAAGAAACTTGAAGTCTAGACCCTTAGGATTAAAAATGTTGTTTGCGTTTTGTGTGAGGCCCTCAAAATTGAGGCAACCGTGCTGAGAGAGAAAAATGCATGTACTGGTAGATCTTCTCTTCCTAGTTTTTCTTCCTCCCCTTTTCCCTGTTTTTCATGTCTCTCTTCCGGAAGTGTAAGTATCTCATAAGAATTCTCGAGAAGTTTGTAGGAGGTAAGAGAAACTCAATCTCATTCTAAACTAATCTAAAATTAGTCGATTTAATTAGAGTATAGGATTTGACTACTTGAAGCACGTTAGGACTCATCCTCCTACCATTGTGCATGGCTTCAAGAGTGGAGAGATTGTAGTTGCTCCCAGGGTGAGCACTATTGTATTCAGGTTTGCTGGAGTTGTCCATGGGATCTCTGATCAAAAGGTAGCTCCTCCTGCTGCTTCTGCCTCTGGTAAGGTGAAGTATACATGCACCTTCTATCAAAAAGATGGACATTTGATAGATTTTTACTTGAGATGCACTAAGATCGCAAGGCGTGAGCGTGTTGCTGCTCTTAGGGTTATTCAGGATTATCCGCAGACTTTGAGTGCTTCTAAGACATGCACTGCTGCTAGACAGGTTAGAGAGTCGTTTGTTCTTGGGCAGCATCCAAGACTTGGTTTTTATACTATTCATTCAAATTTTAGTCTTAGAGCTACTCGTGGTCAGTCTTTCCACCGTCCAGTTGATATTCCTCATTTTTCCTATCAAGGTAGATATCAGCGGCGTGAGGTGGTTCCTAGTAGGAGATTTCAACAACCTCACTGGGATGGTCCGGCCTTTGCTCGACGGTGGACCAACCCAGTTCCAGCTCTCAGATTTTCTACTATTGCTATTCTTGATCGTGTGAGTTGAGCGTCGGAGAGATTAGAGTCTAGTTTTCTTCTTTTATGTTTGATACTCTGAGACGTCGTGTGGTTCAGTATTGGGTTCCCAGATCTTCATTTTATCTCAGTACTAAGTCATTTTTCTCTTCTGTGTCTTAATCAGGTTCATTGGATGGGAGAGGGAGGTCTAAATTGTTGACTCTGGTTGTTCTCGCCATATGACTGGAGACTTTCGTTGGTTTTCTTCTCTAGTCTGAGCCCCCGGTACTCGTCTAGCTACCATTTGAATTAATGAAAATTTCATTCTTATGGACGTTGCCTTAGTGAGTAAGCTGCAATACAATTTGCTCTCTGTTTCTCAGCTTACCGGTGACTCTTTCGAGGTAAGCTTCAAAAGTAATGCCTGTAGAATTCTTGATTCATCAGAAGGGTTAGTTTGCGGGATTTCTAGATTTGGGAGAGTTTTTCATGCTGATTTTTTTATTTCTTCTGGAGACTCTCTTCGTTGTTTGATTGCTTCTAAGTCTTGTGATCTCTCCTTCTAGCATAGGAGATTTGGTCACATAGGCTTCGATCATTTGACCAGAGTTAACAACAATGATATCATTTGTGGTTTGTCTAAACTCAAGATGGTCAAAGATTTAGTTTGCTCTTCTTACCGACATGGCAAGATGGTTGCTGCTTCTCATCTTCCAGTTTCCAGTGACTGATGCACTAGAACAACTTTTACATGTGGACACTATTGGTCTAGCTAGAGTGTAGTCAGCAGGTAGGAAGTGGTATGTTCTTGTCATTGTTGATGATTTTTTTAAGGTATTTTTGGGTGGTTTTTATGGCCTCGAAGGATGAGACTTTTTCTCATTTAAGAGAATTGGTCAGTAGGCTGTCTTTTGAGCTTCTAGGTGCCTTACGAGCTATACGCAGTGATAAAGGCACGGAGTTCAAGAACTCCTACTTTGAGAGTTTCTGTGTAGAGTCTGGTTTAAAGCATTAGTTCTCCTCTCCCTATGTCTTTCAGCAAAATGGCTTAGTGGAAAGGAAAAACAATACCCTGGTAGAGATAGCTAAGACGATGCTAGACGAGTACAATACTCCTAGAAAATTTTGGGCTGAGGTTATAGCTATTGCTTATCATGTGTCTAATCAAGTTTTCTTGAGAGCACATTTGCACCGCACTTCTTACGAGTTGAGGTATAGGCAAAAGCCTAGTGTCTCATTTTCGTGTGTTTGATTGCAAGTGTTTCATTTTAAAGTCTGGTAATCTAGATAAATTTGAGTCTCGTTCTTCTGATGGTATTTTTCTGGGTTACTCGTCTTCCTCACGTAGCTATAGGGTCTGGAGTTGTGATGTAAATAGGATCATAGAGACCTATGATGTGACCTTTGATGAGGCTAGCCCAGGTGCTAGACTTGATATTTCAGGCTCTTCTTCCTCCTCCAAGACCATTTTTGTAGAGAATGAGGGCGATGGAGATGATGGTGTTCCATCTGATCTAGTCCCGTCTACACTTGAGGTGCTTTCTGTTTTTATTTCTGCACATCAGAGAGACCAACCCTTACCTTTATACTCTCTTTCAATGAGTGGTTCTGTTCCTACCTCTTTTGTTCAAGAGGCAGTGGCCACTTCTGCTTCTGGAACTTATCACCATATTCAGTGTTCTTATTCACATGATCAAATCATTGGTGATCTATTTGAGCGTGTACATGCTCAAAATCAGGCTTATCTTCTTTTTGCCTTCACTCTGCCTTTGTTGCCTCTTTTGAGCCAAAAGATGTCACTCAGGCATTATCCGACGAGTCTTGGATTAACGCTATACGTGTTGAAATTGAAAACTTTGAGAGGAACAAAGTCTGGCAGCTTGTAGAGCCCCCATCTAGTCATAATGTTATTAGGACCAAGTGGGTGTTTAAAAACAAGCAGAGTGAGGATGGGATTGTCATTTGTAATAAGGCTAGAATAGTTGTACATGGCTTTTCTTAGGTTTGAGAGTCTTGAATTTGAGGAAACCTTTGCTCCTATAGCTAGACTAGAGGCTAGTAGGATTCTGCTTGCATTCTTTGCATCCCAGGGTTTCAAGCTCTATCAAATGGATGTCAATAGTGCATTCCTCAATAGCTATATTGAGGAAGAGGTTTATATCAAGCAACCCTTAGGATTTGAGAACCGCAAGTACCTGAACCATATCTTTAAGCTTTTCAAAGTTTTGTATGGACTTAAGTAGGCCTCTAGAGCATGGTGTGAGGCTCAAGTCCTATCTTCTCAACCATGATTTCAAAACGGGTATAGTAGACAAGACTTTGTTCATCGAACACCATAATTCTCACTTTTTCCTCGTCCAGATTTATGTGGACGATATTATCTTTGGTGGATCTTCACATTCTCTTGTGTCTCAGTTCTCAGAGGTGATGAGCACAGAGTTTGAGATGAGTATGATGGACGAGTTAAGCTTCTTTCTCGGCTTCCAAATCAAGCAGACTCGGGAGGGCACCTTCTTGCATTAAGGCAAGTTCAGTCGAGACCTTCTTAGGCGCTTCAATATGTCTGATGGAAAATCGGTGATGACTCCTATGGCCATCTCTAATGTCCTCGAGCCTGATGAGGATGGTGAGCCTACTGATCAAAAGGAGCTTAGAAGCATGATTGGCTCTCTCTTGTATCTCATTGTCTCGAGGCTGGACATACACTTTGTTGTGTGTATGTGCGCTCAATTTCAGGTTTCTCCTCTCGTCTCTCACCGCTAGGCGGTAAATCACATTTTTAGGTACCTTCGAGCTACTATTGATTATGGTATTTGACTCTTCCTCTTCTGTCTGTCTCTTAGAGCCTTTTTCGATGCAGACTTTGTTGGCTGTACGATAGATAGGAAGAGCACTTCTAGCACTTGCCAATTCACTGGCACTTCTCTTGTTTCTTGGTCGTTTAGGAAGTAGTCTGGGGTTGCTCGGTCCACCGCAGAGGCCGAGTATGTTGCTGCAGTGAGTTGCTATAGTCAAGCATTTTGGATGCGATCGACTCTGCGTGACTATGGGTTAGCGATAGAGTGTTCTACTTTTCTGTGATAACACTTCTGCTATTTGCATTGCTAAGAACTTAGTGCAGTATTCCCGGACCAAGCACATTAACGTTAGATATCACTTCCTTAGAGACCATATGGAGAAAGGGGATATCACGCTTCAGTTTGTAGAGAGTGACCACCAGATAGCCGGTATCTTTATCAAGCCTTTGGAAAGCTTTAGGTTTGTTGCCTTCAGGAGTGAGCTTGGAGTTGTGTGCCCTTGCGGCTTATTGTGAGGGGAAGTTGGTATGTATATTATGTATTATATGTTTTCCTCCTACATTTTCCTAATTTTGTATATTCTGGGTGTTTATGGGCTTATTTTCTAAAAGTTATTAGTTCACTTCACTTATACTTCTGGCATACTTTGTATGGACCTCTCATTTTATGCTTTAGGTTGCTATCATGCGTAGTTAGCTATTCTCTCTTCTCTCTAGATTGAGTTCCCTCACAGTTTTATACGTCTAGCAGGTGTTAGACCTCTGGAATAGACAGAGTCTGTGTATACTTCTTAGTTTGAGATCTAGATGCAGCTTCCCTATATCAGTCATTGAAGAAGATAAGAGTGAGGCTGAGCCATAGTGTTTTCTACTGCCTTTTCTTTGCTCTATAGTCACCCAATTCATAGTTTCTTAACTTCTTCTCTTCATTCTGTGTTTTTAGTTTTAGTTGAGGTCTTTTGGACCGTTCTTGAGCTTAATTTTGATAATAATTCAACTTGAACCAGATTTATGCTTTAATTTGAATCACATGTTGGGGGGGGGGGAATTTAAGAATCTGCTTCATACATTGCATATAGACTTTATTTTCTATTTTATGTGCTTTGTCTATTATGCATATGATCTATTCGTCATGCTATACACTATACTACATCATTTGAAGAAAATTACTAACTTAGATATGTCCAAACTCATTTATCTTGCTAAGCTCGCTAAAATAAAAAAAATGTACAATGAGCTTTAAAAGCAAAAAAAAAAACTTAATGAAATATGTTACTTTTACTTGCTAGGTTTCTTCTCTAGGGGTATTTGCTGTGATTTGTGAAACTTTAGAGTTCTCTAGAGTTCTTATAGCAATTTGGGTGAAACTAGTTTGATCCATACCTAAGTCCTTCATTTGCTCATATATACTAAAATGAAAGCAAGAAGATTTTTGTGCACATTAGACTCAACATCTCGCATTCACAAGACAACTTTCCATTGCATTTGGGATGAACTTGGAATATATCGTGTATGACCAAGACCATCCTCTTAAGAGTCCTTCTTGAGATGGTCGAATATGGTATGAGTCAATTGCACTTAAAAAAACATAAGTGGCTAAAAATGCGAATCCTGCTATGTATTTTACGATCTTTAGTAAAAATTTGCATTAAATGAAAAATGCGCTCGAACGACTTTGTATACACTTCTAGATTCCCTAAAGTGTTGAGTAGGTTGAACTCTAGGTTTTCTATTTGATCCTTTGAGTGGCTTTGTTTCTAGTTTTGCAACTAATGCTGAGTATTGTACATGTCAACTCTTGCTAAAAATGACATTTTTAAAACTAAGCTTGCTAGCGAAATTTGTTATTTGCACTTGGATATATCTTGTTTAGTCTAATATAAAATTAACTAGTTTGGTGTCATAGCTTGCCATTTTGATCATTTGGATAATTTTCAAAGCTCTTTTAGGATGTATTTCATGCATACATATATAAAGGGGGAGAAAATGCCATCTTGATGCCTATATTGCCAAAAGAAGGAAAAATTATAAAAAAAGGCATCATTAAAAGATAAAAATGGAATTTGTTTCTTATGATCTTGGTGAAAGTTGAAAAATTCTTAAGATCATAAGCATACTTGAGCTTTTTGGAGTCTTGATTGGATTTTAGAGCCTTTGTGGAAAAATTGCTCCTTCCTCTGCTTTGCTCTAAAAATTCTTCTAGCCAACTAGGTCATGGTTTTATTTCTTACTCTCTACATCAAGTTTGGCTTTGCATTCAAATTGTTTTCTCTTTCTCTCTTTCAAACTCAAATTTATGCCTTTTATTGCTTGTCAATATACGCATTAAGGGGGGATTGAAAGACCATGTGGAGGTCTACCCATGTTGGTAATGAGTATTTGACTAAATTTGAGCTTGTTATTGTTTGGTTTGAATTTGATTTAAATTGGATTTTTAATTTGAAGCAATTTGAGTTGAGACTACCAAGTTCTGACTTGGTCGAGTAATGCCCTGCTAGAGTTCTGGCTTATTCGAGTAACGCCTCACCGGTTTTTCGTCGAATGTTTCAAGTAGATTGGAAATCACTAAGTATCGAGTAGGGTTTTTGCCAGGTCGAGTGCCCTGCCATCAGCCTATCTCGAGTCCTTGGGTTAGCCTCAAGTTACTCGATGTCGACTCATCAACTCGACTTTGAGTAGAGTTACTCGATGTCCTTGGATATGCATTTTGGATTTGTGTGAGATTTATTGCATATCATTTTGGGCAATGCTATGTAATGTGTTTTCCTTGTTTTTGATGGTTGCTGGATGTCGGTGCTAGATCATGGTGAGGCGGAGGTCCAGACGGTCGAGAATCGCCGAAGATGATCGGAGACGATGTTAGTGCAAACCTAGAAGACAATAAATGGATGTGACGCTAGCTAGGAGCTGCTCGGATCAAGGAGGTCCATTGGATCGTGGTCTAGATGATAGAGTAGCGAGTCTAGTTAGTATACTTTGAACAGCGTACAAAAACCAGATGTGTATGGATTTCGGGTTAGCCTATGTACGAGTGAATGAGTCTATCCTAACCCTTAATGGTGGTCTTTAGGGTAGAAGGAATTCATCCAAGGGTGGAGGGTGACTCAAGAGTAATATATATATAGGGGTAGGGGTAGCCTTTCCCCTCTTGAAGGTTTTAGAGGTTTTGTGCTCCCTTGAGCTTTGCCCACTTTGGTGTGAGGCTTTGTAAACCTCCTTCATAAATGCAAATCATTTTCTATTATGCTTGAATTTACATTACGCATTTAATTTATATCTTAAATTCAACATTTAAATTTCATAATTACATTCTTACAATTTACATTTACGCAATTTGGATTTGCCTTTCCTCTTTCTACATGTTTCTGCTTCTTGTGCCTAGGATGTTGATTGATGGATGAATCTTCTTTTAAAATCATATCCCAGTCATCTAGGCAATCCATGTGTTCTTACAAGAAACCAGTTTTGTGCTCTTAAGTGAATCATTCTTCAAAATCAAGTTTACGGAATATTTTGACTTGTGTTCTAACTTGCTGGGACATGTGGGAGGCTATCCAAGATCGTCCTGTTCATCAAAATCCCACGAGCAAGTTTTAGATTAAGTTTTTGAGTTTTGCTCTAACTTGGTGTGTTCTTCCTTCCAAGTGAAAAATGTCGGAACTTTGACGTTAATCCTTATGATTGAAGTTTGGAATGAGTTTTTGACCTCCTAAGGAATACATCTACTAAGTTTTGTAAGTTTTTGTCTAGCAGATCAAAAGATTCCCAAAAATTGCTTTTAGGTTGGGCTATTTTCAGTCTGTTCTTGCTTCTGCGGTAGCACCGCCCCTACAAAATGTTTGCTCATTTTTTTGGCTTTCTGTGAGTGTTTTTCTTTTAGGGCTTGTGTCGGGCCCCGAATCTGCAAATTCGGACCCTTTGTGTATTCTGTACTAGTCCAGGATCACGCTAGCACACACAGGAATAACAGGTTGAAGTACCACAATCATACACAGCGGAATTAATAATAAAGTACTTCAATCATGAATAGTAACGAGTTACACGGCCTTATGGCCACCTTACATTAATTCGCCACGCAGGACGATAAATATCGAAGTAGCACAAGTTTAGTAGCGGAAGCAAAAGTAAAGCAATGAACCCTTCATAGCCACAGGCAACTGAGTGCGGCTCAACCCTAATCCTCCTGACCTTCGTGGAACTCCTCCTCCCAAGCTGGCACAGCTTCTTCTTCTGAGGTTTTTGTCGATGCAAGGGTGAGTATACAACATACTCAACAAGTCATGCACAATGCAGTTCTATTACTACATGCATGGCTTATTCCAAAGGAAAGGCTTAAATGGTTATTTTGCATAAAGCGGTATTTCTTTTAACAGGTAATCCTATTAGATTAAAAGCGGTAAAACCAATATTATTAATAATTAATTTCTCAATTCTTTTTCCAGAGTTTGGCACACAGCCCTAGTTTGATTCATCAGTCTTTGGCACACAACCACCCATTCCACCTTTTATTTTGAAAATCTAACCCTTGACTGTAATCCCCGAGCAATGTCCAATACCGCGGACACGGCTATTCGAATAGATTCAACACACACTCTGCAGAGGCTGTACACTTTACCCACAGGATACAGTCGCTCACCACACAGGTGATTGATTGTAACAAAGTCCTTCGGATACTAACACTTAACGATGAACCTCTCGAAGATTGCCTTTCTAACACTTCCTCACATAGAGCCAAAGTTTAGAACGAGCAAATCTGATTGGATGGGTACCAAGCCGCAGCACAGGTACGCTCCCCCATACGGTTACATTTTCGTGTAACTGTCGCCCCGAGGTGTCAAAGGAAAGATATTAGAGACCTACTAAACTAGGTCTGTCCCATTCCGGACAAGTGGTTGTACGAGAAGCTCAGTTCAAAGGCTCGCAAGGTAAAGTCCTTAACTATCTCGGGCAAGACATCCATTTTATACTTCTCGGCACACAGCCTTCACAATCTTTCATACATCCCGTTGCCACATAGGCCCACCCGGCACGAAGCCTTCTCGCCATTTGCCCCGGTCCAAAACATTTCCCACCCCGGGTTTGCATTTATGCAACACATGCCAATGCCCACTTCATTGCACGAGTAGAACCACACAGGTCGCTACCCTCAATTCCATTTCATGACATCATCGCATTATTCCAAAATACGTTCCATAATTGTTTAGTCAGTATTGATTTGCTAATTGAAAGACATTCAATGCATACACGCAGGCTAAGCGACTAACCACGGCCTAGCCTCCCGTGTTGGCATTAATATAGCAACCAACATAATTTAGCATTCTAGGGTGACAAGGTGTTCAAGGCATACGATGACATTAACAAGGTGGCATAATCAAAATGGTATTTTTAGCTACCTTTCCCAACATAAACAATTTCATTTTTACTAACATAGCATGCATAAATTGAATCGAAATACATTTTGAAATCTAGGGGCAATATGGTCAAAGCATGACTTGCCTTCAAATAGCAGTGGATTCTGGTCTGAGATCTGCGACGGGTCTTCGAATCCTTCCCCGGCAACTTCCGGCAACTCGGAGTCTACTCGTATCAAGCAAATACACAATACAGACAGCAAGATAAATTTTTAAAAATAAAATAAAATTCACTATTAAATAGTTCACATTTTTACAAATTTTTGGGCACTGGAATCACCCAAATTTGAGTTAAAATGCAAAAGTTATAGCATTTGCAAGTTTTCTGAAATTCATTAATTGAATAACCGAATTAATTGATTTATTTTTCTATTGAAAATCCAGTTAAATACTCTCGGTGACACGCGTCGGCACCAGAGACTACCACGTCGGCTCGCCAGCGACATCGTGGGCCCTGTGTGACGTCATGTCGACGCCACCCACGGTGGTCCACCCATCGACAAGTGGGCCCGATGAATGGTGCTTGACCAACCGGTCGACACGCGCGAGCAAGCATCAAACCACGCACACATTTTTTTCCCGACCGCTGATTCAAATCCAACGGCCGGTCGCTACCCGAGCGATGCATCGCTATTAAGCCTCACGTGGCGCAATAGCGACGGGCGGATTGAAGATCTACTACGCCATGCGGTTACGCACGGTTCTTGTTACCAAGCCTACGCGGTGCATTAGGGGCGGTTGGATCAAAATCCGACGGCTGAGATCTACTATGCTTATTTAAACGTGAATCCACGGGAGAAGACGTGGCGCTACCTCAGACGTCTGATGAGAATCTGACGGCTACCGTTACCCAGCGAGTTCACTATTCTCTAGCCTACGTGGGCTTCTCAGGACCATACGATGAGGATTCAACGGCCAAGATCTACTAATACCGCTTCGCCCTGAATTCAAAAGAGAATACGTGGCTTTACCTCGGACGTCCGATGAGAATCGGACGGCTGAGGTTGCACGCGACTGTCGACGAAGAAGCAGCTGCGCTCGGTCGCCGGATTTGGAGAAGACGACGCAGCTGGCGGCGTTTCCGGTCGGAAGAGATGTCTCAATGAATGCGGCGTGTCACAACCAACTCGGCGAAGGTCTCAAGGGCGGTGGGGAACGGCGGACGGCGGCGGACAATGAAGAAGAACCGAGAGGGAGGGTGTGGCTACCTCGGCGAGCAACTGAGGAGGCTAGGGAGTACGGCTGAGCACGCGTGAACGGGCAAAAGGTGCGGAGGGGAGTGCTGCACGCAATGGGGTATATCACTCGCTCCGACAAGCCTTGAAACTCGCGCAAAATCCCTGATACGATCCTCGGCACCCTACCGACGACGGCGGTGCACAGTTCGCTCGCTCCCGAGGCTGCTCGATCACATCCGTCGTTCGATCGCGATCAAACGGCGCGGATTGAGCAACAGTTCGGCGAATCGGTGCCACGCGTCGACATCCCGACGGTCACTTACTGGGATCCGATGACTCTCGCGATAAGGGCAACGCGACTCGCTTATGATCGTCCGATCGAGATCGCACGGCGCGAAATCGGCGGCGCTAGGGTTTTGGCCGGCGCGGCACAGTGTTGGGCTTGGCTCAATACTGTAGCTATGGTATTTTCCGGATTTATCGATAAAAATAAATCCAATAAATCAAAATAATTATTTAGGGCACTAAAAATACCCGAAAAATTCTAGAAAAAATTCCAGAAAATATTTCAGAGTATTGTGAGCCTAAATAAAATATTTTTATTTATTTTTGATAATTAACTTTTCTGATATTTAATTAATCAAGAGAAGTTAATCTAAATTAATTCCAATTAAATCCAATAAATCCCCAAAAATTCAGATAAATTCTATTAAATGCAAATAAATTTTAATTAATTCACAAAAATTCAAATAACTCCAAAAATTAAAATTTGGCCAAATTTCGGGACGTTACAGCTTGGTTGGATTATTTTAAGTGGAGGAAATTTGATTTGAGATCATTCACTCCCCTCTGATCGCCATCTCGAAGATATACATTTATTGCAAGAACTTGCACTTATTTCATTTTTGTCTCCTTTGACATAACTTGCATTTATTACATTTTTGTCATACACCTTAAGGGCCTGTTTGGTAGAACTCTAGATTCTAGCTTCTCCTGAAATCTGAAACTTATAGGCTAAAATAAAGTAAATTAAGTTTATATTTTTGGTCTAAAATGTAAACAAGATGATCTATCCAAACACTCTTAATGTACTCACAGCTTCAGCTTCATGAATCTGGTGAAGCTAAAATTTTCAGCTTCACCAGATTCTCAGAATCTGGAGAAGCTGAATCCCTGCCAAACAGGCCCTAAGTATTGGTGAGTACGAAGTACTCACAGTTGCTTATTTGTTGGATTAGTTGAAGAAGAGGCTCTCAAAGATATACATTTCGCCGTGGGATACGGGAATTTTAATGATGCGATATTCTAGCGTTTATACTTGTTAGTTGTCTAAGGGTTGGATGGGCATACTATAAAACTTTTGTTTCTTTCCGCTGCAATATAACTCTACTTTATAAGACTTTATTGTATAAATTACCATATGTAATATTGGGTATGGTTATGTTATCAATTATTGTAAATGTGTGTATTAGCTACTAATCATATAACCAATATTATATGTCTATAGATTATTCTTCTTGGTATTACGTATTTAAAAAGGAGGGTTGTTAGACTATCTCCAGCGTCATCCCTTCAGCCCCCAAATCCCTTCGTAGACAGATCCCAAGCACTCTAACGAATTCCCTTCGGAAGGGATTTGGAGTGAGAATCTCTTCAGAAAAGGATTCTCTCTCCAATTCCTATACAAAACCCTTCGATGGGATGCTGCTGGAGATGATAGGAATGAAGTGAATGAATATAAGGAAGAGAATAAGGGAAGAGAAGGGAATGAAGGGAAATTACTGGAGATAGTCTTACACCGCACCTTTCTTGACGAGGGCTGGGCGTCCCTTGACCGGTCAGCGCACGGTCAGCGGGCCCCCCGAGCTCGGGATGCCCTGACCACGACTGGGGGTATGCTGAGGTGCTCGACCTTGAGCGCGTATGACCCCGAGCACGGTTTCGTACGACCTTGAGCTCGGGTCGGCTCTCGTTCGTGCCGGAGTCCCCTTGGATTCCGGAACGTGCGTTTACTCGACAGTTATCAAGACGCGGGATCGTGGGGAGTGAAGCAGGCGCACGCAACAAGTCCGGAGCGGTTACTGCCAGCCCTCAATGCGCATGAAGACCACTACCCGGGCATATCTCTCGTCCGTTACAAGCAGGGAGGATATAAGACTAAGGATGCACAGCCTGAAGGACAGGACATCTGAGCTCGAGCACTAGACACCGCCATTGTTGAGCTTGAGCTGTAACACCTCTCTGTACTCGATAGTAACAAAATCCATCGCCGCAAAGGCAAGCGGAGTAGAGCTATTACCTTCACGAGGCTCGAACCAAGTATAAACCCCGTGTCATGTTCGTTTATCGCCTAAGCTCGACCTTGGTAGCGTCGCGTCCCTTTCGCCGTTGAGCTAAGCTCTGCTCGGGTCCCAAGTCTCACTAACCCCCGTTTTCATTCTCTGCGGTTGGCGATCCCGATCATCGACAGCTGGCGCCCACCGTGGGGCCCGGTAGCTTTGCTCATTTGCAGGAAAAGCGCCAAGATCTTGGGAGCATGGCGCGCTTCATCAGCAGACATTCCCCGAGCGTGGGATCGGGCGCGGAATCCGGCTCCGCGTCCCTGTTTTCGCCTTCGCCACCGCCTCATGAGCCGCACGTTCTGATGGCGGACAGCCATGGCGCGGACACGGCCACGGACGGCCGCGACCCGCAGACCCCTGAGGAGGCTCGCCGGATGGTGCATGTCGCCATCAACCAAGCCATAACCGCCCTCCGGTGGGAAGACCAGGAGAAGGACGGTACATCCCCTGGGCAGAGAGCGCCTCCGCGCTATCGCCCGGATCATGGCTGATTCCGATAGGGCGAGATCGGAACTCTTTGGCCGAGCCCTGGCCGAAGAACTCGATCGGGCTGCAGACGAGGTCATACCACCGCAGCACCGAAGCCATCACTCGGGGACCCACTCCCTGAGAAGTGACGATAACTCATCACGACGTCGCCGGCGCACCTGTAGGTCGCCCCCCGCGCAGGGGACGCACTCCCGCCAACAGCGGTCTCGGGACGTGGCTTTGACGCCGCCACGCTGCCGTCCTGCAGGCACCAACCCGAGCAGGGACAGGTGCGAACCGAGCTTTATGAGCTCCGGGACGGCCAGCGGTGACTTGGGGGGCCTCTCCCCGGATATTCCGCCCAAGCGCCGCAGGGTCTAGGATCGCCTGCGCTACCTCCCAGGTGAGTCCCGTGCGCAGCGTCGTGGCCGTTCTCGTCAAAGGTCTGGCCGCCGAGGCAACCTCGACTCCGAGTCCAGCAGCAGTAAGGACCTCGTCGGCGATGACTACACCCGGCGTGCGCCTGTCCCGGCCTATGGCTGCATGGCGTACTCCGACAACCTTCGTCGCGTGCGCTGACCGGCTCGATTTAAGCCGGCGATGATAGAGCGCTTCGACGGGACCAAAAACCCCAACGAGTTCCTATCTATCTACTCGACTGCCATCTTGGCGGCCGGAGGTGATGAGCTCGTGATGGCGAATTACCTCCCGACCGTGCTGGACGGTGCCGCGCGGACCTGTCTCTTCAACCAGAAGCCTGGAACCTTTAGGTCGTGGCGCCAACTCCAGAGCGCCCTCCGCTCCAACTTCCAAAGTTGCTATGAGCGGCCAGGGAGGGAGAAAGACCTGGATCGTGTTATTCAGGGCAAGAACGAATCGCTTCGTGACTTCGTGCGACGGTTTATCCGCACGAGGAACCTGATCCCGAGCATCTCCGACGAAGCCGTCATAAAAGCTTTCAAGTTCGGCGTCCGCGACCGGCGCCTTATTGAGGACCTGGAGATCACCTCGAGGCTTAGCGTCAACAAGCTTTTCCGTATCAGTGGCGGATCCAGAAAGAAATTATAGGTGGGGCAACTGCCCAACTCGCCAAGCTGCGGTCCGCCTCGCTCGTGTATGGCGGAGCGATTGGATCACGACACCGTCTCGCTAGAAGCGCGACTACGACCGCTTAGTGCGAACCCGAGGTGGCCCATCCAACTCCAACGGCGCCGACCATAGCGCCGCGACCAAGCGAAGCCTTGATCGCAGAGCGCGGCGGCTGCCACGGTGATCGTTTGTGACGGCGGCGTAGCGAGGTCCTTGAGGTCCGGGATCAGGCTCGGGATGGGTCCCAACCTCGTCAAGGGTGGCCCCGACCTCGTCAAGCGCAGGGCCAGCCCCAGCCGGTGGGTCGGTGGCCTGGACCCCGGCGGGCCGATGCCCAGCCGCAGGGGGCCGAGGGGCGCCCAGGCTACGACGAATCGAAATTCTGCCTGTTTCATAGGGCGGCTGGCCACGACCTGCGAACTTGCAGGGCTTGGCAAAGCAGGCTAGAGGCCTTTTACGATGGTCGAGGGGAAATGCCCGTGCTACCGAGAGAGGACGCCCAGCCGGATAGGGTGAACGCCAGGGCGGACCCCGACGACCTCGACTTGGAGTTCCAGCAGGGCGAGCGCCGCATCGATGTCATCTTCGGCGGTTCGTCGACTTATCGATCGTGCGAGCTCAAGGCGCCTCGGGGACATCTTCTAGTCACCGCCGGAAGCCCATCGGCGACATTGCAAGTGGGCTGGAGCCACCATCACCTTCTCTCCGGAGGACGCACTCCAAGGTATGGCTCGAGATCTGAAGATCGCCTTGGTCGTGACCCCGACCATCAGCAACACCGCGGTCGGTCGTGTCATGATCGATGGCGGTAGTTCCCTAAACTTGCTGCAGGCTGGAGCGCTTGACCGGATGCAAATTCCCCGGTCGAAGGTCAAGAACATCGCTGTCCCCTTCTTCGGGATCGTCCCTAGAAGCTCATCCACCCCTTTGGGGCAGGTGGTCTTGCCCGTCACCTTCGGCGACTCGACCAACTTCCGCACCGAGCTGATCACTTTCGAGGTGGTCGAGGGGGACCTCCCGTACAACGCCATCCTTGGGCGGCCTGCTTTGGTCAAGTTCATGGCGGCCAACCACTATGGCCACCGGTGTATGAAGCTGCCTGGTCCGAACGGCGTCATAACCGTGCGAGGTGATCTACAGGTGGCGCACGGATGCGAGACCAAGGCCTTGGCCCTTCACGCATCTTGCCCAGCCGAGGCCGAAGCGGCGGTGGCGCTCGTCGGAAAGGCGGCGATCGGCTCGGCGGGCAACAAAGGCTATGCCGCTCGGGGAAAGCGACCCAGCCAAATGTATCCATGTTTCGGCTGAGCTGAGTTCCAAATAGGACCTCGAGCTCGTCACTTTCCTCCGCGCCAACAAGGGCATATTCGCTTGGGAGCTCGCGGACATGCCCGGTGTCCCGAGGGAAGTGATCGAGCACAAATTGCAGGTGAGACCCGACTCTCGACCTGTACGCCAGAAGCTGCGTCGTTTCTCCCCCGAGAAAGTCGCGGTCATCAAGGAGAATCTCGACAAGCTCTTGAAGGCCGGTTTCATTCGTAAAATCAACTACTTTGAGTGGCTGGCCAACCCGGTCATTGTCCAGAAGAAGGGCGGAAAGTGGAGAATGTGCGTGGACCACACGGGGTTGAACTCGGCATGCCCAAAGGACAACTTCCCGCTCCCGCGCATCGATCAAATCGTCGACTCCACCGCGAACGCCAAGATGCTAAGCTTCTTGGATGCCTATTCAGGGTATCACCAGATCAAGCTGGCGGTTGACGACGAGAGCAAGACATCATTCATCACCCCGTTCGGCACCTATTGCTACACGACCATGTCGTTTGGTCTGCGCAATGCGGGGGCCACGTTCCAGCGTCTGATGACCAAGACGTTCGACCCTCAGATTGGTCGCAACCTTGAGGTCTACGTGGATGACATCATCGTCAAGAGCCCCTCCGAAGGCGACCACGTTCGAGACCTCGAAGAAACCTTCAACAACCTGAACAGGCACAAGATCAAACTCAATCCCGAGAAGTGCGTATTCGGTGCCGCGTCAGAGAAGGTGCTCGGCTACATGATCGGGGGCTCGGGGGTTGGCCCGAACCCAGAGAAGATCGAGGTGATCGAGAAGATGGCGCCCCCGACCTCAGTCAAGCAGGTGCAGAGCCTCACCGACCACATGGCCGCCCTCAGCAGATTCATCTCGAGGCTCGGCGAGCGTGGGCTTCCATTCTTCAGGGCTCTGCGCAAGCACGGGGGCTTCGAGTGGACCTTGGAGGCGCAGCGGTCCTTCGACGAACTGAAGGTATACCTGTCGACCCCACCCCTGCTTACGACTCCACAACCCGGCGAGAGGTTGCTACTCTACCTTGCGGCCACCACCCAGCGATCCATGATGTCTGGTGGTGGCGGGGATCAGCTGACACCGATCTATTATGTCGTGAAGTCTTGCGGCAAAGGCGCTACCAGAGGTACAAAAGTCATTATGCGCTCTCCTCATGGCTTCGCGCAAGCTTCGACATTATTTCCAAGCGCACTCCGTGGTTGTCCCGAGCAATTTTCCACTCGGGGACATCTTGCAGAACCCAGAAGGCAGCGGGCGAATCGCCTAGTTGGCTATGGAGCTGGCGGCATTCGATGTCCAGGTCGTAGCTCGAACGGCCATCAAATCGCAAGTGCTTGCCGACTTCGTGGTCGAGCAGACGTCCCAACCCGCGCCTGAGCTCGAGGTCGAGGAGGAAAAGCCTTGGACCATGTTCTTCGACGGCTCGAGGTCCTTCAAGCGCCCGGGGGCTGGAATCCTTATTCGCACCCCATGTGGCGAACGCTTGAGGTACGTGGTTCGTTTTGGGTTTCCGGCGACCAACAATGTGGCGGAGTATGAAGCTCTCTTGGCGGGCCTGCGGGCTTGCAAGGCATTGGGTGTGCATCGGTTGGTCGTCAAGGGCGACTCCCAGCTCGTCGTTAATCAGTACAACAAAGAGTACCAGTGCTCGGAAGACTCGATGGCGAAGTACCTAGCCGAAGTGCGCAAGATAGAGAGGTGGTTCCAGAACCTAGAGCTCTGGCACATACCCAGGAAGGACAACTCGAATGTCGACTTCCTCTCCAAGCTCGCCTCTTCTGACAACGAGGTCCCGCTCGATATCATACTGGAGATGTTGGCGGCTCCCTCGATCTCCGACCAAGAGGTCTTGCTCGCTTTGGTCGAAGATATTCCCTCCTGGGCTGAACCAATTCATAATTTCCTTGCGAGGGGCGTCCTACCGCCCGACCCTGCCGAGAGGAGCAGGATCAAGCGCCGGGCAAGTTTATACACGCTCGTCGAGGGGACGCTCTACAGGCGGAATGTTTCCGGCATTCTGACGCGGTGCATCTCTATGGAGGAGGGTAAGTACCTGTTGAATGATATCCATTCAGGCCTCTGTGGGGCACATTCTTCGTACAGGACTATGGTCGGCAAGGCATTCCATATGGGGTATTATTGGCCATCGGCGCTTCAGGATGCCCGTGATATTGTCCGCACCTGTCAAGCATGCCAGTTTCACGCCCGGAAATCGCATCAACCCGCATACGCACTTCAGACTGTACCGCTTGCCTGGCCCTTCTCTACATGGGGGCTGGACATCCTCGACCCTTTTCCTCAGGCGATCGGGGGCAAGAAATTCCTGTTCGTGGCCGTTGACACCTTTACGAAGTGGATTGAAGCTGAGCCGGTCTCGACCATCACTGCTCGGGCGGCTGTCCGTTTCTTCCGATTGTTCGTGGTCACCAGGTATGGGGTCCCATGCAAAATTATCACTGACAATGGTACTCAGTTTACCAGTGAGTTATTCCAGGAATTTTGCGAGGACCTCGACATCGAGGTATGCTTCGCTTCGTTGGCTCACTCTCAGAGCAACGGAGCAGCGGAGCGCGCCAACGGACAAATCGTCCAGGGCGTCAAAAAACGAGTTGAAGATGAGCTCGAACGCTACGGCAAGACGTGGGTGGAGGAACTTCCCACCGTCTTATGGTCTATCCGTACCACAGTCAGCCGAGCCACAAGGTCCACTCCCTTCCAGCTCGTGTTCGGTATTGAAGCCGTTCTGCCTCCTGAGGTTGTCTTTGGCTCTGCCGAGGTCGACAGTCGACCGAGTCGACTTCGAGCACGAAACGGTCTCTCGACGCTACCCTCGCGGAAGAAGTAAGGTGTCGTGCCTTTGCTACGATCAACGCACACCGCGGGCTCTTCGCGGACATGCGTCTCGGTCGATGCGACCTAGGAAGCTCCTTGTTGGGGACCTAGCCTTGAGGCGGATTCGGGGCTCGTCCAACACCAACAAGCTATCCCAAATGGGAGGGCCCCTATAGAGTCGTTTCAACAGATCGCACGGTGGCTTACCTACCGGGCGATGTCTCGATGGCGAAGAGCTCTCTAGCTCGTGGAACATAGATCAGCTTCGGAAGTTTTATGTGTAATTTCTATACTTTACTTTTCAATAAAGCTGTTCTTTTATTCCCGATCTTTACTTGTTTTCTTTGTTGACTATGCACTGTAATTATTGTCCGAGACCTTTTCGAGCGCGACCTTTGTGCCCTACGCATTCGCTCTTGGTCCGAGCGTCACGAGCTTAAACGTTTGCCCCCGATGGTCGAGCTAAGCGTAAGCTAAATCTCTTCGCAATCTGGCTCCCCCCTGTGCCCGGGCTTGAGCTAAAAGCCTCGTAGTTTTGACCATTGAGCAGTGCGCGCGGTCGTGGTCGTGATTCGAATATTGGTCGGGGTGAGACCATCTCTTTGTCGAACTCAGTTTTTGTCACATTATTTCCCTGCGCACCTTCCCTCAACTCTACAGGTTATGGCCGTTTGCCTACGTCTAAATCTTGTGTCCAAGGCCGGCGTTGCCCGACCTTGGACCCAACGGGGGCTGGATGAGGATATCCTATCGGCGCACGACCTAAGGGGCATGACTAAGAGCGAAAAGGGCGAACTCCAAATATCCTCGGTCATGAATCTAAATCAAGACAAGGTCTCTTTGTTCTCCAAAAGGAATCTAGCTATGTTAGAACATTTTGTTTTAAGTGTTTTTTACAGGACGGCCGACGAGTCCATCTACAGATCGGCCATCTCGCAGGTGAGCTTCTCCTGCTCGAGCTCGGCTACCCTGGCTTTCAAGGTCAATAGCTCGCTCTGGTATTGGAGGGATTCCTTGGAGGCATCCAGGGCTTGGTGCCGTTCATCTTTGAGTTGGGCCAGGGCGCTCTTCCCCGCTTTGGTGGCGCGCCCGAGTTTCTCTTCGAGCTCCGAGATTTTGGCCTCGAGCTCGGGGGACACATTCGCCGTGAAGGACGCCCGCTCCGCAGCAGCCTTCTCCAACGCCTCGACCTTGGCCCGCTCGGTCTCGAGCGCCTCGCTGGCGCGTCCAAGCTTCTCCTTGAGCCCCAGGATCTTGGCCTCAAGCTCGGGAGACGCCACCGGCAAGGAAGGCGCCCGCTCCACAGTGGCCTTCTCTAGTGCTTCGACCTTGGCCCGCTCGGCCTCGAGCGCCTTGGCCGACCGCGCGCGCTCTTGCTCCACGGCCTTGTAGCAGAACTCGCGCTCGGAAGTCCTGGCCTGCTCGAGCTCGGACGCGTGGGCCACCTCCTGCGCCTTCATCGTCTGGCGCAGGTCGTCGAGCTCTTTGGCCTTCAGCTCGAGCTCCTCCTGCTCGACCTCGATGGTCACGATGAACTTGGATCGCTCAGCTTCCCGCGCCTCCACCACGTCCATAAGGCCCCTTAGTACGACGGCGTGCTCTTGAAGGCCTTTCAGCCCTTGGGAGATGTTGCCAATCGCCTTCATGACAGAGAGAATGGCGCAAAGTGAGAGTAGAGACAAGGGAACTCGAATTGACATGCAGCAAGGTGCGCGGTGGGGTCCTTACCTCACGAACACGGGTCTCAAGGCTTGCGCGGGTGAACTCCTCGCGCTCGTCAATGCGGTCGCGGGAGATCTCCTCCTCGTCGACCTGCGCTTCTAGGCCGGGGCCGACCGTGACCGCCCCCGACGTGCTTGGGCCGAGGCCCTCAGTCTCTGCCCCGGTAGCGACCTGGTGTCCGGCCGCCTCCTTTGGCGGGTTCAACTCGCCGCAGGGGGAGCGTCAGCGGCGTTGGCCCCGACCTCCGTGGTCAGGGCTTCGCCCGCCTCCGGCATCGGGGGAGCGATGGCCAGATCCGTCGCACGATCTCCCGCGGCGCGCTCAACCTCCGTGGTCTGGGCGCCGACCACGCGCCCGGCCTTGGCGCGGTTAGGCGGTCTGCGGCACCTTTGCGGTGCGGCCATCTTCGGCGGTCGGTGGTGTCACGACCTCGGCGCCCGGAGCGGCCGTGGTTGGGGGAGCCTGGGGCGTCGCCACGGTTGCGACCGCGGTGCTCTAGGTGCCTTCCCCCACGTCGACCTCGAGAGGATCGGCAACAACGGCTGAGTTGTAGGTCTCGCCGGTGTCGTAGTCCTCGCTGATCGTGGGCTGGATCTCCTCGGTTGAGTCGTCGAGCCCTTGATCGAACCCGCCGACTAGAGCCCAGCTCGGGGGCCCAGGAGAAGTGCGCGCCCGGCTCGAGGGGTGGCGCGGAGCCAGCACGAAGGAGTCCTCCTCCTCGGATTCGGACTCGCCCTGGACAACAGCCATTGTCAAAATGGGCAAGTCTCGAGCGTGGGCGCTCAAGGTCTGCGATTAAGAACAGATGCTAAGCCCGAAAAACATGAAGGGGGCAGAGCGAACTGAAAAGCCAAGAACTTACATGGGTCGTTGGCCTCCGCCTCGTCGGGTCGGCGAGGCCCTCTTGCCCGACGCTTTGCAGGGCGCTGCTTCAGCGCTCATCGGCACAGGACCTTGGAACCCTCGCCGGGTCTGCGTCCCCCACGGCGGCAGACTTGGGGGTCCGAGTTTGAGCCCCCTAGGCCGGTTGGGGGCTCGAGGTCCTGGCAGCGGCCGCCGCGCTCGACTGCTAAAAAGAGAAACATATCAGGCATCAAAGGACGCGAGCAAAGGACCCGGGGCTCGGCCATGGGAACCCTTACCGTGGCACGGTCGCCCCACTCGACGTGAGGTTTCTTCACCACTTGGCGGTCTGCTCTGGGCGGGGGAGGTCTCTTCTTCCCCTTCTTGCCCTTGTCCCCGCCGGGCAGCGGGAGCATTCTCCTGGCTGTCTTGGTAAGTTCTTGATGATCCTGCAAGCGTGTGAGGGTCAAGAAGGGCCTCGCGGACACTCGAGTTAAGTACTTGGTTGGGGTGGCCTACCTTGGCTTTGCGGCGCAGCACGTTCCTCGGTACGGGCTCGTTGAGGGTAGTAGTTGTGGGCGGCCTTCCCGAACATTTCAGTCATTCGGGCGGCGATCCAGGATTCTTTCGGCGTTGCTGAAAAGACCAAGTTATCAAGAGGAACCAGGGAGTGAATCCACAGCGAATCTTGGGGCAATGCGACTTCGGCCGCCCCTCATGAGTCAGTCATCCGACCTTGAATCTGTTAGAAGGGGTGCTCCCTCCTCCGCAGGGGGAACACCCGATTCCTCAAGAAGTCGTTGGCCATGGCCTGCCCGGTGAGGCCTCGTGTGGCGCAGATATGGATGGTCGTGATGGCCTCTTGGTCGTATTCCAGGTGGCCCGACTCTGGGGTCTCCTTCTTCCGCTGAGGGGGGTGCCCTCGAACTCCAGCGCGCCGCCCTCGCCTCGCTTCAGGTAGAACCATCGCTCGGACCACGGGCCAAGGGAGTCGAGGTAGCACGTCTGGGGGAAGGACCACGGAATCCTCGTCCGCTGCCGGAAGTAGAGGCATCCGACCATGGAGTCCTTCCCGGTGCGGAAAAGTGAGAAGAAGCGGAGAAACAGCGAGGGAGTGGGAAGGATTCCAAGGAACCCCTCACATAGGTGTGAGAAGATGGAAAGCAGGAGAATGGAGTTGGGTACCAGATTGATCAATTCGACCTCGCATACGGTGAGAATGTCTGCAAGAAACTCGCTCTCCGGAGTCCGCAGACCGAAAAGCATGAACTGCTCCGTGCTAACAAGCTCGTCGTCCCGAGGCTGCGGCTCGGTCTCCCCGTCCGGCAGTCGCCACGACCATGGATCCAGCAGCCCCAGGCTCTCAAGCTCTTTCATCCTCGTCACCGTCAGAGAGCTTTTCCCGAGCTTGGCCATGGCGGTTGAGAGGGAGTTTTGGTCGGAGGAAGAAGTAGAGTTCAAGCAAGGGGTCGAAGACTACGAAGAAGCGGAGAGTTCGGAGAAGTGGCGGCGGTCGCAAGCTTTATAAGACCGAGGTGCTATGGGCCGGCGGGTTAAGGGCATCTCGGAGGGCACGCCGGTCAGGTGATGCGACAGGAGCAATTTAAGGCTAAACGGCGGGATCGAGGAGCTGCGGACGGTTCCATTGATCGGCCGTACCGGAGTCTTGGAGACCAAGAGGCGCCAGGTGTCGGTTCGTCACGGCCTGGCGTTATGTTCCCGTCCGGCCTCGACCTCAAGCACGAAGGTTCCGGAAATCAACCCCGTCTGTGGAGGCCCAAGGTCGGCCCGTGTTCCGGCCACGACCTTAAGCCTCGGGGGCTAGCTGACGAGGGCTGGACGTCCCTTGACCGGTCGGCGACGGTCGTGGGCCCCGAGCTCGGGATTCCCTGACCACGACACAGGGGTATCTTTGGCGCCGACCTAGAGCGCATATGACCCCGAGCACGGTTTCGTACGACCTTGAGCTCGGGTCGGCTCTCGTTCGTGCCGGAGTCCCTTTGGATTCCGGAACGTGCGTTTACTCAGCGGTTATCAAGACGCGGGATCGTGGGGAGTGAAGCAGGCGCACGCAACAAGTCCGGAGCGGTTACTGCCAGCCCTCAATGCGCATGAAGACCACTACCCGGGCATATCTCCCGTCCGTTACAAGCAGGGAGGATATAAGACTAAGGATGCACAGCCTGAAGGATAGGACATCAGAGCTCGAGCACTAGACACCGCCATTGTTGAGCTTGAGCTGTAACACCTCTCTGTACTCGATAGTAACAAAATCCATCGCCGCAAGGCAACTGGAGTAGAGCTATTACCTTCACAGGGGCTCGAACCAGTATAAACCCCCGTGTCACGTTCGTTGTCGCCTAAGCTCCGACCTTCGGCGCGTCGCGTCCTTTCCTTCGTTGAGCTAAGCTCTGCTCGGGTCTCAAGTCTCACTAACCCCCGTTTTCATTCTCTGCGGTTGGCGATCCCGATCGTCGACATTTCTCATATCCAATGAAGGTTCCCTTCCAAAATCATTCGGGAGATTCACAATAATGCCACCTCTAACATTGCTCCTCGCTAAAATGCCACTCGGGCCCATTGTCATAGACACAGAAGATCCCACATGTCAATGATAGAAGAGTGGTATTTTAGCGAGGGACAATCTTAAAGATGGCATTTTCACAATTTTTTCGACTCGGCCTACGTAGCTCGGCTCTGGAGCTCGGAGTATTACCCGGGCGACTTGAGCTTCTTTCTAAAAGCGCAGCTGCGAAGCTTTTGGCCAAACAACACCTACATGTTGCGTTATCCGTCCCTGCTCGGTATTGATTGTCCGCTAGCTCCCATCCGTATGGCACGGGACAAATTTCACTCGTACGTAAAATCGTGAACCATTAGATCGCCCGATCAGACGGTCCAAGAGAAGGATCAAGAAGTTTTCACTTTTCTAGCTCTCTGATAACTTTTTTAATTTGATATATTTCCCAACATAATTACAAAAATAGTCCCCACCCTAATCACTAAAACATCTACAGACAACACGTGTTACCTATCGTATTCCCGTACTATAGAAGGAGGCATCACGCTACAAGTGCTCACCTACTGAGCTATGGGACCTCGATAGCATGGTGGCTTGCTGAGCTATAGTAGCTTAGTACCTCTTTCTGTAATACGGATGCGCGGCAGGTAACACGTGTCACCTGCCAAAACTTTCGCGGTTGGGAAAGCGAGCTATTTTTACAATTATGTTTAGAAGAGAATTAGATTTGAAAAAAAATATTAGAAAACTAGAAAAGTGACCATGTCAAAGACCAAGGCTCTGCAGCCTATAATATTGCCTTATGTCAAACGGTACAATTCCCAATTTTCCATAAGTGAAAAAAAATAATGAGTTCTAAGGTCTTGTCTAGGCAGCCAATATCCTAGTCCACATACGTGGATGGAACCAGATATTGAACTAAAATTAAAGCCTGTCGACGTCGGCCAACCAGGATTTTAAGCTTCCTAGACAAGCCCTAAGCGGAGCACTGCCAGGGTTCAAAATTTGTCTAATTTCGGTGAAATTTTGTATTTCGGGACAGGCTAAATTTTAATGTACCGGCCAAATTTAAAATTTTTTTTAAAAAAATTGGTTTTGCTACAGTACAGCTACAGTATTTTTGGGAATTTCGCCGAAATTTCGGGTTTTTAATCTGGATTTTGATGTTTTAGGGCCGAAGTTAACAGAAATTAGTCCAATAACCCCTAAGAAAGTCATCTTACATGAAAATTAGTTGAAAAACTAATTTTTTGAGACATTTTGAAATTTAGGTAGAAACACTGTCAGATTTTTATAAAATTGTAAAAGCTTGATAATGATCTGAAAAATTTATGTTATCATCTTTATTAGTGTAGGCTCACATAGAAAAATTTTCAAAATAATTGAACTTCATTTGTTATCTTTAAAAAATCAAAAACAGAATAGACATAATTGGGACAGTAAACTTGTTAGATTTTTCTAAATTTTCTCGAATGTGATCATGATCTAAAATTTTTATAACAGATTAAGAATTTCCTTATTACTATTATATAAAATTTTTAAAATTTTTAACTTTTTTTATTTGGTCAATAAAATCTATAAAACCATTGAACTTCATTTGTTATACTATATTGCAAAAAACCAAAAGAGAGAACATAAATGCTACTATGCCTTGTAAGAATTTTATAAATTCACTGGAGTGTGATCATGATTCAAAATTTTTATGAGATCTTAAACACTTCCTTATCACTCTTCTGTAAAATTTTCAAAAATTTTAGACTTTCTTTTATCGCTAAAGCAAATCTATGTATTAATTATCAGGCTTTTATTAGCACGTAGTACTGTCAGAATTTTTGGAACTTCTTCAAGCATGATAATCATATGAAACTTTTATAAATTTCAAAAAAATTCCAAAATTCTTTAGGACCTTCCACAAAAATTTTCAAAATTTTCCGACGTGGTTTGAACTATTTTTCATTTCGTTCAAATTTGCTGGTAAGACTTTTATCAGGATTGTAGCACTGTCCGAATTTTTAAAACTTCTTGAATCTTGATCACCATCTGAAAATTTTATTGAAACATTAGTGATTCATAAGTATTATGCACAAAAAATTTCAAAATTTTCTAACGTCATTTGTACTATTTTTCATCCGGTTCAAACGTGCCAGTCAACGTTTCATCTAGATAGTACCAATGTTTGAATTTTTAAAAATTCCACAGACCTGATAATCACCTAAAAATTGTATGAGAACATCTCTAATGTGTCAGGAATCTTCAAAAAAAATTTCAAAATGTTTTGACATCGTTTGAACCATTTTTCGTCCAGTGCATTTTTGGCGAAATTTCGGTAATTTCGGCCGAAAATTTCGGCGAATTTCGGAAAATTTCGGTGCCAATCAAACCGGATTTGAATTTTTCTTGTTGAATTTTGAATGGATTTCGACCGAAAAAACGAAATTTTGCCGAAATTTCGAATTTCGGTGTGGTCCGAATTTTTTTGGCTCACCGAAATTTTGAACCCTGAGCACTGCAGCCCCGGGGCCAAACCGTGTCCGAAGGTATTTTTTTCTTTTCTTACCGCGGGCAACGCGGCTGGAGGCCGACGTCGACTTCGGGCAGCAGCAGTAGATCCAGCGGCACATGCATGGCAGTGATTGTGCCCTGACACAGTCACAGAAACTGACAAGTCGCTCGCGCGTGCGCCTAGTAATTCCATCTCTCCTCTGCTCCTCTCCCCTCCCCTCCTCTCTTATCCACCGGCAACTGCAAGCAGCACAGGTGTAAACAGTTCGGAATCTAACTGAATCAAGACAAAATGCCAAGTGAATTCTTGAGAGAGAGAGAGAGAGGGAGGAGCATAGGAAGGGAGTGAGCCGTATTCAATGCGTGCGTCGCATTTCATTGCATTGCGTTGCCGCAATTGCAACGCACGCCCACATGCACAAGCTCATGATCGGAAATTCAGGAATCCAGCAGACGCAGCAGGTGGCAGTGGCCGTTCTGGCGTCTCCATAAAGGAATTCAGGAATCCAGCTCGGCTCGTACGTACGTACGCACGCCGGATCGATCGATCTGCGCAGGCATTTATTCGGTGAAAATGAACACTGAATCGATCCATGACACAGCGCAGTTCGTGTTTTCGCTGCTCCACCACCATGGGAGGACTCCAGAGTATTTGAGATAGACCAGCAGTTCTTTCAGATCTGGCCGAGTTCCCGGTGATGGAGCTCGAGGTTCTTAATTGAATTCAAGAGAGAATTGGTGGATGAAATGGAGATGAAAAGTTCTTTATCATTCTAATGGGGAGCAGTAATCATGTGTCAGATCCTCTCCTTTGTAGGACGTACTTCGTCAAGAAGGGTACTGGCGCATGAAATGGCATATGACCAGATGGGACGATGATCCTGCAAGCTCCTCCTTTGATAGGATGCGGCATTTGCAGGTCTTGAAAACGAGAGCAATTGCAAATGTATCTTCTGCGGAAATCGTTCGTGCAGCTCTCATGATCATGCTGCTGGCTGTAACTGTTTCTCTTCTTTATGAAACAATGCGCAGCGCTCCTGCATGTTCTAGGGGAAAAAGGATTGTTCGTGCATGTAACGTCGCTCGCTGGGTCAGAAATTACAAGCAAGATAACAAACTAAAAGTGGGGTTAGTAAATATTGGAACAGAGTTTATTATTCTGAGCATTTTACTGAAGCCAGGGGATAAAACTACTCACTACTAGGGTAAAAAATCTCAGAAAACTAGGGTAGAAAAACAACTTATTGCTGATCTTGTTTTGCATTGCAGGTGCATTTAAAACAGACTGTAAGAAATGTTTCTAACTTTGATGATGAAAATCTCGCTAATTTTCTGCCGAGCTTTTATTGGAAACCAGCCAAATCCAGCCCTGCTAACGACAGGCTGCAGTGAAGACGTGTTTGGTCCAGTACAAGGACCACTTTGCCTGCTTCCAATAACTGACCTGAATCTCTCAATCCGTTACAGGGCATTACAGTAACAGCTTTAGGCTTTTACAAACCCAACAAACAGGCAAAGCCACAGCAACCATATGGCAAATATCATACAAGGAAAAGGACAGATCATAGAGAGGATTCAACGCTTTTTAATCGACAGAACTCTTCTTCAGACTTACACAAGACAAAAGCATGTACCGAGAAGTAACAACATGCATAATCTTATAACAGAATGCTAAGTACTAAGAGGCTACTGACATTATTTTGGACTCTAAAGTCTGGTAGATAAATTGGTTCAGGAAACCCAGAGCAGGTCTCAGACTGGTAAAGATGAACTTGCTTCTGTTGAAAACACCCCAGAACCGGACACACCGGTACTTGTAATTTCCTTAGCTACACTGTCCTTTGCAGCTGATTGAGCTCTCTTGTCCTAGATCACGGCATGGAACCCGGCAGATTGCAACAGAACGGCCTTGATTTCGTCAGGCAGAAGCCCAGGACCATCCTTGCATTGCTGATGTGAAGAAGAAAATAAGTGACCAATCGTTGGCTATAATTGAGTTTTATGTGGCAACAAGTTACTTTTTTTTTTACTCTTTCTGAAAAAGTAGGAAGAAAGATTTGTACATTACCTCGGCCTTGAAGACATCCAAGGCAAAGCCATTGAAGCAACTGACAACAGCTTGCTGGACATCGAGACCAAGGCCTTCGATTGCTCTCATGGCGGAAAGCAGAAGACCAGGCCTGCGAGGGCAGAACATGTGGATGTTGACGGTCCGGCCTTCCCTCAACCTAACCTCAACCTTTTACAAGAGTAGAAATTTCTTAGGTGAGTCCAATATTTTATCAGGAATGACAACACTTACGCAAACTGATGCATGCATCTATCACATTACAGCCTTAGCCGACTTCTGTCTATTACTAGTTAAAGATTAGCATAAGTAATGTCATACATGTCAAAGGACAAGTTTCTTTGATATGTACAGGCTATCTCATCTGAAGAAAAATACTGGTTTAGTGAAATTCAGATAGAACAGATACTAACCCTTGGTTGCTGGCCAGTAGGGCTTGGCAGTGCACTCGGGCAAAGCTCCTCCTTCACGCGAGATGGCAGTGTGGGCAATGTAGGAGTCAGTGGGTGGAAGCTCGTAGGTGTTGGAGGCAGTGAGGATGTGGAAGGAGACGACTCGAGCTCGTTCTGAAGATCGTTGATCTTTTGCAGGAGCTCCTTCAGGTACTCGATTGCATCGCCAAGAATAGATGCCCTGTCCATCTAACACTTGCAACCACATAAATCAGTTCATTGGCCAGTCGCAAAGAGAAACGCTAACGGTGAATTGCATATACATAGTTAGAACAGTACCAATAAGACTAAAAGGTGTAGCACTCAGTTCAGGAAAAGGCAACTGAAATAGATGATGCAATGTACGTCCTAACTTATGCTCTTTTTTCCCCTCCCAAAAAAAAGCCATGCTTTTTTGATACGACTAAGATTTAAAAGATTCCCCTTTTTAAAACAAAACTACGTCACTGGTGATGTAGGGCATATCTTTTATTACATTTCTGCAATCTGTCTACGACTCTATGATGACTGTCTGGAAACTGAACGAGAGGCAGAAGAAACAAATTATGGCAGTATGGCTAGACAGTTATTTGCTTCTAGTACAACTAACGCGCAGAGATTGCATTTAATTCATATAACTAGTAACAACTAGAAACTAAAATTATGCTAATCTAATTCCTCCTACAAAAAGAAGTATGTTATCCTTTCTAAAAAAGGTAGAATTACTGCCATGCCATATGTAGATAACATCGGCAGAGGCTAAACAGAAGAACTAAGGCTGTAGATGCAAAACCACAAACTTGTCAGACTAGGGAGTGTAAGGCCAACAACAAATTAAAAGCTAAAATTTCCGTAAATGACATAGAAACCTCGCAAAGCCTGTGTACATCCACAATTCTGCACCAATAATTGCGTGGATCGACTATGAGTCTGTGACCAACGATTCATCAAACCATGTACTCGAGTTCGTGAAGTCAAATACAGTGAAACATATTAACATAGCATGAACATTGGTAGCAATGCTAGGTGCTAACCACAAAATTCTCACGTTTCCAGCTTTCATGGCAACAAAACAGACACAATTCATCAAACTTACGCCCTGTAAGTCATCATAACTGCCTGAATATAGATGCATCATGCAAGAACTAGTACTGCTTAATTCTCTGTGCTTGACTACTTGCACCACTCTGATAGGAGCAGAATTCTCACCTTGCTGATCTTGGGCACAACGGACCGGAGCATATAGAGCCGGTCATTGAGCTTCTTGCGACGACGGCGCTCCGCCATGAGGTTCTTGGCCGGCATCCCCTTCTTCTTCCCCTTCCCGTCGCCCGCGCCGCTGCCTGTCACCGTGCTGTTCGCGTTCGACTCCTTGCCGTCCTTGCCGCTCTCCTCGACGCCCCTCGCGTCCTCCGAATCGTAGTTCAGGCCAGACGCATCAATGCTCACGCCGTCGTCGTCGGCGTCGTCGAGTACCGTGTCGCCGCCCGTGGACAAGGCGCTCACAGACGCCGACGCCTTCCGCTTCTTGTCGTCGTCCTCTTCGCCTGCGTTACGGCGGAGCGCGCGCTTCTGGAACAGCGTCGGCTGCGCGCCCACCGGCGGGAAGATCTCCAGCGGTCGCAGCACCGCCGCCTTGCCGCGACCGGAGAACAGCGCGGCGGTCATGGACGCCGAAGAAGTGGGCGGCGCTGAGGAGGAGCAGCCTCCGCCTCCGACGCCGGTGTCGAACATGTCGAACCCGGCGAGGCCACCGAACTCCGGCATTTGCGCCGGAGCGGTGCCGAAGCCGGCGAACGCGCCGAGGAAGCCACCGTTCCCAGCAGGAAGCAGGGAAATCGGCGCTGTGTTTGACGCATTCCCGGCGTCAAGAAACGCTGCCAAGTCGCCACCTCCAGAGACGCCGAGGTCGAACCCGGAGATGTCGAACGCACCGGCGCCACCCATGTTGGGAAGCGGGAACTGCAGCGAGCTGGAGCCGGACGCCAACCCCGCCTGGGCCGACGGCGCCAGGAGCATGGACCCATGCGCGCCGGCGACGCCGCCCGCGCCAGCGGCCACCGCGTCTAAGTACCAGTCCTCATCAAGCAGCGCCGGCGCGCGGAACCCCCCGCCTCCCCCTGCGGCCATGGCCAGGAGGTGCTGGTCGTGGTGGTTCCCAGACTCCTGTCCCGGCGCCGGCAGCATCCCCATCGCCGGCGGCTGCTCGTGGCCGTGGCCCTGTTCTTGGCCGCCGTCTTCCTGCATCCAGAGCGGATTGTTGAACCGCGAGAGCATGGCCGCGGCAATGGCGGCGCGTCGTGAAGCTTCTTTGCTTTCTTGGTGTGCTAATGACCGGAGGAGTTGGGAGGAGGCACAGATGGCAGAGCACTGAGAGCAGAACAACGGAGAGCTGAAGTCTCTGAGCTCTCTCTCTTGTAGCGCAGTGTGTGTATATGTATGGATGGGAAGTACTGCTGGCCACCGAGTAGAGGGGGAAGAGCCGAGAGAGGTCAAATTACTACAATGCCCACCCAAAATTACCATCCTTCCAAAATTGTTGATTTTTTAAATAATTTTTTAAAATACTCTGATTTATTTTTTTACAAAAATACACATCCGTTGTCAAATGATGATAGGCCTTTTGTCGCCAAATGAACTCAACCTGTTGAGTAAATGAATCTGTCATAAAACAATCAATCAGCTAATTCAACCAGTGACAAAATAGACATGCTGCTAATTCAATTGAGACACAAGTGTATTTTTTTTAAAAAAAAATTCAAGTTACTATTTTTAAAAATTATTTTAAAAATATTCCAAAATTGTATCTGTGGCTGTTTCCTTAGATCTGTGTGCCCGTCCTCTCAGAATTGTCTCGTGAGGGATTTTATTTTGTCTGCGTTCCAAAATGCCCATCCAAAATAATCATCAGGAGAATTGCTCCCATACCGTTATGAAATATGTAACTTTATAAAATACCACCTATTCGTCTACCCTTGCTAAAAAAACTACTCCATTTATCTTCCGTTACCCAAATGACACTATCATTTCGGTTCAAAAAAATTGCATTGTCATCATTCTGCGTGAAAATGCTTTTCTAGTGTCAAGCGAATTCTAATACATGTATTTATCATTCCATATATATATCATTTTACGTACATTGCAAGTATAAATATTTCAATAGTGTACATATAACTTCCAAGA
Organism: Guadua angustifolia; assembly: GCA_036346375.1. Taxonomy (NCBI): domain Eukaryota; kingdom Viridiplantae; phylum Streptophyta; class Magnoliopsida; order Poales; family Poaceae; genus Guadua; species Guadua angustifolia. The sequence goes on from CM070520.1 coordinate 24,138,709, forward strand.
TGACAAAAATAATTAGTAGTGATGGTGACGCATGCATGAAACGTGATAAACTACTACAACTAATTATCGGGTTGACATATTGCCGCTAAATTTTAAAAATGATATTTGAAAACACAATGTGACATTAGTGGCGGCAAAATGCCATACCGTACGTGGCCGATTGGTATGTGTTTTTTAAGCACTTAAACTGGTATAAAGTAGTCCTATATACTGTAACAACCTCGATATTGATAAATATCGGTCATACTGACCATACTAGCTTTGATACCGGCCATATTAGCTTCAATGTCGATCAATACCTCTCATATCGGTGATCTATTAAACTATATGTCATATTTGATAATACTACTATGCATTTGAAATAATATTATAATTGAACTTTGGTGTACATATAATTAAACATATATATACTTATAAATAAAATTTTTTATATTAAACTCGAAACGGTACGCCGATATGGATCGATACTAGAATGTACCACTCCAAAAATTAAATCGGTATAACTGCCAGTATGATATTGACAAATGTGATTTTTTGAGGGGTACAAGGATCACATGTGTGGGTGTGCATCCACTACACATGTCAAGAAAATTTTTGGAGGCTCCAAAACCTTTGAAGGATAGGTATACGCTATTCTACTTAACACACGGGTATGCACTTCCTTTTTATTAATTTGATCAGTGCGTGTATCAAAGATTCAAATTTCGTTTGGGGAAATATACCGGGTATAGCCGAAATTTGAAATTTCAGCAAAATCTCGACATTTTGGATAAATTTTGATGAAAATCCAAAAACCAAAATTCAAATCCGGTCTGTTTGCTAGCAAAAAAACTGAATTTCAGCCGGTTTATTCGAAATTTCGGGCGAAATTGCCGAAATTTTGGCCGTTTTGTACAGTTGAAAAGTGAGTCAAACGACGAGAAATTTTTTTAATATTTTTCTAGAGAGTCCTGACATATTAATGGTATTTTTATAAAAATTTCAAATGATTATCTAATTTGAAATTTTTTTAAAAATTTAAACATTGCTACTGTCCTGGTAGAACGCTGACTCGCAAGTTTGAACCTAATGAAAATTAGAACAAATGAGGTTATAAAATTTTGAAATTTTTTTGGATGGTCCTGACACATCCATAATATTCTTGTGAAATTTTCAGATGATGTTCAAGATTCATGAATTTTTTAAAATTTGAACAGTACTACTGTCCTGTTAAAAGCCTTACTGGCAAACTTGAATGAAATGAAAAAAAAAATATTCAAACCACGTCAGAAAATTTTGAAATTTTTTGGATGGTTCTGATATATTATTTAAATAGTTATATAAAAGTTTTATATGATGATCATATTTAAATAATTTTGAAAATTCTGACAGTGCTATATCCTGATAAAAGACTGATGATCAATACATAGATTTGCTTTAGAAATAAATAAAGGTTTAAAATTTTTGAAACTTTTATAGAAGGGTGATAAGGAAATGCTTAAGATCTCATAAAAATTTGGAATCATGGTCACACTCTAATGAATTTATAAAATTTCTACAAAGCACAATACCATTTGTGTTCTTTCTTTTTCATTTTTGAAATATAATATAACAAATAAAGTTCAATGTATCCATAGATTTGATTGACCAAACAAGAAAGTTTAAATTTTTTGAAAATTTTATAGAATGGTACTGAGGTAATTATTGATCTCTCAAAAAACTTTTAGATCATGATCAAACACGAAAAAATTTATAAAATTCGACAAGATTACTATCCCAATTATGTTTATTCAGTGTTTAATTTTTAAAGATAAAAATAAAGTTCAATTATTTTTAAAATTTTTATGTATGATCCTATACTACTAAATATTGTACCATAAATTTTTTATATTATTATCATGTTTATAGAATTTTATAAAAATCTGATGTGTTTCTTCAAAAAATTTAAAATATTTGAAAATTTTAGTTTTTCAATAAATTTTCAAATAAGATGACTTTCTTAAGGATTATTGGATCAAATCCAGTCAAATCTGGTTCTAAAACTTTAAAAACCGGATAAAAAAACACAAAATTTTGACAAAACACCGAAATCACTGTAGTATTTTCAATTTTTTAAAAAATAATCCGACCCATAGTTTTAAATTTGGGGTGGCCCAAAGTCCGATTTTTGGCAAAATTTATATTTAGTACCCTGTCTACTCTATGGCGTACATCCGAAACGTCCTCTCCTTCGCCTCATTTTCTGTGTAATGCCATCCAGGCTTCCCAGCTAGCTGATGTTGACAGAATCATAACAAGTAACCAGTTGAATTTTTGTTTAAAATAATATATATTTAATAAAAAATTACAGAAATAATATGCCGAAAATAAAAATGACAGATCTGCACACCTATCGCAATTCCAAATTGCGACAGAAATTATGAGTCTCTGTCGCAATTTGAAATTGCGATGAGAGTCTGTCGCAATTTAGAAATGCATTGTACCACGCCTAACGATTAGCGACAGGCTCTCTCATGCAATTTCAAATTATGAGAGAGACTGCCATAATTTCAAATTGCGACAGGTGTGTAGAACTGTCATTTTTATTTTCGCCATATTATTTCCGTAATTTTTCATTAAATATATATTATTTTAAACAAAAATTCTAACCAGTTTCTATTCATTCATGTTGCAAAAATTCTTCATTTTAATTTGGGTAACAGAAAACAAATGCAGTGGTATTTTTGGCAAGGACAGACGAACGGGTGGTATTTTAGCAAGTTGCATACTACATAATTGTATGTGAGCATTTTTTTCCTTACAAAATTGTCTTCCGTGTCGGTTTTCTTTCTGGCGTATTTCGAAATTAAAATGCCTGCCCTTTGAGAGCTGTCCTTTGAGATAGCTAGTTTTTCTAGCTTGTCTGTGTTTCGGAAATGCCCATCCTTCTGAAATTTTCATATGAGGTGGTTTACTTTTGTGTGTATTGATGAAACCATAGGTACACGGAATCGTGCAACACTTTCACATAGAGTATTCCAAGGTTTAATATCTAACCTAAAGGATCAAAGGAACACAATATCTCTATGTCACCGAAATAAAGACACACAATGCCCCTTACCTCTACATGATAAAAACATAACTTGACTGGCTCTTACTATACTGTTGTTTCTTTATCTTCGGTCACTTTGTCTCTTGTCTTTGACTTCCTTACTTCTGCTCCTTGGAATGACTTTTGGACATCTACGTCTAACGAGAGAGAAAGAGTAAATACGAACAAAACTCAAAAAGACAAATCAAATGAACCCCAAATTGTGAATGGAGGTATTGAAAGATAGGGCTGAATTTCAGATGAATTTATAAACTTGAACAAATTCGATTGGAATTCGTATGAATAAGAATAGGCTTCTTGAAGATTTATTGGCAAGGAAAATACTGGGAATTGAAAGAGAAAAGGGAATGTTATAAGGAATATTCTATCATATTTAAATAAATAAAAAGCACATAGGCTGACAAGTGGGCCCTTGGTCTATGGACTGGATCCATGGATAAGTCTTACGATTCACAACGAATTGGATTCATGGAATAGGACACTGATAGGCGGGGTCCACATGTAAGTGACTTCGTTCACGGTAAACCGGGTCCAAACCATCCAAGGTTGGGTCTACGGTTGCACCATGAATGCACTTACTCAGATGACATAGAAGATGGAATGATGATAAGGTGGCGATGATGTGGCAAGTAACATGGATGCCAACGTGGCAGAGGTTGACTGGATCTATTCATTGGTGATATGTGACTGAACATAGATTGGATAGACGATAGGTTTAAGATTTAGTTTATGGGGCAAATGACATGTGGGACCTACTTATCATTGACACGTGTTCCACTAATATGTGGGACCAGCAAGCATAGTTCAAAATCCCAGTGAAATTTTAAAAATTTGTTTGAGATTTTAGATTTTGGACAAGGACGAGATTCAAAATCCTAGCCGAATAAAAAAATTGAAAAAAGATTCAAATTACTACAGTAAATTCAGAAAATTCAGCAAATTTCTCTAAAATCTTGGGTATTTTGACTGGATTTTGACTTTTGAGGATAGGATTTGAATCAATAACCCTTAAGAATGTCATCTTCCACGAAAATTTATTAAAAAACCAAAATTTTGAGATGTTTTATAAAAATAGCAGAAATATCACCATATATTTTTATAAAATATACAAGCTTGATCATGGTCTAAAAATTTATGGTTCTATGTTTAGTAATTTAGGATCATACATAAAAAATTTCAAAATAATTGAACTTAATTTGTTATACTTAAAAATTCAAAAATAGAATGAATATAATTGAGATAGTAACCGTGTTAGAATTTTATAAATTCACTCAAGTGTGATCATGATCTATACTTTATAGGAGAGCTTAAACATTATCTTAGAATTCTTCTCTAAAAGTTTCAAAAATTATAAACTTATTTTGGCTTCTCAATCAAATCTATAGAAGCAATACATGTAGCATTACAAGGCTTTTATCAGGATAGTAGCACTGTCACTATTTTTAAAAATTTCTCAAGCTTGATCAACATCTAAAAATTTTATGTGAACATTAGTGATGCATCAGAACCATCCATAAAAATTTTCTAATGTGGTTTGGACCATTTTTTATTCAATTGAAATTTGCTGGTCAACCTTTTACTAGGGCTTGATCATCATCCAAAAAATTTATTGGAACATTACTGATGTGTCAGGGCCATCAATTTTTTTTTAAATTTTATAATGTGGTTTGAACTATTTTTTATTTGATTGAAATTTACCAGTCTGCCTTTTATCAAGACAGTAGCACTATCAAAATTTTCAAAAACTCCTCAAGCTTGATCATCATCTAAAATTTTTATAGAAACATTAGCGATGTGTTAGGACTATCCAAAAAAAATTGTAAAAATTTTCTAACATCGTTTTGATCATCTTTCACTTGGTTGAATTTTGCTGAGATTTCGATAATTTTGGCCAAAATTTCAGTAATTTCCGCCTAGTTTTTGGTTCAAATCTTAGAGGATGGTGAAATCTAAAATTTTGGCAAAATGTCAGAATTTCGGACAAAACCCGATCAAAATTCAAAAAGCAAATTTGAAATCTGGAATTTTTGAAACAAAATTTCAGTAATTTTGTCTAAAATTTTGGAAATTCTGTTTAAAAAATTATGGATTTCAAATTTGCTTTTTTGAATTTTGATCAGATTTCATTCGAAATTTTGAGATTTTGCCAAAATTTAGGATTTCACCCACCTTCGAGATGTGAACCGAAAACAAAATTTCAAAATATAGAGAATAGGTTTGGAATTGGATATGCGGGTGCGAGCATGGTTGCTACTTGGCAAGGTGACAATGATTGGATGCAAGGTGGTGGTGGTGACCACCAGTCATATAGAGACAATATGGGAGAGAGAGAAGGGAAGGACCGGCCCACCAGTAAGAGATAGATAGAGAGGAAGATGGCCGCTAGTCCTCACGGTAGAGGAATAGAGAAGGATGTGTCCATGGCTCTCGGGTGGATGGTGTTGACGGTGACTGACAATTAGCGAAGTCTCGATGATGATCAAAACGAAACAGGAGCAATCTATTGATGATGATGACACGATCACAGCAACAGAAGTTTGACACTGACAAGTAGGCGGCAGAGAAAGGCTGCGGGGTTAGCTTTGCTGTGATGGTGAGGTTGCTCCAACGACAGAACAACAACAAGAAGATCCACCCAATATAGAACTCAGAGCGGGGAACAAGGAGTGGTGGAGTTGGACGATGAACACTCAACAGTGCAACGTAATTTGGCAGTAGAGGAGGGTCGCCAGACTTGGATGTAACATCCCAATATTTTAATAAAGTAAAAATATATATTTTAAATTTAAATATTATTAATTCTGAGTTTCTTGGCATTATTGAATTTTATTTGGATTTCTTTGGAATTGTTCTTCGTATGAAAAATTCAACAAATGGAAATAAAGAATGGAAAAGGAGAAAAGGTAAAAATGTAAAAAGTAAAAATTTAGAAAATTGCCATGAGAACCCTGATCATTCAACTAAATCATTTTAGCCAGCAACTAAAATTTTATGCATGAAGAAATGAAGAGATAAAATGAAAAGACAACTTTTAAATCAAAACAATGTATTGTCAGAATTTATAAAATATATATATAACTTAAATGGAGCTGAAAAATTTATCATGAGAACCTCAATGCAATATCTACCTTTGGTAAAGATATTATAAATTTATAATGTCATTTAATACTTTTCCAAAATTAAAAACAGAAACCCTAAAAATCTAGAAATTTCAAGGTCAGAATTTTTATAAAATAATGGAACCATATTTTCGTTTCAAAATTTTAAATGGGTTAAAAATTTTTTGGGGTTTGGGAAACAGTTCCCCTTTTACAAATGAAGTTTATTAAATAATGCCTTTTTTGAAAATTTAAAAGTTTTTAAGGAAAAGGTTTTTTTCCTAAAAAAGGGGGGAATTTTAATTTAAAAGGGCTAACTATTTTTAAAAATTTAAATTTTAATTTTAAAAATTTCAATTTAACAAAATTTAGGGACCCAAAAAAATTAAATTTACTCTTTTTTAAAAAGGGGAAAATAAAAATAAAGTTCCCAATTTTTAAATAATAAAAGGGAAATTTCTTTTTACCTTAGTTATGAGAAGGGAAAAAACTTCGAAATTTCAAAATTTGGGGAAAATTTACGGGTAACTACCCCAAAAAATTTGGGGAAAGCAAAAAAACCCTCCTTCCAAAAAAAAAAAATTTTTAAAATTGGGTTTATTTAATAAAAAATTTTAAAATAATGAAAAATTTTAAAATGCCTTTGGGAAAAATAGTTTCAAATTAATTTTTTCGAAAAAAAAACCTAAAATTTTTTGGGAACAAAAATTTAAGGAAACAAAAACCCCAAAAAAACCAGGAAATGGCTCCGTAATACCCGGTTTCCCAAAAGGGGGCTTTTTTAGCCTTTGGGTGGGCCGCAGGGATTGGGCAAGGCAAAAAAAAGAAAGGTAAAGGTGGGAAAGCCCAAAGGTAAAAGAAAGGGGCCCCCCGTGGGAAAAGAAAAAAAGGGGGGTTCAAACTTTTAAAAGTAAATTTTAAAAAAAACTTAAAAGGAATTTAGTTTAACACAAAACCCTAATTTGCATAATTTTTATTTGGCAAAAGGGAAAGTTTAATGTTTTTAATTTTTAATAAAAAAAAAACATTTTAAATTTTTAACTAATTTTTGGGCCTGGAATATTTTGTTTTTTAAATGGAAAGGTTTAATTGCCGTTTCAAAAGGGTTAAAAATTTTTCTAAGGCAAAAGGTTAAAATTTTTTTTTTTTAAGGGAAAAAATTCAACCAAAAAAAGGGTTAAAATTCCTTTTTTTTTAGAAAAAAAAAAAAATTGGGATTTTTCCCTTTTATTTTTATTTTAAATTTTTGGGTTTTGGTTCTCTTTAAAGATAACAAAAAAAAAATTTTTAAAAAATTTTGAAAATTTCAAATAAAAAAATTTAAAAATTTTTTTTAAAATAATTTTAATTTTTAAAATTTTACCAAAATTTTAAAAAAATTTTTTATCTTTTAAATTTTTTTTGGAAAGATTTTAATTTATTTTTTTAAAATTTTTGTTTTTAAAAGGTTTGGTAAAATTTCCGTATTTTCAGTTTTATTTTAAATTTTTTTCCGGTTTTTGGATTTTTAGGTTTTTTTTCTTTTTTAAAGTTTTAAAAAAGTTTTAAATTTTTTAAAACAAGTTTATTAAAATTTTTTTGTTTTTAAATAAAACCTAATTATTTTAAAGGGAAAAAATTTTAAAACTTTAAACCCAAAAAAAGGGAAAATGAAAAAGGGGAAAAAAATTTTAAAATTAATTTTTTTTCCCGGGAAATTTTTTTCCTTTTTAAACCAAAATTTTTTTCCCCCAAAAAAAATTTTAAATTTTAAAAAACTTCCCTTTTAGGGAAAAGAAAAGGGGCAGAGTTGGGGGGGAAAAAAAAAAACAATAAATTTTGGGGGCAAAAAGGGTTTGGAATTTGAAATTTAACCAAAAATAAGGAAAATCAAAAAAAAAAAAGGGTTTTTCCAAAAAATACAAGGGGAAAGGGATAAACAGAAGGGGTTTTTTAACGGGAAAAATTTTAACGATTTGGGTGGGGTTTTCGGGGCCCTGAAAGGGTTTTGGGTTTCCTTGGGGGGAAAGGTTTTCTGAATTTTGAGGGATTTATGGATTTGGGGCCTTCTTTGGAGGACAATCCAAGTCCCGGGGAAAATTGAAAAAATTTTTTAAAACCAGAGAAAGTGGGTTTAAATGAAATTTTTGAAAGGGGTCAAAATTTTAGAAAAAAAATTTTGAATTTTTAATTTAATTAAAAAAATTAGGGTTAAAAGAAAGTTTTTTTCAAATGGTTTTTCCTTAAAAAATTTTTACTTTTTAAAAATTTTTTAAAATTAAATTTAATTTGGAATGTTTTTTTTTAAATAAAAATTAAAAAAATTTTTCCAGAAAAATTTAAAAAGGGAAAAAAGGTTTTCCCCCAAAAAAAATTTAAAAATTTTTAAAACTTAAATTTGTTTTTTAAAAAAATTTTAAAAAATTTTTAATTTCTTTTTAAATTCTTTTTTCCCTTGAATTTTAAATTCCCTTAAAAAAAATTTTTTAAAATTAAATAAACAGGGAATGTTTTATATTTTATTTCCAAATTTTAAAAAAAAATTTTTGGTTTTAACTAGAAAAAATTTTTCAAAGGAATCCAAAATTAATAAAAAGGAAACAATATAAAAAATTTTGATAAAAGTTAGTTTTCAAGGGATGCAAGGGGATTTGTTTTGGAAATTTAACAAAAAGAAGTTAATTTTGCAAAAAACCCTTTTTGAGGTTAAATCCTTCTACAAATTTTTAAACCAAAACCGGGTTTAAAGGGAAGTTTCTTTTTAACGAAAAGAATTTTAAAATATTTAAAATTTGAAATTTAAAAAAAAAGGGGGTAAAAGCCCAAAGGGAAATTTGGTTTTTTTTGGGCAAAAATTTTTTCTTATTTTAAAAATGGCCTTTTCCCCTTAACCCATTTGGAAAAAAACCCAAATCAAAACCGAAAAAAAACAAATAAAAAAAGGGAAAAATTTTTTAAAAAAAATTTATTTTAAAATTTTTTTTAAAAAGGGGTTTTTAAAATTCTTAAATTTAAAATACCCCAAAATTCAATAAAATCTTTTTAAAAAGTTTTAAAAATTTTTAAATATGCAAAAAATTTAGGGTTTTAAAATTTAAGAAAAATTTTAAAAAAAAGAAATTCAAAATTTAAAAAAAAGAAAGAATTTAAATTTTTTGGGCCAAAAAAATTTCAAACAAATAAAAATTTCATCAAAAAATTTAAAAAAATTAATTTTAAAAACCCAAAAATTTAAAACAATTAAAATACAAAAAGGGAATAAAAATTTTTTAGGGAAAAAAATTAAGTAAAGGGGGTTTTTTTAAGAAAAAATTTCAATTTTAAATTTTCCCCCCCTTTTAATTTTTTTTTTATTTTCCCCAAAAACCTTAAAAGGGTTTGGAAATTGACCCTTTTTTCCAATTATTTAAAAAAATTTAAAGCTTATGAATTTGGAAAGGGAAATTTTTAAAAAATTTTTTTAAAATTAAGAAATGGGAAAAAATTTAAAAAAAAAAAACAAAATTTTCCAAATAAAGTTTTAAAAATTTTGTTTTTAATTTAAACCCACCCAAATTAAACCCATTAAAGTAATTTTCCAAGGGGCCCCATTTTCCCAAAAAAGGGGGTTCCCCAACAAAGAAGCCCCAAATTTTAAAAAATTTAAACCCATTTTAAAAAAAAAAAGTAAAAACAAGTCAATTAAAGATTAAAAAGAAAAATTTTAACCCAAGGGACAATTTAAAAAAAGCTTCCTTTTTGGTATTTCCCTTTCCGGTTTTCCCAAAACAACATAAAAGGGTTAATTTTACCCCTTTGCAAAAAGGGGCCCATTAGGGGGTGGTAAAATTTCAAAACGGAAAAGTTTTTTTGGGAAAAAGGAAAAGTTCCCATTAAAATAAGGAAACCCAAAAACCCAACCCCCCTTTAAAAACCCACCAAAATTTAAATTTTAAAAATTTTTATAGGGTTCCCTAAATTTTTCAAAGGTTAATTTTTTTAAAAAAAACAACCCAATTTTTTTTTAAAAAAAGTAAATATTTTTATTTTAAAATTTTTACCCAAAAGTTTTAAAAATTTTCCCCAAAAAATTAATTTTTTAAATTTTTTTTTTTTTTAAAAAAAAATAAAATTTAAAATTTAAAAAATTTTTCATGGGAAAATATTTAAATTTCTTTTAAATTCTTTCAATTTTGAGTAAATAAAAAACATGGTCAAAATTTTTAAAATCAAAACCCCCTTTTTTAAATTTTTTAATTTTAAATGTTTTTACAAGTTTTTTTTTTCAAAAACAAATAGTTTTTAAAAACATTTAAAAAATTTAGTAAAAAAAAAAATATAAAAGGGCCCAACAATTTAAAATTTTTCCCTTTTTTAAAAAAATTTTTTCAAAATTTGGAAAATTTTTGGAACAGAGTTTTAATTTTTGGGGTTTCCTTTCAAAGATGGGGAAAATTTTCTTTTCCCAATACAAATTTTTTGGGAAAAAAAATTTTAAAAAAATTTTCAAATTTAAAAATTTAAAATTTCAAAATATTTTAATTTTAAAATATAATAAAAAAAAAAAACTTTTTATAAAATTTTTTTTAAAATTTTTTGTTTTTTATTATTTTACAAATTTTTACCGGGAAAACGGTAACAGGAAAAAAAAAAAAAAAAAGGACAAAAAAAGGAAAATTTCCTTTTTTATAAAAAAAGTGTTTTTTTGGGCTAAAAATTTATTTTTCATTCTTTTTAAAAAAATTAATTTTTAATTTGTTTTTAAATTTAATTTTATTTAAACTAAAAGTTTTTTAAAATTTAAAACCCCGGGACAAATTAGGTAAAGGGAAATTTTTTAAATTCTGGCATTTTTTAAAAGGGAAGGGAAATTTAAAGAAAAAATTTAAAAGCTTTTAAGGTTTTTTTCTAAGACAATACTTTTTTTGTTTTAAATTAACAAAAAACCCAAAAGGGCAAAAAAATTTGGGGAAAAAAGTAGGGGAAAAGGAAAAATTTCCCAACTTCCCGGGTCGTAACCCCAAAAAAGGGCCCGGGCTTTTGGGGGCAAAGGGCGGGGAATTTTGGAAAGGGGGTTTTCCGAAATTTGAAAGGTTAAAGGAGTTTGGAAGGGAAAACCAGGGCAAGAATTTGGGAAAGAAAGAGGGTTTATTTTTAAAAAAGAAAAAAGGGAAAAAAAGGGAATGCAAAATAATGAAAAGTTGGGATTTTTGGGAAAAAAGAAACCTTAGGGTTTTTCCCAAAGGGCGGGGGGGAAACCCTTGCCCAAGCTGAAATCCGGTGGAATACCCTTTGGGCCCAATAAATTTTAAATTTTTGGGGGGTTTTTTCCGGGATTTAAATTCCAAAGATGGGGGGAAAAACAAAAATTTTCTTGTTTGTGGGAAAAAACCTCGCCAGGGGGGCCAGGTATAAATAAACTCTTTAACATTCGGGACGTGAATTCATCCAGCTGAATTCAAACCCCAAAAAAATTTTGAAAGGGGGCTTGCGTAATCCAAGAATTTTAGGAAAACTAATTTAATAATTAAAAGAAAGCAATATTTAAATTTTGATTTTTGTTTTAGATTTTTAAATTAAAGATTTTATTTTTTAAAAATTTTTTTTTAAAAAATTTTGATTTAGTTTTAAAATTTTCGTAAATTTTTTAAAAATTTTAAAATTTCTTTTAATAAATTATTTAAATTTTTTGTTTTAATTTTTAAAGGGTTTTTTTTTAATTTAAAAATTTTTAAAATTTAATTTTTAAATTTAAATAAAATTTTAATTTTAAAATAAGGTTTCAATTTTTTTAAATCTAGGGAAATTTTTTTAAAAATTTTTTCTTTTTTTCAAAATTTTTTAAACATAAAATTTAAAACAATTTTTTAAAAAATTTTAATTTAAAAATTGATTTTTTTAATTTTTTTATTTTAAAAACTTTAAATTTTTTTGAATTTTTTACCTTTGTTTAAAAACAAAAAATGAAACCCAAAACGGGCTCCCGAAAGGGCTTTAAAAATTAAAAAAAAGAAAAGGGTTTTCCCTTTTTTTCAAAAACAAAAATCCCAAACCAAGATCAAGCCCCCAAACTTAAATTTTTGGGTTTCCGAAAGGGCCTTTTTGGGGGAAATTTTTTAAAAAAAAAATTTTTTAAAATTTTAAAAAAATTTAAAAATTTTTAAAAAAAATTTAAAAATTATTAAAAGAAAATTTGGAATTTAAGGAGGGAAATTGGGGGTATGGGGGTTTTTTAAAATTTTTACGAAAAAAAAGGGTTGGGATCCATAAAAAAATTAACCATTTAAAAGTTTGGGAAAATACAAGGAAAAATCCCAAAAAAGGGTTTTTAAATTTTTTGGGGGAAAAATTTTTTTCAATTTTCGGTTTTTTTCTAAAGAATATTTTCTTTTTCCTTTAATTTTTAAGGTTTTGCCGTCTTGGAAGTTCCATATGGGGAAGAATTAAAATTTTTCCCTTTTCACTAACCCTTTTTTAAAAAAATTTAATTTATAAAGAATTAAAAATTTAAGATTTGGGGAAAGTTTTAAAGGAAGAAAATGAAAATAAAAGAAGAGAAAGGGCTTTTTAAAATTTTTTTTTCTAAAAGGGGTTTTCAATTAAAAAGGGGAACCCCTAAAAAGGTTTTTTCCCCGAATAACAAAAAAAAAACCAAAAAAGGGGAAAAAAACCAACGAATATTTTAAAAAGTAAAATTTAAAAAAATTTTCTGGTCCCAATTAATTTATTTTTCCAAGGATTTGCTTCTTCTTTGCATTTGCCTTGGGAAAGGGAATCCCGCCCTTAGGTTTTTTTTTGGCCCTTTCCCAAAAAGGGCATTTCTTTTAAAAAAGGGGAATTTTGGGGGATTGGGAAGGAAAGAGGAATTTTTTTTAAAAAGGTAAGTGGGAAAATAAGAAAAGAAGGGGTTTTTTTAAAAAAACATTTTGGGTTGTTAAAAAAGTATTTTAAAACCAAGTAAACCCATTTAAATCACCACCAAAAATAAAATTTTGATAAAATAATAAACCCAATTTTTAATGAAAAAAAATTTAAAAACCAAGTTTTTTTAAAATTTTAAAATTTAAAATTTTCCCCAAATTTTTTTTTAAAAATTAATGGGAATAAATCTTCAAATTTTCTTTTTCGAAATTTTTATTCTACCCTTCCCTTTTTATTTTCTAAAAAAATAAATTTTATTTTAAATTTTAAGAAAATTTTGGGAAATTTTTAAAAAAAAATTTTACCAAATGAAAATAAAAAATGAAATTTTAAAAGATTTTAAAAAAAAATTTTCATTTTTTATAAACTTTTAAAATTAAAAATTTTATTTTATTTTTAATTTAAAACATTTATTAAAAATATTTGATAAACAAACCATTTTTTAAACAAAATGGAAAATTTAACCTTTCCCGGGAAATAAAACCCATTTCAAATTAAAAAATACCCCTCCCAAAAATTTTTTTTCCAAAAATCCAAAAATTTCAAATTTTTGAAAAAATAAAAATTTTGTTTTTAAATTTTTGGAAATTTAAATTAAAAAATTTAAATTTTTTAACCCGGAATTTTAATTTAAAAACCATTTACCTTTTAAAACAAATTTTTAAAAACGGGGGTTGAAAAAATTTTAAAACCTTAAATTAAATTTAAAATTCAAAAAATTTTTTGGTTTTTGATGTGTTTAAAAAGAATTTAATTGGTGAAATAAACGGTTTGTAATTTTAAATTTGAAAAATTTTTATTTACCCCCGGGAAAACCAAAAAAAGGATTCCAACAATTCAAAAATTTAATTTAAAAATTGAAACCCCATCCCAAAAATTTTTTCAAGGTTATTTGGCAAAACATTTCAATCCCAAGAAAATTTCCCCTTTCTAGTGAATTTTAAAACCCTTTGACAAAATTTTATTTTTTAATTTACCAATTTTAACAAGAATTTCTTTGGAAAAGATATCCGTGGGGATCAAATAATTTAATTATTAATTAAAATTTGGGAAAAAGTAAAAATTTGGGTTGAAAGATTTTTAAAATTTTCTACCTGATTTTAAGTTAAAGGGTTCACCCAAATTTAAATTTAATCCCAGGTCGAAAAACGAAACAAACACAAAAGCGGTAATAAAATTTACCAATGCAAATTTTAAAAAACTTTTATTTTTAAAAACCCCCATTCCAAGGAGGGTGTTGCCCGGATTTGCCAAAACAATTTTCCTTTTTCCCAAAATTCCTTCTAATAAATAAGAAAAAAATTAATAAAATTCCCAAATTTAAAAAAAAAAAAATAAAAAAAAAAAATTTTAAAATTTAAATTTTCATTTTGTTTAAATTTTAAAGTTATTTTTAATAAATTAATTTATTTACAAAAATTTAAAAAGGGGTACAAGATTTAAAAAATTTTAATTAAAATAATTGGCTACTTTCTTTTTCTTAAAATTTTAATTTTTTGGGGTTTTAGGAATAAAGGTTACTTTCCCTTTCCAAATTGCGAGTTTTATTTAAAATCAAAAATAATGAAACATTCCGGGATTTCTTAAAACTTTTGCTTAATGTTTTAAAAGAGGAAATTTTTAAATTTTTACCTTTAATGAAAGGGGAAATAAACAAAAAAAATAAAAATTTAAGAAAAAGACGGTTTTAATAAAAACAAAGCCCTTTTTGGGTTTTGGAAGTTCAACCCAGGGAAATAAAATAAAAAAATAAAAGGGAAATTTTTTCCCCTTTTTTTTGGGTTTAAAAAGTTTTCAGAATTTTATCTTTGATAATTAAATTATAAAAATTCTGACATTGCTATTTATGGATTTATTGGTTTTCTGTTTTCGAATTTATAAAAGTTTTAAATGTAAGTTTTATTTATTATATTTTTACCAGAGATATATAAGGTTGTCAGGATTTCAGGTAAAAATCTCATGATTAGCCTTTTAATATTGCTATTCATTATTTTCTTAAAACTAGAATGCATGAAAATGAGGAAAAGCATTGTTTTAAATTAAAATTTTTATTTACATTGAAATTTTTATTCAATTCCATTTTTAAATTCAAAAACTTTTATTTTTCCTATTTTTGAATTTTTCGATGTTACAGACTACCCCCTTAACAAGAATCTCGCCCCTAGATTCACGTCAAGGAAATGGCAGGAGGTCATAGGGTGGTTGTGATGATTGGATTATTTTCAATCATCTTGGCAAACAAAAGGGTTTTGATTTGGATTTAGCAACTATGAAGGAATGAAGTACTCAAAATCAAAAGGATTGATCGCAACAATTGAATACACAAGGAACGTATTCAATACCATGACAAAGGCGTTGAATGCAATTGCATGAAAAGGATGTTTATGTTCAAGGCTTGATGTCAAGGTAGGAGTTGTTCTGGAGACATGATGTCTTTTAAGTCCTTGAGATGGCTTAAGGTCTTGCACTGACTTTCTTGAGGATGATGTAGTGGAGTGGACTTCTTCTTGATCAGATGTTGACGAAGTATCCAAGTTCTTCGTGGTTGATGCAGGTGACGTAGACCATCTTGTTTGGAACAAGAGAAGGGTGGTTTACTGATGTTATGAAATGAATGATCAAGAAGTGGCTGAGATCAAGGAGAATGAATTTGGAATTATTGAATGAATGGATAGGACAGAAAAAGCTAAGAGGAGAATTGGCTTGGTTATAAGGCAATGTTTCGTTCTTTAAAATTTTCTTACTTAGATTTTCTTATTAGTTAAGGGTAGTCACGTCATGAATTTCAACCTGGAGGTTAACCATTCACGAGAGTAACCCGAGAAGCAATACAAGAAACAATACAACAAAAGTCGAGCAATCAAAAAGGTTCTCACGCAATGCAAATAAGGAGGTGAAAATTTTAATTTAACAACTAACCTATTCTAGTGTTTCTTTTTCCGCCTAAATGATACTAATTCTTCATTCTTCATGGAGCGACTTAGCGTCGTCGGGATCTTCGCAGACTTTCCGTCTTGAAAACGTAAATCCACTACGCTTCCACTGCGCAACTCTAATAATAGTTTTTGCCAAAAACTTTCACTAATCCTACGAGGCTATGCTATTATATTAATTTTAATGGGACTGCATTTTGGGAGAGATTAGGGATTACGAGATATACAGACGAGAATTTCTACAAAGAGAAGAGATAAGCTTCTGGGAAATTATATAGAAAGAAGAGAAGCAATTTTATAAATTTTTATTTTTAGCTATCAGGTTGAGGTTTCTAGATTCATGCATAAGAGCAATTCATCGTGAAACTTTAACCTAAAGGTTAAGTTTACACGTAAATCAGTCCGAACAAAAATAAAAACCAGTTTGCGAATAGCAAGATATAATCACTACATACGAATATTTTATACAGCTAAAGCGGAATAATAAGGCTATGCATAGGGGTTCCTTTTCTAACGAAGAACCTAACATATTCTAATCTTCCGCATTTTACTGTTGTGCGATACCCGCTCTTCATGAAGTAGAATCTTCAGGTTTCACTTTCGCCTTGTCGGGTTGGCAAGAGTAATGTCCGTCTTCTTGAGGTTGTTGGCATCGACGTTGCAGTCTTCCTTGATTGGCATGAAGAATGATGACGACATATCTTGGATGTCTTCAGAAGCAGATAGCGAAGATGAACTATGGACAAGAATTGTTTTAAGGAAAGAGGAATTTATTTTAAAACCAGAATGAAAGTAGGGTAAGAGTGAGAATCTTAAAGAATGAGGAAAGAATAGCAACAACTACATTTTGCAAATATAGTAGCTTTTGAAAATAGTATTTTGAATTTGTTATTATTCTAATGCTAACGACCATTCTAGGGTTTATCTCAGCACCAAGATAGCTCGATACCAATCAGATGACCCCATTTTTACATAAAATGCAAAATGGAAATCTCATGCACACAAGATTAGTCCTCGGATCAAGAGCTAGTACGCACATTTACAACAATTGATATCACATCCATACTTTTATTACAAATAATAATGGTAATTAACACAATAGAATCTTACAATTCAAAGTATTGCAATGAAAGAATCAAAAATCTTGTAGTGTGCCCATCCAACCCTCAGCAACCCGACAAGGTATAATCCTAGAAAAACTCGTTAACATTCCCGAATCTCGCGTCAATAATTTCATCGAGCTATTCTCGATTCTTCACCCTAAAAACAACATATAAGCAAGAGTGAGAACTTATGACTCAAAGAAGACTTTAGCTAATCCTATTATACATGCAGGCCATTCAAAGGAAAGGCTTTCACGGTTAATTTGCATAAAGCTAGATTGCAAAAGAATTTACTGAATTGTAGAATATAAACGGAATTTAAGTAAAAACAATTATTATATAAGTATGAAACAATAAATTTCACGAACCTCAGTTCTTTCGATCATCTTCATGAATCAATCATTGATATCACATATCAATCCGAAATAATTCATCTCCATGAATCAATTATTGACATCACGTCAATCCAGAATAATTCTTTTCCAACAGGGATATCCAATCTAAATCACGATGCTAGACAACATATATCAACATCCACATTTTGTAAAATAAAACAGCTAACTATGTGATGACTTTACCAAGTGCCCATGACCGCGGGCGCGGCTAATCGATTAGTTTTTACTCTGCAGAGTTGTACAGCTTTACCCACAAGACATGACTTAACTCTTTGTGCAAGCTATTAGCACACTTCCTTTGGTGTGCCGCAGAGAGTCATGACATAACCGTTACATTACCTAATCCTAACTTTGCACCAGCATGGTGACGATATGCTATGGTGGTGAAAGATATTCGTGATACCATCAGACGTGAAATAGTAACGGCTTGTACATTCATTGTGACGTGAAATAGTGATCCCATAGCATAGCGCACACCTACGAACAACCAACATCAAGAAGCTCGTAATACTCCTACCTACCAATGTGCAAAGTCATTTTAAGTAACTTAATAGGTTAAGACTGCCCCATACCAAGATTTGTGGTTGCACGGTTATCTTGGCCTGAAAACAACCCATAGTTCGGTCCTTAATCTGACACAGGCAATAATCTCCCCCCTATTCTACGTGCAAATCCATGCACACCAGGCTATTGCCAATAATTGCCCGCATCAATATTATAATTTTATTTTCATTTAAAATAACCAAAATCACCATCATGTCTCAACATGTCTAAGAATCATCATCATGCCTCAGCATATCCAAGTATCAGTTGATCAATATCTCAATTTGATGTATACTAAGTCTAAAGCATGGCTAAGCAAGATTATTAAGCATCGTGTATACCCAGATTGACATTATATATTGTCTAACCATGATTCTAAGGTATCAAGGTTCACAAATTCATTTATATCAAGGAGGTTTCAGGAATCAACAGGTATAACTACCATTACCCACAATATAGCAGAGTTTAATAAATATACGCATGCAATCAAAACATTTAATGAAAACATTTATAAAACTGGGATCAACATGGTCAAAGGAGGGTGCTTGCCTTGCTTATTGATGTCTTCAACGAATTTGAGGTCGCAATGATTTACGGAAGGTAATTACGCTTGGTTCTACACGCCGCTAATGAAGAACATAACAAATAACAAATAACAAGATTTCAATAAGGACAAAAAGAAATCGATGGAAATCCAAATAAAACTAATCATATAAAACAAAGCGTGTTTTAGAGTTTGGGCTGAATGATTCTATATTTTCATGTTTTAGTCGATATATTATTCAAGTAAAAAGGGTATAATCTTTTATACTTGCTACTGTTTGTTTAGTTTGAGATTATGATATTAGTAACTAATCAAGTTTATTTACAGAATGTTGTATGAGGGCTTACGTGGTATACAGGTATCCAGGTATGTTCAGAATGAAGATTTATGTGAGCTAATTCATGGTCTACTTTCTTCCTCTCTGTAATTTATGAGTATATGTGTTATTAGGCTAGAAATCATTTGAGTTCACTTACTTGTCCTGAGACCATGATACTGCTAGAGTTTTGATATTTGATACTTAAGATCTAATCAGACTGATTTCATCTAACTTCTGATTTCTGAATTACACAAACTCAAATGACCTTACATGTCATGAGCTAAAGAGGAAATTTTTATTTACTGTCTTTACCTTAGATGGATGGGCCACCAGACAGTTGATCAAGGAAGAAAATAGAGCAGAGCTTCGCACAGCTACAGTACACGCGCTACAGTAGACACCATGGGAGCTCCTCTGTGAGCTTCAGTTGGAGCTGGAGCAAGCGCAGGAACTTCGGGCAAGGATCAAAATGGAAGGAGGAGACCTCACTGATAACGTGAAAGGTCTTGGCCGGAGCTGCGGTGGTCCGTAGTGACGGTGCAACAGAGCCAAACAGCGGCGGCGACGAGCTCCTGTGGCGGCAACAGAACAGAAAAGGAGAACTTCAACTGAACTAGCGGTTTTGATCAATAGAGAATGGAGAAGCTCATAATGGAAGTAATTGAAGAATGGAAGCCTGAGCAAGGACATACGCTGCAGATTGAGTGGTGGCTGATTTCAAGCAAGAAAGAGAAATTCGCTTCAATTGCTACTTGTTCAAGGTGGAGGGAGCTACTAGGGAGTGTGAGGTATATAGCAGGGGACTTGACCGGCTTTTATAGCCATGAATATGGCGGTGCCCCGGGTGTGAATAGCCGGCCATGGTTGCGGCTGCACAGGACATGGGAAAGGTCGGTTGCACGATTTTCGAGGCTGCGGCGTGGCATGGCAGGGTATGAGGTGTCGTATACGGCGAGGTTGATTGGTTGTTGCGGCTGGAGAGGTCGAGAATGGTCGGCATGACCAGATACAGAGAGGAGTTCACGATTGGCTTCTTGCTGTCTTCGTGAGGAAGAAGAAGAGCAGCTGGCTGCCAGGTGGGGGTCCACGTGTAGGTGAAATAAGTGACTAACTTTACACACTTCGGGACAGTGCAGACTTCATCCACCGTCTAGAGCTATCAAACCGACTCAATAATTTGTCATAATTTTTGAAGAGGTTGGCTAGGTGCAGATAAGGGTCCAGATGAATTTTCAGATGAAAACTAATTGTAGATATTTTATTAAAATTCTGACAATGCAATATTTAAATTTTTGATTATTCTGTTTTAGATTTATTATAATGTCCAAATGATTTTATTTATTTTTGAAATTTTGTTTTTCAAATGGATTTGAGCTAATAATGCTTCTGTAAAATTTTCAGAATTTTATCTTTGATAATTAAATTATAAAAATTCTGACATTGCTATTTATGGATTTATTGGTTTTCTGTTTTCGAATTTATAAAAGTTTTAAATGTAAGTTTTTATTTATTATATTTTTACCAGAGATATATAAGGTTGTCAGGATTTCAGGGTAAAAATCTCATGATTAGCCTTTTAATATTGCTATTCATTATTTTCTTAAAACTAGAATGCATGAAAATGAGGAAAAAGCATTGTTTTAAATTAAAATTTTTATTTACATTGAAATTTTTATTCAATTCCATTTTTAAATTCAAAAACTTTTATTTTTCCTATTTTTGAATTTTTCGGGATGTTACAGACTACCCCCCTTAACAAGAATCTCGTCCCCGAGATTCGCCGGGTCAAGGAAATGGCAGGAGGT
Organism: Guadua angustifolia; assembly: GCA_036346375.1. Taxonomy (NCBI): domain Eukaryota; kingdom Viridiplantae; phylum Streptophyta; class Magnoliopsida; order Poales; family Poaceae; genus Guadua; species Guadua angustifolia. Next base: position 24,159,398 of record CM070520.1, read on the forward strand.
CATAGGGTGGTTGTGATGATTGGATTATTTTCAATCATCTTGGCAAACAAAAGGGTTTTGATTTGGATTTAGCAACTATGAAGGAATGAAGTACTCAAAAATCAAAAGGATTGATCGCAACAATTGAATACACAAGGAACGTATTCAATACCATGACAAAGGCGTTGAATGCAATTGCATGAAAAGGATGTTTATGTTCAAGGCTTGATGTCAAGGTAGGAGTTGTTCTGGAGACATGATGTCTTTTAAGTCCTTGAGATGGCTTAAGGTCTTGCACTGACTTTCTTGAGGATGATGTAGTGGAGTGGACTTCTTCTTGATCAGATGTTGACGAAGTATCCAAGTTCTTCGTGGTTGATGCAGGTGACGTAGACCATCTTGTTTGGAACAAGAGAAGGGTGGTTTACTGATGTTATGAAATGAATGATCAAGAAGTGGCTGAGATCAAGGAGAATGAATTTGGAATTATTGAATGAATGGATAGGACAGAAAAAGCTAAGAGGAGAATTGGCTTGGTTATAAGGCAATGTTTCGTTCTTTAAAATTTTCTTACTTAGATTTTCTTATTAGTTAAGGGTAGTCACGTCATGAATTTCAACCTGGAGGTTAACCATTCACGAGAGTAACCCGAGAAGCAATACAAGAAACAATACAACAAAAGTCGAGCAATCAAAAAGGTTCTCACGCAATGCAAATAAGGAGGTGAAAATTTTAATTTAACAACTAACCTATTCTAGTGTTTCTTTTTCCGCCTAAATGATACTAATTCTTCATTCTTCATGGAGCGACTTAGCGTCGTCGGGATCTTCGCAGACTTTCCGTCTTGAAAACGTAAATCCACTACGCTTCCACTGCGCAACTCTAATAATAGTTTTTGCCAAAAACTTTCACTAATCCTACGAGGCTATGCTATTATATTAATTTTAATGGGACTGCATTTTGGGAGAGATTAGGATTACGAGATATACTGATTTGAGAATTTCTACAAAGAGAAGAGATAAGCTTCGGAAATTATATAGAAAGAAGAGAAGCAATTTTATAAATTTTATTTTTAGCTATCGTGTTGAGGTTTCTAGATTCATGCATAAGAGTAATTCATCGTGAAACTTTAACCTAAAGGTTAAGTTTACACGTAAATCATCCGAACAAAAATAAAAACCAGTTTATAATAGCAAGATATAATCACTACATACGAATATTTTATACAGCTAAAGCGGAATAATAAGGCTATGCATAGGGGTTCCTTTTCTAACGAAGAACCTAACATATTCTAATCTTCCGCATTTTACTGTTGTATTGTGCGATACCCGCTCTTCATGAAGTAGAATCTTCAGGTTTCACTTTCGCCTTGTCGGGTTGGCAAGAGTAATGTCCGTCTTCTTGAGGTTGTTGGCATCGACGTTGCAGTCTTCCTTGATTGGCATGAAGAATGATGACGACATATCTTGGATGTCTTCAGAAGCAGATAGCGAAGATGAACTATGGACAAGAATTGTTTTAAGGAAAGAGGAATTTATTTTAAAACCAGAATGAAAGTAGGGTAAGAGTGAGAATCTTAAAGAATGAGGAAAGAATAGCAACAACTACATTTTGCAAATATAGTAGCTTTTGAAAATAGTATTTTGAATTTGTTATTATTCTAATGCTAACGACCATTCTAGGGTTTATCCTGCAGCCAGTATAGCTCTGATACCAACTGTAGCGACCCCCATTTTTACATAAAATGCAAAAATGGAAATCTCATGTGCACACAGTACTAGTCCCTGGATCAGTAGCTAGTACGCACATTTACAACAATTGATATCACATCCATACTCTTTATTACAAATAATAATGGTAATTAACACAATAGAATCTTACAATTCAAAGTATTGCAGCGGAAAGAATCAAAAATCTTGTAGTGTGCCCATCCAACCCCTCAGGCAACTGACAAGGTATAATCCCTAGAAAAACTCGTTAACATTCCCGAATCCTGCGTCGAATAATTTCATCGAGCTATTCTGATTCTTCACCCTAAAAACAACATATAAGCAAGAGTGAGAACTTGCGACTAAAGAAGACTTTAGCGAATCCTATTATACATGCAGCCATTCAAAGGAAAGGCTTACTGTTAATTTGCATAAAGCTAGATTGCAAAAGAATTTACTGAATTGTAGAATATAAACGGAATTTAAGTAAAAACAATTATTATATAAGTATGAAACAATAAATTTCACGAACCTCAGTTCTTTCGATCATCTTCATGAATCAATCATTGATATCACATATCAATCCGAAATAATTCATCTCCATGAATCAATTATTGACATCACGTCAATCCAGAATAATTCTTTTCCAACAGGGATATCCAATCTAAATCACGATGCTAGACAACATATATCAACATCCACATTTTGTAAAATAAAACAGCTAACTATGTGATGACTTTACCAAGTGCCCATGATCAAGCGCGCTAATCGATTAGTTTTTACTCTGCAGAGTTGTACAGCTTTACCCACAAGACATGACTTAACTCTTTGTGCAAGCTATTAGCACACTTCCTTTGGTGTGCCGCAGAGAGTCATGACATAACCGTTACATTACCTAATCCTAACTTTGCACCAGCATGGTGACGATATGCTATGGTGGTGAAAGATATTCGTACAGTCACTGTACGTGAAATAGTAACGTGCTTGTACATTCGCTGTACGTGAAATAGTGATCCCATAGCATAGCGCACACCCACGAACAACCAACATCAAGAAGCTCGTAATACTCCGCCTACCAATGTGCAAAGTCATAAGTAACTTAATAGGTTAAGACCTGTCCCATACCAAGACTTGTGGTTGCACGGTTATCTTGGCCCGAAAACAACCCATAGTTCGGTCCTTAATCCACACAGCAATAATCTCCCCTATTCTACGTGCAAATCCATGCACACCAAAGCTATTGCCAATAATTGCCCGCATCAATATTATAATTTTATTTTCATTTAAAATAACCAAAATCACCATCATGTCTCAACATGTCTAAGAATCATCATCATGCCTCAGCATATCCAAGTATCAGTTGATCAATATCTCAATTTGATGTATACTAAGTCTAAAGCATGGCTAAGCAAGATTATTAAGCATCGTGTATACCCAGATTGACATTATATATTGTCTAACCATGATTCTAAGGTATCAAGGTTCACAAATTCATTTATATCAAGGAGGTTTCAGAATCAACAGTATAACTACCATTACCCACAATATAGCGAGTTTAATAAATATACGCATGCAATCAAAACATTTAATGAAAACATTTATAAACCGGGATCAACATGGTCAAAGGAGGGTGCTTGCCTTTGCTTATTGATGTCTTCAACGAATTTGAGGTCGCAATGACGACGGAAGGTAATTACGCCGGTTCTACACGTCATGAATGAAGAACATAACAAATAACAAATAACAAGATTTCAATAAGGACAAAAAGAAATCGATGGAAATCCAAATAAAACTAATCATATAAAACAAAGCGTGTTTTAGAGTTTGGGCTGAATGATTCTATATTTTCATGTTTTAGTCGATATATTATTCAAGTAAAAAGGGTATAATCTTTTATACTTGCTACTGTTTGTTTAGTTTGAGATTATGATATTAGTAACTAATCAAGTTTATTTACAGAATGTTGTATGAGGGCTTACGTGGTATACAGGTATGTTCAGAATGAAGATTTATGTGAGCTAATTCATGGTCTACTTTCTTCCTCTCTGTAATTTATGAGTATATGTGTTATTAGGCTAGAAATCATTTGAGTTCACTTACTTGTCCTGAGACCATGATACTGCTAGAGTTTTGATATTTGATACTTAAGATCTAATCAGACTGATTTCATCTAACTTCTGATTTCTGAATTACACAAACTCAAATGACCTTACATGTCATGAGCTAAAGAGGAAATTTTTATTTACTGTCTTTACCTTAGATGGATGGGCCACCAGACAGTTGATCAAGGAAGAAAATAGAGCAGAGCTTCGCACAGCTACAGTACACGCGCTACAGTAGACACCATGGGAGCTCCTCTGTGAGCTTCAGTTGGAGCTGGAGCAAGCGCAGGGAACTTCGGGCAAGGATCAAAATGGAAGGAGGAGACCTCACTGATAACGTGAAAGGTCTTGGCCGGAGCTGCGGTGGTCCGTAGTGACGGTGCAACAGAGCCAAACAGCGGCGGCGACGAGCTCCTGTGGCGGCAACAGAACAGAAAAGGAGAACTTCAACTGAACTAGCGGTTTTGATCAATAGAGAATGGAGAAGCTCATAATGGAAGTAATTGAAGAATGGAAGCCTGAGCAAGGACATACGCTGCAGATTGAGTGGTGGCTGATTTCAAGCAAGAAAGAGAAATTCGCTTCAATTGCTACTTGTTCAAGGTGGAGGGAGCTACTAGGGAGTGTGAGGTATATAGCAGGGGACTTGACCGGCTTTTATAGCCATGAATATGGCGGTGCCCTGGTGTGAATAGCCGGCCATGGTTGCGGCTGCACAGGACATGGGAAAGGTCGGTTGCACGATTTTCGAGGCTGCGGCGTGGCATGGCAGGGTATGAGGTGTCGTATACGGCGAGGTTGATTGGTTGTTGCGGCTGGAGAGGTCGAGAATGGTCGGCATGACCAGATACAGAGAGGAGTTCACGATTGGCTTCTTGCTGTCTTCGTGAGGAAGAAGAAGAGCAGCTGGCTGCCAGGTGGGGGTCCACGTGTAGGTGAAATAAGTGACTAACTTTACACACTTCGGGACAGTGCAGACTTCATCCACCGTCTAGAGCTATCAAACCGACTCAATAATTTGTCATAATTTTTGAAGAGGTTGGCTAGGTGCAGATAAGGGTCCAGATGAATTTTCAGATGAAAACTAATTGTAGATATTTTATTAAAATTCTGACAATGCAATATTTAAATTTTTGATTATTCTGTTTTAGATTTATTATAATGTCCAAATGATTTTATTTATTTTTGAAATTTTGTTTTTCAAATGGATTTGAGCTAATAATGCTTCTGTAAAATTTTCAGAATTTTATCTTTGATAATTAAATTATAAAAATTCTGACATTGCTATTTATGGATTTATTGGTTTTCTGTTTTCGAATTTATAAAAGTTTTAAATGTAAGTTTTATTTATTATATTTTTACCAGAGATATATAAGGTTGTCAGGATTTCAGGGTAAAAATCTCATGATTAGCCTTTTAATATTGCTATTCATTATTTTCTTAAAACTAGAATGCATGAAAATGAGGAAAAAGCATTGTTTTAAATTAAAATTTTTATTTACATTGAAATTTTTATTCAATTCCATTTTTAAATTCAAAAACTTTTATTTTTCCTATTTTTGAATTTTTCGGGATGTTACACTTCCCTAGCCTGAGTCGTCCAAAACTCGCCCCAAATCCGCCATAAACCGAAGCTCTGAGCTCGAAGTGTGAAGCAAAATCCGAGCAATAGAGTACCCCATTTCCAAATTCGGTTGAGCTAGAGCATCACCAAGGCTCAAGCATCGAAAGCCCTCAAAAACATTTAGCCCCCTCCATGCGAGATGTCGCCGCCGCCGTGAGCCCCTTCTTCCCCAAGACCGGCCGGCGTATGAGTAATCCGATGAGTCTCCACCTCGCTCGACCTCAAAAATAGGATCCTTGAATCCATTAATGCTTAAATTGCTACCGATTCAAGCTCTCACACCTTTGTTTTTCTCCCTACCTCCGCCATTTCCGCCGCCGCCGGGTCAAATTTTGCAATTTATCATCACAGACTTTCGGCGAATCGGTTATACCACTGCAGGCGCCTCGCCGAGCTCTCCTCCCGGTGCTGCCGTGATTCACGGAGATCCACCGAGCACCTCACCGTGAAGCCCTAGCTGCGTTCTCTGTCTCTGCGCCGTGGGGCCAGGAAGTCAGAGCTTGAGGTAGAAGAAGACTAGGTCGGAAAGGCGTATTCTCTGATACAAAGCGTATTTTCAAATTCCAGTTAATTTTCAAACCGAGTAGCATTCAATCATGAATATCTTTTTAAATATAGTTTCAATCCCAGTGAAATAAATTTGTATATTCATATAAAATGAGAAAGAATCTAAATATATATAAAAATATTTAATTTTTGAACTGCTGTATAATTATTTAATTTAAACCTTGATTATGGTGCTAATATGGTTTCTACTAAGAATTTGTGTATAATAAGTAATGAAATGATGAAATCAATATTCATGAGATTTTAGGATCAGGATGTATTCAAATATCCAAAAACATTTAATTCTTGAGTCACAAAGCAATTATAAAAATTAAAGATTTGAATAAACTCAATTATGTATATTATTGCTCAGCATAGAAAATATAATTCTTAAAATCATTAAATAAATCTTCTTGTGTCTCTGGGATCATAATAAACTTAAATATACAAAAATATTTAAAAGTTCAATTCAGTTCAATTTATTTGCTTTATGATCATTAGTAAACCCTATTATGGCTATTAATAAAAATGAAAGCATTAAAGCTCATAAAATGAGGAAATAATTTGTATTAAGTTCCTAAAAACAGCAAGAACCCATAGATGCATAATTATTTAAAATCAAACTCAAATTGCATTCTCTTGATGAAAGGAAATGTAAATTATAACAATAAGTACATAGGTAATCTATTGCAATTTAAGTTAAAATAATGCCCAACCAACTTTATAACATTTCTAGGATGATACTCTACTAGTACCTGAGAAATGAATCAAGAATCATGTATAGGTTAGTTGGAAATTAAGATTGAAACTTGGCCGATTTAAGGTTTCAAATATGATCATGTAGGCTATTTTAGCGATAGATAAAATAACTCGTCTAAATACTAAAATCAGTAAAGCCAATTTAGAAACACTGTACAAAGTTCATACTACCATATTCTACAAAAACATCTTAATTACAATATGTTTTCCATTTAAATCAAGCTAGTTCAAAACCCTTAATCATTAATCTGTCATTTCCCCTTTCTTGCCGATTTTGAATAGTAGTCTTTAAGTATAGCATAAACCATTTTAGCGATAAGATTATAGTCTCGCCCAAAATCCTAAAACTTATGGAACTAGTTTAGTAGTGTTCTTCAAAGTATAGCCTACCCTATTGCGGAAAGATAATCTCATTTCACCATGAGTTACATATTAATCTTGATAGCTTAATATCCCTAAGTAATCACATTACTTTAGACCGTAATATGAATAAACGAATTGTAGTTTCAATGAGGAAACCTGTAGTTAAGTTATTTGTATCACCAGAACCTTCTCAAATATGATGGAAATGCTATCAGTAGCCTAAATCAGTAGATCTAACTTGCGTAAAACTAATTCTAAGCGAAATCAATTAAAGATAAAGAACTAATCATTCATAGTCCAATGTGATCATTTAAGCCTTTTCATTAACTCGCAAAGTAGCTCATCTAAATCTGAATTTAGTAAAGAACAGCCTAGAAATGATCTTTAGATTATGATCTGCAGTAATCTAAGGAAATATTCTTATTTCATCTTGCTTTGACTCTGAATCCTAATAGAGCAAAAACCGTAAATAATAAGGATTGGCAAAAACTCACTGTACATAGTAAAATCAATGAATTTGCAACTAGTGATTAACTCTATCAATCTTAACCAATCTTTGCATTTTGAATTCAGAAAATAAGATTAATAAATTCATAAGGAGCAACCTCGCTCCTTGTAAAGAGTTTTATTTGTTCTTGCTATCTATTTTCATTTGCCCTTATTGAAGTTAGTATTTTGTCAGTATTTTCCGCTGATCGACGTAGAACCCGACGCCTCTATCTTCTTCATCGCCGCCGCCAATCGCAATCTCGCCGTCAGAAAACGACAAATAAGCAAGGCAAGCACCCTTGACCATATTGATCCCAAGATTTTATATTCCTTTTGTGCATCAAATTGTTTCATGCATGCGCTTATTTTATATAAATCGCTATTTTGTAGTATTGGTAGATATACCGTTGTCACATGAAACTCCTTGTCGATTATGGAAATGTGGACCTTGATAACCACGAATAGGACTAGACATCTCTTAATGTCATCTTGGGTATATACGATCATATTAACCTGCTTAGCCATGCTTTAGTATCTGAGGAACAGATGATCATGATTAAAATTGTTTTTGAAATGTTTTATATGGAACCTGAATGATCCTTTTTGGGAAAATGGTTGCTGGTACTTTGACTAAAAACCCAAAATAAAACTATGCTTTGATGCGGGCGATTATTGGCAATAGCTGGATGTGCGAAAGGATTGCACGTAGTATAGGGTGGAGTATCGCCCGTGTCGGATTAAGGACCGAGCAATGGGACGCTATTGATCCGAGAATTTCCGTGCAACCACGAGGGCTATTTATGGGGTAGCTTTAGCCTATTAAGTTGTTTAGATATGGCTTTGTTCATTGGTAAGCGGGAGCTAGCACAGGCATTCTGGTTTGGTCTGCCTGGAAGGGTTTCCACCGCGTACAATCTGCACGCCCGCCATGTTTAGAAACGTTGTGTTGGGTGTGAAAGTGGATCCACGGCTTGTGTGTGTGTTTCTAGTTCTATGGCGAGGGTTAACGTCCCGGGCTGGATCAAAGTCATGTCTGAATGATGTAACGGCTATGTATGATCGCCTGGCAGGCACACATCTATTGGAGGCGTGTGTTGAAATGTTCTCGCAAAAAGGTTGATCATTCCTTGTGGGTAAAGTTGTACACCTCTGCAGAGTTTAAATCTAATCGATTAGCCGCGCCCGCGGTCATGGGCACTTGGTGAAGTCATTCCAATGTTAGATGTTTTATTATTTTCAAAAGGGTTGGTATCATTTTGTTTTTGCAACTGTGCTTTATGTCGAAGGGCTGACATTGATGGATTTCAGGATTTGTTGAATCGTCACTCACGTCATGGAGGACTGTGAGTGTTATTATGCTTTACTTATTTGTTATCAATCAATCTTGCTTTTATAAATTCCGCTTGCAAATAACTTGATTTACAAATTCAACTTCGCTTTATGCAAATTAACTATAAAGCCTTTCCTTTGAAATGGCCTCGCATGTATTATAGGTTTTGCTCAAGTCTTATGAGTACGAAAGTACTCACTCTTGCTTAATTATTATTTAGGTGGATGAGTGCGAAGCTTCGGGTTGTTCATCGAGGTTGCGGGTTCTTCTTCGACGTGTTCTATCTGGATTTATGCCCGGTCAGTTGTTGCTCGGGGATTGGATGGGTACACTACAAGGCTTTGCTTCTTTTTCGCTATTCTCCGAGTTGTAATATTTTTGTAATTATTCGCTTCCGCTTAATTAATATGTTGTATGGTTGTGATTCCAATTGTTGAAATGTGCTTGCTAGCTCTCGATCCAGGACTAGTACTGCAAGCACATTAGATTTCCATTTTGCATTCTGTAAAAATGGAGGTCGTTACATTGGAGAAGATTGATGATATGAAGCGGCTAAGGCTCAACGGTGGTGATGAACTCGACGGAGATGACTTGCGGCGCATTATGGGTTCCTTGGTGCAATTCTTGTATTGGATATCGAATCAGAACTGCACCCTAGGTTTTGGAGGAGAGGATTGAGGTGATCTTCGTGACTCAAGTAAGTGGCACTATATAGGCGAGAGCGAGATTAACATGCAGAGCGGACTCCATGCCAAAGGTAGGTGTGCTTGTGTTGAATGCGAGAGAAGAATAGGGTGACAACAATGGGCAAAGGTTAGCGACTTGGGCGAAAGTGAGGAGAGGATTGGCGACGGCTATTGATTGGGCGGACCAAGATTTGGCCCAACCGAATTTTGGAATTTAGATTTGATTTCGAATTACAAAAATGCTAAAAATTAGATAAATAAAAAATACCAAATAAACACGGAAAGTTCCAAGCAAATATAGGAAAATACAGCCTTTTCTAAATCGTTCTCACTTAATCAATTGAGACGTAGGGATTTGTAATACTGCAAATCTTCTTTGCCTGGGTTTTCGCCAGATTTGTTTTCCACCTTTGTGATTCAAGGTTCAGCCGTCGCGCGGTTATTACTTCTGTTAAAGGTTTTGGTTATTTGCCCTAGTTTCTAGTTTGAGGTTTTACCGAGCCGTATAGTTTTACAGCAAGTTTGTTTATCTTGGCAATTGTCAATTTGCGCCAAGAAATTTAATTACTTGGTTCGTTCTAAGGGTTCAAAGTTGGATTTTTGATTCTTTGGAGGGTCTTCATTTATTTTCTCCTAATTTCTCTCTCTTTCTTATTTGTGGTCGAGAATCTTTTGGGGGCCGCTTCCCACCTTTGCCGATTTTCCCCCATCCCCGCCGACTCTCCCCCTCCTCCTTTTCTGGATGGAGCACCTAGGCTACGCTTCTTTTTTCCTCCGCCTCCTCACCGACTCCTAGCCGCCTCAGACTCTCCTGCGATCTCTTCCCTAGCGATTGCTCTCCTCTCGCCTGCTCTCCTGGCGCCTTGCACTCCTTGGCCTCCTCCTTGCGCCTCCTCTCCAGTTTACCAAGGCCAGTCAGCGACTCCTCCTTCCAGTAAATGAGCCGAAGAAAAAAGAAGATCGGCAAAGAAGAGCCCAAGACTTTGCCTTCTTGTGGTGAGCACTCAAACAAATTGAAGTGTGGTGTTTAGTTTCTTTGTGCATGCCATGTGCTTGATGAAATGCCTAGCTAGGTTTTCATGAGAATAAAATGATTTTGCATGCCCAGATTGAGCCTCGAGCATAAGGCACTAAACTTTGGGGTATCTTTCGCGATTGGTCACCGGAAATGCTCATTATCGAGAACTTAATGAAGTATGGCCTATTAATAAGAGTTGGATTTTGGTTTAGTGCATCATCACCGGGAGATTGGCCACTCTTGATGTGTCTGCCTCACTTTACCCATTTTCCCACTTGCCGCACTTTAATGAGAAGTTGGCTCAAGGAAAGCTCAATAGTGAACATGTGGTTATTCTTCTCCTGTTTTTATTACAACATCCGCCATTGTCTATCCAGCTTGTTGTGATTCTTAAGTGTGACTCTCAGTTGTTGTCTGGATTTGTGTTAATGTTTCTTGCAAGCATTATTTTGTTGAAGCTTGTCTCTTTTGCCCATACAAATTATGATATAAGGGTATTGTCCAAAAGTATTGAAAAGGGTGTTACACTTGGTAGTTATATTGATCCCGAGAACATTAAAGGTCCAACCTTTAACATGCGGTGTATTTCATGTTGGCCCTAATACTTTGTTACCAACCAAGTTATCCCCGAGCATCTTTTATCGAAAAGGCCGGGTGATCCGACAACTTGTTAAGTGCCCGGTTTTTACAGCTTGTTGGTTTCATAATTGAGCAATACATAAATCCAATTGTGAAGAATTTCAAGCATCAGTTGAAAAGGAATTTCTTGAATGCTATTGAGAGAGTCTTGAAACAGTATTCTGCTTCATATGTACTTTGACGTTGTTGGAATGCATAAAAGAATCTTCATTGATTGGAATTGTATTAGTTGCATCAAGAGGGACAAGGGTAATTGGAATGCCAGAATGAAACACCTGAAGTGGTAATATATTAGCTAATTTGCTGATCTGCTAATTGAAGTGATAAAATGATGAAGTAAAGACAACTTCACATGTCATTGAGTTATTGTCTCAAGTATGCAAGATTAAGCTCATGTACAAGTATACTAAACACCTAATGCTTTGTTACAACAAAAGAATCATAGATCCCAGCTGTCACAATACAAAGTCTAATAAGAGTGTGCCAGGCACTTAACCACAAAAGGAGAGTAACAAATCTAACAAGTATATCAACAAGGTAAGACAATTACTAAAATACACATATACCGATATGTAGCAAAAGGATCTCCAAATATGTTGAATTCGCATTGGGGTTGGTATCAGAACTAGTGAACAAGTTACCATGGTCACCACATTGCTTTGTGGCACGCAAGATGCATTTTCCGACAGCAATTGCCGGGTTCTTTGATCTCACACCACCACCCATGATGTATATGTGCTCCACATTTCTTTTTAGGTAGAGTGTCTTCGGGGGTGGTCTCGACCCTGAGTTGCCTCACGCGTCGGTAAAGTCAAGTGCATCTCCTAGAGCGTTAGTAGGGTGTTAAATGCTTTGCTTACGATAAAAGTATGAAAATTCTAATGATTTGGTTATGTTTAATAGCATATCTAGAAGTTGTTCTTAGAATGGTAATGGGGATGGATGAATATTAGCAATGGGAAGGTAAGTTATTAAATCTCTATTATTGCAACGCCTTATGAATTGTATAAATAGTATGGTTATGTTGATGCAAAGGATAAAGTGATTGAATGATAATGTGTGTGTTATATTCATGTTTGTGTTGTGCTTATAAACATGTCCCTTGCATTTGCGCATTCATTACAGAAGAGGCGACCCATGTTGATGTGGGCCTCTGTACTCACACGTAGTGAGTACAAAAGTCCTACTCGTAGTCCCATCCACGGATGGGAGCGAGTCAAGAAGAGTAGGCCCGCCACGGATGGTTGGGATTGAGGTGCACACCGACGGGTGGGCACTCACTATACCCCAGATAGGCTATAAAGGTTGCATTTTGAGCATGCACGATAAAAGCATTGCATTGCATTATGTGTTGCACTTGATAAATGTTAATTGATGAGGATGGAAATGATGATTGAGGATTGAGTCGTGGACTCATCCCGAATGTTATTGAGGCATGAGTAATGTTTAGTTACGCTTCCGAGTTGGAGGTGGTAAGTGGGACTAGCTAACGCTTTTTTTTATGGATGATTTCAATTAAGTATTGGTTATGTCAAATGATGAAGTAGTTGTGCTCTTATGTTTGGTTTTATATGAATTCAAACTGCTTTTTATTTACGGATATCAATTAAAGAAACTTTTACTTTAAGTCTTAAAGCGCTTATATTCCGCATTTAATTCGCTATTTTTCGTACTTGGTTGCACTTTGTCGAGTCTTGGACTCACGCTTGTCGCTTCTTGTTTTAGGTACTTTGAAGTCGACTCACGGGATGGGAGTAGAGCACGCACGACTTTGGTCACCATCAAAACATTTAATCGATTTGTAAAACCTCAGATTAATTGTGGTTGTAATACGTTGTTCGTCATGGTGTAGTTAGTAATTTCTATTGGTTATGCGATTGGTTAACTAAGGACCTGCTAGAATGATATTATATAATTGCAACTATTTTCCTGCTCATTGAGTGGATGTCCTACTTTCTAGAGAGGTCATGTCTAAATTTTGTAAATTTTGTGGCTTAGTTTTAAGCCTTTTAAGAGTTTAGAGGTTGTTTTCAGTTTTTTCAGAGAGGAGTCATTAGTTATTTAGAAGGTCGGTAGCATCCATGGCACATATGGGTTTAGGGGTGTTACAGGATTGTTTTCTTTCCATTGGGTTTTAAAGTCCCATTGTAGGGACATATTCTTTCCCATGGGCTACACTAAGAGCAAACCCAACCCACCGCTAAACCTCCCCCTATCTTAAATTATAAGGAGAATTAGAAAAATGTGAGCTCCAATCCAACCCTTATAAGAGCAACCCCAACCCACCCCCTAAACCTCCCCCTATCCTAAATTATAAGGAGACTTAAGAAAATTTAAGCTCCAACCCAACCCCTATTACAAGTCCCTATTTTAGGGAGATACTCTCTCACCCCTACATCTAGGGGGCTTCTCTTTGCCCCTATTATTTTCTTTGGTACTTTTTTATTCATTTTAAAATAATAATTCATAGATGCAAAGTAATAATAATGTATAGATAAATAATAGGGGTGAGTAATAGGGAGTATGGGTTGGAGACAAATTTGATATAGAGTACCCCTAATTTTATACCACCCCTAAATGAGTGATTTAGGGAAATATAGGGTTTGGGTTGGAGTTGCTCGGAACCCTTATTTTAGGAGACCCTTCTCACCCCTACATTTAGGTTTTAGAGCAACTCAACTCCAAACCCTATATTTTCCTCCTAAATTACTCATTTAGGGTGGTATAAAATTAAGGGTACTTTATATCAAATTTGTCTCCAACCCATACTCCTATTACTCACCCTATTATTTATCTAAACATTATTATTACTTTGCACCGTGAATTATTATTTTAAATGAATAAAAAATGACAAAAAAATAATAGGGCAATGAGAAGCCCCTAGATGTAGGGGTGAGAGAGTACCTCCATAAAATAGGGTTTATAATAGGGTTAATGAGCTTATATTTTTCTAAGTCTCCTTATAATTTAGGATAGGGAGGTTTAGGGGTGGGTTGGGGTTGCTCTTATCCTTCCCTTTACTATTTTCTTCAATATTTTTTTTATTCATTATTTTTATTTTTAGTAAATAATTCATGGGTGCAAAGTAATAATAATGTTTAGATAAATAATAGAGGTGAGTAATAGGGAGTGTGGGTTGGAGACAAATTTGATATAGGATGCCCCTAATTTTTACACCACCTCTAAATGAGTGATTTAGAGGGAAAATATAGAGGTTTGGGTTGGAGTTGTTCTAACACTGCTAGAGAAAGATTAAAACAGTAGGGCAAATGAGGATTTCTAGCGGTGAATGTCCGGCCGTTTCACGCGAAACGGTTACCCTGCCTTACACATGCAGCTTTTGTCTTCCACAGTTGCTACGTACGAAAGCTAGCCATGGAAGAAATGAAGACACGGTTACAGCTTATAACTGGAGAAGTGAAGTTACTGTTATACCCCATCCCCTTCAGTTATTGTTTTTTTAATTTCTCTATTCTTTGCTAATTGTTCCTTTGGGAATCTTATACCGCGTTATAGGAGGCAGCTGGGCTGTTAATTAAGCACTTGATTAGTGCAAGAGAAGTAATAGAACATGGACGATACGATAATATTGTAGTTTCAAGTATATGTACATTTATATACGCGTTAGATTTTTTTTTTTTTGGTCTTTGATCAAATGTACGTTGGGATATCATAAACTAGATGCTTTGTCGTAGATAGATCTTAGGTAACTCGGATACACGTGATTATCAGGAATAAAATTAATGCATGTAGCGTACGTGGTTTTTGATGTAAAATGTGTACGAACCATGTTTGACTGTAGCATAGTCTACACAAAGGTACAGTACCAGAATCAGAGAACTTAACTGCATGATGTGGGTGGAGCAGCAGATCAAGCCAAACACAAAGGTACGGTGCCACTGTCGTAGCCAGTCCTTCGCATTAGCAGTAGCGACAGCAAAAAACCAGCAAGAGCAAGGAATAATCAGCACTCCAGCAGTAGTAGCTAGCGAAAATATGGAAATTATCGAAGTTGGAATAGCTTAGTACCACAATGCATATAGTGCAACGGTACGAGCATGCACACATACCTACCACAAGTTAAGCAATCAGCATTGCATGTACACATACAGTGCCCGCGCATGTTTAGACTAATGCAGATCTATCTACAAGAGAGGTGTTTAAAAAAGTATCCATCTACAGGAGAAATCAGTTGTTAATGAACCTACGAGTACCAAAATTGAAGTGTTATACATGTTTTCATAAAAAGCTGGCCTTTTTAATCAAAAAATGAAGGGCATAAATTGTGCATAATATAAATAGCAACTGAAAATGATTTCACGGAATGACAACAAATTTAGGGAGAGTAAGGGCAATATAGTGTGATAACTTTAGCTTCCATTTTTTTGCACTAGCGAAATCTAAGCAAGTCCAAGAACACATTATAAACTCTTGTTTAATTTGCTCCTGCTCTATAATAGGCATAATGATCTAAAACATTTGTTTGTATAGCATTAATTAACTGAGAATATGCGTTGCCTATTAGATGACAATTACAAATATTACTTCTCCTTCGGAAACAACTGCGGTCGATATTTCATACTTCGTGGGAAAGAAACCAATGAAAACCATGCATGGTTTAGAGAAATGACATAATTAACATAACAATGAAATTTACGTTACGTGGTTCTAAAATTGAATTTACATGATTCTAAAGTTAAAAAAAAACTATACCCCATGCATGGTTGATTTGATTGTAGTCATGCCATATTTATTGCAATCGCTATTGGTATTAACTTTTGGGAAGGGAATTCTACTGTTACAATGGTATGTGAGTATGTAGCTGGGTGGTCCATGGTACGTATACCAACATAATAAAGGGTGGGGCAGCCATGTTCATGTGACAGTAGTAACAGAAGAGATTGAGAGAGAGAAGAACACACACCACGTGTTCTTATCTCCAGGATACATGTATGTACAAGCCATGCTACGCGTACAAACGGTCCATTTTACCGGGGCTTTGTAGGTTTTCGCTGACAAGCAAACCTGGGTCCCTCAAAATTTCTGGTCATTGGATGTGCTTGAAGATGCGCGCGTGCTTCAGTTCAGATCTGATGGACAAAAGTTTTGCTTATTCCTAACAAAAAAATAAGGCACAGGCGCATGCGTGATGGACACCCCAGATACAATTTGCATGGCGACAATTTCCATCCCATTTGTAGTTCTAACCCGTCCAAGTTTATAAGATATATTTTTGTATATAAATAAAAAGATATTAAAAATCACTAGATTATCCTTAATTATTATTTCTAAGCACTATATTCAATGCTTGCATGTAGATAACATTAATTAAATCTGGATATTTATTAGGAGCATAAAGGAAATACCACACTAAGGGCATCCGAATGGTTAAAGATAATTGCTCTCTATAGTAAGATCCATGTCATCTATATACCATGCTATAGTAAACTCTTGTAATGGTGAATCTATATAGATGTCTATAGCTATTTTAATTAATAGAGTGCTCTCTCTCTTTTCTTAATTTAATTAATAGACAATCTACAGATCTATAGATAGCAATATTATCTCTCTCATTTAATTGCTTGTCACATGGGATAGATGCTTGATATGGACTTATAGATAGTGACTAGGCACCATTGCGGATGCCCTAATTTGTATTTAAACATAAAATATGTTCTATATTTATGAATCAAACTATTAAAAAAATATGTCATATAAACTTAGACCAAAGAAATATATATACACACACTCCATGCATCCGTTGTTGTCACTTAGTGGTGAAAGATATATGTACTATGCATCTATAGGCTATAGTTCTCGTTGCATGCATGGGATCACCATAGCTGTGGTGGTATAGTAGAAGCCAAAGAGAGGCAGGCCTTCTTGAGGAGATGCATGCACTGTGTGATGTGTTTGGTGTGGCCGTCATGCACTGTCATTAACTTCGCTTGTCCCTGCCTGGCTATAATGTGTGTGCAAGTGAGAAGTGACTGGCTTTAACGCAGCAGCCATGGTAATTCATGCATTTTCTAGGTCATGCAATTACTTGGAATGACTTTGACATGCATGCAATGCCACATGTTGTATTGTCTTCTGAACCATGCGGAAACGTGCTCACAATTGTCAGACCTGTAGGAGATAATTAAATATCTTAGTTTATTATATCTTTTAATTCTATCAATAGATTGTTAGGAGTCAAATTATAGGAACCCGAATTTCCAAATCCGAACCTTCAGGTATATCCGTGCTAGTCCAGAATGTAGCTAGCACACACAAAGGGAAACAAATGATGATAACACAATCATATTACGGAGTAACTAATATTAATCAAGCAAAAAGAGTATCAGCCTTATGGCCAAAGTATTACAAATAACCAGCCTCATGGTTTGAGTTCAATAAGAAGCAGCGGAATTAAAATAGTAGCAGCAGAATGAGCCAATCCATATGCCACAAACAATCGATTGGGGTACGCATCCTAGTAATCCGGATCGCCTTCATAATAACCACAAGCATAGAACTCAGAG
Organism: Guadua angustifolia; assembly: GCA_036346375.1. Taxonomy (NCBI): domain Eukaryota; kingdom Viridiplantae; phylum Streptophyta; class Magnoliopsida; order Poales; family Poaceae; genus Guadua; species Guadua angustifolia. The sequence goes on from CM070520.1 coordinate 24,177,166, forward strand.
TCACCTTCACTTCAAGACTTTCTTCGTGAAAAGTTTGGATGTTGCAAGGAATATACAAAAATATTTAAAAGTTCAATTCAGTTCAATTTATTTGCTTTATGATCATTAGTAAACCCTATTATGGCTATTAATAAAAATGAAAGCATTAAAGCTCATAAAATGAGGAAATAATTTGTATTAAGTTCCTAAAAACAGCAAGAACCCATGGATGCATAATTATTTAAAATCAAACTCAAATTGCATTCTCTTGATGAAAGGAAATGTAAATTATAACAATAAGTACATAGGTAATCTATTGCAATTTAAGTTAAAATAATGCCCAACCAACTTTATAACATTTCTAGGATGATACTCTACTAGTACCTGAGAAATGAATCAAGAATCATGTATAGGTTAGTTGGAAATTAAGATTGAAACTTGGCCGATTTAAGGTTTCAAATATGATCATGTAGGCTATTTTAGCGATAGATAAAATAACTCGTCTAAATACTAAAATCAGTAAAGCCAATTTAGAAACACTTGCACAAAGTTCATACTACCATATTCTACAAAAACATCTTAATTACAATATGTTTTCCATTTAAATCAAGCTAGTTCAAAACCCTTAATCATTAATCTGTCATTTCCCCTTTCTTGCCGATTTTGAATAGTAGTCTTTAAGTATAGCATAAACCATTTTAGCGATAAGATTATAGTCTCGCCCAAAATCCTAAAACTTATGGAACTAGTTTAGTAGTGTTCTTCAAAGTATAGCCTACCCTATTGCGGAAAGATAATCTCATTTCACCATGAGTTACATATTAATCTTGATAGCTTAATATCCTAAGTAATCACATTACTTTAGACCGTAATATGAATAAGCGAATTGTAGTTTCAATGAGGAAACACGTAGTTAAGTTATTTGTATCACCGAACCTTCTCAAATATGATGGAAATGCTATCGGTAGCCTAAATCAAGAGATCTAACTTAAGTAAAACTAATTCTAAGCGAAATCAATTAAAGATAAAGAACTAATCATTCATAGTCCAATGTGATCATTTAAGCCTTTTCATTAACTCATAAAGTAGCTCATCTAAATCTGAATTTAGTAAAAACAGCCTAGAAATGATCTTTAGATTATGATCTGCGATAATCTAAGGAAATATTCTTATTTCATCTTGCTTTGACTCGAATCCTAATAGAGCAAAAACCGTAAATAATAAGGATTGGCAAAAACTCACTTGTACATAGTAAAATCAATGAATTTGCAACTAGTGATTAACTCTATCAATCTTAACCAATCTTTGCATTTTGAATTAAGAAAATAAGATTAATAAATTCATAAGGAGCAATCCTCGTTCCTTGTAAAGAGTTTTATTTGTTCTTGCTATCTATTTTCATTTGCCCTTATTGAAGTTAGTATTTTGCTGTATTTTCCGTTGATCGACGTGTAGAACCCGACGTCTCTATCTTCTTCATCGCTAAGTAAATCCAATCGCAATCCTCGCCTCGTCGTAAATAGCGACAAATAAGCAAGGCAAGCACCCTTTGACCATATTGATCCCAGTATTTTATATTCCTTTTGTGCATCAAATTGTTTCATGCATGCGTTTATTTTATATAAATCTGCTATTTTGTAGTATTGGTAGATATACCTGTTGTCACATGAAACTCCTTGCTGATTATGGAAATGTGGACCTTGATAACCACAGAATAGGACTAGACATCTCTTAATGTCATCTTGGGTATATCTGATCATATTAACACCTTAGCCATGCTTTAGTATCTGAGAACAGATGATCATGATTAAAATTGTTTTTGAAATGTTTTATATGGAACTGAATGATCCTTTTTGGGAAAATGGTTCTTTGGTACTTTGACTAAAACCCAAAATAAAACTATGCTTTGATGCGGCGATTATTGGCAATAGTTGGATGTGCGAAAAGGATTGCACGTAGTATAGGGTGGAGTATCGCCTCGTCGGATTAGAACCGAGCAATGGGGCGCTATTGATCCGAGAATTTCCGTGCAACCACGAGGGCTATTTATGGGGTAGCTTTAGCCTATTAAGTTGTTTAGATATGGCTTTGTTCATTGGTAGCGGGAGCTAGCACGAGCATTCGGTTTGATGCTGCTGGAAGGGTTTCCACCGTCAGCGATTATGCATACTGCCATGTTTAGAAACGTTGTGTTGGGTGTGAAAGTGGATCCACGGCTTGTGTGTGTGTTTCTAGTTCTATGGCGAGGTTAACGTCCGGTGGATCAAAGTCATGTCTCGAATGATGTAACGGCTATGTATGATCGCTGGCAGCACACATCTATTGGGCGTGTGTTGAAATGTTCTCATAAAAGGTTGATCATTCCTTGTGGGTAAAGTTGTACACCTCTGCAGAGTTTAAATCTAATCGATTAGCGCGCTTTATGATCATGGGCACTGGTGAAGTCATTCCAATGTTAGATGTTTTATTATTTTCAAAAGGGTTGGTATCATTTTGTTTTTGCAAGCTGTGCTTTATGTCGAAGAGTGACATTGATGGATTTCGAGTTTGTTGAATCGTCACTCACGTCATGGAGGATGCGGTGAGTGTTATTATGCTTTACTTATTTGTTATCAATCAATCTTGCTTTTATAAATTCCGTTTGCAAATAACTTGATTTACAAATTCAACTTCGCTTTATGCAAATTAACTATAAAGCCTTTCCTTTGAAATGGCTGCATGTATTATAGGTTTTGCTCAAGTCTTGCGTAGTATGAAAGTACTCACTCTTGCTAATTATTATTTAGGTGGATGAGTAAGCGAAGCTTGAAGTTGTTCATCGTGGTTGCGGGTTCTTCTTGACGTGTTCTATCTGGATTTATGCAGGGTCGGTTACTGCGGGATTGGATGGGTACACTACAAGGCTTTGCTTCTTTCTTTGCTATTCTCGAGTTGTAATATTTTTGTAATTATTCGTTTCCGCTTAATTAATATGTTGTATGGTTGTGATTCCAATTGTTGAAATGTGCTTGCTAGCTCTTGATCCGAGGACTAATCTTGCAAGCACATTAGATTCCATTTTGCATTCGTAGCAAAAATGGAGGTCGTTATTGGAGAAGATTGATGATATGAAGCGGGCTAAGGCTCAATGGTGGTGATGAACTCGACGGAGATGACTTGCGGCGACACATGGGTTCCTTGGTGCAATTGATGTATTGGATCTTGAATCGGGAACTGCACCCTAGGTTTTTGGAGGAGAGGATTGAGGTGATCTTCGTGACTCAAGTAAGTGGCACTATATAGGCGAGGCGGAGATTAACATGCGAGCGGACTCCATGCCAAAGGTAGGTGTGCTTGTGTTGAATCAGAGAAGAATAGGGGTGACAACAATGGGCGGGTTGGCGACTTGGGCGAAAGTGAGGAGAGGATTGGCGCCACGGCTATTGATTGGGCGGACCAAGATTTGGCCCAACCAATTTTGGAATTTAGATTTGATTTCGAATTACAAAAATGCTAAAAATTAGATAAATAAAAAATACCAAATAAACACGGAAAGTTCCAAGCAAATATAGGAAAATCTGATCCCTTTTCTAAATCGTTCTCTCTGAATCAATTGAGGCGGTAGAGGATTTGTAATCTGCAAATCTTCTTTGCACGGTTTTCGCCAGATTTGTTTTCCACCTTTGTGATTCAAGGTTCTAGCCGTCACATGTGTTATTACTTCATTAAAGGTTTTGGTTATTTGCCCTAGTTTCGGTTTGAGGTTTCTGGCAGTATAGTTCTGACAAGTTTGTTTATCTTGGCAATTGTCAATTTCGCCAAGAAATTTAATTACTTGGTTCGTTCTAAGGGTTCAAAGTTGGATTTTGATTCTTTGGAGGGTCTTCATTTATTTTCTCCTAATTTCTCTCTCTTTCTTATTTGTGGCTGAGAATCTTTTGGGGGGGGCCTGCTTTTCCCAGCCTTGCCGATTTTCCCCCCATCCCTGCCGACTCTCTCCCCCTCTCCTTTTCTGGATGGAGCACCTAGGCGGCTGCTTCTTTTTCCTCCAGTTCCTACCGACTCCTAGCCGCCTCTGCAGACTCCCCTGGCGATCTCTTCCCCTAGCGATTGCTCTCCTCTGGCGCCTGCTCTCCCCTGGCGCCTTGCACTCCTTGGCCGTCTGCTCCTCCTTGCGCCTCCTCTCCCGGGCAGTGGCGTCCTTGACTCCTCCTTCGAGGCGGGGAAGCCGTGACCAGATGAAGATCTCGGCAGCGGCGGCAGTACCCTTGCCTTCTTGTGGTGAGCACTCAAACAAATTGAAGTGTGGTGTTTAGTTTCTTTGTGCATGCCATGTGCTTGATGAAATGCCTAGCTAGGTTTTCATGAGAATAAAATGATTTTGCATGCCTGTATTGAGCCTCGAGCATAAGGCACTAAACTTTGGGGTATCTTTCAAGCGATTGGTCACGGAAATGCTCATTATCGAGAACTTAATGAAGTATGGCCTATTAATAAGAGTTGGATTTTGGTTTAGTGCATCATCACCGGGAGATTGGCCACTCTTGATGTCTGCCTCACTTTACCCATTTTCCCACTTGCCGCACTTTGAATGAGAAGTTGGCTCAAGGAAAGCTCAATAGTGAACATGTGGTTATTCTTCTCCTGTCTTTATTACAACATCTCGTCATTGTCTATCCGGTTGTTGTGATTCTTAAGTGTGACTTCGGCGGTGTTATGCGGATTTGTGTTAATGTTTCTTGCAAGCATTATTTTCTTGAAGCTTGTCTCTTTTGCCCATACAAATTATGATATAAGGGTATTGTCCAAAAGTATTGAAAAGGGTGTTACACTTGGTAGTTATATTGATCCGAGAACATTAAAGGTCCAACCTTTAACGATGCAGTGTATTTCATGTTGGCCCCAATACTTTGTTACCAACCAAGTTATCCCCGAGCATCTTTTATCGAAAAAATTTGGGTGATCCGACAACTTGTTAAGTGCACGGTTTTTACAGCTTGTTGGGTTTCATAATTGAGCAATACATAAATCCAATTGTGAAGAATTTCAAGCATCGAGTTGAAAAGGAATTTCTTGAATGCTATTGAGAGAGTCTTGAAAGCAAGATTACGCTTCATATGTACTTTGACGTTGTTGGAATGCATAAAAGAATCTTCATTGATTGGAATTGTATTAGTTGCATCAAGAGGGACAAGGGTAATTGGAATGCAGAATGAAACACAGAAGTGGTAATATATTAGCTAATTTGCTGATCTCGCTAATTGAAGTGATAAAATGATGAAGTAAAGACAACTTCACATGTCATTGAGTTATTGTCTCAAGTATGCAAGATTAAGCTCATGTACAAGTATACTAAACACCTAATGCTTTGTTACAACAAAAGAATCATAGATCCCAGCTGTCACAATACAAAGTCTAATAAGAGTGTGCCAGGCACTTAACCACAAAAGGAGAGTAACAAATCTAACAAGTATATCAACAAGGTAAGACAATTACTAAAATACACATATACCTGATATGTAGCAAAAGGATCTCCAAATATGTTGAATTCCGCATTGGGGTTGGTACTGTAACTAGTGAACAAGTTACCATGGTCACCACATTGCTGTGGCACGCAAGATGCATTTTACGGACAGCACTGACACATCGGGTTCTTTGATCTCACACCACCACCCATGATGTATATGTGCTCCACATTTCTTTTTAGGTAGAGTGTCTTGGGGTGGTCTCGACCTGAGTTGCCTCACGGCGTCGGTAAAGTCAAGTGCATCTCCTAGGCGTTAGTAGGGTGTTAAATGCTTTGCTTACGATAAAAGTATGAAAATTCTAATGATTTGGTTATGTTTAATAGCATATCTAGAAGTTGTTCTTAGAATGGTAATGGGGATGGATGAATATTAGCAATGGGAAGGTAAGTTATTAAATCTCTATTATTGCAACGCCTTATGAATTGTATAAATAGTATGGTTATGTTGATGCAAAGGATAAAGTGATTGAATGATAATGTGTGTGTTATATTCATGTTTGTGTTGTGCTTATAAACATGTCCCTTGCATTTGCGCATTCATTCTGTAAGAGGCGACCCATGTTGATGTGGGCCTCTGTACTCCTGCGTAGTGAGTACAAAGTCCTACCTCGTAGTCCCATCCACGGATGGGAGCGAGTCGATAAGTAGGCCCGCCACGGATGGTTGGGATTGAGGGTGCACACCAGCGGGTGGGCACTCACCATATCTCCAGATAGGCTATAAAGGTTGCATTTTGAGCATGCACGCATAAAAGCATTGCATTGCATTATGTGTTGCACTTGATAAATGTTAATTGATGAGGATGGAAATGATGATTGAGGATTGAGTCGTGGACTCATCCCGGAATGTTATTGAGGCATGAGTAATGTTTAGTTACGTTTAGAGTTGGAGGTGGTAAGTGGGACTAGCTCTGCTTCTTTTCTTGGATGATTTCAATTAAGTATTGGTTATGTCAAATGATGAAGTAGTTGTGCTCTTATGTTTGGTTTTATATGAATTCAAAGCTGTTTTCTTTTATTTACGGATATCAATTAAAGAAACTTTTACTTTAAGTCTTAAAGCAGTTATATTCCAGACGAATTCGCTACTTTTCGTACTTGGTTGCACTTTGCTGAGTCTTGGACTCACGCTTGCTGTTTCTTGTTTTAGGTAATTTGAAGTGACTTCATGGGATGGGAGTAGAGCACGTTGCGACTTGGTCACCATCAAAACATTTAATCGATTTGTAAAAACCTCAGATTAATTGTGGTTGTATGTCGTTGTTCGTCATGGTGTAGTTAGTAATTTCTATTGGTTATGCGATTGGTTAACTAAGGACCTGCTAGAATGATATTATATAATTGCAACTATTTTCTGTCTGCTGAGTGGATGTCCTACTTTCTAGAGAGGTCATGTCGAAATTTTGTAAATTTCGGTGGCTTAGTTTTAAGCCGGTTTTAAGAGTTTAGAGGTTGTTTTCAGTCTTTTCGTAGAGGAGTCATTAGTTATTTAGAAGGTCGGTAGCATCCATGGCACATATGGGTTTAGGGGTGTTACAGGATTGTTTTCTTTCCATTGGGTTTTAAAGTCCCATTGTAGGGACATATTCTTTCCATGGGCTACACTAAGAGCAAACCCAACCCACCGCTAAACCTCCCCTATCTTAAATTATAAGGAGAATTAGAAAATGTGAGCTCCAATCCAACCCTTATAAGAGCAACCCCAACCCACCCCTAAACCTCCCCTATCCTAAATTATAAGGAGACTTAAGAAAATTTAAGCTCCAACAACCCCTATTACAAGTCCCTATTTTAGGAGATACTCTCTCACCCCTACATCTAGGGGCTTCTCTTTGCCCCTATTATTTTCTTTAGTACTTTTTATTCATTTTAAAATAATAATTCATAGATGCAAAGTAATAATAATGTATAGATAAATAATAGGGGTGAGTAATAGGGAGTATGGGTTGGAGACAAATTGATATAGAGTACCCTAATTTTATACCACCCTAAATGAGTGATTTAGGGAAATATAGGGGTTTGGGTTGGAGTTACTCGGAACCCTTATTTTAGGAGACCCTTCTCACCCCTACATTTAGGGCCTTAGAGCAACTCAACCCAAACCCTATATTTTCCTCCTAAATTACTCATTTAGGGGTGGTATAAAATTAAGGGTACTCTATATCAAATTTGTCTCCAACCCATACTCCCTATTACTCACCCCTATTATTTATCTAAACATTATTATTACTTTGCACCCGTGAATTATTATTTTAAAATGAATAAAAAAATGACAAAAAAAATAATAGGGGCAATGAGAAGCCCCCTAGATGTAGGGGTGAGAGAGTACCTCCATAAAATAGGGGTTTATAATAGGGGTTGGGCTGGAGCTTATATTTTTCTAAGTCTCCTTATAATTTAGGATAGGGGGAGGTTTAGGGGGTGGGTTGGGGTTGCTCTTATCCTTCCCCTTTACTATTTTCTTCAATATTTTTTTTATTCATTATTTTTATTTTTAGTAAATAATTCATGGGTGCAAAGTAATAATAATGTTTAGATAAATAATAGAGGTGAGTAATAGGGAGTGTGGGTTGGAGACAAATTTGATATAGGATGCCCCTAATTTTTACACCACCTCTAAATGAGTGATTTAGAGGGAAAATATAGAGGTTTGGGTTGGAGTTGTTCTAACACTGCTAGAAAAGATTAAAACAGTAGGGCAAATGAGGATTTCTAGCGGTGAATGTCCGGCCGTTTCACGCGAAACGGTTACCCTGCCTTACACATGCAGCTTTTGTCTTCCACAGTTGCTACGTACGAAAGCTAGCCATGGAAGAAATGAAGACACGGTTACAGCTTATAACTGGAGAAGTGAAGTTACTGTTATACCCCATCCTTCAGTTATTGTTTTTTAATTTCTCTATTCTTTGCTAATTGTTCCTTTGGGAATCTTATACCGCGTTATAGGAGGCAGCTGGGCTGTTAATTAAGCACTTGATTAGTGCAAGAGAAGTAATAGAACATGGACGATACGATAATATTGTAGTTTCAAGTATATGTACATTTATATACGCGTTAGATTTTTTTTTTGGTCTTTGATCAAATGTACGTTGGGATATCATAAACTAGATGCTTTGTCGTAGATAGATCTTAGGTAACTCGGATACACGTGATTATCAGGAATAAAATTAATGCATGTAGCGTACGTGGTTTTTTGATGTAAAATGTGTACGAACCATGTTTGACTGTAGCATAGTCTACACAAAGGTACAGTACCAGAATCAGAGAACTTAGCTGCATGATGTGGGTGGAGCAGCAGATCAAGCCAAACACAAAGGTACGGTGCCACTGTCGTAGCCAGTCCTTCGCATTAGCAGTAGCGACAGCAAAAAACCAGCAAGAGCAAGGAATAATCAGCACTCCAGCAGTAGTAGCTAGCGAAAATATGGAAATTATCGAAGTTGGAATAGCTTAGTACCACAATGCATATAGTGCAACGGTACGAGCATGCACACATACCTACCACAAGTTAAGCAATCAGCATTGCATGTACACATACAGTGCCCGCGCATGTTTAGACTAATGCAGATCTATCTACAAGAGAGGTGTTTAAAAAAGTATCCATCTACAGGAGAAATCAGTTGTTAATGAACCTACGAGTACCAAAATTGAAGTGTTATACATGTTTTCATAAAAAGCTGGCCTTTTTAATCAAAAAATGAAGGGCATAAATTGTGCATAATATAAATAGCAACTGAAAATGATTTCACGGAATGACAACAAATTTAGGGAGAGTAAGGGCAATATAGTGTGATAACTTTAGCTTCCATTTTTTGCACTAGCGAAATCTAAGCAAGTCCAAGAACACATTATAAACTCTTGTTTAATTTGCTCCTGCTCTATAATAGGCATAATGATCTAAAACATTTGTTTGTATAGCATTAATTAACTGAGAATATGCGTTGCCTATTAGATGACAATTACAAATATTACTTCTCCTTCGGAAACAACTGCGGTCGATATTTCATACTTCGTGGGAAAGAAACCAATGAAAACCATGCATGGTTTAGAGAAATGACATAATTAACATAACAATGAAATTTACGTTACGTGGTTCTAAAATTGAATTTACATGATTCTAAAGTTAAAAAAACTATACCCCATGCATGGTTGATTTGATTGTAGTCATGCCATATTTATTGCAATCGCTATTGGTATTAACTTTTGGGAAGGAATTCTACTGTTACAATGGTATGTGAGTATGTAGCTGGGTGGTCCATGGTACGTATACCAACATAATAAAGGGTGGGGCAGCCATGTTCATGTGACAGTAGTAACAGAAGAGATTGAGAGAGAGAACACACACCACGTGTTCTTATCTCCAGGATACATGTATGTACAAGCCATGCTACGCGTACAAACGGTCCATTTTACCGGGGCTTTGTAGGTTTTCGCTGACAAGCAAACCTGGGTCCCTCAAAATTTCTGGTCATTGGATGTGCTTGAAGATGCGCGCGTGCTTCAGTTCAGATCTGATGGACAAAAGTTTTGCTTATTCCTAACAAAAAATAAAGGCACAGGCGCATGCGTGATGGACACCCCAGATACAATTTGCATGGCGACAATTTCCATCCCATTTGTAGTTCTAACCCGTCCAAGTTTATAAGATATATTTTTTGTATATAAATAAAAAGATATTAAAATCACTAGATTATCCTTAATTATTATTTCTAAGCACTATATTCAATGCTTGCATGTAGATAACATTAATTAAATCTGGATATTTATTAGGAGCATAAAGGAAATACCACACTAAGGGCATCCGCAATGGTTAAAGATAATTGCTCTCTATAGTAAGATCCATGTCATCTATATACCATGCTATAGTAAACTCTTGTAATGGTGAATCTATATAGATGTCTATAGCTATTTTTAATTAATAGAGTGCTCTCTCTCTCTTTCTTAATTTAATTAATAGACAATCTACAGATCTATAGATAGCAGCGCTATCTCTCTTCATTTAATTGCTTGTCACATAGGATAGATGCTGATATGGACTTATAGATAGCTGACTAGGCACCATTGCGGATGCCCTAATTTGTATTTAAACATAAAATATGTTCTATATTTATGAATCAAACTATTAAAAAAATATGTCATATAAACTTAGACCAAAGAAATATATATACACACACTCCATGCATCCGTTGTTGTCACTTAGTGGTGAAAGATATATGTACTATGCATCTATAGGCTATAGTTCTCGTTGCATGCATGGGATCACCATAGCTGTGGTGGTATAGTAGAAGCCAAAGAGGCAGGCCTTCTTGAGGAGATGCATGCACTGTGTGATGTGTTTGGTGTGGCCGTCATGCACTGTCATTAACTTCGCTTGTCCCTGCCTGGCTATAATGTGTGTGCAAGTGAGAAGTGACTGGCTTTAACGCAGCAGCCATGGTAATTCATGCATTTTCTAGGTCATGCAATTACTTGGAATGACTTTGACATGCATGCAATGCCACATGTTGTATTGTCTTCTGAACCATGCGGAAACGTGCTCACAATTGTCAGACCTGTAGGAGATAATTAAATATCTTAGTTTATTATATCTTTTAATTCTATCAATAGATTGTTAGGAGTCAAATTATAGGAACCCGAATTTCCAAATCCGAACCCTCTGTGTATATCCGTGCTAGTCCAGGAACAGCTAGCACACACAGTGGAAACAGTGATGATAACACAATCATATTACGGAGTAACTAATATTAATCAAGCAAAAAAGTATCGACCTTATGGCCAAAGTATTACAAATAACCAACCTCATGGTTTGAGTTCAATAAAAGCAAATGAATTAAAATAGTAGCGAGAATGAGCCAATCCATATGCCACAAACAATCGACTGGGGTACGCATCCTAGTAATCCGGATCGCCTTCATAATAACCACAAGCATAGAACTCGTAGTCACCTTCAGCTTCAGCACTCTCTTCTGTGAAAAGTTTGGATGTTGCAAGGGTGAGTACACACCGCACTCGCAAGTCTTGGAAACATAATGTATGATAACTATATGCAAGGCTAAACAATTGAAGGCATAATATGGTTCATTTGGCGTAAAGCAGAGTTTAACTTTAAATACCAATAGTAATTTCACAAAGCAGCATTTAACAAAATGTAATAGAATAATAATTGAATATTAACTGAATTTGATATAACAATTGAACAGGTTCTAACCACCCGACTGGCTCCAACTGCCAAACCATAACTCGAGAGTTTCAACCACTCGCGGATTCCCAAACCATCATTTCCATTTAAAACAAAACCATAAGATCTACAATGTGCTAGCGTACCTTGCCCGCCCTTGACCGTGGGCATGCTACTTAAGTAGTTTTAACTCTGCAGAGTGTGTACAACTTTACCCACAAGACATGATCAACTCTTGTCACCATGCAATTAACACACTTCCTTTGGTGTGCTTACAGAGAAGATCATGACAAGGCCTTTACAATGCACGACCCGCTACTAACCTCTCTTTGAGGTTTCACATTGTTAGGGTTCTAGCCACCCAATACACAAGCCCCCTCTTGCGCCTTGCGAGTGTCTATCCGGCACCCACATTCAACCCAATGGCGAAGCCAATAACGAGATGCACAAATTAATCAGCCAGGTCGTACCCATATAGACATGTGGTTGTACGGTAGTGCTCGATCCATGGTAACACATGCTTTAGTCCTTAATTGACTAGGGCGGAATATTCACTTAACAAGATCTCGTGCATACAGCACCCGCCAAACATCCATGCACCCTGGTCTAAGCCATTTCCACTTTATTTCAATTAAATAATAGCAGCAATACCATTTGCTACCACTCAACAAATATGTTTAAACAATGTTTGCAAAGTTTTCCATAATGGCACTATATCTGAAAGCGATATAGCGAGGACTAAGCAATTCTACTATCCCATGCTACTAATAGTTATCATTAAATACAGTAGCTAGTATTACCTAAGGTGTCAAGGGTTGTCATGATTAAAGACAATGAGGGTATAACAAATCAGGATATTAGCTAAACCCTAAAACTGCATTTAAAGTACATACGCAAAATAATAAGCATGCATAACCTAAAACAACATAATGTTTTCATGAAATTTGGGGATCAACATGATTAAGGAAGACTTGCCTTCAATGCCTCCCTTGGTTCTACTCTGCACGATGATTTTCTCAAGGCTTCATTGCGTTGTCTACACGTAAAATGAGAGAAAATAAATAAAACAAATTCAAATAAAATTCAAAAATTGAAAAGAATGATACTGGAAGATAGATCATGAATTTAGATGAATTTAGAAATTTGAATCACTGGAATCAGAGCTCGGACGGAGGAGAACGGGCTCCAGGAAGTCTCTCGGGTAAGAAAATCGGGAAAAATCAGAGAGTGACACGTGGCAGAAGCTGATTGGTTGGGATTTCAGATTTTCGGGAAATTGAATAAATCAGAAAAAGAAATTTGGTTGACAGGTGGGACCTACGAGTCATAGACTCGGTCCACGATAGGTCGGGTTCACAGAGGCGACCAAGGGGCGACACGGTAGACCGCGACGACGTGGCATGCCACACGGCGGTTAGGGCTGAGGTGGCGCCGACTTGGCAACCACGTGGCTGATGACACGGTGGCTGGCGGCGGCACTGACGTGGCTAGGCACGTGGTGCACATCCGAGCGTGACTCCGAATCGGACAGCCGGAACACCACCACGGCGGAAGGCGTGGCGCAATCTGGGGCCAGCGATCTTGATCGACGGACGAGGTGAAGCGAAGGCGCGACGGCGAGGGCTACAAATGCAAAGTCACCGGACTCGGGGAAGACAACACGGCCGTCGGCGGAGGAGCGATGGAACGGGCACGGGACTTGGCGGTTCAGGAAGAGGGCGACGTGGCGAACTCAGGGATGTGACCCATCATGCCGGAGACTCACCGACGGCGAGGAAAACGGCGGTGGAAGGTCTCGGGTGCGGCGGCAACTTCGGCGAGGGCGCAGCGGCGGTAGAAGGGGTTTCGGGCGATGAGGGTTGGGGCAAAAGATGCGGCGTGAAGAGGGGAACACGGCACGAAGCGACACGGGGGCTTAAATAACCTAGGACGGCACAAAAATCGCGGAATCCGAGGAGACTGCGCGCGACGGGAGAACTTGGCGACGGCTCGGCTTCTTCGCTAGCGACGTGACGTGGCATCATCCCGGTCGTCCACGAGGCACCGATCGGACGGGCTTCATCACACGGCTACGCGAGCGAGTATTGGCCGCTGGATCAGGATCCCACGGCGAAGGATGGCGCGGCTTAGGGTTTCGGTTGGATTGGGCCTGGCGATGAACAGGAGTGGGCCAATGGAAAAGGAGTGGGCCGAGGGGAAGGAATTCGGCCCGGGGAGGAAAAAGAAAAAGAAAAACATTTTTTGAATTTTATGAAATTCCAGGAATCCGAATAAAGGCAAATAAATTCATAAAAAATCCCCAAAATGCAGAAAAATTCCTTGAAGCACAAGGAACCCAATAAAAACTAGAAATATTTATTTTGATGGATATATTAGTCAAATTAAATCCTTTTTCTTTTGGGAAAATCTAGATTAAGCTTTATTAATTCGAGGAAAAATGCAAATGGTTAATTTTGAAATTCGGACACTCCGAAACTCAAATTTTGGAATGTTACACAAATCTTCTACAACTTAGACTTTTTGGCTATAAAAGTCAACCCCTTTACTTGTAATCTTGAAGCGATACAGAGCATTGTTTCCCGTGGTTTTTTTCTACAAGGGTTTTTCCACGCTAAATCCTGTCTCTAATTATTTTACCGTGCATCTATCCCTAACAAGTGGTATCAGAGCAATGCAATTATTGGTGGATATTAATGCACAGTTCAGGTTTTTGTGCATATTATTTTGTGCTCATTATTGACGGAATATTCATGCACAATTCAGGATATTATGTTCATTATTTTGTACTTATATTATTGGTGGATTTCATTCATTGCAATTAATGCTTCAATGCATATTATTGGCGGATTTCATTGCAATTTAGACGGTATTTATCACTGGCAATTTATTCGACGTTTCAGCGTCTACTTTGGAGACTTTGGTGAAAAAAAATATGTTAGTTGAGGACAACTAAATTTGGTGTTTCATCACCGTTCATTGGAATTTGATGTTTCATCACCATTATCTAGGTGCTTATTCACCGTTTGGATACGTTGTCCATTATGGAGGTTTTGGCAACGTTCATTTAAAATTTGATGACACCCTGATTGTAGCATTATACTCTTCGGAGTTTTTTTAGTGAAGGTTTTGCTCCAATGTCAGTTTCAGATGAAATATTGAAGTGCAAGAAGGGATTTTCTTCTACGTGGATATTGCAATGTTCTTTTTGTAGTCTTTGCTTGATATGAGGGGTCTACTGCAATTTATACTCCATTGACAGCACGACAGTTTTTCTTCATCTTGGCATTTTTGTAGGAGCAGTTTTAACCATATTATAGATTTTCAGTAGGCAGTTTGCTGAATTTTATGTTCCACGCGGAGCATGCCAAAAGTTCATAATATGAGTTCTTTACTATCTACCTAGCATCTCAGTCGATGTCTTGGCTTATACTATTGATGATTGAGCATTTGTTTCAAGAGGTTAGTTGCACAGACTCGGACTTTAATGGGATTATGAATCCTTTAAGACCCAGATTCTTTGTCTACTTTGTTACAGCTGTGTGTTTAGATTGACTGTTCCAGTCTTTCTCTCGACCTACTGGTGGTTTGCTCAATCTTGCTTCGTGAGAAGCATTTGGACAAGCTGTTCCAGTCTTTTATACCCTTGGTGGGTTGGCTTGACTATTTCAGTCTTCCTTGTTTAGTAGTCCTTTGGATTTTTAACGCACTTGTATTCATGTACTTAATTAGCTTGGGGTTTTCCAAAAATAACTTCATTATAGATTTTGAGTTAAGGGGAGGTTTGTTGGAGATAACTCAATATCTCAACTTACCATATCTTTTGATTCTATCAATAGTTTGTTAGGAGTCAAGTTTTCTACAACTAGAATTCTTTGGCAATATAAGCCAGGCCCTATACTTGTAATCTTGAAGCGATACAATGCATTGTTTCCTATGGTTTTTTTCTCGCAAGGGTTTTTCCACGCTAAATCCTGTCTCCAATTATTTTGCCGTGCATCTACCCCTAACAAGACCGATCGATGCGACCTCACAATATATACAAGCTAGGGCTTTGTAATATCAAGTATGTGCAGAGATGTAACGTTCATCTATATTTATGCGAGGTCGCAAATATTTTGCTTCACATGCTTAGTATGGGACGTAGGGATTCTATAATTCCCAAGTGAATTTCTCTGAAATTTTCGTGTTCGAGCCTTGTAGAATTTCAAAAGCATTTGCTTAAACTTGTATCACCGGCTAGCTAAATTAAACTGGATATTGTTCCACATAATATACCGTTTGGCTTTAATGTTGAACCTGTCATGCGATCGGACTAATCTAGTAGTGCTCCGTGCTTTTCTTTTCATAAGACGTATTTTGGCTACATACTGAGACAAACACTACTACACAAAAGCTTATCACAAACGGTTCAGAAATCTTATCACAGACGATTTTGTGAATCGTCTGTAAGCAAGTATCAGTGATGGCAAAGACTCATTGCAGACGGTTTTCCAACCGTCTGTGAAAAAGCACATCACATACGGTTCTAATTTAGAACCGTCTGTGATGAGGTATCATCTCAGACGGTTCCACTTACGAACTGTCTATGATGATGGGCTTATCCCAGACGGTTTTAAGAAAGAACCGTCTGTGAAGTGGAATATATCACAGATGGTTCTTTGTTAGAACTGTCTGTGATGTTGATTTTCTATTTTATACTAAATTTTAATATATTGGCTAGCCACAGGAATTGCTAGCCATGCCCTCTGAAAAAAAATATAGTACACAGTATGACCAACATATTATTATGACATAAATTTTAAAACTGTACTCCAATCACATGTTACACAACATACAGCGCATCCATTTCATAAATAAACTCACATCGCACATTACAACATATGTACAACGCATCCATTTCATAAATCAACTCACATCGCACATTACAACATATGTACAACACATCCATTTTAGAAATCAACTCACATATGTACTAACCAATTAAATTCAGAAGTAGAAATGACAAATTCACAGCACAAGTTTCACAAATTAATCTGAATGTACGGTAAGTAACAAATTCACAACTCATGATTCGTTGAGCCCTGAGTAGCATCTGCCATTTGGATTTAAGACCTCACGCAGCAAGAAAGTACATAGTCGTCCTCGAATAGGTAGTAGGTCATCTTGTTCCAACGCAGATTTAGTGCATTGCCAAGTTTGTCAATGAGAAGAGTAAAGTCTCGTATGTATATAAATTAATAAGTAGAGACAATTGTTGCAAGATTGACAGACTTGTATGATATTGGTCTGTTGGGAACGAGCGAGGAGTGCCATGCTTTGTGGCAAACATAGAATCCACATAGGTCATTACCATTTGGTCAAGGTAGGCACAGTTAAAATATAATAGGTTAATTAGTTCTGATGGTATTATTATGGAGTGTGAAGGATTATTGCGTATATTATCGGATACCAAAAACTTAAAAGTATGCGTTAGAGTGGCAGGGCCCTTCTCGTGTGGCCCTCCCCTCGATTTATGGACACCAAACGATATGTCGAGAAAATCTCTGATAGACTTCAAATCGTGGGTGCCATCCTTTTTGGAATCAAGGTAAATTACTCGGTTCTGTCTCAGTATAATTACGAGTAAAACCCAGTAATACCTACACAAGTATGTCATCATGGTCACTGAACCTAACTTCGAGTTGTGATATATAGTAGAAATCAATGAGTATAGCATCTAGATGAAGCACTTACCCTAGGTTGTAGGGTAAAAATATGATTTTTTTTGTTCAAATGAGTCAGTGAGATACTTTTCCATGTACTCGTAGACAACCTCTTTATTTTCATCCATGATTTGCTTGGACACCATGTGTGGGTTGGTGGAACCCACCGGTTGTTCCCCTGCCACTGCTTTCAGGATCATATATCTACATATACAAATCAAGGACGATATATATATATATATATATATATATATATATATATATATATATGACATTTATCAGTGCGTCAGAAATGTAGATTGCACACACTTACATTGTCCAACATTTTATGAGTGATGCGTTGAGCGCTCTGAGGTTGCACAGATCGAACAAGTCGGTGAAGTCGACCACGAAGACGCTACCTCCTTCTGGACTGCCTCGTCGTCGTCCCTCGTCCATTGTGCCATTTTACTGCGTACCAGTTGAGCCGAATGCATGTAGGTGTGTGTGTTTTGACTGGACGGTCTTATGAGCCGCGCTTTTGATGCATGAACTTTTCTGTCGTCTTCAACTCAACAAATTGTCCCCAAACGTTTTTAGAGATGAATCCATACTCGAACGGCGAGTCATTTCCTTATTGACGTAATTAGCAGCGATGGCGCTCTTGAAGTTCTTCCGCCCTTTCCCGCCACTAGCAACACGCACCATCACAAAGTCACGGGCATGGCGTCTTGTGGAAGCTTGTAATAGCCCTTTAAATTCAAAATAAAAATTAAAATTTTATAATTGAAAATAGGAATGAATTAAAGTTCAATTAAAATCAAGATTTTAATTTTAAACAATATTCTTTCCTCATTTCTTCCATTTCAATCTTAATGAAAAGAAAGATTTCAAAACTCAAAATTATTATCAAAACAAATGAAATATCAAAATGAGTTTGAAATATGAACATGATTTGAATTTCCATTTTCTGAATTATCTTGCATTATTGCATTTCTTGAGCTTTTACTTTTAAAAAGAAAAGTCAAATTCAATGAAATGGTAAAATGGTAAAAGTAAGAAATAAAAGTAAAATATCAAAAAATAATATTAAATTTTTAGAGCATCCCAGATCTCTCTAGAACCAAATCATGATGATTGAGATAATCTGAATAATTAAAATAAAAAGAAAACATGAGATAATTATGAGATAAGAAAAGCTGATTTGAACCTTATCAGATTTTTGTAGTAATATTCAGACCTGTCCTTGAGTTGATATTTTTACCATGCTGACCTAAGAACCATATATACTTCTGGTAAAAATATCAAGAATACAAACTTACATATGAATCATTTATAAATTCAAAACAGAAAAATAGAAAAACTGAAATTAGCAATGTCGAATATTTAAAATTTAAATATCAAATATAAAATTTTGAAAATTTTACAGAAGCATTCTAAACTCAAATACATCTGAAAAAAAAAGTTTAAAAAATAAAAATATTCATTGGGACACTTTAATAAATCAAAAATAGAATTGGAATTTTTGTGCATTGTTAATTGTCAGAATTTTAATAAAATATATAAAAGGATTTTTATCTCAAAATTTGTCTGAGCCCT
Source organism: Guadua angustifolia (assembly GCA_036346375.1). NCBI lineage: Eukaryota > Viridiplantae > Streptophyta > Magnoliopsida > Poales > Poaceae > Guadua > Guadua angustifolia. Next base: position 24,196,108 of record CM070520.1, read on the forward strand.
TATATTCATCTGGCCAACCTCTGTAAAAAGTTTTATAAAAATCTAAGTCGGTTTGAATGCTTAAACCTCTGTGGCAAGTTGACCTCAGTACTGTGAACCGTCCTTCTTACTGTGATCGCAGGATCTGACATGTGTCATCCATCCAGCGCAGCCCCAGTCCAGCCCTTCTTCCTCCCCTCTCCGTGCTATCCTGCGCACGTAGAAAAGATCGGCAGCCACAGCCTTGTTTCCTTGTCTCACCCGCGCCGCAACTCCAGCCCCGAGACTCCTGTACGCATCGTTCTCCCTGCCGTGCTCTGCCTTGGCCACTGCGACTCAGAGGAGCGTTGAAATCCTCGCGTGATCACCTCGGTTGTAACCCGCCACCCTGCTGAACGTCTACGATGGCAAGTGATTAGCACCGAGTTCGCTACCTCGGCAAAGACCTGCGGCGCCGCCATCTCCCCTTGCGTTCAAACACTGCCCCGCCTTACTTCTTTGGCTATAAAACCTCCTGAGGGATGCTCATTTCCTCAGCAAACCACTCTCAATGTAAATACCACAAATTTTTTATGCCAGGGTTCTTGGTCGGAATTTGGTTTTTGTCTTCTTAAATCCAAGGATTTATGGCGGAAGGGCAAAAGATTTGTCGTCTCGCAGTTTTAAGAACTTAGCAAAAAGTTTTGAGTTTTGCCGAGTGTTTTATTGGAAGGGTGTTTTCTCCGAGCCGTATATTCTCTACGGCCAGTTTTACTCGAAGAAATTTTGGTTTCATCAAGGAGTTTATTGGTTAGTCGTTGGTTGTGTTCTTTAGAAGTGTTGTGTAGCTTTAGCATTATTTTTTTCCCTAACCCTAATAGCCCACATCCTTCAAAGGGAGCCAGCCATTTTTTTCTTTTCCCCAATCTCCAGCGCCGACTCCCATTTTCATCGTTTCTGGCCGACTCACCCAGGGGCTAGCGCCTCTCCCCTTCCCCTGCCGGTGCTCTCCCTGGCCAAGCCCTCCCCACGGGTGTTTCCCTGCGCCTCCGCCTGCCGAGAGCTCCCGGTAGGCGCCTCCTTCCGCCTCTTCTCCGTACATTGGCTTCCGCCTCTCCTGGTTTCCCCCCTAGCTCGGTGCCCCTTCCCCTGCTTGGGCAGCAGCGGAAGAGAGTCGAGGGGCAAAGCCATGAGGAAGCACCAAGGAGCAACAATGCTGAAGAAGATCACCGAGGCAAAGAATCTGCACTGCGGGCCCTTGGCTTGCTCCAGCGCCTCTGGCCGGCAGCGAGCCACCCTCTGGTCGGCAGCTCTGCCTCGGGTTCCCTTCCCCCGTCGGCGCCGTCGATCTCTCCTCCGGCCAGCATCTCCCCCATCTCCCTTGTTCCTCCATGGATGTGCTTTGAGGTAGTCTAGCCTGGGTATTTTTCCTTGCATGCAAGGTGTTTGTGTTAATGCCTAGCTAGGCTTTCATGAGAATGAATTGGTATTGCATGCGATTTTGATTCCCATTAAATTGTGAGCTTGAGGTACTGGCATATTTGAAGTAGAATACATGTTCTGTGTTTTTCTTTGATGTGGTTAGCATTGTTGTATAGCAGATTTTCTTGTAGATGAGCCATTATATGGGATTATGAAAATGTGGAAATGCTTGTCGTGAGCAATATATATAATTGTTTGGTTTGTGCTTTATTATTGGATTGGAGCCTAGTATTCATGGTTGTGCATACAATACTGGTATATGGTAGTTGTCACTTTAGAAATCATTACGATATGCGATCCTTATAAATCTAATGATGATCATAGTAACCATGATCGAGACCCTTCCTCATTGACACAAGTCCTAGCTTAGTTATTGAACATTCACAATTCAAACATAGATAATGCTTTACATTTGATAGCTTGAACCAAGAAACTTAGCTCTATGAAGTTTACTTGTTTATATGTCCTGAGAGAAGTATATGCATATTCCTAGTGGAGTTCAGTGGCAAAACTCCAGGAAGAGTGGGTGGAGAACATAGATCGCTGGGTTGCTGGTTTCCTAGAGAAATTTGAGGAAGGTTGCTATTCAATGGTTAATCTTGAAATGTATAAAGTCCCATATCGAGTAGTGTGTTATTATACTCTTATGTAACCTTGCTTCTTTAATTTTCGATAAGTTTGTGAATGTGACAATCATACCTTGCCCTATCTTGGATTTCTGTTCTCTAGGGTTGGTGGTTGCTAGCGTTGCAATGGGCCGTCAGTTCCTCACCGAGGTTAAAGACAAGTGCATCTCCTAGAGCGTTAGTAGGGTGTTAAATGCTCTGCTTGCGATAAGAGTATGAGAATTCTAATGATTTGGTTATGTTTAATAGCATATCTAGAAGTTGTTCTTATCATGGTAATGAGGATGGATGAATGTTAGCAATGGGAAGGTAAGTTATTCAATTTCTAGTATTGCAACGCCTTATGTATTGTACAAATGAGAATGGTTATGTTGATGCAAAGGATAAAGTGATTAACTGGTAATGTGTGTGTTATATTCATGTTTGTGTTGTGCTTATAAACATGTCACTTGCATTTGCGCATGCATTACAGAAGAGGCGACCCATGTTGATGTGGGCCTCTGTACTCACACGTAGTGAGTACAAAGTCCTATTTAGTCCCATCCATGGATGGGAGCGAGTCGATAAGTAGGCCCGCCATGGGATGGTTGGGATTGAGGTGCACATCGGCGGTGTGCACTCATCTTCTACTCAGATCGGCTAAAATGTTGCATTTTGAGCATGAACGCATAAAAGCATCGCATTTCATTGTGTGTTGCAATTGTTAAATGTTAATTGATGAGAATGGAAATGACAGGTTGAGGGTTGAGTCGTGGACTCATCTTGGAATGATTATTGAGGCATGAGTAAGGTTTAGTTATGTTTCCGAGTTGGATGTGGTAAATGGGGCTAGTTACTACTTCTTTTACTGGATGATTTCAATTAAATATTGGTCATGTCAAATGATGAAGTAATTCTGCTCTTATGTTTGGTTTTATATGATTTTAAACTGCTTCTTTTATTTACAGATGTCAATTAAAGAAACTATTACCTTATGTCTTGAAGTAGTTGTATTATAGTCGAATTCATTACTTTTCATACTTGAATGCACTTTGCTGAGTCTTGGACTCACGCTTGTTGTTCTCTTGTTTCAGATTCTGTGAAGCTGGCTCGTCGGGTTGGGAGTAGTAACACATGCACGACTTTGGTCTCCAATAATTTAATTAACAAATTCGTTAAGTCTGGATGTAATTAATGTGGTTGAAATGTATGGTTCATCGTAGTGAAATTTATTATTTTCTATTGGGTGTGATTGATTAACTAAGGACCTGCTAGAATGATATCATAACTGCAAATGCTTTCTGTCTGCTGAGTGGATGTCCTACTTTCTAGAGAGGTCATACCGAAATTTTATAAATTTCAGTGACTTAGTTTTAAACTGGTTTAGAGAGTCTCGAGGTCAGTTTCAATCTTTTAGTAGAGGTAAAGTGTTTAGTGACTCGCTCGTTGAGTTATTAGTTCAATTGGACTTCTTTGTCAAGTTTTTATTTATTGGGTCTTGTTTGGGACACTCGGACCATATGGTTCCGGAGTGTTGTAAGCGTCATTTAGGGTCTTTTGGTAGCATTCGCGGTGCGTTTGGCGCCAGGGTGTTACACTCAACCGTCGAGATCAACACCTCCACCGAAGCCAAATCACAACCAATCTGCGCCAAGTGACTTTCTCTCTGAATTGCTAGACCCCGAAGCTTCCCAGATCCCTGATCATCACATGCATTTTCCCTGAACCATTCTCCTGTGCTCTAGCTCCGCTATCTTCACCAAATCAAGCGAGAACTGAAAAGGAGGAGAATCACCGCAAATGTTCCACACATCAAATCGGCTTGAACCATCAAAATCGAAGCATCCTCATAACCCCTAGAATCCTACCCTGTGCCAATTTGTACCTTTTCTTCCCCGGCGAGCTGCGCAACCAAGTGCTCCTTTCCGCCATGACCGTGCTCAGTGGTAGCTCATCCCAGTATGTAAGTTATTCGAACAAAACTCAAAAACAAGTCCCAAGTTGCTCACTGATGCTTTATCCAGTGAAAATGAAGCTCGGGAAGCCTTGGCTTCGCCGCTCCGCCGCCCGACCATGGTCGCCGCCGCCCCTCCTCGGTGGCACACCTCTTCTGGCCATCTCCGATAGCTTTCAAGCCATCCCCCGTGTGCGCCATGATCTGCTGATCATCACCGTGCAACCGATTCTGCCTCTCCGGCTGTACTTCGCCACCGGCGAGCTTCGAAAGCCAGGCCTCTGCTCTCTGCCATTGACATGCGGGACCGTTTCGTCAGCCACTACACATCTCCTGTTTCTCTACCGCACGGGCCCTGTTGTCAGCGACAGTCTCCCTCGCCACTCTCTCACGCTACGGGCCCATTTGTCAGCTCTTCAATCTGGTCCAGTCCAAAAAGGGAAAGCTCAGTTTTGGTGAGAAAGCGTACTTTCCTTATTTGGCAACTTTCCATTTTCAAGTATTTATCAAACCCGAAAATATTCAATTGCTTATAAATTTTGAACTAATAGTCAAAATGAATTGAAATAAATTCCTAAATTCATCTAAAATCATGTAGATTCATAATATGTGAAAATATTTTGAAGTTCAACTCATTTAGAATTTAAATTTAAATTTAAAGAAAAGGAATCAAAATATGCCATTCATAGAATTTTTGCAAATAAACTCCAAATTAAATAAAGTAATTTTTTAGAATCCTTATGATATTAAGAGCCTGAATATACAAAAATATTTAAATAACAAACTCTGTTTAAATTATAAATTTAAACTAAAAGAAGTTGATTAAATGATGCTATATACAAAATTTGTGCAAACAAGTTCAAATTTGAATATAACCAATTTTATGGAAACCTTGAATCCTCAAGAAGCCAAATATATAAAAATATTTAGATTCTAACTTAGTTTGAATCATTTTCTAAAATAAATTGCTTTCAATGTATTAAGTATTTAAATATGAATATCTTTTGCAAATAGAATGTAAATCATGTAAAACCAGTTGTATAAGTTCCAAAAATCATTAATAAACTTAGATATGCAAAAACATTTAGAGTTGAATCTGAATTGAATTATATTTGGAAATATATTGTCTTTCAAATACATAGAAGTTAAAATAGTTATTAACTTGAGTCCATGAGATTAAATAATGGTAAAGTGAATTCATCAATATTAGTAAAATCATAAATACCCTGGTTATGTAAAAATAACATATGTTTGTGTAAATTTGAACTAAGTTCATGTTAGGTCTTAATGATCATTCATATGAATAACGTCTCGGATGAATGCAAAATACTATGAAACTAGTTCTAAAACACTTATAAAGCCATCCCAAACTAATATCTGAAATATGGTTCAATTATCTTGTAAGACGTAGTCGCAAAATTAAAATGAAACTTGATTTCCAATGATGTTAAATATGTGATCATTTAAGCCTTTTCAGTGATGAATATAATGTCTCATCCAAATCCTAAAGCTTATGAAACTAACTTAGAAACACTCTCCGAAGTGTGTACTACCATAATACGAAGAAATAACCTCATTTCATTATACTTTGCATATGAATCTTGTTAGCAGAATAACCTAAAGTGTTATGATTCTGAACTTAATAAACTGAATAAACGAACTCGGTAATAATAAAGGAATTTGTAGTTAAGTTATTTGTATCACCAGAACCCTCTTAAATGTCATGTAAATAAGACTAGTAGCCTAAATCAATATGTTAGCTTTTTATAACTAGAATATTAATTAAATGTTGCTTTGAATCTGAATCCTAATTAAAGGTAAGAGTTCACCTTAAGCCTGAAATGATTATATCTATTTAATCTTAACCAATTTTTGCATCTTGAATTCGTAAAATAAAATTAATAAATTCATAAAGAGCAATCCCTATTTCTTGTGAATTTTAATTTTTCTTGCTATCTATTTTCTTGTTGCCCTTATTGAAGTTTATTATTTGCTATATTTCCATTGATCGACGTGTAGAATTCGACGTAACGACTTCCATCGTCGACTACAACCTTGACTTCGTCATAAGTAGTGATTAAGCAAGGCCAGCACCCCCTTTGACCATGTTGATCCCAGTTTTATAAATGTTTTCATTAAATGTTTTTATTGCATGCGTATATTCATTAAACTCTGCTATATTGTGGGAAATGGTAGTTATACCTGTAAATTCCTGAAACCTCCTTGATATAAATGAATTTGTGAACCTTGATACCTTAGAGTCATGGTTAGACAATATATAATGTCACTCTGGGTATACACGATGTTTAATAATCTTGCTTAGCCATGCTTTAGACTTAGTATACGCCAAATTGAGACATTGATCAAATGATACTTGGATATGCTGAGGCGTGATGATGATTCTTAGACATATTGAGACATGATGGTGATTTTTGGTTATTTTGATTAAAAATGAAAATAAAATTATAATATTGATGCGGGCAATTATTGGCAATAGCCGGGTGTGCAGAAGGGCTTGCACGTAGTTTTGGGGAGATTATTGCCCGTGTCAGGTTAAGAACCGAACTATGGGTTGTTTTCATACCAAAGTAATCGTACAACCACAAGTGCTGGTATGGGACAGCCTTAACTCATTAAGTTACTTAAAACTAGCTTTGCACATTGGTAGGCTGGAGTAGTACGAGCTATTTCTTAATGGATTGCTTGGAGGGGCGCCCACACCGAGGTGTTGGGAGTCACGTTTGCTGATACAATGGTGTACGCCATACTGTGGAGAAGTTCCATCATTTCTATGCTCTAAGTTCTTCTGCCATAGTTTGGATTTTCGTCCCGGGCTGGTGCACAGTTAGGATTAAGTAATTGAACGGTTATGTCATGACTCTCTGCGGCACAACAAAGGAAGTGTGCTAATATCGATTGCACAAAGAGTTAGTCATGTCTTATGGGTAAAGCTGTACACCTCTGCAGAGTGTAAAACTAATCGATTAGCCGCGCCCACGGTTATGGGCATTTGGTAACGTCATCACATAGTTAGCGTTTTATTTTACAAAATATGGATCCTGACTTGTGTTGTCGAGAGTTATGATTTGGATTGGATATCCTTGTTGGAAAGGAATTATTTCGGATTGACATGTGATGTCAATGATTGATTCATGGAGATGATCAAAGGAACTGAGATTCATGAAATTTACTGTTTCATACTTATGTATTAAACTGCTTTTACTTAAATTCCGTTTATGTTCTACACTTCAGTAAATTCTTTTGCAAATTAGCTTTATGCAAATTAACCGTAGAAGCCTTTCCTTTGAAATGGCCTGTATATATTATAGGATTTGCAAAAGTCTTGCGGAGTACGAAAGTACTCACCCTTGTTTATTCGTGGTTTTTAGGTGAAGAATCAGAATAGCTCGATGAAACTTATTTGACGCAGGATTCGGCGATGTTAACGAGTTTTTCTAGGGATTATGCCTTGTCAGTTGCCTGAGGGATTGTATGGGTACACTGCAAGACTCTTAATTCTTTCTGCTGCATTTCTCTGAATTGTATAATCTTATTATATAAATTACCTTTATTATTTGCAATAAAGAGTATGGATGTGATATCAATTGTTGTAAATGTGCGTGCTAGCTACTGATCATGGGACTAGCACTGTATGCACATGAGATTTTCATTTTTACATTTATGTAAAAATGGGGGTCATTACAAAGCTCAAATGACGCGAATATTTCTATCACCAGGTTATCGCGCTCTTCATCTGTCAGCGTCTTCCATGATGGATAGGTAATGGGGACCCATTCACGCTCAACGATCCCGTACATGGTCTAGAAAACTGTTGCAGCCTTTAGAGGCGCGGTAGGGGCCCCATCATGCGGATTGACCGCCGTGATGGTGTATCGGCTTTGTGGCCTTTTACTAAGCCCTCTTGCACCGCGCCTGTTTCTTTCTACGTTGGGCGTGTCATCAGATCCCTTCGACGCCGAGAATTGAGGAGACGCCATCTTATATGATGCAAGGTTAAGAGTAGGTAAGTTAAGAGAAGCAAATTTAAGAGAAGGTAAGTTAAGAGGTATTTTGTAGATGCAACACCAATCAGACAAATTGAATGAAGATTGTATTATATTGCTCTCAGATAAGGGTTGGTTGAAAATTTTAAACCTTCAAGCTTAATCACGTATGGGCTAACAATTAATTTAGTGAATAAGGCCTTGAACCCTTACCACCTTAATATGCAGATTAAGCACTTGCTAACTGAATCAACAAAAGACTACCGATTCAAAGATTTTAACAACATAATTTAAATCAGTAGTACAACAACACTAGAACTGATCCACTCAATTAAGCACACCAGTAACAGTTAAGATAACAAAGTGTATGTAGCTAAGCATGTCAATCTAATCAGCGTTTAAGCGTATGGTTCATGGCCTAGTTCATAGAAATAAATGTTCTAGTCATCGAATACCCATCATAAATGGTGGAGCAAGCAAGGAAACAAAAAAATAGAGGGGAGGAGGAGGCACCACCGATGGAGAGGGGAGACACCACCCAGGGGGAGGGAAGACACCACTCATGGGGAGGGCGCGCGAGGGGGAGGCGCCACGAGGGAGGAGACCACGGCCAAGGGAGGGCACCACCGAGCTAAGGCGAGGGCGCAACCGAGGGGGAGGGTGCCGCCGATGGGGGGGATGGCATGGCCGAGGGGAGGGCACTGGTGAGGGGAGGGTGCTACTGATGGGGGAGGGCATAGCCGAGGGGGGAGGGTGTTGCCGAGGGAGAGGGGCTCGCGATAGTTTGGGTTGCAATAAACTAAGTGTGCGTAGAACTTGGTGAAATGGCAAGCGCAGGATTTATTGAATGGCGCGGGAAGACCATCCCAGACAGTTTTGGGATTGAACCCAGATGGTTGTGTAGCTAGTTTCCTCAGGTTGGTCTTCCTGGATTGTGACACCGGTACCAATAGGAGGTGAATTGTCGAAGTGATTGTATTCTTCCTCATCTACCACATTCTCGACTCCGACAATCCTCCTTTTTGCTTGAAGAACGATGTGGCGCTACTTGTTGGACGAGTCGGTTACATAGAAGACTTGAACAACTTGGTTGGCGAGAACGAATGGTTCCTCTTGGTATCCGACACGTTCGAGGTCCACAGTTGTGACGCCATACTTGTCAACCTTCATGTGCTGCAGGTTAACCCAACGGCACCAAAATAAGGAGATCTTAAATATCACATAGTTGAGCTCCCAAATTTCCTCAATGAACCTATAATACGAGCTCCTCATCGATCCAGCGGTATTTAGCGCATCGATGCAAACACCGCTGTTCTGGTTTGTGCTCTTCATGTCCTGATCTCTTGTGTAAAACATGTACCCATTTAAGTCATATCCTTTCCATGTTACAACCGTAAAAACTGGCCCTTTTGCCAACCATGTCAGTGTATCACTTGACGTGCTTCCAGTAATGGGTTGTCGCTCCTTGAACCATCTGTTGAATTGAAGGTTATGCTGTCTGATGATCCAATACTCATGTTGCGTCGGATTCTCTTACTGTGGCCAATTCTTGTGCTCATCGATATACAGGGCCACAATAGCCATGTGTTGCAAAACTATGAAATGAGCTTTCGCGCACGCAACCAGATCAGGCGTGATTGCTTTCCTTCCGATGGTCCCGATGCCCTGGAGCCTCCCCTTATAGAGGGATCAAGGCACACCTATCGGTTCGACTTGAGCCATGTAATCTACGCAGAATTCGATGACCTCTTCGGTTGCATAACCTTCGATAATGCTACCCTCTAGTCGAGATCGATTCCGTATGCAGGACTTAAGAATTCCCATGTACCTCTAGAATGGGTACATGCTATGTAGAAACATAGACCCGCACATCTCAAGATGGATCATGATATCGAAAAACGACGGAGGGAAATACATCTCAAGATTACACAGAGTCATTACCACCTCGGCCTGCAGAGCATCAAGTCCTTCAGGATCGATGACCTTCTGAGCAATTGTGTTAAAGAAATAATACATCCTTGTGATTGTCTCCTAACCTTGGTCAGTAAAATACTTCTAATTGCCACGAGGAGCATCTCGGTCATAAGCACATGGCAATCATGGGACTTCATGCCGGTTAAACTCAAATCGTGCATCGAAACAAGTCTCTTCATGTTGGACGAGTAACCGGATGGAACTTTCACACCATGCAAGCACCGGCACAGTTCGGTTCTCTTGGCCTTGGACAGAGTGTAACAAGTAGGCTCGCAGTATGTTTGGTCTTTTATCAGTCTCTTTCGGTGCTAACTGAAGTCTGATGCTCATATCGACAAAGTCAAGCCGTGCATTCATACCGTCCTTTGTTTTACCCTTAATGTTCAGTAAAAGACCAATCAAGCTATCACAGACATTCTTCTCACGCATCACGTCGTCTGATGGTTTAACTTCTAGGTGCTCCCAATAAGGTAGGTCCCAAAATATTGATCTTTTCTTCCACATGCTCTTCTCACGGGTCCTTGATTTACGTCTCTTTCCTAGCACAACATCCAACTTCTTAACCATATTATGAATGTCTGTCCCGCTTAAAGGCTTTGGAGCTGCATAATCTGCTCTTCACCGTGACTAGTCCAATATGTATACCCCTTTTGAAACCCCATAGAATCAAGTGTGCTTTAATCTGTGCTGGGTTTCGAAACATCCGGAGATTCTCACAGTCAATGCATGGACAAAGCATAAATTCCATCCCCTTGTTCGACATATCTTCCTCTGCAGCTCTTCTAAACCGGAGATACCATTAATATACTCGGTGCTTGTACGTTTCTCAGCGTACATCTAGTTTCGTTCATCTACGCTACATATGTAACAATAGGTGTTAAACAATGAATTTAGATCAAAAAGTACAAATGGATCTGCACAAGGTATGGCAAATGTATCTACTTTACATCACAGAGAACAAATTAACCAGATTCATTTCCTTCTTCACCAAGATAGATATTAAATATAATGTAAATTTGGGCCAATTTAGATTAGAAGCAATTACTAACCTTGGATGTCATAGAGTACAAGGATCTGCAATTAATTCTTGAAATTTAGGGTCTCTTTCACCAGAACGCCTCTCAATCGCAGCCACCTTAGAAATATCTAGGAAAACCTAAAAATACAGAAGTGGTCGAGGCTCTTTGTCTTTTATAGGTAACAAATATCATCGCAGATGGTTTTATCTACAAACCGTCTGTGATGTGATGATATCATAGACGGTTTGTAGATAAAACCATCTGTGATATCATCACATCACAGATGGTTTGTGGATAAAACCGTCTGCTATGTGATGTAATCGCAGATGGTTTTATCCACAAACAGTCTGGGATGTTACTTCACATCACAGACGGTTTATGGATAAAACCATCTACGATGATGTCATCACAGACTGTTTTATCTACAAACCGTTCGTGATGTTCCTTCATCTTCCCAATGCAGGCGCACGCAGTCTTTCGATCGAGTTCATTGTTTCGTCTTCCCAATGTAGACGCGTGTGGTCTTTCGATCGAGTTCATCATTTTGTCTTCTCAATGTAGACGCGTGCAGTCTTTCGATCAAGTTCATCGTTTCGTCTTCCCAATACAAACGCGTGCAATCTTTCGAGTTCATCGTTTTGTCTTCTCAATGCGAGCCTTGCGATCTTTCCAGTTCATCGTTTCGTCTTCCCAATGCAGACGACGTTTCGTTTCTCCAATGCAGATCGTTAATTCCAGGTGGTGTTTCGTTTCTCCAATGCAATTCCGCGCCTATAAGAACGGAGAGGCTTATCGACCACCTCTATACTCGATCGTTAGCAGAAAATATCCCCTCCGCCGCCACCGCCACCTTCGACTGCACCTCCGACCAGACCCGCCGGCATACCCCTGCGCTAATGGCTATAGCGCTACGCCAGCACCATCTCTATGGATCCACCGGCTGCCCACTACTTGGCGCCTTCGCCTCCTCCGACTGCCTCTGCCTCCAGTTGCGCCCCTCCGGCTGCCTCTACCTCTAGCTGCACCGGGTAGAAGCGTGCAGCGCCGGCCTCCTCCTCCCCCTCCTCCTCCTCTGACGACGAAAGCTACAACTCGTCGGAGGGATATCGCGACGGCTGGGAGCTAGAGGATGACCCAGACCGAGCCGGCTCGAGCGAGGTCCCGACGACCGCAGCGAATACTCCGCCGACTTTGACGACAATGAGTAGTCTTTTTTAGTTAAAGTACTTTTGTACATAGTCTTTTATAATGCTTCTTCATATATGTAATACAATCTAGTTCTCAAAATCATCAAAGACTTTTGTAATGATCTTCTTATACATATAATGCACTCTAGTTCTCAATCCAGTAGTCAGCTTTTTTGTAAGGCGCGCGTTTGCTATTTTCAATTGATGATCACAGATGGTTCGTGGATAAACACATATGTGATGAGGGCAATATTACAGACTATTTTATCCACAAACTGTCTGTGAAGTTATACCTATCATCACAGTCGGTTTGTCGATAAAACCGTCTGTGATATTTCCCTCATCACAGCTGGTTTTATTCATAAACCGACTGTGAACTTCTCTCTTTCATCACAGAGGGTTCGTTGATGAAGCCATCTATGATAATCAGATATCGCAGGCGATTTCAACCACGAACCGTCTGCGATGTGTCCAAAACATATCACAGACGGTTTGTTCCTAAAACCGTCTGTGATGATGTGTCTAATATAGCCCCTTTTGTAGTAGTGAAAGAAGGTTGTAAAACTAAGGGAAAAAAGGAAATGATTATAATAACTATGATATAAATACCTTGGAAATTTAAGAGAGAACATTTTCTAAGAGAGCCACTTATAAATATAGGAGAGAGAAGATATGATAAATAAGGGTAGACATGAAAAAGCATTTTATATTTTAAAACAAATTTATAAAACTATATGCAGCTTGTATTTTAAAACGAAGGGAATAAGTTGTATTTTTAGTTGAATGTTCAAGAAAAGAGGTTGCAAGTAGCATCTTATTAATTATTGTTCTTCTGCCCAAGCAGAAGGTTCACTCCTATCGCTTTCAATGGCAACGACGAAGAGAAGAACGAGCTAGCGAGATGGCAGCATATTAAGACCTAACCTGAAACTTGGAAGAACATGCTAGCTACTCAGCTAGCAAAGTAGCAATGCATTTCACTGTTCCAAATGGAAGCTCATCTTCAATTACACTTTTCACTTAAGTAAACGCATTCCATCGTTCCAAACATGCCTTCACGCAGCAATATACATAAATTAGTTATAATCCCGCACTTTGCCACGTACGACAGTTCAATTTTAATAGGAAAGGGAAATTTTTTCAAAAAAATAAAAATGAAAAGAGAGGAATTTTTTAAAAAAACTAAAAATGAAAAGAATAAAATACAGTAGTTGTGGCGCGTAAAATCTACGGTGCTGGACATCCGCGTGGTGGCAACTGGCAAACAGCCAACCCGGCCGGCGGTACCTCTGTAACAATAGTAAATTTATATAGATGAGATTATACACACTTTTTTAGGTAATCCGTTTGATGTGCTTGTTGAGAATAATCCTTTCAGAAACCTTTCATTCCCATAGGGGCTATTTGGTTGACTGTATCCAAAGAGATTTGCATCTACAGATACAAAAGATATTTGTTTGATTGGCTGTACGAGAGATAGAACCTGTCCCCCGAGATGCAATTGCATCCACTGAGCTAGGCTGTAGGGAAACGTAGATTTTGATCGTTTCCTGTGGGCCTGACTGGTGGGATGCAAGCTTGGGTGCATGCAAGGCACGAGGAGGCACATAAACAGTCAACCAAACATATTCTCTTTATTTTTCTCATAGCCTGGCTCAACTCATGCACTCAACCAAACACCATCTCTTTGCATCTACGCAACCTGACTTTCACCAATCCGACCGACTCAGACGAGCCAAGTTAAGGTGAGAACGCAACCAAACAGCCCCATAGTCTTAAAAACCATCGGTGCCGCGAGTTCCCGGTTGTATGCAATTTTAACCATCGATCTGTTCATATTTTTACCAATCCTACCAGTAGACGATGTTAGCCAGTATGTACAATTTCAGGTCATCCATCTAGAACATTTATAGAGGTGAGTCATAAAATCTAGAACACATCTCTTTCTATTTTAATGTGAGATGGTGGGGCCCACATTTTTAACGGCTGCAGGAGGCCATAGGGCAATGGCCGGGGGACGTACGTTACTCTTCACTGCAGGACGATGGACGTACAAAAAGTGGGGACTACGTATGTACGTATACGTGCACGTACGTGTGCACTAAATGTACATGTCCCCTACTGGATCGCGTATATACATAAACACACATACGTGAACAATTAAATTCAGGATAAGAAATTGATCAATCAAAGAGGGAGGAGCTAGCTAGCCGGGGCCGGCAATGCAATGCAATGAGGCTTAGCTAGCTAGCCAAGTTTCCCGTGACAGATCTACAAAACACCATAAAAGTTGGATCTGTATTTAAGGCAGGTAACAAGCAAAGTAACCATGGATTATACATATATTAACCGCTACTCTTCTTAGGGTAGTGGTTAGTTTCTTGTAGCAGCCGTAAAATTCTCCTTCCCCTCCTGATTCTACAGCTCCTTATGCTCACTTGCTTTATGCAGTAAATATATATTACTATACTTTAATTCTACCTGCTGCTGTTGCCTTTAGATTTCTTCGGGCCACGATCTGCGGTAACTGCAAAAGCTCCATCCATGGCAGCGGCGGCAGCAACTGCTTGTCCCCCGCTTCCGTTTTGCAGCTTTTCACCTTTTGTTTCTCGTTTCAGTTCAGTCTGTTCAATGACTAGTGTGCGAGCTTTTGCAAGTTTTTCACAAGACTTAGTATTTTGTAGTTCGTAATCAAAGAAAAACTTAGGAGCAATATGCTTCATGAGATTACTTTTTATATGACTCATTTGTGTATTTGTGCAATACAAACAACATTATCTTCATGATAGTAGTGACGGTTTGGATGGTGTTCATGCCACAAAGACCGCTGGATATGGCTGATCATCTACCTTAGTCAAACACATTAATTCATGTTAGGCTTCATATAGTGCAATTATCTCCAGGTGGTTTGTCGATGTAGCTGAAATGCTTTGCTTTGCTTTGCTAACCTCCAAGAAATGGTTGTACTATCATAGAAAAACACAAATCCTGTCTAGGATATTACCTTATAAGGACCAGATGGGTATTCTACATATGTATATCCTATTATGGTCAAGTATTGTGTAACATCTAGAAAAATTTAAAATAAATAAAATAAAATTTGAGTTTGAAATGTGATTTAGTTTTGAATTTTCACTTTTTCTGAATTTTGACTTAAAGAAAATCAATTTTCTTATTGAACTTCTCTTTTCTAAATAATGAAAACCAAAATCACACTACTACTGAATCAAGCCTTCACAACCGGTCTATCACAAGCGGTTAGGTGTGCACCGCTTGTGCTCTCGTACTCAAGCGGTTCGTGGGCAACGCAAGTGGGAGGGGTCTCTAGAAGCGGTTCTTGAGATTAACCCCTTCAGAGTCCCATCTCTAGAAGCGGTTTGATACACGAGCCGCTTCTATAGGTGAGATCGAGTGGTTAGTGTGTAGAACCGCTTGTAGAGACCCCTTCCGCCCAATATGATTTAAACCCCATCTTCCTCCCGAGCTCGACCGGACAGCCAGAGTGGTGGGCCGAGAGCAGTTCATGGGGGAGGTCTTAAAATTTTCAATTGAGGCTATTAGCTCGAATTAATTGTTCCTAAGGTGAGTAACATGTTCTTGACATCCTTCTCACCTATATATTGATGTTTTTGTGCATTGGATGTTGAGAAATCATGTTTTGTTCTTGTGGGAATTGTTAGTGTTTACATTGTTGGCTTATTTTTTGTTCTTAAGGTGATATATTGTTTGGTGTATGGAATGAAATGCAATAAATGTGAAACGATGAAAAATTACAAAGGTGGGGAAAAGGTAAAAATAATTTTTATTTAGTAAAATTAAAATGCGGAATGATAGAAAAGGTTTGCATGAACATGTAACAATTAGTTAGTTTTATTTTAAAAAATGCAGCAGGATTAGAAATAATTAGTTGGCTTTAGTTAAAAGAATGCGAGAATGATTAAAAATACAAAACTATTAGACATAGTTAGCTTTAATTAAATATTGTGATAGATGTTGTTATTATTTTTATTGGTGTAGATGAACCAAAGAATGGATGTACAATGCGGACCGTCGGTCAAGAGAGTTCAGAGATGGCATGAAGGAGTTTCTCGACGGTAGTTGCATTTTTGCCTCCAGAAGCTTCATCGTTGTCCGTCGTAGATTGCAAGAATAAGAAGGAGCACTCCGAACGATGGATGGTTATGAGCCATGTGATCACGAGAGGTTTCATTGCAAACTATACCTGCTGGACCCACCATGGAGAAAACAGAGCGATTCGACAGAAGACAATGAAGAAGACGAAGAAGAGGAAGATAGAGCCAGCGGTATGCGGACACCACTCAATACGGGTCCGTGGAAGATATAGTCGGCGAGTTTGGCGATGATGAGTTAGATCGGATGCTCGCGTGATGGAGAGGGAGAATTCACGGAGGAAAGACAATACAAGAAGTTTCAGAGCATGGTAGAGGACCACGAATCGCTTTGTACCCAAAGCGTGGACGGGGCCACAAAAAGTGCGTACTACACTAGAACTCATGCAATGGAAGGCCACAAATGGTGTGTCGACAAGGCATTCAATGGTTTGTTATCACTCGTAAAGAAGTTGCTTCCTAAGGTAACACTCTACCGAATCTCACGATGAAGCGAAGCGAGTCCTCCGCCTTTAGGATTGCAAGTACGGAAGATACACGCATATCCTAACGATTGTATCTGTATCGCAATGAGTATGCCGATTTGGAGGTTTGTCCAGCAGCGAAGAATCCGGTATAAGGTGCAGCGTGATTTATCCGTGAATTAGATGTGAATCGTCGAAGAAGAGAACTCGGCCAAAGTATTGTGGTATTTCCTGTGATCCCCGGTGAAGCGTCTGTTTGTTAACGGCTGTCATGCCACGATGATGCGTTGGCATGCGAAGAGTGTAAGGAAGACGGGATGTTAGACACCCCGCAGATGGCTCGCAGAGAGGAAAGTAGATCGGGCTTACGAACTTTGCAAATGAGGTTAGAAATATAAGGTTTGGGTTGAGCAACGATGAGATGAATCCTTTGGTCGGTTGAGCAAAGATCCATAGCACTGCTCGTGACGCTTTGCATCTATAACATTCCTCCATGGTCATGTGCATGAAGCGGAAGTACATCATGATGCCATTGTTGATCGAAGGCCCTGGCAACTTCGAAACGACATCGATGTGTACCGAAGCCATTGGTTGAAGACCTTGTGAAGTTGTGGGAGGATGGTGTGCGGGTTTGGGATGAGTACAAAGAGAGTATTTCAACTGCGTGCATTGTTGTTTGTAACAATCAACGATTAGCTGCTTCTCGAGAACTCGTCGACCAAATCGTCAAAGGGTTTAAAGCTCGCACCGGTGCATAGATGAAACGGATTGCATGTACACGAAAAACTCTCTGAAGTGTGTATACATGGGCCACCGCAGTTTCTTCTGGCAGTCATGCTTTGAGGTGGAAAGGCGAGAAATTTAACGGGGAATAGAAATTGTGTTAAGCCTCAAAGATCGTAATGGGCGACTTTGTGTTTGCTATGGTAAAGGATCTGAAAGTAGTATTTGGGAAGGGTCTTAGAAGCATACCTGCGTTTAACGAGGATGGTCATGCACCCACATGGAAGAAGAAATCAATATTTTGGGACTGCCAGTATTGGGAAGTTTTGGAGGTTCGTCACTCGCTTGACTTCATGCACATCACGAAGAATGTTTGCTTGAACTCGCTAGGCTACATAGATATGTATGGCAAATCGAAGATACACCGCAAGCTCGGAAAGACCTTGAAGACATGGAGGTGAGGTGTGACCTACATCCAAAAAACAAAGAAGGACAAAACAACTTTTTCTACATCCTGCGAGCTACACTCCAAGCAAAGAAGAGAAAAAAGCATGATTGAGTGTTTGAACAAAGGTGAAGGTCCCTTCGGATACTCCTCAAATGTAAAGAGACTCGTAAACACGAAGAGAACAAACTCCAAGGCCTAAAATCCATGACGCCTTGTGTTGATGACACGATTGCTCTTGTGAGTCGCCGAGGTATCTTGCCCGAGTGGGTGCGGGGGACAATCACAAAGCTATGTTCCTTCCTGAATGCCATTTCGCAGAAGGTTGTCGAACTAGCTAAACTGCCTAAGTTGGAGGCTGATGTGGTACAAAGTTTGGTTAGCCTCGAGATGATCTTTCCTCCTGCATTCTTTGATATCATGGTTCATCTCACCGTTCACCTTGTCAAGGAGATAGGTATCCTCGGACCAAAGGTATCTCGCACAACATGTTCCCTTTCGAGAGGTACATGAGTATCCTCAAGAAGTATGTCCGTAACTGCTCACGTCCGGAAGGCTCAGCATTGCCAAGGGCTACGTGGCGGAGGAGGTGATAGAGTTTTGTGTTGATTACATGAATGATCTAAATCCTATCGGCGTCCCCATATCACGACACGAGGGAGGCTACGGGCAAAGGGACAATCGGAAGGCAATCGGTTACATGCAATGATCTTGTTGCATTCAAGCAAGCACATTTCACTATTCTCAAGCAATCAACTATAGTCGCCCCTATGTCCTTGACAGACAAGAGTGTCCTCGCGCCGAAGTTCACAGGGAAGACAGAGAGTTGGATAACCACGAAGCACATGGATTCTTTCGGCACCGCTACGTATACATCCTTGAGGAAGGGTCAAACGATGAACTATTGCAACGCTTGGCTCGGGGACCATCACAAGAAATAGTGACATTCAAGGGGTATGAGATCAATGGTTACACATTCTACACCAGATCCCAGGATAACAAGAGCAATGGTCGGCAACGCAACGCTGCGCTGCCGGCCGTGGCGAGCCCATCGGGACATTAGGTGCCGGCCGTTGAGAAGGTCCTGTCTAGATTTTGATCAGCACCTGCAAGTTCCAAAAGCATGGCTGCCAGCAGAGCATACGATACACTCCGTGGAGAAGGCCACGAGGTGACGTGCTTGGTTGACAAGGAACTGATCGCTCTGCTTTCTTTTGGTGTAATAGACTATTAACATTCTAGTCGTGGATTTATAACCTTATTTCATTTTTTGAAAATCATATTAGTGTGGAATAAGAATGATTCATTATTTTTTTATTAAGCAAATAAGTATATGTGAATTGTCAATTGTATATGTATCATGTGAAATGTGTAAGTATATGTGAAATGTATAAGTATATGTGAATTGTCAATTGTATATGTATCATGTGAAATGTGTAAGTCTATGTGAAATGTATAAGTATATGTGAATTGTCAATTGTATATGTATCATGTGAAATGTGTAAGTCTATGTGAAATGTATAAGTACGTATATGATTGCATGCAGAAAGTAACCCAAGGAATGTGATCTCATCAGGCACAAACCTGTTCCTGTCGATCTTAAACTATGCTTTCAAACTCGAATTGTTCTCAACAACCTTGTCTTCATATATAATCTAAGCCTCGAGATGTGCTCTACTCTAGATGGCGACACCAAGACGTGGTGACCCGCTTCGATGAGAGCGGAAAATTTGATATTCGAGACCATTGCGCTGGGTAGCATCTTAGCCAATGAGGCCGTTAACATTGATGCGGAAAATCACGATGGTGCTGCTGACGCTGTCGATGAGGCCGTTAACACTAGTACCGAGGTATACTCTCACCCATTATGAAATCACCGTAAACATGTTAATTATTCTAAAATCATTCATATTATATGTGTTTGTGTATCCAAATTTGTTACTCACATCGGCCACCCAATCCGAATGAACCGAGGACCTAACAAGAAGCCTTCGACAAAGTGCGTGATAACCGGTTTCAAGCAATGACGGAGTCTGCTAGCCCCGAATCAGCAATTGGGCCTTTCAACAACGCTACGGCTACCACGTGAGGGATCACGTCCCAATCAAGATCCGTAAATGGGTCAAGTCCCTACTGACTACCAAGGCTGCTGCTGGAATGATATAAAGGAAAATTTCACTTTTCCGTATGGGTACGTAACGAAGGCCAAGGGATGGGCTTTGAAGAAGATGGCAACTTCCTTTCAGAAGATGGAAGTCGCCCTCACCCGCAAGTACATCGACAAAGGAGAAAGGCCGGACTTCAATAAATTTCCTAAGCTAGCCGATCATTGGGATGCTTTGAGAGTACAAGCTGCGGATGCGGATGTGCCGCGAGAGAGAAAACAAGGTGAATGCACAGAAGAAGAAATACCACCACCATCTCGGGACCGGTGGTTACATCAAGGCAAAAGAAATGGGACAAGCGGGAAGATGAACTTCGGCAAAGACGATATTATACCGAAATCGAGATTGGGAGCCCGCATGCGCAATTGGTTATTGGCTCACGGGCGGACTTGTCGATGACGGTAGCTTGGTGATGGCAACCGATACCCAAGAAGTTGGCGAAGGATTGTAAGCCATCGAGCGATTTCGGTCAGATCCTTGGTGACGGACAGGAGAATGACGAGCTAACATATGCCCTTCAAAACCACGAGCACCCGGACGAACACGAGGTTTTGAAGGTGCCATGGAGGCACGGCTTTGCCAAAGACTCAAGCACTTACGAGTCGGGAATGACAAGCAGGAGAGATCAGGTAGAGTGAGCCGATTGGAGGAAGAGCTTAGAGCTACGAAGGCTTCCATCGATGTCCTGGTCACGCAAAAAGTGTCCAAGCAATGAGCCGCCCGTGGAGCACTACGTCGACCAATGTTCAGCGGCGCTGAATCCATGATCGGTCCGACCGCCAAGAAAAGCGATTCTGCGTCCGGCTGTGGCCCCTCTAGCGAGATGACCGCAGCCGTCATCCCGTGGACAAAGATCAAGGTTCGCCGCCAAGGCGAGCTACACATTGATATCGTAACCTCTCCTTCAAGGTGGCTTACGGCATGGCTTATCCGGTGGAGGCGGGCCAGACATTCCACTGCAACTAGATACCCTCCGGATACTCGAAGGTCACGGTGGAAGAGGTGGTGGGGGGCTTCGAAGATCTCATTCTCGATATTCCTCGGGGCGACGAGGTGACCAACCTTGGACAGGCCCTCTATGACACATTCATCCTATGGCGCAAAAAGTACATCATATTTCTAGATGGTGTGGAGGTTATATCTCTAGCAAGAGAGGCCCCAATTTGAGCCGCCTCGAGAGCAAGCACGCCTCCTCCACATCGACAACCCATGACTCCTCCAACATGTCGCTTTGACGCAATGCTTCCCAGTGGTCGAGCCACGCCTCCTCCTCCCGCTCTACAAAGAAGCCCGACTCACCGCCACCGCCACCGCCTAAAAGTAAGAAGCACCCAACATCTCCAACCACCACGCCCAAAGATCTCCCGAGGAAGAAGCTCGATGTCAGAAGGAGGGATCCCGCACTAGCACCTCCTCCCACGAAATCGGCATCCGGCAGCCAGAGAATGTCAAAGCAACCGCCAAAGAGGCCATATGATCATCATGAGGAGCTAGCTGCATCCAGTAAAGACGGATGTGGCTGCAACTTTGCGCCAAAGAAGCGAGCCCAAGCTTAAAATAGATAAAAACTATGAAGCACTTTCAACATGCGGGCGGCGCCACCGCCGTGATGAGTGACTACAAAAGGACAATAAGAAAGGCTACAGTGCAAAATACACGGGCTCCTTCGGCGGGAAAGAAGAAGAAAGTGGAAGATCAGCAGAGTGCTGAGGAGTTGAGAAAAATGGCATTCTTGAAGGAGGCGGGACTCAAATCATTAGACCAGGATCTTCCAATGGCACCAACCAAATGGAAGTATGAGTTGGGCAAACCGCTAATTGATCCAAAGGATATAAAAGATCTCCCAACCAAGATGCGTCAAATGCATGAATGGTACATGGAAAGGGCATCTAAAGGAGAGCAAATGTTCCTCCTTCGTTTCCAAGATGAGTATTTCTTCCGCGGGAACAACACGTAACTATGGTTTGGAATTGATGACTTGTACCATGTGTACCAAGGAGACGAGGTCAACGTGCCTTTCATGTCCTGCGCCGGTGTCTCAGAGGTGTCGATCTACTAAGTTTACCGCTTGCTTCCTCCCGCACCACAAAATTGAAAATTTAATTAACTTAGTTATCCTTCTTATGTAGAATGGAGATACAACGATGTACAAGACGGGCAAATGTAACATTGGCTTCATCGACCCGAGAGATTGTCAACGAGAAAGTCCGGTCATAACGACAAGCAAAAACCGCTACTTGAGGATACCTTTTGCATGCATTGTTGAAACAACACTACAAACCGTACATACCGCCTTTCAACTTCAAGCACGTGTTCTCACAAACCTCTTGTTCTTGTATTTCTTAAGCCATTAATAGTACGAGTAGCTACTTACGCATATGTTGCAATATACTAATAGGTTTCATCGATCCTTCTAGTCATCGAGCTTGACAATAGCGGGATTATAGTTCATGACTCAAGAAGGAATCCAAATCCAAAAATACCAATGGTTTATTGACGTCATTAATGGGACATTTGCAAAGTTTAAGAAGAAGCAAAAGGAGAATTCTGAAAGAATTCAAGTCATAGTAAGCACTCAGTGCACGCATAACAAAAACTATTATTAATATACATGCGCCATATCGCTTCTTCATCCGATATTTTGAAATTTCTCCCGTGAAGGTTAAACGCCAGACGGCTGAAAACAACTTATGTGGCTACTACGTGTTCCACTATATTCAAAGTTTTATCCATGGCGATGAGTCAAACATTATGCCGAGGTTCGTATTCAGTATGTCAATTTGTTAGCTACAACTTACATTTTAATTAATTGCATGTGATCGGATATTTATATACTTCCCGCTTAATTAATTGTCACCCAACATCGATGAGCACGTTAACGTGCTCCGCCTCACAGTGCGCGACTCTAAGAACAACTCATCGGCTTCCTTGTCAACGAGGTTGTATCTCCAAATGGCGAGTTCCACGTAAGGTTTCTGCGTTGGACACGCTGAACCGATGACGACATCCACGTCGACCAAGGACATAAAGAGTGACGATGCAAGAAATGAATTCGATAATCATTTTTTTCATCATTCAAACTTGTAAACGCTTGCGTATGTATATGTACTTGTCCATTTTTACACTATTAAGTTTATTTTTTGTGTACTGAGCTAGCTTGTGAACATGTGTATGAGTATGCATATGTAATATATATTTAATTGCACAAAAAACTCCTCCACTCATATTTAATTTTATGGTCAAAAACGATATACAAAAACACTGTAAGAACATATTCTATAATACATATAATCGAAAACTCTCACCACAAGCGGTTGGTGACTCCAACCGCTTCTGGAGTGATGCTCTCCACAAGCGGTTGGTAAGACTAACCGCTTCTGGTTATCCTTCTCCACAAGCGGTTTATAACACGAACCGCTTGTGGAGTCCCCCACGTGGCGGCTCCACTAGCCCTCCTGAACACCTTCCCAACCGCTTCGGTGCCACAAAGACAAAGCAGCTTCGAAAGAATCGCCAGATACCCGCGGGTATCACACGCGATTGCTTTAGAAGCTGCTATAAAACCGCTTCTAAAGGGGCTACGAGCCGCTTGTGGTAGCCGGGCTTCAGTAGTAGTGTCACAAAATGAAAAAATTATTTGACATTGTGATCTTAATCTGATTTTTCTCTTTTCGTATTTTCTCAAATTTTGGCCTTAAAGAAAATTGTTTTCAAAGATTTGATCTTTCATTCATAAATTATGGAATTTAATATCCCATATAAACAAAATTTGAAAAATTATATTTAAATTCAGCGATAAATCTAGAGAAATCTCAGAAAGTATCAAAGCTATATGAATGCATTTATTACTGAAAATAAATCTAGAGCAGTAAAGAATGACTACGAACATGAATGTTAAAATTAATTAAATTTGTATGAATGAGTGGTCGTGCTAAAACTTTTATGTCGTCATCCTCATTGTCTTGAGAACCTACCTAAAAATTTTCTGAAAAATAAAAGCTTATTTAAAGTGTCTCAAATATCAAAAACATAAAAACAAAATAACTGACCAGATCAATGTCAGAATTTAATAAAAATTTGTAGAGCCGATCATCTTCTAAAAATTTTATGGAAACCTTAAAATAGCCATGGGATAACGTGGAAAAATTCAAAAATGAAATAGACTCTATTTTCATTCTCAATAAAATCAAGAACAAAGAGTGATAAATTGTAACTGTTGCATTGTCAGAATTTTTAAACATTACACGAGTCAAATCATGAGCTGAAATTTTTATAGAAGGGTAAAAACTATCTCGAAATCACTCACAAAAAGTTTCCAAAAGATTAGGAAAAATTTGACACCTCAATTAAATGGTTGAAACCTAAGCTATCTAGGTAGAGAGAGTGATGAAGTCTGTTTCCTTTGATTAGTTCACCGCCATGGTGGCCCCAGTTCCCTCTGGCCCCACCTGACAGTGTCTTAGCTCTCTCTAGCCTGCTTTCTTGTCAGCTAGCCACTGACTTACCCCTGTCTCACCTCTGTTGTGGCAATCAAATGCCGGTCAGATCGCTGCCATGGCACGGATTGCACGAAATTTCAGCGCCGAGCTTGCCTGTGTTGTGTGAATGTAGTTCCTGTTCTGTACTGCAACTCCCTAGCCGCCTTCTTCTCTGCTGTGTCGCACCGCCATAGCACTTTTTGTGCGCGGTCGAGTCTCAACCATCTTACCAAATCCCAACGCATTAACTGAGGCAAAGACCGCCAGATACAACCAAAAATTATGCTCTGCCCAGACCATGCCCTGCCATTGCTGTAGCGACTTTTCTTTATACCGAATAGAAGGATGATATATATATATATATATATATATATATATATATATATATATATATATATATATATGCACTTTACAATAATTGGAACCATAACTATACACAATATTATTAAAGCGGAAGATATTGATACAGTGTAGCCTTGCAATTCAGAGTATATTGTAGCGGAAGAAGCAAAATTATTGTAGTGTGCCCATCCAGCTCTTAGGCAATGATAAAGTATAAATCCTAAAACAAGTTGCTAAGATAATTACCGCAACCTCCGTCAAAATACGTGTCGTCAGGAGGTTCACTATTTTCACCTAAAACCAACAAATAAGTAAGGGTGAGTATTTTTGTACTCAACAAGACTTAAGGTGGTATTTGCAAATGCAATAATACAGGCTGTGTCAAGGAGTCTTCTATGGTTAATTTGTGTAAAGCAGAATTTGATTTGTAAATCGAGTTGTAATTTGCAATACGAAATTTGCAAAAGCAACGTTGACTAATAAGAAAATAACAAGTAGGTAAAGCATAAGTAATAACTAATGTAGAAACCCCTCAAAATTTCTATAAACAGTAACAAGGACCTATCTAGAAACCGATTAATTGATTCCTCAATATTCAGAGGTGTCAACTGATAAATCCAGACACGGTGTACAAGAGTGCATCCTCTCTCATCTGTGAGCTTAATACTCTCTTCACATTCGAGATGCCGAAAAAAAAATGCTAGGTAGCAAACACAATACTTATCCATGGCTTAATTAGCTACAAAGATATCCTCTTTGCACATTGGTCTATAAATAGCCCCTGTTTGCAGCACATGTGATACACAAGCACAACAAATCAAGTAGCATAGTTGTCTCTGTGGCCTGCTTGTTTTGCATTAGCAACAGATGTATGTTGCATCTCCTACACCAGAATTTAAAATGGGATCGAGATCAAGTAGCAAAGCTGGATGGCACATCCAAAATACCTCTCTACTTTGCAGTGGTGCATGCAAAATGTCCCCTAGTTGTTTTTGCTCATGTGCTCGATCGATAACCATTTCGCCGCAGACCTGATGGAAACATCTCACGAGCCTGTGGGAATAATCATTTGATTGAAATTCTACATTAGTTCGCTGTATCATTCAGAAATGCACTGAAGTTCGATGGTAGATCAACGTTTCACTACGTGCATGATTTGTTTTCAGGGACCAACCACAGTCATGCATGATTGATCACAGCAATGATACACTGGAATTCCTAAAGAATTCCTTCATTCTTTGCGTACTTAACTGTTCTGAGTCAAACTTAATAGGTAGTACTGTGTAGGCCGCACAAGCATTTGAAATCAAATTTCATCGTAAAGTTTTCAAGAATTTTATCATCCTTCATATGTACTAAACTACACATTGAGCTAGTACCAAAAAATACCAAAAGTTTAAGAGAAATACTAGGGAACGACATACCGCTTCCTCCTTCATCCAACGGAATAGACTTTTGCCGTTAGATCCTCCTTCATCCAACGGAATGAGAAATAAAGGGATGATTCGCATTGCATTGGTGTGCAGCGCAAGGTAATGAAAGCTGTAGGGTGATTGCGATTCTCTATATACGCTAGCTAGCCCCATTCGAATCCAATCATCACACACACGCACACCCCCAAAAGAAAACAGAAAAACTACGTAACGGTATTCCGTTAGTAGTGCTTTCAACGGTATAGATAGGCAGCCATTGAACCTTAGCTATGAAACTTAGCTGTGAAACAATATGAAACCTAGGTGCGAAACTTAGCTGTGAAACCTAGCTATGAAACTTAGCTGTGAAACAATATGAAACCTAGTTGCGAAACTTAGCTGTGAAACTTAGCTATGAAACTTAGCTGTGAAACAATATGAAACCTAGTTGCGAAACTTAGCTCTGAAACTTACCTGTGAAACCTAGCTATGAAACTTAGCTGTGAAACCTGTTATACCGTTGGAATCAATTCCAACGGTATAGCGTTCAGTAGTAGCACTCAAAACGATCTGAAAATAGGTTTGTATTTGTTATTCAACTCTTTTAATTGAAAATACAGTTATATTTTGAGCGCTCGATCATACCTTAAGATTTGTGCCTCTGGTTAGGTTTTCTTGAGCTCGTGAAGCACCCAACCATAGATTTCATCAGTGTTGCAGATGACGGCAAGAGCACTATTGACTACAGGCTTGCCGGATCGATTGATACAGCTGGGGCCGATCTAGAGATACAATACGGTTGAGGCGGAGCGCTTTGCAGTGCGGATGAGTTCAGCCGGAGGCCGGTCGGACTACAATACGGTTAGATGCTGTACCGTCAAGCTCCATATCGACGGTATAGGGTAGTGTAGTCGTGTCCAAAGTTTAAAGGGTGGATATAACCAGAGCTGAACCTAGGTGTAGCTATACTTCGTCGTTGGATTGAGTTCACTGTGTTGATATTCATGCACTTTTTAGCGGTTTCATCCACCCCATCTCCACCGTTCCCGTTCTCTACTCACTTCCCCCACCTCCCTTCCTCTATAACATAAAAAATTAAAATTAGAACATTTTAAATAGCAAGTTTAGCCTAAAAAAATTTGAACTCACAAAGTTTGAAATCATAAAATTTTTAAAAAGTTCAAATTAGAAAGTTTAAACTTGAAAAGTTTCAACTCAAAAAATTTTAAATTGGGGAATTTCAAATTAGAAAGTTTCGACTTAGAATGTTTCAGCTATAATTTTTCTTAAAAAACAATTGTCAAATTAGAAATTTTCAACACGAAAAATTTCACATTGACAACTTTCAATTCAAAAAACTTTTGGTTCGAAAAGTTTCAATACAAAAAACTTTCAGTTTGAAATGTTTCAATTCAAAAACTTTTGAAAGTGGTTAAAAAGTACTTCTTATTAAAAAAACTTGGGGGAAATTTTAAAAAAAACAAAAACTATTTTGAGTTTGAGTTTGAGGGGAAAGAAATGGGAGAGGAAAGGGATGTAAGTGTTGCGACAAAAGAGCCTTTAGGAGGAAGGGAAGTTGGGAATCAAGGAGGTGCTGACAGTTATTAGAACAAGATGGATGCCCTCAAATTAGTAATTCCATTCTCAGAATGCCTAAGTAGTATAGATATATAGAGGTATATAGATAGATACTCCCTTTGTCCAAATTTAGAAGGCATATTTTTTCTTGATACATAGACTAAGAATATATTAAAAATGAATAGATTAGCCCTAATTATTGTCACTAAGCACTATATTCAACGTATGCATGTAAAGAATTGTAACATCCCAAAATTTTAATAAAATAAAAATCAATAATTTGAATTTGAATATTATTCTTTCTGAGTTTTCTTGGCATTATTGATCTTTATTTGATTTTCTAGGATTTTGTGTTGCAAGTAAAACCAAGTAAAGGAGAAAAGGCCATGAAACAAAAAGTAAAAATTTGGAAAATTTGTCATGAGAACCCTGATCATTCAATTTAATCATTTTAGCCAGCAACTGAAATTTTATGCATAAACAAATGAAGATATAAAATGAAAAGGCAACATTTAAATCAAAACAATGCATTGTCAGAATTTATAAAATATTTATGAATCTTATCTGGAGCTGAAAAATTTATCATGAAATACTAAATTCAATATCTAGCTCTGGTAAAAATATTATAAATTAATAATGTGCTTTAGGACTTTTTAGAATTTAAAACCTGAAACTCTGAAAATCTAGAAATTCCAATGTCAGAATTTTTATAAAATAATGGAGCAATATTTTGAGATGAAAATTTTACAGAAACATTCTGAGACTAAATAATTTAGAAAAACAAAATTTCAAAAATAGTATACTTCCATTGATCTCAATCAAAAATCAAAATCCCAAACCAAAATTTAGGAGCAGTCACTGTTGTCAGAATTTTATCAATTTTTCGGTAACTCATCTTTACCTCAAAATTTTACCATACATAAAAATATATTCAAAGACCATGGTCAAAAAGTTTGGATATTTTATACTCCCATTTGGCAGCCCAATAAATTCGTCTACTCATCTTCACTCATCGACCATCGGACCCGCCCGCTTGTCACCGTCTGCCTCGCTCTCTGCTTGCGATCGAAAGCGAGGAAGTCTCGAGCGAGACAGCGAACTTGACCGAGAGCTTGTTCAGTGAATCGCCTCTTCGTTCGGTCATCTCATCGCATCGGCCTCACCTCATCGAGCGCGATCATCAACACGCTCGTCTCGGCCTCGCTCTCGCGCCATACCGCTTCGCTTTTCCTTTGTCGTGTCCGTGAAGCTCAACCGAGACCAGCTCAACCAAATCCGGTTCATTCGCTTAGGCCTTCGACCATACATTGCACCACAGAGACCTCCAGAGGCGTGTTTCCATTCCCCACTACTTTGCCTTGCTCTCTCCCACTTGGCAAGATGAGCTCCTCTCGCATTCCGCCATGGTCAAGGATTTGGAGCTCCAAGCCGCGATCAAATCGAGCAATAGAGCGAACCATTTACAAATTAAATCGATAGAGCATCACTGACCTCAAGCTTCAAAAGCCCCAACAAGATTCGGTCTCCTTAATGCGAAATCGAGCCACGTACGAGAGCCCTTCTTCTCCAAAACAAAGCGCCAGTGGTGAGCTCCTCCGCCTTCTCCTTCAGTGAACCTCAAACGGAACCCCTAGCATCCCTCATGCTTAATTAGCCACCGATTTCACCTCTAATGGCCTTGTCTTCTTCTTCCCGAAGCCGCCATTAACGCCATACCCAACCTCGCCAGCGCCGTCACTTGTCTCTTCACGAATCGACACCACTCCCGGACTCTCTCGCCGAGCTCTACCTCTGGTGCTGCCGCCTCGCGGAAGATCGCCGAGCGCCGTCGCCGGGAAGCCCTAGGCCATCCCCTGCTTTCGGTCTCTGTCGGGCGGGTCCCAGTTGCAGTGGCTCAGCCGAGCTTCCGTTCAAAGGTGAAATGGCACCTCCCAAATGCTGAAAACGTATTTTCAAATTGCCCAGTTAATTACAAACCGAGTGGAATTCAATCTTGAATATCTTTTGAAGTTTTAATCAAATTTCAGTGGGACAAATTTCTGTATTCATTTAAAATCCAGAGGAATCTAAATATGTAAAAATATTCAGTTTTTGAAGTATAGGATTATTATTTAAATTTAAACCTTGATTATGGTGCTAATATGATGTTAATGAGAACTTGTGAGTGATAAGAACTGAAAGGGTGAAATGAATATTAATGTGATGCTAGGATCAGGATGTAGTCAAATATTCGAAATCATTTAATTTTGAGTAACAAAATTATTATATAACTTTAAGATGAGGTAAACTCACTATTATGAGTATTATTGTGTATATGAAAATATACATTCTAAATCATTAAATTAGTTTATATGTGTCCCTAATCAATAGAGAACCAATTATGTAAAAATATTTAAAATAAAACTTATCTTGCATTCTTTGATGCAAGAAAGTGCAATCAACAGCAGCAAATAAATAGATAATCTATTGCAAGTGAAGCTAAAATAGTGTCAAAATAACTTTAAAACATTTCTACGATGATACTCTGTTAATACCTGAAAAATGAATTAAAGATCATGTATATTGTAATCGCAAACTCAAAACGAAACTTGGCCGATTTAAGGGTTGCAGATGTGATCATTTAGTCCATTTCAACGATCGATAAAATAACTCCTCCAAATACTAAAATCAGTAAAACTAGTTTAGTAACACTCTACAAAGTTCATACTACCATATTCTACAAAAACATCTTAATTACAGTATGCTTTCCATTTAAATCAAGCTAGTTCAAAACCCTTAAGCGTTATCCTCGCACTTCATATTTTTGGCCGATTATGAGTATTATTTGTATGGTTGTGATTTCCAATTGTTGTAAACAAGTGAGTGCTAGCTACTGATCCAGGGAATAGCATAGTAATCACATGGAGGTTCCTGTTCATCAAAACGGGGTCTCACAAGAATATGAAGTAAAGTATATTTATTAGGGGGTATATAGTGAACATCACACTAATTTTGCATTAGAATATGAAATGTACCCAATATATATGAACAAGACCATTTAAAAAATGTAAACTCGGACGGATGGGTACTATACACTATACAACCCAACCCCTCACCCACCCCCACAAAAAAAATAAATGTTGAGATATGATAGGACTCTAGATCCTAGTTATTCAAATATGTTTACTCTATCTCGTGGTGAGCATCTAAATCTATCTCTTATGGGTTTCTACTATAAATAGGACACTCCATTATACGAGAGAATCAATCTAACAAATAGAGAGAGTTGTGGTCGCTATATTGTGTGAGCTCTCCATGTTTAATCTTGCTATTCGATCAGTACATTGTGTTTGATCTATGGCGGTAGTCATCGTTTTACAACACGTTATCAGCATGAAGCTCTATTGAGGCCGATCAAGATCGTTTGCTTGCATCAATCTACACTACATCAAATTTGACCGGCATCAAGCGATTAATCTACTGAAAGCCATAACACGAAGCTTCACCAAGGTCGATCAAGATTGCCTGCATAAATCAATCTACATTGCATCAATTTCGACCAACATCAAGCGATTAATCTACTGCAAGCCATACGTTAGTTAAACATATCTTAGCAATTATTTATTTTGATAGGTTAATTTCCCTAATTTTCAAGATTATTAGTTTAATCTGATCACAAATTTGGGATTATAGGTTATTGTTCATCAGTATATAAAAAGAAGGAATTCTGGTGCCTGCTGCACCACTACCGAACCATGCGCTTGCGCCCTGCTATCCCCTTGTAACATCCCAAAATTTCATTTCAAAAATAGGATAAAAAAATATATTTTAAATTATTATTTTTATCGGTTGTCTCAAGTTTATTTGTCTCCTCTTTATTTTCTCGGATTTCTAGAGTTCAAAAGAAAAAGACTTTTGCCTATTTTTAAAAAACTTAAAACTATTTCCTTAAAAAAATAAAACCCTATTTAAGTTGAAATTAATATAAAAAAATATATCACAAGGAACTTCGAAAATTTTCTCATTATTTGTTAAAACTCGATTTCAAAACCTTTCCAAAAGTCTCATCAATTAAAAATATAGTTTCGAGACAAAATAAAAGATTTGGTTTTGCTAAAACTATATTATTTAATATAAATAAACCTAAGGAAATTTCTGCAAAATTTCCTACATTTGTCAAATTATATATTTTCTAAAGCCTTTTTCCTAAAGCTTTAACAAAATAAAAATATATGTTGATATAAAATAAAATATTTGGTGGTACCAAAATATTTTAGTTGATATCAAAATGTCCTAATTAAACTCTGTGAATTTTCTTAGAATTTTTGGGGTTGTTTTAGTATTTTCCAAATTAAAAAGATATTAAAAACAATATAAAAGTATTTACTGTACATGAATAAAATTATTATTTTATATAATAATATTTTATTTATGTTACAAAGGCTGTGGGTCATGTTCCTGATTTTTTCCTGGATTTTTTAACGGTTGTATGGTATTTATTTCGATTTTATTGGTGATATTCAGTAATTCGGATTAAATTAACAAATGGATACTACAGAACTCCGCAGTTCCGGAGCAGTCATTATAACTTCGGTGAGTGTTTTCTAACGATCCGCTGGTCCGATTGCCTATAAATTGAATCACAGATTCTTACATGTGTTCTCTTTACAACCCAATTGGAATTTTTCTCATCCAAGTTCTGGATCTTTCTGTATAAGCCATTCTTTTTAACTCCAGCGAAAACTTCGACGAGCTCTCCTGGTCACTCCCGATCTTATTTTGATCGGCAATTTTTACCTGAGCTTCCTCTTGATATGCTCTACATCCAGTAAAATGAGATTTTGCAAAAGCCAACCGGAGCACCTTCGGCCACTGATTTCTTTCCCAACTCCGGCGAGCTTTTCCCGTTGATCCATTGCTACTTTGTAGTTGAATATTGAACCCTAGATGCCTCTCCTCATTCCCCACATCATACTCAAAGATTAGCATCAGAATCGTAACGGATCTCCCCCGGCAAGCCTTCTTCCCCAACTCCGGTGAGAACTTCTATGAGCTCTCACGGCACTCCCAACTCTGTTCATCCTCAATTTTTTATGGAGCACCCCATGATGTTTGCAACACCCCTGTGAAACAGTTTTGGAAGATTCCAAACAGAACACTACCGGCAAGACCGACATATTGCGTGCCATCCCCCACATCGGCCTGATTTGGCGTTGCGTTCCTTGTCGGCTCGTCATGATTTTTGGTGATCCACCTATGTCACCTTCTGCTCTATGGTACCCACTGTCTCCCTTTCAAATTTTGTGCAATTTGGTTCATGGAATCAAAAGTTACGGCCGCCCAAATATAAAATTTTGCCGGAGGCTGTTTTCCCTCGTTTTTGCGAGTTTGGGCATTAAATTTCTATGGTAGACTCCTCTTGATGTCCTCTACATGGTGCTCACCCTAACCCACGGTTTTGACCTCGAGATTTTGCACAGAAAATTCTTTTCTCCGATCAGACTGCGTTGCAGACGGTAGAAAACTTCGTCGTGCGTTCCCCGTTGATCCAGAAGGTAAAACTCAGATCCGATCACGTCATATTGTGCCAAATATTCCCAGATAGCTCTCAGTAAAATTTGGTTAGGTTTCATCTATTATTTTAATAGTTATGACCGTTTGATCTATTAGCTCCGGGAGTCGTTCATCGACAGTTTGTGATCAATCAGGTCGGTTGCCGCCAAATCCGCCTATACTGTTGAGATCGTCTTGTCGCGTTCTACGCGATGGATATTACCCCTTTGCTGTTGCATCTATCGAAATTCTTTTTATTCGTCGGCCGCCGCCTTTTGCCGCCGCCGCGCGTCGTCTTGTGCCGCCAACCATTTTGGTTTGACGTGGCTAGGCCATTATGTCAAGTAAACCATTGTCCCCTATTTTGCCCATCGGAGATATTCAATTGATTCCCGGTTGCCGACAAAGCCATGTTCTAGAATCTACCCGTCGTCTTTTCAACCTAGCCCTCTGTTATCCATTCGCGTCTCGGTTAGCCATCCTTGGTAGCATTCTATCGCTGCTATGTCGTTACACCGACGGTCGCCACCTTGTTATTTCATGAGCGTTCTCGCCATCGCCGCTTCACCGTTAACGCTTCACCGTTAACGCCCATTGTTAACGCTCGCCGCTAACGCTTACCGCTAACGCTTCGCCGTTTAATGTTCCATCGTTAACGTTCGCCGTTAACGCTTTAAATGCGTTAATGACCGCGCCGTTAACGCTTTGCTCTCGCCATATGTGTGCATGCAAGTAAATGCCCTAGTGCGATGTCATTATCTTTTCTATCGCCTTGATGTGATCTAGCCCTATCACCTTGAGTTTAGCCCTGTCTTCTTATCATCGCCGTCTTGTCATCATCGAGCCTTTTCATCGATGTATGACCGAACCCCATATCGAATCGCAGTGTATGTTGATCCCATTTGTCCTTGTCTTATCTTTGAAAATCTAATCTACCATTGATTGGGAAATCATTCATGGACTTGGTTGATACACCATTGCCCATATGTCAATATCTGTCCAATCGAGTTAATTAATCTCGAAGGATATTCCCTGGAATATACTCCGTTCTTTCCTAATTATCAGTCGTAACCTTCTCGATAAATGTTCTGAAAGCCTGTTCTATTTCATCCGATCTTTGATCAAATCTATTCAAGTTCCTAAATTCAATCCCTTTCGTTCAGTACCGATCTAATATTAATTTGGAGTTTATTTGAATTGCTTTTAAGTTTTGTTGTGTTTGTGTTTCTTTGTCGTTAGACGTGTCATCTAGAAGTTACCCGAAGTAGCTGATGGATAAGGAAGTCGAAGCATTCGATTGAAGAACCAAAGATTGAGGAAGTCGAAGATCAATTTAAAAGAGTAAAGAGCAGTTTATAGCAAGTGCCAAGCAAGTCGTGCTTCGATCATATTGCTCCCAGTTTTACAAATTTACTTTGATTCAAATTATTGTATGCTAGTTCAAGATTAAAATGATTTAAATTAATTTGGGATTAGTTATACAATCCAATTGCTAATATCACCTTGCCATGACTATTTGTATGCCATAATTCATTTGTTACCCTAAGATGGTTGATTATTAGTTGGTGGTTATTACTTGCCAACGTGGGTTGGTTAGATCGTGTATAATTGCTTAGTCATGCCACGCAACTCATGTCTTTTGAAAATAAAAGGTTAATACTGATCACTGGATTATGAAATGTATTTGTAAAATGGTGTGACGTGTTGCCACATGATGATGTTGATATGTGGAACTAGTGTGGTTCTACATAGATATTGAGTTGTTGTTGTTGGTATTGTGTTGCGCAATAATCAACTGGGGTGGTAAAGGATTTAGACTAAGGCAAGTGGCAAGTGGCTTTATGCCAGGTGGGCCATCGTGGCATTTGGGAGGGTTGAGTGTTGTAAGGGTCAGGCGCCAATTTTGAGAGAAGGATGTCTTGCCTTGGTCGGGTTAAGGACTTCACCTTGCAAGCCTTTGACCTGAGTCACTCGTACAACCACATGTCTGAATGGGAAGACCTAGTTTAGTAGGATTCTGATATCTCACCTTTGATACCTCGGGGTGGCAGTTACACGGGGGTAACTGTATGGGGGAGCGTGTCTGTGCTGTGGCTTGGTACCCTATCCAACGGTGTTCGTCGGTCCTATACTTTGGCTCAGTGTGAGGGAAGTGATAGTGAAGGCAACCCGGAGAGGTTCTGTAAGTTCAACCTTCATTAGTTATGGTTTTGGTGTTAATGACAAATCTAATCTTGTGTTAATGACAAATCCAATATTAAGTTTATCCCCTAATGCGATATTGTTATTAATGACAAATCTTATATCGAGACTAACATGTTTGTTTAGAATATCTTTGATTAGTCTCATCGCATTGAAAAATGGAAAACCCAAGGTATGTTTGCATATTCATCTTAATATTAGTTGCATACTTTGGATTCAAGTTAAAGTATGAATGTCCCCGTTATATTAACCACAAAAATATGTATCATGTTTCCCAATCCATATATTACATGGATGCACATATTTAGGGGGAGTTCACACTCTAACTTGAAGAGTCAATTTAAATGATAATTTAAATTGAGTTCATTTGTCTTGTTAATCGTTAAAGAACACTTCATCATGTGTTGATGGTGTTCCGTGATTAATTAAGGACAAATGAATAGTTCTTAAGTATAATAAAGCATGAGTTGCATTATCTTACTTAAAGACACACTTAAATCATTTCGATTGATTTAGGTTGTGCTCAATTGATCTAAAGGCATCCATTATGTGTTAATGGAGTGCAAGAGATGATTGAGACAACCATGCATCTTGGACTAACTATTTGTATGAGTTGTGATTGAGTTAGGTCCAAAGATGGATGAGATGATGAGAACGGGACAAAGACGGCATCATGAGTTGATGGGTGTCAAGAGTGGATCCCGAAGAGGAGTCGAGTGGAGATCCCGGGGGAGTATCAAGCGATGATCATAAAGACCCCAAAGGGGATTGCTTGATGCTGGCGGCAAAGGTATAATTAGATAGGCTAAGGACTTTGTAGTCTTTGAATCTAAGGATTTTATCGCCGTGCTATTAAGAGGGGTCGTTCCCTAACTTGAGCTTCATCATGTGTTGGTGATCTCAATCCGCGTTCACTCAAGCTCAAATCTTATTTGATTTGATTTTTGCATTTAGGTTAACCATTTGGCATGTGTTGCGAATGTGTTAAACTTATGCTTCGTTGTATTTGGTTTTCGCATAATGCTTTGATTTGCATGTGTTACAAATAGGATAAGCTAGTGCGTTGGCTTTTGCGTGAAGTTCACTTTTGCAAGTGTTGCAAATGTTGAAGCTTCATGCTTTGGTTCGAAAACAATCTTTATAAAACCTTTGCGTTGCTTGGAGCTAAGTTTTGCATGTGTTGTAAAAGGAGAGAGCTCAAGCACGATTTTGAGTTTGTGAGTTTGGATGGAGCTAGAGGCTTGCATGTGTTGCGAGTAAAGAGCTCATACGGTTGATTTGGTTTAGTTGATGTTTGGTTTTGGTGTGAAGTCGATTTGGTGGTGCATGGGACTAGAGAATTGCATGTGTTGCAATTAGAGAGTTCATGCACCTTGAATTTGG
Source organism: Guadua angustifolia (assembly GCA_036346375.1). Lineage (NCBI taxonomy): Eukaryota > Viridiplantae > Streptophyta > Magnoliopsida > Poales > Poaceae > Guadua > Guadua angustifolia. Next base: position 24,233,145 of record CM070520.1, read on the forward strand.
TGTTGCTTGGAGCTAGACTTTTGCATGTGTTGCAAAGAGTAATGCTCAAGCATGAAATGATGTTTATTGTGTTATTTGCAAAGTCGTTGCGAAACCGAGGTTTATGAGTCCTAATCCCGAGAGCATGTGAGTGGGGCTTGCAACGAGTGTTGGCAAGTTGACCGGTCTTGTGTTGACCTTCACATGGCTAGGGGATTAATCTCATAAACCCGAGTTTGATTTGCTTGATACGCTTTTGCAAATAAATTTGGAGTTGGTTGCAAAATGTGTTTTTGCAATTTGGTTTAAATTCTTTGAGCATGAGCTAAATTGGTGCAAATGTGTTTTGCACATGTTTACGATCATGTGTTGATCATCTTATGGCTCAAGGAATGGTTTTTGGTTTTTCGAAAAGAGATTTGAAAATCGATTTTACACTTGAATGATCAGATAGAGTTTGGTTTTGGTGATATTTAGAAAATATCTATGGATGATTAAATCATGAAAATAGGTGGAGATTGTAGCCCTCGTGATAAGCTTCGTGATAGAATCAAAAATCACCCAAATCGGAGTTCGAGTAAAAAGTTATGAGTGTTTTTGTTGCTGATTTTTGTATGGGCGGTTGGACCGCCCGGATCCGGTCGGACCGGCCGGAGGGCGGCGGACCGCCCGGGCGGCCGGACCGTCCAGGCGGCGGACTGCCCGGTCCGGCGGACCGACCGGGCGGTTGGACCGGCCCCCCTGCGGCGTGTTAATTCCAGAGACGTGTGATTTTGGGGTGTTTGCTGATTTTGCCTAGCGGTCGGACCGGCCGGGGGTCGGTGTGACCGGCCGCACGGTGTGACCGGCCGAAGAGCGGTGCGACCGGCCGTGCAATGGTCAGTTTTCCGACCGTTGGTCTGTGAGGACCGGTCGGATCGGCCGGGCTCCGGTTGGACCGGATTTTGCTGTTTCTGCCCGTTTTTGTCCCCAACGGCTAGTTTTCCTTTGTGAGCTATAAAAGGGGACCTTGGGGGGCATGGGCAGGGTGCTGGTGTTATTGTGAAGGGTTTTGGCTCTTGTGTGAGTATTTGGGAGAGGTGTTGCATGTGTTGCACACTCTCAATTGATTCTTGAGCTAAAGAGTGAACTAATTGCATGTGTTGCAATTAGGAGTGGGTTTGAGAGACTCTTGTGCATGTGTTGCACTTGAGGAGGCCTTGTGCATGTGTTGCACTTGGTGATCACCGAGGAGCGATTGTGCAGTTCCCTGAGGTTCAAGCGGAGGAGCGGCTTGTTACTCTTGGAGGTTGCCGACTCCTAGACGGGCGTGGGTGTCGTCGCAGGAGCTCTCGAGGTGTGAGAAGCCCCGCAAGTTTGTGAAGGTTGGGTTGAGCCTCACGCCGGCGTGAAAACCACGACTAGTGGAAAGAGGCGGTGCTCGAGCGGAGCCGGTCCAAGTGTGGGCTAGCCTCAACGTGGACTAGGGAGACCAAGCAAGTCTCCTAACACCACGGAAAAATATCGGTTGTCTCTTGTCTCATTTATATTCAAGCACTTTACATTATTGAGTATTTATCAATTGCTTGAATTAGAATTGCTAGTATTATTTAGTTGATCAATTTAGCAATTCTTGTGTAGAGACATAATTTAGATAGTGCACATAGTAAGCCTAGTTGATTTAGGCCTTAATTGTCAAAACCGAGTTTATCGCTTCCGCATTATAATTGCGTAGGTTTTGACAAAGGGGTTGATTAGAGCGAATTGAATTAGTGAGCGATCGATTTTTATAAACGCCTATTCACCCCCCCTCTAGGCGCATCCTCGACCCTACAAGTGGTATCAGAGCCACGGTCACTCTCATTTTAGGCTTAACCGTCTAGAGAGTAAAAAGGATGGCGCCTAGCGGATTAGTGCACTCACACGATCCGCTCATGCTAAATGAATCAAATTATGCTCAATGGAAATTATTTATGATCGACTATTTTAAATCCATGAGCCCACAAATTTGGTGGATCGTAGATGTCGGCATTTCTTCTCCAATTAATGATATTGCTCCAACTAAAGGAGAGGAGAAATGTCTACATCTAGACGCTCAAGCTACTAACGTTTTATTTAGCGTTGTGAGCGTAGAAATATTTAATCTCATATGCAACCTCAAGAGCGCTCATGAAATGTGGATAAAGCTCCAAGACGAATTTGAATCATCCACAACATCAATTGAGGATTGCAATGAGGAGGAAGTGTCGGTTGAGGATTCAACTTCAACATCAAGCGATGAACCGGCATCTCCATCAACCTCAACCTCCGCCTCAAGCGACGATGAATTTTCACTCCCATCAAAAATCCATTGCTTTATGGCAAAAGGTAAAAATGAGGTGAGTGACGATGAAGATGAGCCCTCTTATGATGAATTAATGAACATGCTAGAGGAGCTTAATGAATTCCTTGGAAAGGAGAAAAAGAAATATAAAATTTTGAAGCTTGAACATGACTCACTTCAAAATGACTATAATGTGCTTAAAGAAAATCATGAATCACTCCTTCTTAAAGAAATTTATAAGGCTATGGTGGATATAGGAATATCATGTGATTTAATTGATGAACTGCCATGCTTAAATGTCAATTCTAATATTTCATCAAAATTTGATATGTCCACCTCTTGCAATGATTTAATTGATATACCTTGTTGCTCTAATAAATTTGCTTCAAGTTCCTCTATGTGTCTAGATGCTAATCTTGTAGAGGAGAATAATGAGCTCAAGGCCCAAGTCATTAAGTTGGAAAATGACTTGAAGAGGTGCGTAAAAGGAAAAAGCCCTCCTCGACGAAATCTTGAGCAAGCCAAGGGCACCTCAAGACAAGCGAGGACTTGGTTACAACTCCAAGAGGGAGAATGGCAAGACGAGGCACAACGCGCGTCACACGAAGACAATCAAGTGCTTCAATTGCAACAAGAAGGGCCACTTCGCCTCCGTGTGCCCTAATCAAGTGGATAACAAGGCCACAACACCAACAATGAGGCAAACCGGCGTTGAGCACAACAAGAAGGTCAAGAGAGGACCAAACGGCGTAACGTGCTTCAATTGCCGAGAAAAGGGACACTTCGGTAAGGATTGTCCCAAAGGTATAACTCCTAAGCCTATTCTCATTAATGAAAATTATTTGCTTAGGAAGGACAAGAATGGCAATGTGTTTGCCAAGCTTGTCAAGTCCCCTATGCCTGCTAAAAATGATATTCATTTGCATAGGAAGAGTATTTCTAGAAATGTATTTGCTCAAAATGCTAGATTTCCTAAGAATAAGAAAAATCATGATGATCATATGCTTAGGAAAAATAATAGCAAAACATTTGCTAGAAATACTAGATCCTCTAAGCCGATGCATAATTTTAATTATCATATGCTTAGAAGAGATCAAACTAGAAATGGTTTTGCAAAATATCAATGTCCTCCTATGCCCTTTCATAAAAATACAAATACCTTGCCTAGGAGGAATAATTATCGCAAAACCGTTCCTAGTCATGTTAGTCTTGTTAAAAATGCTAAAATTAGAACTATATGGGTTCCTAAATCTATTGTGACTAACATTGTTGGACCCAACAAGGATTGGGTACCAAAGACCGCCTAAAAGAATTTTAGGCAATAAAGAGATGGATTGGACGCTTGCACATCAAGAGGAGAAGGATTACATTTATCTATAAGTGGTGTCAAGCATGAAGATAATCAAGTCCATCATGAGCCAATGCCATCTCGGATAGCAAGTATTTAAATTGATTATTATTTAAACATATAGCCTTGTGTAGGTTATAATGCAATATTAATGAATATCAATTTAGATTACTTGTTATGGCCACTTGCTCTCGCCTCTTATCTATTCTCTTAATTGCAAATCTTGAGCAAGTTTAGAAGTGGCACATATAGGGGGAGTGTTAATTCATATTCATGTGTATCACATCCCTACGTGTGCCCATATTAATATAAGTGCATATATATATATAATTTCAAAATCAAACCATTTAGCCAAAAATCAAAATTTTGTATACTATTAGTAAAATTGTGAAAAACTAATTGAAAAGTGTATACAAATGCTTTCAAAAGGTTTTCAAATGGTTTTGGCTTTACAAAAACTAATTTCAAAAGAAAATAAGTTTTTAGCCCAAAATCTAGTTACTAGTATCTTGATTTTGATTTAAACCTATAATTTTTATAAAATTAAAAGTAAAAAGATTTTGAAAGAAATTCCAAAACTAAAAATCAAGAGTTGGTCATTCCTAACAAGTTTCATGTTCAAAAGATTTTCAAAAGACCAACTCATCAAAAGTTATTTGATTTTGAAACTCATTAAAAACTATACTTGACCCTTAATTGGTCATATTATTGCACTTAGTGAGTTTCACCATTTGGATCGGATCTTGTGTCATATCTAGATTCCAAATGGTATTTTAAACTCATACACAAAATTCAAATCCATATATCTTACCCCTTGCTTTATTTGAAATTTTGTGTTAATTGGATTTGACTTTGCTTCTTCATTTGGACTATTTAGGTCAAAAGTCAAAAATTATATTTAAAAGGCCCAAATTTGTAAAAAGCTTTGAAAAAGTATTCTACTAAGTATTTTAGATGTTTTACAAGCTTTTAAAATGAAAACTCTATATTGAAAACTAATTTGGCTCAAAAAAACAATTCGATTTGATCCAAAATAGCCTAGATTAGCAATATGTCAAAATGATGGCATTCAAATTGGATTTCATATCAAAACTTGGCTATAAACAATCTTGATACACCTATCTAAGCCATGAAAATCAAAATTGCATGAAATCCAAATTGAATTGCATTTTGAGGCTTTTCGTGAAAATCAATTTCCTATTATGCCTCAAAGCACAAATTGTCATAACTTTCAAAATAAAATTGATTTTGAGAAAATTCTTTTTGCAATACCTTCTAATTAGTCCAAAGTTCATCTCTGCAAAATTTCAAATTTTTTGGACTTCATTTGAATCATATTTGATAAAATTTGCAAAAAGTCGGGTTTTCAGCCTGTCAGGGCCGGTTGGACCGACCCCCTTGCGGTTGGACTGGCCCAAAGGGCGTTTGGACCGGCCCAAGGGCGGTCGGACCGGCCATGGCTGAGTTGACTCTGAATTTTCAGATTTTTCAGAGTTTTCTTTTGGGATATTTTTTGATTGGTACTTTCTTTTTCAAAAATTCTTTTTAGAAAAGTTTCTTGTGATCCCAAAGCTCATTTGTGCAAAATTTGAAAAATTTTAAAAACTATTTGATCACGTTTTCAAGTGGTATCAGTTATGAGCACTTTAATTGACTTAAAGCGTGATTTTCACTTGATCTCTTGAAAAGATAAAACTTGTGCAATTCAAATGCAAATAACTCCATAATTCACTTGTTGAATATCTTGGTGAGTTTATTCATATCAAGTTTTGGGCACTTAATTGCTTCCAAGTAATATCATGTCTTTGTTTTGCTCTGATACTGAATCTTTGTGCTTTCATTGATCTATCTTGAGCTTTTCTTCTTTTGATACCCGTAAGTATATTGCTCTGATACCCAGCGATGTTATCGATTAATCTTTCGTGGTATCAATGGAGCATTTATTCATTTCATATGCTTACAAGTGGTATCATTGAGTTTCTCTTTTCTTTAAGTGGTATCTTGGACTTTATTGCTCATTTTCTCTAAGTGATAAAGGAATTCAAATAATCAAGTGGTATGTTCAATTCCTTTTTAAGTGGTATCATCGAATTCATTTATTTCCTACAAGTGGTATTTTATTGCCTCTTTGTAGTATCTATTTCGATACCAACATTCATGATTGAGATTTTTCCTCGCAAGCTAAAATTGTAAGTTCAACCGCTTTAGACTTCTCTGTGTGAGAATCTTTATGAGTTGAAATACGTCAAAAGAGGAAAATCTCAAGTTGAGCATTGTTCTTCATAAAAATTTGAAAATGCTCATTTCTTTTGGATTTTCAAGCAAAACCCTTGAGATTAATCTTACAAGTGGTATCTATTTTCTCAAGTGGTAATTCTTTTGGGTTCCTCGTTTTCCCCGGTTAGGCAATTATTGGATTCTTCAAAAGAATCATGTTAAGAATTTGTAAAGCCTAATAAAATGAGGGGTGAGTTATTTGAAAAAGGGTATCACACGGGTCACTTGCTTTGGGTACCCTTACTTCGTTTTTCTTGCTTATCTTTACAAGTGGTATTTGTTTTACAAGTAGTATCCATTTTTTAATGCTAATTTTAAAATGGGTTTCTTTACAAGTGGTATCCAAAATCCCGAATATGGTCTCTTTTCGAGTTTTTCTTCTTTTGGTATCGGGCCATATTTCAAATGAAAACTTATTTTATTCCTTGAATATCCTTTTAAATTCTTGTATGACCTTCATTAGATAGACCCCTAAAAGAAATTGTTAAATGCCAAAAAGGGGAGAATAATTGAATAACCAAAAAGGGGGAGATAATGATAAATCTTATTAAAGCTAAATGTTTAAATGCCAAAAAGGGGAAGAATGTATTTCAAGTTAATCTTTTAGTTTTTCCATTTTTGGTGCTTAATGCCAAAAGGGGGAGAATTAGGAAGCTTAATGTCATTTGGTTTAAAAAGTAAGCTTAATATGATTAAGGGGGAGAATTAATTGACATATGCATTCTAAATTGTCAATGCTTATATTGTTTACAATATGCATATGTATTCAAATGGCTTAAATTCTCTCGGTATGTTAGTTTTAACCAAAATATGCTCATTAAGCTTGGATTTGTCATTAATCACCAAAAAGGGGGAGATTGTAAGTTCAACCTTCAATAGTTATGGTTTTGGTGTTAATGACAAATCTAATCTTGTGTTAATGACAAATCCAATATTAAGTTTATCCCCTAATGCGATATTGTTATTAATGACAAATCTTATATCGAGACTAACATATTTGTTTAGAATATCTTTGATTAGTCTCATCGCATTGAAAAATGGAAAACCCAAGGTATGTTTGCATATTCATCTTAATATTAGTTGCATACTTTGGATTCAAGTTAAAGTATGAATGTCCCCGTTATATTAACCACAAAAATGTGTATCATGTTTCCCAATCCATATATTACATGGATGCACATATTTAGGGGGAGTTCACACTCTAACTTGAAGAGTCAATTTAAATGATAATTTAAATTGAGTTCATTTGTCTTGTTAATCGTTAAAGAACACTTCATCATGTGTTGATGGTGTTCCGTGATTAATTGAGGACAAATGAATAGTTCTTAAGTATAATAAAGCATGAGTTGTATTATCTTACTTAAGACACACTTAAATCATTTCGATTGATTTAGGTTGTGCTCAATTGATCTAAAGGCATCCATTATGTGTTAATGGAGTGCAAGAGATGATTGAGATAACCATGCATCTTGGACTAACTATTTGTATGAGTTGTGATTGAGTTAGGTCCAAAGATGGATGAGATGATGAGAACGGGACAAAGACGGCATCATGAGTTGATGGGTGTCAAGAGTGGATCCCGAAGAGGAGTCGAGTGGAGATCCCGGGGGAGTATCAAGCGATGATCATAAAGACCCCAAAGGGGATTGCTTGCGCGCGGCGGCAAAGGTATAATTAGATAGGCTAAGGACTTTGTAGTCTTTGAGTCTAAGGATTTTATCGCCGTGCTATTAAGAGGGGTCGTTCCCTAACTTGAGCTTCGTCATGTGTTGGTGATCTCAATCCGCGTTCACTCAAGCTCAAATCTTATTTGATTTGGTTTTTGCATTTAGGTTAACCATTTGGCATGTGTTGCGAATGTGTTAAACTTATGCTTCGTTGTATTTGGTTTTCGCATAATGCTTTGATTTGCATGTGTTGCAAATAGGATAAGCTAGTGCGTTGGCTTTTATGCGTGAAGTTCACTTTGCATGTGTTGCAAATGTTGAAGCTTCATGCTTTGGTTCGAAAACAATCTTTATAAAACCTTTGCGTTGCTTGGAGCTAAGTTTTGCATGTGTTGTAAAAGGAGAGAGCTCAAGTACGATTTTGAGTTTGTGAGTTTGGATGGAGCTAGAGGCTTGCATGTGTTGCGAGTAAAGAGCTCATACGGTTGATTTGGTTTAGTTGATGTTTGGTTTTGGTGTGAAGTCGATTTGGTGGTGCATGGGACTAGAGAATTGCATGTGTTTGGTTTTGGTTTAGTTGAGAGTTCATGTACCTTGAATTTGGTGTTGCTTGGAGCTAGACTTTTGCATGTGTTGCAAAGAGTAATGCTCAAGCATGAAATGATGTTTATTGTGTTATTTGCAAAGTCGTTGTGCGAATAAACTGAGGTTTATGAGTCCGGAATCCCGAGAGCATGTGAGTGGGGCTTGCAACGAGTGTTGGCAAGTTGACCGGGTCTTGTGTTGACCTTCACATGGCTAGGGGGATTAATCTCATAAACCCGAGTTTGATTTGCTTGATACGTTTTGCAAATAGATTTGGAGTTGGTTGCAAAATGTGTTTTTGCAATTTGGTTTAAATTCTTTGAGCATGAGCTAAATTGGTGCAAATGTGTTTTGCACATGTTTATGATCATGTGTTGATCATCTTATGGCTCAAGGAATGGTTTTTGGTTTTTCGGAAAAGAGATTTCGGAAAATCAGATTTTACACTTGAATGACTGTATTAGAGTTTGGTTTTGATGATATTTAGAAAATATCTATGGATGATTAAATCATGAAAATGGGTGGAGATTGTAGCCCTCGTGATAAGCTTCGCATAGAATCAAAAATCACCCAAATCGGAGTTCGAGTAAAAGTTATGAGTGTTTTTTGTTGCTGATTTTTGTATGGGCGGTCGGACCGGCCGAGGGCGGATCGGACCGGCGGCTGGCGGTCGGACGGCCCTGGTCCGTCGGACCGCCGGGCGGTTGGACCGCCCCGTCGGCGGCGTGTTAATTCCGAGACGTGTGATTTGGGTGTTTGCTGATTTTGCTCGGCGGTCGGACGGCCGGTCGGTGTGACCGGCCAGACGGCAGACCGACCGAAGAGCGGTCTGACCGCCGTGTAATCGGCTGGGTTTTCCGACTGTTGGTTCAGTGAGGACCGGTCGGACCGGCTGGGCTCCGGTTGGACCGGATTTTGCTGTTTCTGCCCGTTTTTGTCCCCAACGGCTAGTTTTCCTTTGTGAGCTATAAAAGGGGACCTTGGGGGGCAAGGGCAGGGTGCTGGTGTTATTGTGAAGGGTTTTGGCTCTTGTGTGAGTATTTTGGAGAGGTGTTGCATGTGTTGCACACTCTCAATTGATTCTTGAGCTAAAGAGTGAACTAATTGCATGTGTTGCAATTAGGAGTGGGTTTGAGAGACTCTTGTGCATGTGTTGCACTTGAGGAGGCCTTGTGCATGTATTGCACTTGGTGATCACCGAGGAGCGCATTCGTTGTGCCCGGTGAGGTTCAAGCGGAGGAGCGGCTTGTTACTCTTGGAGGTTGCCGACTCCTAGGCAGCGTGGGCGTCGTCTTGCAGGAGCTCTCGAGGTGAGAAGCCCGGCAAGTTTGTGAAGGTTCGGGTTGAGCCTACGCTGAGCGTGAAAAACCACGACTAGTGGAAAGAGGCGGTGCTCGGCGGGAGCCGGTCCAAGTGTGGGCTAGCCTCAACGTGGACTAGGGAGGCCAGCAAGTCTCCAGAACACCACGGAAAAATATCGGTTGTCTCTTGTCTCATTTATATTCAAGCACTTTACATTATTGAATATTTATCAATTGCTTGAATTAGAATTGCTAGTATTATTTAGTTGATCAATTTAGCAATTCTTGTGTAGAGACATAATTTAGATAGTGCACATAGTAAGCCTAGTTGATTTAGGCCTTAATTGTCAAAACCGAGTTTATCGCTTCCGCATTATAATTGTGTAGGTTTTGACAAAGGGGTTGATTAGAGTGAATTGAATTAGTGAGTGATCGATTTTTATAAACGCCTATTCACCCCCCCTCTAGGCGCATCCTCGACCCTACAGGTTCTTAGGTTGAGCTAGAAGTTTCTGAAAGGCTTTGTTATGATCGCTCATTCGCATACGCTTGTATGGCGATTCACGACTGACGTGGTGAGTTGATTGTATCTTGTGGGTAAAGTGTACAACCTCTGCAGAGTGTAAAAACTATTCGAATAGCCGAGTCCACGGAACTAGACAATGCTCGGCGATTACAGTCAAGGGTTAGATTTTGATAAAAATGAGGTTGGGAATGTGGACAATGTGATATGGAAATTGGTTATGGATGAGAAATGTTTTACTTGAGAATGATTACGAAATTTATTATGGGTATTATTTGTTTTACTGCTTTTCTATCTATTATGATTATTTGTGAATGCTGCTTTATTGCAAAGAACCATTCAGCCATTCCTTTGGAATAAGCTATGCATGTAGTAATAGAACTGCATTCTGTGCATGACTTGTTGAGTACGGTTGTGTACTCACCCTTGCTATAACAAAACATCACCAGTTGAGGAGAAGTCTTTGTCTTCGAAGAAGGAGAAGTTCTGCAAGAAGACGAATATCTAGGAGTTGAACCTTGTCAAATGCCTGTGGTATCTTGATGGGATTCACCGACGTTCTTCGTTCCGCTACTGTTCGTTTTACTCTAAGTTGAAGCCATCTAGGCTTCACAATTGTAAGTTGACCTTAAGGTTGTTCAACATGTTATATTAAAAGATGAATTCTTTATTTATTATTCCGTTGTGTATGATTGTGATATTCATCTTTGTTAACTGTGGGCACTAGCTACTGATCCTGGGACTAGTGCTGGAAACACAGAGGGTTTCTGGATTGCAAATTCGGGTCCCGACACCCCTAGTGTGACCGTACTTGTGGCCTTTGACGTACCATGCCCGTGCTTCCCTATTGCCAGCTACACCCGCACTTTGCACACTGCTCACAACCTTGTGCCTCCTGGCTGCCAGCTGCGCCCGTGCTTCTTAGGGCATGCCGCCATGCCACGCCAAGCCTAGCCTTGCCATGTGCATAGTGCCGCTGGATGGAAGCCTTGGAGGCTAGGGTTAGCCCTAGCCGTCTGTTGTAGGCCGCAATGGGTAGACTGGCTTGTGGGCCAAGGCTAGCCCATAGGCCGTATGACCCAATTGCCTTTCCTTCGAAAAAAATGTAAAAGGGTAATTATCTGTTTTAACCCCTGAAGTCATGGTTAATAGTAGCTGGCTATGGGGACTTTGTATTAAGGACCCTAAAGTTTCCTGTAACTCTAAAAAATAGTTAATAAATTCTGAAATTTATAATTAATTGTAGAAATTAAATTTTTAGGTATATGGGTTTCCATAAATTTGTTGAACCTTAGACTTAGGACACATAGGAAGCTCTATATCTTTGGGTTTATTTTTCTCGGCATAATTCCTTGATCATACATAATTATTTATGGTAATTTTCAAAATTGCTTGATAATTAGCATAAAATCATGAAAAACGCTAGGAAAATTCTAAGAAATTTTAGATAATTCTCTATTGAATACATATAGACCAAACTTTACTAATTTAATGATAAGCATGCAAAATAATACTTTTCCAATAGTAAAATTCTGATTTTGCTTGCATATAGGATATGTCGACATCGTAAAGAGGGAATCTATTGAGCTCACCTTGAATGGCAACAATTACCTCACCTAGGCAATGGAAGGCAAGATTAATCTGGCAACTCGATTTCTTGGAGCTGCCATTACCCAACCTAAAGCTGGCACCCCTACTCTTCTTGAGGCTGCCAACTATGAGCCCTACACTTCCTGAGACACAATCCCTATCTAGACTTGAAGGTCAAATATTTGATAGAGGAGGAATTCACTAAAGGAACGATATAACCACTAGAGATCCACCCTGCTACCAAAAGTACATTGTGAATGGACCCTCCTACGCTTTCAGGATGTCAGGACCCGAATTTACCAATTCAGACCCTCTGTGTAGGGATGGCAATGGGTACCCGAAACCCGATACCTGATGTGTATTTACTTCATTAGGGTGCAAATCTGGTCCAATAATCATACCCATGGGTACCTTAATAGAAGAAAACCTTCACCCATCGGGTATGACGGGTACGGGTACGGGGTACTTTCACTCGTACCCATTTACCCATCTACCTGTGTAGCAAATCTTCCTTGTACTGTATATATAGGCCCAATTGGCATTTGGCAATTCCCACGGTCCCACCCCACCCAACCCAACTAGCCAAGTGGCCCAAGCCCAGGCTGCCTAGCTGACGACCACCGAACCGAGTGGGACCAATTCAGCCATTCAGGTGATGAGGTGATTCTACAATACATTTCTACTCCAATTCATTTCAGACTCTAGACCCTAACCGTCCCTAACCCTAGCAAACTGGCAACGGCATGGCGCCCAAACGCCGACGAGTGGACGGCGCAAGCGGAGGCACAGGTTCAGGTCCTTCGGGATCTGAGGCCATGAGGCGGGGCCGCGGCGGGAAGAGCACTGGAGAAGTAGGCATTGGAGGCTTGGAGCGGGCGCTGCAGGCCGACCAGCTGAGCCACCGAGACGTCGAGCGGGGTCTCTGCCACAGCTCACCGTGTCCTCGCCTTTCTCACGTGCTAGAGTTGCCGAGTTGGGGAGGACCAAGGAGGAGGAGGCTTCAGGTGAGTGACAAGGTGAGTCGGTATCTTAGTGAGATCGATGTCTCGGTGAGAATCTAAGAGAGTAAAGAGAAAGAGATCAGATAATAGAGATTAGAGAACATGGCGCGCCCCCATCCTCCTCCAACGACGGCGCACGGTGATCCCCTGTTCTTCTTCTCTCTTTAACTTTCTTTGTCTTGTAGATCCTTAGATGCAACAGCCATCCTCCATTCATCAATCCTCCATTCCTCCTTCCTCCTCCATTCATCTACTAACCACAATACATTAACCCCGGCCGTCCCTTCCCATCCCGAAGTGGCGTGGTCGTGGAAGAAGGTGACCAGTAGCCACCGGATCCAAAAAATATCAGTGATGGTGGGACAAATATCAATTCAAATTGTCCAACGCCTCCGGCCCCTCCTGTCAAAGGGGTCGTGGATGCAACAAAGAAGCAGAAGCGTGTCCGTGTGGCTATGGCCAAGAGGAAGGTCACCACTGGAGCCAGAAACAACAGGAGCAGTTGGCCACCCCCCTTCTACTTTTGGAATAACCGCAAGCGGCAACATCGTGCACTCTTTGGTGTAAGAAAAACATTATATTTATTTGCATGTACAGATTTAAATTTATTCTGGAATAACCGAAAGTGCTTATTCTAAAAAATTATAAACTTATTTGATTGTTTTATTTGCTTGTACAGATTTAAAAAAATGTCAACGGCAAGTGGAAGTAGTAGCCAAGACCCAAAATCCATCTTCTCAAGCATCAGAAGCAAATTCAGAGTCACTTCCACTGTCCGGATCACACCTTGAGTCAACCAATGACTCACAAGCTATTGAGCTATCTGACGAGGAGATAGAATTAAATGATGACGAAGATGAAGATGTTGTAGAGGGTGGTTCAAAGAGAAAGCTAACTTCGGCTGTTTGGAAGGAGTTTACGCGAGTAAAATACAATGGCCAAGTGAAGGCCAAATGCATGCATTGTTTCTAGAAGCTTTCTGGTCAATCAAGCAATGGTACTAAACACCTTCATGACCATCTAAAGTCCAGCACATTTAAAAAGATCAAGATGATGGGAAACAAGACATTGGGATAATCCACTTTGCAATTTGGCTCCACGGATGCTGGGAAAGTCTCAGTGGAGAACTACACATTTGATCAAGACATAGCTAGAAAGGAACTTGTTTCTATGATTGTACTGCATGAGTATCCATTAAGCATGGTGGACCATGCTGGCTTTCGGTGGTTTGTAGCTGCACTTCAACCACTTTTCAAGATGGGGACTAGGAACACAATAAGGTATATGATATTATGACTACATATGAGCTGAATATGTGATTGTTAAATGCTAGCTAGAAGCCTAGAAACGAACTTGTTGATCTGAATATATGATTGTTTTAGGAAGGACATCATGTCTCAATATGAGAAGGAGAAGAAGAAAGCCATTGAGTACATGGCCAGAATTAAATCAAGGGTTGCTATCACCACTGATATGTGGACGGCTGACAGCCAAAAGAGAGGTTACATGGCCATCACAGCGCACTTTATCGATGAATCCTGGGCACTAAGAAATATTATAATGAGGTAATTTTCTAGTTTTAATTGTTGCACAAACTTATGAGTGCATATATACAATTTTTTTTCGAAAGAGCAGCAAGAGAGTTGCCGCAAAATATATTAAGAAGGGAAACAGAAGGGCGGCCCCATTTTTATAAAGAAAAATCGGGACTGAAAAAACCTCACAACAAACCACCACACACACCAGTAGCCTCCTAACTATACACCACCCCCCCAACAGAAAACACTAGACTCAAAACAAACTAATTGCACTCATATCCCGAAGGCCACCCACCACTAGATAAACTAATCCGAACTACTCCGAAGTCATTCTAGACCAAACAAAACTATGATTTAGCACCGCGTCCTTGATCGAAGTAGCCACCTCTTCGGGTGTTCTAGCCATCCCTTGAAATATGCGTTGGTTTCGCTCAAGCCAAAGATGCCACCAGAAATAAATGAGTAGCCCATCTAAATCACGTCATCTATCTCTGTCGTATTTGGTTCTCAATCTTTGCCACCACTTGTATACTGAGCCACTATAACTCAGATTCTTCCACCGGTCCAGCTTTCCCCACTGCAGGAGAAGATCCCATACTTGTCTAGCAAAGTGGCAATCTTTGCAAAGATGATTTGTTGTTTTCGGTGACGCGTTGCAAAGACTACAGGTCGCGTTACATGGCCAGCCCCTTTTGAGCATGTTATCAGCTGTTAAAATTTTGTTGTGGAGCAAAGTCTATGCAAAAAAGCGGCATTTAGGTTGTGCTTTCGCCTTCCATATTGGTGAGATCTTCATCTTACAGTAAACAGTGTCGAATTGCACTAGGTAAGCGCTCTTTGCTGAGTATTGCCATCAGATGTGCATCGCTAGATTATTTGATCATCCCTCTCTTCGTCTCTGTTGATTCGACTAATTTCCTCATGGAGTTCTGCAAACTCCCGTATCTCCTTTTGAGAGAAAACCGGAGTACAAAAGCGGATCCAGTAGTTGTTTTCCAAAGCCTTTTGGACGGAGATATTCTTTCTTCTTGCTATTTGGAAGAGGTTCGGCGCAATGTTTTTTGGGGCTTTTCCTTGCGCCCAGCTTGATCTCCAGAAGTCGGCTAATTTACCGTTTCCTATTGTGACAACCATTGAGGCATTGAAGAGGGATACGTTCGTTTCATCACAAGGTAACTCCAGTCCCGTCCATGCCCTTTCTGTGTTTTTCCATTTGTACCATAGCCACCGAAGTCTAAGAGCCCTGGTGAAACGTTCCAGGTCCTTGATACCTAGCCCCCCTTTGGTTTTTGGCAAGCAGGTAACCAGCCACTTGATCAGGCAGTGTCCTCCGCTACAGTTTTTTGGTTCTTTCCCACTCCAAAGGAAGCTTCGTCTCTGTTTATCAATGCATCGAAGCAGCCATTTTTGTGCTGGGAAGACAGTCATATGATATATTGGTTGTGAGGTAAGCACGGACTTGACAAGAGGCTCCCTTCCGGCTTTAGAGAGTAATTTACCTTTCCACCCAGCTAATCTGCAGCTCATTTTGTCGATCAGTGGTTGAATTTCGATTCTTCTTAGTTGTCTGGTGTGTAGGGGAAGCCCGAGATACTTTCCAGGGAAGGAAGAAAGTTTTCAAGGAAAAACATTCAACAATTCTTGTACTAGGTCTCCCTGGCATCTGATCCGGTAAATTTTGGTTTTGGAGATATTTATTCTCAAGCCCGAGCACCGTCCAAAAATTTCCAGAATTCAACTAAGGGCTAACAGCTCTTCTGCATTTGCATTTAAAAATATTCCGGCATCATCTGCATACAATGAGCAGTGGAGTCTTGCAGATGCCGGAAGTACTGGCTTGAGAATGCCTCGATTCGCAGCCAGTTCGAGCAGGTTTTGAAGGGGGTCGATTGCAAGGATGAATAGTAATGGGGATAAGGGATCTCCTTGTCGAACCCCTCGCGCATGCCTTATAGTAGCAGTTGGTTGTCCATTGATTAGAATATGTGAAGATGACATCCTGAGGATTGTAGCCAAGTGCATATATACAATCTAAGTGCATATATTTTTTACTAATATGTAGGTTCATATATGTCCCTTCTCCTCACACTGCTGAAGTCATTAGTGATGTACTATATGAATCGTTGGTTGAATGGAATCTCGACGAGAAGATATCCACCATTACTCTCGACAACTGTACTACTAATGATGCAGTAATTCCTTTACTTGTGATGAAGATTGGCATAAGTAAGCTCATAAATCGTGGAATATTGTTGCATATGTGATGTTGTGCTCATATTCTGAATTTAATTGTTAAGGATGGATTAGAAGAGATGGTAGGTGCAATTGAGAACATCTGTGTCGGGACCCGAATTCACAATCCGGAAACCCTTTGTGTTTTCAAAGACTAGTCCCGTGATCGATCGCTAGTGCCCACAAGCTAACAAAGATGAATATCACAAACATACACAAATGAATAATAAATAAAGTATTCATCTTTAATATAACAGGTTGAACAACCTTAAGGTCAACTTACAATTGTGAAGCCTAGATGGCTTCAACTCGAGTAAAACGCAACAAAGAATGAACGAAGAACGCGTCGGTGAATCCCATCAAAATACCACGGGCATTTGACAAGGTTCAACTCCTAGATATTCGCCTTCTTGCGAACTTCTCCTTCTTCAAGACAAAGACTTCTCCTCAATGGTGATGTTTTGTTATAGCAAGGGTGAGTACACAACCGTACTCAACAAGTCATGCATGAATGCGCTTTCTATTACTACATGCATGGCTTATTCCAAAGGAATGGTGAATGGTTCTTTTGCAATAAAGCAAGATTTCCAATGAATATCATAAATAGATAAAAAACAAGAAACAAGTAATATCCATAATAAATTTCATAATCATTCTCAAGTAAAGCATTTCTCATTCTTAACCAATTTCCATATCACAATGTCCACATTCCCAACCTCATTTCATTTTCAAAACTCTACCCTTGATCAGTAATCCCGAGCAATGTCCAATACCGCGACACGGCTATTCAATAGTTTTACACTCGCAGAGGTTGTACACTTTACCCACAAGATACAATCAACTCACCACGTCACCGTGAATCGCCATACAACAAGATGCGAATGATCGATCATAACAAAGCCTTTCGAAACTTCTAGCTCAACCTAGGAACCTCTCCGTGTTGCCTTCACTATCACTTCCTCACTCAGAGCGAAGTATAGGACCGATTTAACACCGTTGGATGGGTACCAAGCCGTAAGCATGTACGCCCCCATCTGATTACCCTCGTGTAATCGCCACCCCGAGGTATCAAAGGTGAGATATCGAATCCTACTAAACTAGGTCCGTCCCATAACAGACATGTGGTTGTACGAGTGACTCAGTTCAAAGGCTTGCAAGGTGAAGTCCTTAGGGTGACCAAGGCAAGACTACCCCAAACAATTCACCAACAATACCATCACATAATTCACCAATAACACCGCCAAATACCAAAGTGACATATCAAATGCCACTCTTGCCACTTGCCTCGGTCTAAAACATTTTACCACCCCAGTTGATTATTAGCAACACAATGCCAACAACAACTCACATCCATGTAGAACCACTCGGTTCCACATATCAACATCATCGTGTGGCAACACGTCACACCATTCACAAACACATTTCATAATCCATTAATCAAGATTATCCTTTTATTTTGAAGACATGAGTTGCGTGGCATGGCTAAGCAATTATACACTGCCTAACCAACCCACGTTGGCAAGTAATGACAACCAACTAATATTCAACCATCTTAGGGTGACAAATGAATTATGGCATACCAATAATCATGGCAAGGTGATATTTAGCAATTGGGTTGAATAACTAATCCCAAATTAATTTAAATCATTTTAATCTTGAACTAGCATGCAATAATTTGAATCAAAGTAAATTTGTAAAACAGGAGCAATATGATCAAAGCACGACTTGCCCGGCCCTTGCAATTTATATTATTCTTTATTCTTTATCTTTGATCCTTGATCCTCGATCTTCAATCTCCACTTGCTTGCTTCTCGGCTCCTTGGTGACTTACAAAGAAGCGTCTAACGATAAACAAACGCAAATACAACAAAACTTCAAAAAGCAAATCAAGCAAACTCCAAATTAAGAACGAAAATCATTGGGCACAACGGCTTAATGAAATTAGGAACTTGGATGGATTGGGTCGATGGTTAGACAAAAGAGATCGGCTTTTAGAAAATACACCGAAGAGAAGGATTAATAACTGGGAAAGAAGGAATATTATTCCGAAGAATATTATTTTGATTGGATTCAGATACAAAGCAACTTATAATTAATACATTTTTTAGAATATGGTAGTATATATATCGATAATATTTTTCAGTTATTCCTCATGATTTTATATTTATATGCGATATTCTCTGATCATTTAAAAGGCTTATACGACCACACTTTTAACGCTATTACGGTTCAGTTTTCTTTCTTTGTTTGCGGCTGCACCAAATGGGATAATGCAACCATTTTTCAGGCATTTGTAGGGAATATCCCTAAGAGTGTTTTAAAGTTGATTCCGTGATATTTCTCATTTGTTCAAAGCGTTTTTCTAATGAATAGTGATTTCGACTTAATATGAGCTGAACTCGAAGTTGATCAAACTGATGTTATTTTTGCATGGTAAGCTAAGGTATATCGTTTTAGGATCATAGAAGTTGGTTTTATCGAATTTAAGGTCCGTTTGCTAAAGTTACGACTATTTGTTCATTTTACCGATTGCATGTTTGGCTAATGAGCAAATAGGGCAAACTAAGGAATGATCTAAATATTTTTGTATACTTATGACCTATGCAATCCCAGAAGTGCAACTAAACTGGTTTCACCAATTTTTAAGCTTGTTTAATTCATATTTTAACCCTTTGAATCTTGCATGTTATTAAGGTGTTTGCACAATCAATACGTGATACAAAATACATTTAAATCTGAATCTTTTTATATAAATGGGTTCTCTGAGGTTGCAGGAACATGTATTATTTATTTTATGATTTATGGAGCAAGGGATCATATAGTTGCTTCATAACGCTTAAAATGTGACTTACATTCAAACTCCAATTAAATGTTTTTGCAGCAAGTAACATATAACTTTTTATTGTATATTCTGAATCCTTACTAAATAACTCAAATTTAGGAATTGAGTTTGCATTAATCGGAGTTTCACAGCAAAAGTTATAAGCGTTTTATTGCGCGAGACAAAAATAAGAAAAAAAAAAAAATAAAACGCTGGTGTGAGGATTCGAACTCACAATCTGTGAATACAAGCACTGGTGACTTAACCACTACGCCATGCATTGTCTTGTGAATAAGGCTCATGCTTATTTACTTAAGCTCACCTTACATGCCCTAAAGCTTCACAACTCAAGAATGGCGTAGCTGTTCTGGCCTTCGGTTGAACTGGAGAAGTGAGCGGCAGGGGAAGATGGGGCTTGGCCGGGGAGGTCCTTGGCGTCGACGGCATTCGCCGGAGCTGGCAGCAGCAAGGGAATGATCAAAGAGAGGCGCAATTCCTCTTGGCGAGGCAAGCTGGAAACGATCTTACCAGCGAGGAAGAGAAGAACTGGCGACGTCTCGGCCGGCGAATGCTGCATGCAAGGCGGAGAATACGGTTAGGAGCTCAGGAGAAGAATCCCGGTGGCCGGACTTGCTAGCAATCACACTGGACGAAGCTGCGCCTGGACGGTTTCTCACTGCTCGATTGTACTGCCGAGACTGCGCAAGAAGAAGAGCAGGCAACGAGCAAGAGTTGGAAGAGATGGCTTCGGCTTCATGCAAGGGAGAACATCTCAGGTGATGGAGCAGCAGCTGCCATGCGCAAGAAAGGAGATGGATGAGCTCACCTGGGCTTCGCCTGAATGATTGCCTGGCCTGACGCTGTGCTCTGGCCGGATGGCTTCCAAGGCAAGGTGAGCAACGGCAGCGAGCAAAGGGGAGAAGGAGAGGCCTGGCTGGCTTTATGGCAGTGCAGGAGAGGCTAGCTCAGGCCTTGGCAGAGGGCACAACATGCAAATGGGGCACCGCCCAGACCAACCAATGGCGCAGGGAGGAGAGACCACTCCAGGCGCAAGAAAACGAGGCCGCGACAGCACTCGGGCAGAGAGCTGGAGAGGGAGAAAGGGAGGAGAGAAGGAAGGAGGGGCTGGCCAGCGGGCCCAGGCATGCGTGGGACCACCTGCCAGAGGCTTAGCTACAAGTTTCAACGAGTGGAACGGTGCTGATCAGCAGTGGGCGAAATTAAGTGCAGAAATGATTAGTCAGATGGGTAGGCTTGGCAAGGGATGCTAGAATGGTTGGAAAATTCTGCAATTTTTTTAGTAAGTAGTGCAAAGGTTATACTTTCCATTTTCTTTGGTTTCATCTCATTATCTATTGTCTTTTAAGAACAGTAATTCACCAAAGTTGGCTGATTTTCATACTGTTTTTGAATTTTCGAGATATCTAAATGGTGTTGAAAAATTCTAGAAAAATTATATTTATTCTCCATTTGGACTCTAGTATTTTAAAAATTATTTTCTATAGCATGTTGTTTGAGTTTTATTTGAGTTTCATTAAGGTGTTGGATTTGGCAATTAAAAGAATGACTTCTTCAAATCCTTGTTACTGTTTTTGATTTTTCTTTAAGAGTAAATAAAGTCTATTATTTTTGAAACATTGTTTTTCAAATGAATTTGAGCTAAGGATGCTTATGTAAAATTTTTAGCTCAAAACCTTACTCCATTATTTAATAAAAATTCGACATTCTTGATTTGATTTAAGTGATATCTGTTTTTGAATTTTAAACGTCAATAAAAGTATTTATTAGTTTTTGATATTTTTACCATGAGTTAGGTATGTTATGAGGAAGACATGATAAAATTCTTAGTGAGATATAAGCTTCTTTAATCAAATAAGATTGAAGAAAAATTTTGAAAAGCTAATTTAATATAAATTTTTGAGAGCCCAAATTTTGGGATGTTACAATCTGTGATAGTGTAGCTTATTGGACTGCCACACCAAAACGGGTAGAGAAGTTTGAGGAGATAGCTAAGTATGTCAAAGTTAAGATTCAAAATAAGCTAGCCCTTGATTGCAAAACTAGATGGAATTCAACTTTTAAAATGCTTAGTACAGCATTACCTTGCAAGGCTATTTTCATGAGAGCAAGTCGTGTGGATAAATAATATACTTGTGCCCCAACTGAGGAAGAATGAGCTTTTGCATCTGATGTTGTGGAAAGGCTTAGAATGTTTAATGATATATCTGAACTATTTTCTGGAACTGAGTATGTCACTGCCAATATTTTCTTTACCAAGATTTGTGAGATTAAAAGAAAATTAGTCAATGGGCAACTTGTGGCAATCCTTTAGTAGAATCCATGTCAGCTAATATGGTAGCCAAGTTTGATAAGTATTGGTCTGATATTCAAGGATTGATGGGGATTGCAACCGTTCTTGATCCTCGATTCAAAGCTCACATGTTGCTTATGTGCTTTGAGTGGTTGCTTGGTGAAATTGGTGAAGTTTGTGATGCTGAGGTCTCAAAAGTGAAAGAGTTGCTAAGTAATTTGATGATTGAGTACCATGTCCAAGAGGATGAAGATAACACCGACTCATCGGTATCTTCTATTGACATTGACAACATGGAAGTCTTATCATCCTTTAATGCACGAGTTGCAAGTATGAGGCCAACGGCCATGAGGTTTAAATTTGAGTTAGATCACGACTTGGAGGATGAATTGGTTCCATTATCAACAAAGAACTTCAGTGTTTTAGATTGGTGGAAGCTGGCTAGAACACGCTATCCTACTCTAAGGAGGATATCAAGAGATATTTTTGCAATTCACAGGCCACGATTTGCTTACGAATCTGCTTTCAAAGACTAGTGGAAGAGTGCTTAGTGAGCATCGCAGCAGGCTCACTACTAAAATGATAGAGGCTCTGATGTGCTCACAAGATTGGCTTCGAAACAAAAACAAAAGTATGTGATGTGTAATTCATTCTCTTACTTTCTTTACTGCAGATGCAAATTAATAATCCATTTGTGTTTTGTAGTTGATGAGAAAGAAAATCAAGCTGCTACCTTTTGGTCCTGTCTCCAAGACACTCAAGAGGGTCTTCAGGTGATTGTTTATCACTTTATTATTCAGCAATATGTATTCTTTCTTTTGTGCTCTCTGCCTTTTTAAATAGTTTGCTAGTTTCGTATATGTGCTGCTACAGGAACTTGAGATTTGACCTATGAGATGGGAGCATGGAATGGGGATTGACTTTGGGAGGATGGAACTTTTGAGAATTCAAGCGGTGTATGGCTTGGATAGTGGATGAATGCAAGTGATATGTATTTGGCAGTTGGCAGCTTCTTTTGGTCATGAAATGGTTATTGGCTAATGTAGTAAACTAGTAATGTGTGAATTGTGATGACAGACTGATGAACTTGTATTGTGTTATTTGTGTTGTTTGCTACTCATGGAGTTTGGACTATGTACTATGCTAGTATGCTGAATGCCAGACTGCCAATATGTCATGTTGTCGGTTACTCATAAATGGTATTTGTGTATTTGTGTTATTGTGCTGTTGGCAGGACCTGGAATCCTGGGAGTCTGCTACCTATATCAGAAACTTTGGTCTTGCAAGATAACTTCACATTATACCTTTGGTTTGGTACCTTCAGTTTCATATGCACTATATTGTTCTTAGAATCAGAAACTTTGCATTTGTTCATGTTAATCCATTCTCATTTAGCGTGGCCTGTCAAAGCAAGAAAAATACAACAATTGGACCATATTTGATTTGGTAGGTGCGGGTGACCCATGGGGTGACATTTACCCAGTCGGGTCTAGGTAGCGGGTATGGGTGACCCGATGGGTGAAAGGGACCCGAACGGGGATGGGTATGGGGAAGAAGTTCTACCCGTGGTCGGGTACGGGTGAATTAACGGGTGATTTTTCATCTGGCGGGGACGGGTATGGGGGGCCAATACCCAGCGGGTATGCACCCGTTGCCATCCCTACCTCTGTGTTTACCGCACTAGTCCTAGATCAACACTAGTGTACATATTTTAACATTGGTAAATATCAAATCATACGCAACGATAATAATAATAATAATAATAATAATAATAATAATAATAATATATAAAAGACTCAATTTGTTGATTATATCTAAGTGTATGACCAATTTACATTATTAAACCATGCAGGGTTAGACTTGAAATAGACTAAAATAAATGCATCAGAAAATAGAAGACGTAGATGACCCCCCCAGTTTACCACCGACAACTGACAAGGCTCAGACCTTAATTATTTGTATCCTCCTAGAACTCCTCCAGGAAAGATGTAGACTCCTCAACTGTTGATTATGGTTGTGAGCAAAAGTTAGTACTTGAAAGCACTCAACAAGTTGTGCATAGAATGCAATTCTATATAACTATATGCATGGCTTATTCCAACAAAAAATGGCTATTATGGCTATTTTGCAAGAAAACAACATTTGTGAACACATACAATAATAGATTGCAAAGACAATAAAACAAATAATAATAAGTAATAATTCTAGCATTTCTCAAGTAAACCATATGGCAACCTGCCATCCATCCTGAGTTTTATGTTACAAAAGTCTAACTCTTGACTGTAATTCTTGAGCTATGCCCAATACTGCAAGCACGGCTATCTGAATAGATTTTACATTTTGCAGAGATTATGCACTTTACCCACATGATACAACCAATTCATCACACAAGCGAGTGATCATAACAAAACCTTTACAATACCTTGCCTTAACTCAGTACTACCTATTGAGATTTCAACACTGAAGAGACTAATTACCACAATAGGTCCCCTCTTGCGCCATATGAGCTTTATCCGTGAACCCGGACCCATACGACCACAAGTAGTACTAAAGCTATGACATTGCAAATTAGTCAGTTAGGCTGTCTCACACCAGACATGTGGTTGCATGATTGACTCAAGTCAATGGCTTGCAAGGTTAAGTCCTTAGAGTGACTAGGGCAAGAATTCCACAAACCCTCTGCCCTTCAACCCACCTTGGCATACTATCCTTTGCCATTTGCCCCAATCTAAATCATTACCTCCTTGGTTAATTACCAAGCACTACGTGCCATTAATAATTCAATATCGTTGCGTGACATCCCTCGCCACAACAATTCAATCTCATCGTGTGACCACACATGACACACAAGTTCACAATATTGTTCCATATTCCATTAGTCAAGATTAATTATCGATGAATCAAGTACATGTGATGATGTGGTATAGCTAAGCAACTAATACGATCTAACTATTTCATGTTGATTTTAATATTAACCAACTATAGTGAACCAATTTAGGGTGACAATAGGTCATGGCATATAGATGACAAGGTAGGGTATAGATCAAAAGGTAGATTAACTAAGTTTCAATTTAATTGAAACATTTGTACAAGTAAGATAATTAGTTATGTGCCCGTGTGTTACAATGGAAACTCAATTTACGATAAAAAATTTATTTGCAAAGAGTACTAACCTTGCCTAAATGATACTGTTCACTCTGAGTGTGCAATGGTTGAATATTTAAATCAATTCATCGAAGCATACAAATTCTAAAAACCTGTTTACAACCTTGAGCTTAAAATTATCTTTAATTTCACAATCTGAAGGCTATCACGTTATAAAATACTTTGCAAATTTTAGATATACATAAGTACTACTTATATACAAACACAATTGATAGTAGGCAAGCTTATATAAAAATATCATTTGAAATGCATAATTTTTTCATATAAAATAATAAAATTCTCGAACCGTACAAAGGACATATCATCAAACATGACTCTAAACCATATATACCATGAACATCAATTTGTTTTTGACATTTAGTAATGTAGCTAGTAAATAAACCAAATTTTAAGCATCGATTAGGTGAACATAACATGAAGTATGTGGAATCTAAGATTAAAAAACCTTTGTCTCAATATCGTCCTATGTTGATAGCTCAACTGCTGGTTCGCATTACAACGTTATTCTCTACAGTATAACCTCATAGGCACATTCCCGGCTAACATGTCACTCCTGGTGATTGAGGTCTTCAATATATCCTTCAACCTTTTCAATGGCTCCCATCCCAAGCTGCATGGTTCGTCGCAGCACAAGGTGTTCGTTGCGGGCTACAACACGCTTGAATGGCATATTGATACAAGAGAACATATCCTGTGCAACCAAACATTTGGTGAAATCACCATATAACCCTACTAAAAAAAGTTTCAAAAAATTCTAAAAAAAATCATGGATGTACATCTCAGCTTACCCCATCTACATATAAAATTTCATGATCAAATTCATCTTGTACTAGAAGTTACAAAAAAAACAAAGTTGATCATGAACAGGAACTATTCCTGTTTATGATCAAGTTTGTCTTTTTTATTACTCTTAGCACAGGACGAATTTGATCATGAAATTTTATATGTAGATGGGATAAGCTGAGATGTACATCCATGATTTTTTTCAAAATTTTTTGAAACTTTTTTTAGTAGGGTTGCACGGTGGTTTCACCAAATGTTTGATTGCACAGGATATTTATCCTTGATACAAGCATCTGTGAGTTGCCTGGAGCTATCCGCGTGATCCAGTTGACATCGAATCTCTTCACTGGGGAGTTCCCAGCAGGCTTCGGGAACTGCACGAAGCTCGAGGAGCTATATGTTGATCTCAACAACATCTCTGGGAGCTTGGCAGATGATCTATTCAGGTTGCCATCTCTGAAGAACCTGTCTCTGCAGGAGAATCAGCTCGCTGGTAGGATGAGCCCAAGGTTCGGCAATCTCTCCAGCCTTGTTAAGCTGGACATATCTTTCAATTGGTTCTATGGATACCTTCCAAATGTTTTTGGTAGCCTTCGCATCTTGGAGTACTTCTCCGCACATTCCAACTTCTTCAGGGGCCCATTGCCTTCCTCGTTGTCCAATTCGCCATTACTGAAGATGTTGTACATGAGGAACAATTCTCTGACTGGAAAGATCAATCTCAATTGCTCGGTAATGGCAAAATTGAGTTCGCTTGACCTTGGCACAAATAAGTTGATCGGCACAATTGATAGTTTGTCAGTCTGCCAATATTTTTTTTCGATAAAGGAAGCTTTTATTAATCTTAGTAAATTACATCAAGGTGATACAATTATACTAAGAAGACTCCTGGCCTCTACACAGCTAGGGTGTACACAGCCAATCAGTCTGCCAATATGTGAGGAGCTTAAATCTTGCCACGAACAACCACAGTGGAGAAATCCCTGCTAGCTTCAGGAAGCTTCAGTTGCTAGCCTACATCTCGCTTTCAAACAATAGCTTCACAAATGTCCCCTCAGCATTATCTGTCCTTCAAGACTGTCCAAGCCTAACGAGCCTCATGCTGACAGAACTTTCATGACTGGAAGGCCTTGCTGATGACTGAAATACATGGTTTTCCTGACATCCAAGTGTTTGTCATTGCTAACAGCCATCTTTCAGGATCGGTACCACCATGGCTAACTAAGTTCATACAATTAAAGGTGCTGGATTTGTCATGGAATCAATTGGCTGGGAATATTGCAGCATGGATTGGTGATGTTGAGCTTCTATTCTATTTGGATTTTTCTAACAATTCACTTACTGGAGGAACAACACTTTAGATTACTGCTCTGCTACATCATTTACATATTTACTTAGATATCACATTTCAAAAGAGTAAATGAATTATGCAGAAAACCTCACCTGGATGATTTATCGTAAAGCAACACATTGAATGTAAAGTGAAAATGGCCCTGGAGCATTTGGCACTCTTATTCATTTTGCTGAGCATTATCAATAATGCTTAGCTCTACATAATGTTCACATGAATACAGTAGCACATACAAAATGCCTCCTATTACTCCACACAACCAAATCCAGTATGCACTACAAAGAAATCAAGAATGACAAAAAAGAGTATGTATATGCACTGTTGTAGCTACTGTTCTCAGAAAAGTTGCTCACAGGAAAATCAACAACGGCAAACTAATAACCACATCACGCATCATTGGGAGAAATTAGGAAAATCAAGTGCTTGCTTGCTACTTTCTTATTTGCCCTGGGTTCATTTTTTCCATGTACCTATCTGACTAACAAATCAAGCTATGGTGCCTACGGGTTCATGGAGGCATAATACTCTCACCCTCGTACTATATGCAATATCAACTATAATTATGCATGCTTCCAAATTTAGCCTTGGAAAAACCATGGACCATAATAGTGAATTCTACAGCGCCACTAAACAGTGATCTATCAAGACATGCAAAGTGATATAATCAACATAAAATTAATTGGAGGATACATAAGTTGCCAAACCTGATTGACAAATATACGTTGAAAAGGACTCTTATCCTCATTCAACTGCAAAAGAAAGGGATTAAAAAAGCCAGAAATTGAACCAATATAGGAGGATGATTCCATTATTTCTCATGATTATCAATAGCAGCAAGCTAGAAACAAAGATTGGGATCTTTATAGTAGTAGTGTGTATCCACATTAAGATAAGAACTCTGTTTTGCCTCAGAAAAACCATGGACCATAATAGTGAATTCTACAGTGCCACTAATCAGTAATCTATCAGGACATGCAAATTGATGTAATCAACATAAAATTAATTGGAGGATACATAAGTTGCCAAACCTGATTGACAAATATACGTTAAAAAGGACTCTTATCCTCATTCAACTGCAAAAAAAAGGGATAAAAAAAGCTAGAAATTGAACCAATATAGGAGTTAGCACTAACAAAAATAATGTCAAACTTTCTACGATAAAAACATATTACAAAGGTTTGTATTATGACACCGTAACAACAAAGTCCAAAATTAAATCTCTCTTTCATCATATATGGGCACCAAGGCGAAAATAAAAACGGAGTCTTCCCAAGCCACCTAACCCACTTCTCTTTCTTATTTCCTCAGATTTCAGGTCAAAGCCATTAACAATACAAAATGGTGAATTTCTGAAACCTGGTATCCTTCTCATTTTTTTTCCTCTAATGGCATTTCAACAAAGACAATATGATAATTGGTTATTTAGTTATCTTTTTACCCTCTTCTACGCACCTAAATGACATAGTAACGATGTTGGGAAATCAATTTCTCCTAAGATATTATTCAATCTAGTTAGCCATTTCCACCCTGCTACTGATACTGAACAATAAAAAGGCGGTGCTGAGGGACGAAGACACCAAATGCAAACCACTGTTGTCCATAATTTCTCACTAAGTAAACCATCATGAAATGCAGCTCGCTATAGAGCAAAAACAACTGATAGGTACCATCATTAACGAGTCAAGGTCTATGGCATGTTCACTTACAAATGACGCCATGGCGATTCATCAGTGCAACCTGGAAAGGTCTATCAGATGAAAAAACTATCTTTTAATCTGCTCATGCCTTTTAGATAACTAGCAGTTATCACAAAAGTGTCGATTCAATTCCTTTTCATGTCCTTACAAAATAAATGTATTGTGTAATCAAAGTCAACATTCAAAATTGTTTTAGAACACACACACGGAGCAATTGGAGAAATATATAATTTTAATACACCAATAATCAATTACAACTTGCTAAACTGCAAAAGTGCAAAGCATTGTTACTACCATGAACGTACCAGCCCAGGATGAACATCAAGGCACCAAAACTTAGCTGCAGGCAATAGGCGAGGCTAGAAACACCCTCAGGAGGTGTGGATCTGGAGGTTACCTCATGATTTTCTGGACATGCTCAGGGGGCATGTCCTTCTACACCTCGACGAACTTGAAATTGCGCTTGTCGTCGTAGTGCTTGGAGTTGAGCTGGTGCCACTTGTAGGCTTTCTCCACCAGCTGTGCCTCTAGGTCCGCCGGTGTCAGCGGTTTGGCGCCCTGCGGCTCGACGGCTAGCGCTGGTCGTGCCCAGGGGAGGCGCACCGTTCCACATTGGCGGCGATTGGTGGGGCACAGCATGGTGGCCTCCCAAGGACTTGAGGTTGTGCACTAGCGTGAGAGGCTGGCTCAGCGGTGGGGGGTGCGTGGAGTGAAACTGTGGGAGAGGGAGTGGAAGTCGAGAGGCTGACAGCGTCGTGGGTAGGGATGAAAACGGATAGTAATTAGGATATCAATTTTTTGTCTTTGTTCTTCAATGGAAAACAAATAGGATATAGAATTTTCTATCGAATTCATATTCTTGTTTGTGGTGTTGAGCTTATTCAAATTCATAAAAATGAACCTCAAATTCATTATATATTTATTTAAATGATAGAAACAAAATTCGATATCAATCGGATACGGATTCGGATATTTTTCACCTTTTTATTTATGGGAAGCAAATAATGCGTAATTTTTTAATCTAATTTTATAATCTTATTTTTTATAATGAGCTTGCTAAAGTGTTAAAAATGAAAACCAAAATCATTATATATCTATTTAAAAATATCAAATTTGTTGAAATTGGATATCCGTTTTCATCCCTAGTCGTGGGTGCCGTGCATGGTTCTTGGATTCGGTAGCGTCATGGGTTTGGCATGGGCTGTGTTTTTTTCAATTGTGTGAATGGTTATTGGGCTGGCCAATGTAGCTACACACAGCGCGTGGGTGAAAGATGAAGAAGGATGACCGCCATCAATTTGTAATTAAAAGTAGTAGAGATATACAATAGAGTAAAACAATATAGTGATTTTTGTAAACATGGGTTCAACATAATCAAAGCACAACTTGTTTTAGTAATAGTTCTAGTCTTGCTCTGGAAAGCGCTCTTGAGTTGATAGATCCTCCTCTGATGTGTCGTATAACTTAATGTCTACACAAATCGAAAGAGAAAAGAAAATAAACACCAAAAGAGAGATAAAATAACTCCAAAAATCAAATAAAATTTACCATTAAATAGATCTTAATTTTACAAGTTTTTAGAAATTTGAATCATCTCAATCAGAGCTAGTATGAGGGAGAATAGGCTCGAAGAAGATTCAAAAATTCTAAAAATCAGATAATTAAAAATCAAATAATAAACCGAATTATTTTTCTATTGAAAAATCGTATTATTGTGTCATGCTGATGTCAGCATGGAACCAAGCCAATCAGAACATGACATGTCGCTCGGGTGTATGAACGCGATTCACAAACTAGCATCGGTTCACCGTGGACGTGGCCCATGGCCCCTCGGGCTCTACACCCGACACACGGTGCATCCTGATTGGTCATAACACCACCCAGATCAGAGCACCCGATGGCTGACATGCGGTGCAATCTTGATCACTGATCTAGATCCGATGGCTCTAACTGATGATGAAGCACTGTTGACGTGAACATGTGGATAGATCCTGACGGTTTGAAGATGATCCGACAGTAGACAACTTATGAACCCAGTGATGGCGGCACGGTGGTGGAACTTCATCGGTAGCGAGGAAGATGACCCAGTTGATAGTGCTTCAGTGCTTCCCCAACGAGGTGATGTTGCGGTTCTGGTTCAGTGCACGATGATGAATCTGAATTTGGTCTTTATGCGGTGGAAAATGACTTGACAGTGATGGAATCCAGTGAAGACCTTCAGCGGTGCACATGACAACCTCCGACGAGTCCATGTGACCAAGCGACGATGATTCCAGTGACGATGAGCGGGCAAAAGGAGTGACACAGCTTGGTCATCCTCGGAGCGGGGTTCGTGGCTTAAATAGACTTCTTGGCGTCTGTGTCCAAGGTGGAGGTCATCTTGTACACAACAGCACAGTCTGGATCCAACATAGCGGTGGCATACACCAAGTCCTACGCTCAGATGACAATGGGCACCTGTCCGATCAATGTTGAACGGCTACAATCGCCTCTGATGTGGCTCGATCGGATCTGCTCGAATCCAATCGATGATCACGATCTAAACTATACTAAATTGCCATGACCCACCTGACTCCGCATGATGTTGATCCAATGGTTAGAAAATGCTAGGGTTTACTGTCCATCTCCATCGTCCGATCACTACCCAACGATCGACGGTTGATCTTCTAGAAGGCGGGCTTTTGGGCTGATATACCAAAACGAATGGGCTGCACAGTGCTGGGTCTCATGCGCATAGTATAGGGCTCTAGCCCGATACTGTTATTTGATTTTCCTCGATTTTCTTAACTAACAAAATTCTAGAAAATAGTTTAATTTGTTTTTTGATAAATTGACATTCTGTAACCAAAAAGTTACTAATGCTGAAATGATACAAAAGATAGTGTGCACTTTCCACCCCAATATGAGGATACTACATCAACCGTATCATCATGCCTAGTACCATAATTACTTTGAGCTTATATGTATTTTGCTAGAAGTAGAAAAGACGGATGAACTCCTGATTAAGAATCATCATGCCCTCCTTAATAGGACACATGATATGCGCGAAGCACATGCAAATGTTCAGCAAGCTAACAATAGCAATAGCCACTGAAAGGGCCAAATGCATAAAGAGGAAAGTGGAAGAATGGAAGTACACAAAAGGAAAGAGGCAAGTCCCAGTGGAAAGGTAAAGGTAAAAGATCGAAAGCTTCCAAAGGCAAGACTCAGCCAACAAGCCTGCAAACCCTACACAACTCTATTTTAGGTGTGGATGCACTGGCCATTAGTTGCACACCTGTCGTACCCCAAAGCATTTGGTAGACCTTTACATGCAATCCACTAGAAAATTTCAGAAGAATCAATGAAATAAGGCTGAGGCATAATTTATTGCTCAACCTATTGTTGAGAATGAAATTGAGAAGGATGGTGATAAAGCCACTAATCCCATGGATAAAGATGATCTTCTTGGAACTAAGCTAAACTAGTTCCAGAAGAATACCCAAGGTTCCTTAGTTACTCCTTTTAATAGTCGATGCCACATTTTCTTTTAAGCCTCCTTAAGAGTCTACCTTATTAGTTTAGGACTTAAGTTCTTGAATGAACAATTGGTACGCTCTGTTGAAACGATTGTTAGTTAAAAGTTCAATAAAGTGTCATTTCCTAGGATATTTATTTAAATTATGTTATAATTGTTTTATATTTTATAATATATTCCTAATGTAACAAATTTTTGATTGAATTCATTCCTTTAATATAGAATATCATGTAATCAATTGGCGAGGAGGAAATTTGTCTAGTAGACACTTACACCACAAATACAACTCTTAGAGAGACTAAATATTTCTAAACTTTGACTATAAAAACTAAAAATATTATGACTATCTTTGGAAGAGTTGCCCTTATAGTTGGCACTAGAAGAGCTATCATAGTCCTTCCTATGAGTACTCGTATAATAATAACAGAGAATACCCTATTATACCCTAAGTCTAGTCATACTCTACTAAGTTTTAAAGATATCCATTTGAAAGGTATCCATATGGAGACAAAAAATGGGGATGTTATATAATACCTACTCATGACTAAGTTTAATAAGTATAATAAATGTGTGGTTGAAAAACTTCCTTCCTTCTCCTTCAGATTATATTATACATATATAAATCTAAAGTTTATGTTGTGATGAAAACTATACTTCAAAACCCAGAAATATTTATGATCTATCATGATCGACTGGGTCAGCCTTGGTTGAATATGATGAGAAGAATAATCAATAATTCTACTGGTCATAGTATAAAAACTACAAACTTTCCTAGACCTATAAACTTCTCATGCCCTATTGTGCTAAAGAGAAGCTCATTATTACATCTTTTTATCTAAAAGTTAAGAAAAAATTATCAAATTTTCTAGAGAGAATTTAAGGTGATATTTGTGAACCTAGCAGCCTCTATCGGGCCCCTTGGGATACTTTATGGTACTTATAGATGCTTCCACTAGATAGTCCTACGAATGTCTTTTATCTACTAGGAACCATGCTTTTCTTAAATTAATTGCCCAAATTATTAAATTAAGAGCCTTCTTTTAAGAAAAAAGGTTCAAGTCTATTTGAATGGATAATGTTGGTGAGTTAACCTCAAAGGCATTAGTGATTATTGCATGGCGCTGAGCATTAATGTAGAGGATTTAGTACCTCACATCTATACACAAATGGCCTTGCAAAGTCATTAATTAAGACAATAAAACTTATTGCTAGGCCACTTTTGTAGAATTGTAGGTTACCACCAGCTGTTGGGGATACGGGCTGCATGTTGTTGTATTAATTCAACTCAGACCAGCTACATATCATAAAATTTTACCTTTGTAGATAGTGTGTTGGAAAAAACCAAGTATTTCCTAACTATGAAAATTTGGCTATGATATATATGTGACAATCTGTTCACCATAGTGTACAGCCATGGCCCTCACTGGAAGATGGGAATCTATGTATGTTATGAATCTCCATCAATTATTAAATACCTAAAGCCTATAACAAGGGATCTGTATACGGCTTAGTACACTAATTGTATTTTTGATGATGACAATTTTCCAGCATCAGGTGGAGAAAAGTATCACACTAAAGATCATCAGGAAATAGATTGGAATGTAACTGGGATCCAGTCCTTAGACTCATGCACTAAAGAGTCTGAACATGAAGTTTAAAGAATTATAAATCTATAACAAATAGCTAATAATCTATCAAATGCCTTTACTGATCATAAGGGAGTGACGAGATCTTATATACCTGTAGTAAACAAACCTGAAAGAGTAGAAAATACCCTAAAGGATATTTAACCTGAAGAAAGGAGACCTCCAAGTGCACAGGACTCAATTCCGTGGAAACGTCCGTAGAAACAGAGAACCGAACAAGTGGAAACACTATCTACGACAGTATAAAAGGCTCAACCTGATGTAGAGAAAATCTCTAATGTGAGCCATCCTGAAGATGGTAACTGCATTCCTGAAGTAATCCATCCTAAAGATAATAACCTTAGAAAATATTTGCGCATACAGTTTGACGCTTGGAAGTCAGAACATCTAAACTCCATCTTTGTGGAAAATCATGAGGAGTTAGAAGAAATTAATAAAGAGATTTCCACTAATTATGTAGATTCAAGAAAGTTATATAAAAGAAATACTATAAATGTCGATATATATTTCGTGTCAAAAATTGTGAATACTCTTGAGTTGGATCCAAAACCAAAGTCCATGGTAGAGTGCCATAAGCACTCAGATTGGGTCAAATGAAAAGAAGCAATTGAGATAGAATTGCACTCACTTAATAAAAGAAAACATTTGATTCTGTTGACCGAACGCCTCCTATAATGTTCTCTATAGGATCAAAATGGGTTTTCATCCGAAGAGAAATGAAAATAACTTAGTGGTAAGATATAAAGTATGGCTTGTAGCACAAGGGTTCATGCAGAGATTTGGCATTGATTACGATGAAACTTACTTTCGTGTAATGAGTGGAATAATGTTTTGATACTTTATATCAATGGTAGTTAGCTTAAACTTATCAATTTAGTTGGTGGATATAGTGACCGCACATTTATATGGCCACTGGATACATATATTTATATGAGAGTCCATGAAGGAGTCAAAATTCTAGATTCTAATAAAAGTAACCAGAACATGTGTAACGTCAAACTACAAAGATTGCTATATGGATTAAAAGAGTCAGGGAGAATGTGGTACAACCGACTTAGTGAGTTTCTCCTAAAAAGGGGATACTCTAATAATGATGATTGTGCCTATGTGTTCATAAAGAAATACCATAATGGATGTTGCATTATCTCAATCTATGTTGATGATCTAAATATCATCGGAACCACAGTGGTGATAAAGGAAGCAAGTCCTTACCTTGTGATGGAGTTTGAGATGAAAAATTTGGGTAAAACCAAGTATTGCTTAGGCTTATAGCTAGAGCATTTCTTAGAAGAATTTTTTTACACCTGTCAGACCCCAGAGAAAACATTTATGAAATCCTCTATGTATACTATACTAGTCCAGGAAAAACTAGTATACATAGTGAACAAAGCTGATACCACAATATATCAAACACACTTTATTAATAATCGTAGTTTACAATAAAAGCTGCACACGGACTGAATAAATTAACACAACAGAAGATAGAAAGAAGTAGTAGGGCCTAGTAAGTCTGCCACAGGCAATCGACTAGGAAGCAACCTAGTCCTTCTGGTCCTCACAATCATAGAACTCCTCTGAATCAACAGAGTAAGCAAGGGTGAGTATAAAAGTACTCCGCAAGTCACACAGTAAATGCAATGTTAATGAAGGGTCACAAAGGGAGGCATAATATGGTTAATT
Organism: Guadua angustifolia; assembly: GCA_036346375.1. Classification (NCBI taxonomy): domain Eukaryota; kingdom Viridiplantae; phylum Streptophyta; class Magnoliopsida; order Poales; family Poaceae; genus Guadua; species Guadua angustifolia. The sequence continues at coordinate 24,268,459 of CM070520.1, forward strand.
TGAGCATAAAGCAACATTTCAATTATGATAAATAATTTCTAATGTGTAATTGATATAATAAAATCGAGTTATAATCAAATTTTCAATGTAGGCTCTAACCCAGAGTTTCATCCCAAAATTTTCCCATGTGGACTCTCTCCACTTATAAATCACTTTTCTAAAAATATTTTAAAATCCAAAGTTTAGTCCATAAAGGCTTGATCGGCATGCCCATGACTACGGGCGTGGCTAATCGATTAGGTTTATAGTCTATAGAGGTTGTACAAGTTTACCCACAAGACATGATTATCTCATTTTGCCTAAATACATACTTCTTTTGGTGTGTTGGCAGAGCAAATCATGACAAAGCCCTTATAAAGCTCCATTCACGTAGTCGTGCTCGCTAAGGTTTTACCGCAGATAGGGTTAAACTGCCTAGTCTAGAAGCCTCCTCTTGTGCTGAGTGGTAGCCTTACACCCACCCCAATTTCAACCTAATGGCATAACTATCCATGGTATGTTGCAATACGGATAGCCAGGTCTATCCCATTTCAGACTTGTGGTAGTACGGTAAGACTTTACATTCAACGTAACACAGATTGGTTCTTAACTAACTAGGCGAGCTTATCACATACCCAGAACCATAGCGCCACCACCTGACAACCAATTCTTGCCCATTCTAAACATATTTTCACTTTTTTTGAATAACATCATCTTTTATAATATTCCATGGTGTCTGACACCAAGGAATAACTTTATTTTCCACATAAATCTTGGGTTAACGTAAATCCCCAAAGGTCCTAAATTCATGTCTAAGCCATTTAATATATAACACTAGTTAATAGTATAATAATGTATCAATCAGTGATATTTTTCTCTAAGATGACAAATTAAAAATATTTCAAAGTCTATTGAGATTATAATAATTAGGAGTAACTAATTATTTAAAATTTGGGATTTAAATTACATTGATAAAACTATGCATACAATAATTTAAATAAAAATATAATCTAGGATCAATATATTCAAGGGTGTAACTTGCCTTTGCACGAAGGGTTGATGCTTGAAATCATCGATAGTGAACCGTTCAGACTCTCCAAAATCTATCGTGAAGAACAACCAATTTCAAATAAAATCCAAATAAATTCAAGTAAAATATTAAACTATTATAAATAAGTAATTCAATATTTTATATGAATTTATAAATAAAAACAAAGCCAATCGGAGTTCGAATGGGTGAAAATGGACTCCCGAAAGATTTATAATCGCATAAAATGATAAAAATGATTATTGAATTTTTGAAATTTCTTTTCTAAATAAAATTTTCAAATTTTCAGAGTTAAATTCAGATTTCAAAATTTTATTTTTGAAATTTCTGCCTAATTTTTATTTTTTCTTATACTAATAATATCATCCTCTTCTTTTTTATCTTTTTCCCCTTCTCTTCTCACGGGCTAGTGCTGCAACAGATTGGAGCTTTGTCTCTGGCGATGGCCAATGCAAGGAGGGGGGAGGGCCAGGGGCCATGGAGCTCAATCGGCGGTGGCCTGGGGTCGGCACCAGCACGGTGAGCTCACCGGCGGTGGTGGCGAGGGAGGAGCTGCCAGGTGGCGGCGATGGCTGGAAAATGAGGTGGTAGGTAGAGTTCAAACCATTGCGAAATCCAGTGAAACAAAGGTGAGGGAGCTCTTGGGAGGTGGAAAAATGGGTTTCTCATGGAGTGACGCACCTGGTGCTCCCTTTTATAGGGCGAGAGGAGGACCGGAGGGGTGGGAATCGGTGCGGAATTCATGGTGGCTGAAAAATGAAAGAACATGATTTTAGCTCAGTTTTGGGAAAGATTTGGCCTTGAATGGTAAGAGGAGGTGCGAGGATTGGATTGGCAAATTTTTGGAAGTTTTTGGCATAAGAATCATAGGGTTTTGAAGATTTAGTTGAGGCACGAGGAAGAGGGAGAACTACGTTCTCTTGTCATGCTGGAGGTTGAAGAAACATATGGCAAATTTAATGTTGAGAAAGATAAAGGCTTGGATAAAATATCAAAATGGGTTGGGAAATTTTGAAACAATTCTCAAAAATACTTTGGAATATTTGAAACCTCATAAAATTATTTTAAGAATTTTTTAGTTTTAAATTTTTCACAAAAATTCTTTTTGCTAAACCAAAAATAGCAAAAAGGCCTTTAAAAATCAGGAAAATTACAATAAAATTGAAAAGAAATGAAATAAAAGGAGAGGTAAATTTTAGGATGTTAAAACACCAGCCTACCTATGCTAAGAAGGTATTGGAAAAATTTTAATATTGATAAATCTTATCTTTTGAAGACCCGCATGTAGTAAGATCCCTTGAAGTCAATAAAGACCATTTCAGACCAATGATAGAAAATAAGAAAGTTTTAGGACTTGAAGTTCCATACTTAAGCGTTATTGGAGTACCTATGTATTTTGTGAATTGCACAAAGTCTGATATTGCATTCACAGTAAATTTGCTTGCTAGACACAGTGCAGCTCCAACCAAAAAACATTGGACTGGTGTCAAGACTTTACTCAAATAACTCCAAAGTACTCAAGGTCTTAGATTATTTTTTTGGAAGGACCAACGCTTAATTATGGTGGAATATACAGATACTTGCTATCTGTCTGATCCACACAGTGCCAAATCTCATATTAGGTTTGTATTTTTCTATGGTGGTACAACCGTCTCTTGACGGTCCTTTAAGCATATCTTTGTAGCTACTTCTATCAACCACTCGAAGATTATAGCACTATATGAAGCCTCAGGTGAGTGTGTTTAGTTGAAACGTGTGGTTAGTTATATCCAGAAGCAGAGGCGGAGCTACCCATGGGGCTGGGTGGGGCTAGAGCCCACCCAGCCAGGCGCTCAGCAAAAGACCCCCCACGATGGTATTGGCATATGGCCCATATGCGTAGCACAGAGACAGTCACGCAGGTCAGATCTTCCGCATAGCACAGAGGCAAGCAGGTCGGTTCGTCTTCAAACCAAATCGTGACGTTGTGTCTCACGTGACTTGCGTCACGAGCTCACGGCGTCAGTTCGTTTTCCGCGTCTCAGTGTCTTCCTCTATTTTACAATATTTCGATAGTCATAGTAGTTGATTTTAGATGTCTCTTTTTTAAGCCCCTATCTTTAGAACTTTCTGGCTCCGCCACTATCTAGAAGTCATGTAACATTAATACCGTCGATATCTTCATAATTATCTATGAAGATAATACTACTTGTATTGCACAAATACAAATGGGTTATCTAAAGAATAATATCACAAAGCATATTGTCCTTAAACTTTTCTATTCTCATGAACTGTAGAAGAATGGTGAGGTAAAAATATGCAAACCAAGACATAAGAAAATCAACAGATTTATTCACTAAATCTTTGCCAAAATCTAGTTTTCAAAAATGTGTTCGTAGTATTAAAATGACATGACTTAAAGATGTGCAGAGTTCAGAGCAGTAAATCACTAAACTATGGCCCTTATTATGATCGTAAAGATATTGCTTTAAATCTAAAAGATTATAAATTACACTCTTTTTCCCTTAGTGAGTTTTCTTGAAGTTTTTTTTACATAAAGGTTTTTAACGAGGCAATTAGTGTAATACAACGAACTAGTGTAATACAACGTACGAGTACAATACACTCTTTTCTCTATCCCTTATTTCCAAGTGGGTTTTTTGAGGAATTTTTGATAAGATATGTGCATTACATAGTAATCGCCCAAGGGGAGTGTTGAGATATGATAAAACTTTAGGTTTTAGTTGTTCAAATACGTTTAGACTCTATCTCGTTGTAGGCAAATCTGAATATATCTCTTATGATCTTGCTATCTGATTGGTACATTGTATTTTATCTACCACGATTGTCATCATTTTGGCAACGACTTCTGTGCAATCAGGCCTCCTGTGCAATCACCGTGCAATCTAACTAAGAAAAGTTTCAAAACATTCTGAAAAAAATCATGGATGTACATCTCATCTTACCCCATCTACATATAAATTTTCATGATCAAATTCGTCCTATGCTAGAAGTTACAAAAAGACAAATTTCAAAATTTGTCTTTTTGTAACTAACATAACTTAATTCATAGTTAGAATTGAACTTTATTATTGCACGGAGGCCTGACATTGCACGCCGCTGCCCATCATTCTCTACTACTTCTAATTTTCACTTAGTGATAGCCGTCCGTTCTACATCCCCACGCGGCGAAATCCCTGGCCTTCCCCCTTACTCTGTGAAATGCTGTCGCAAAATCCCCGCCCCGTCACCATCCTCGCTTCGCTCGCTCTGCCTGCCACCTCCTGATCCCAATCTTCTCCGACCGTGCCACACTCCCTCCCCCTCGCCGGTCGCACGGATTCCCCTCCTTGACAGCCGCCCAGATCTGGCCCTCTCCATCGTGAGGAGCATTTCCCTCATTTTTCGCATGTCGCCTCCATGCCTTCTCCGCTGCCGACAGCGGCGTAGACTGCGGATTCTCCACAGCCGCCGCCTTTACTCTCCAGAAATACCACTTTTCATCCGTCTACTTCCCTCCTACGCGGCATGTCCGAAACCGAGAGACATGGGACGGAGCTAGTCGAGGAGCAACTTACGGGACGGAGTAACCATGGGTGGTACGGCTACTGCTGCTCCTTCCAATAGCCGCCTTCACATCAATGGGATGGGGGCTACCCCTATGGCCAGGACCCACAGGGGGCTACTACGCCGCGCCGTACCCAGCGCACTAGCCGCGACACAGTCACCGGTGGGGTGGGAGGGGCCTCCAAGCTGCACCTGGACAGGCAGTACTAGCGGATCATCGACGATTACCACTCGGTGGATCAGGTATGCGTGCGATTGCTATTGGTGAATCCGAGTCAAGATGGGATTGTTTGTTGAAGCAATTGATGCGATTTCATTTGTTCCATTGGATGTTGAATCCTATACTTTGAAACAGTGGATTGGATTGATTCGAACTTTCCGTTCGATAAGGCCTTGTAGTATGTGATATCTAAGTCCATAGTTTCCCCATCTTAGGATTGCTAGGAAGTTGGGGGGCATCACCGATTTGTGTTTCATCGTTGGTCAACCTGCTGCCGTTTGAGATTTCGATTGATTCTGTTGAGTTGATTGGCAATTTAGGGAAGAGATGCTGGTCCTATTCGAAACACCCGTGGGCTTCGCACTCTTCAAGGTGCTCGATGAGGGCAAGCTCGACAAGGTCGAGGTGAGTGCTCGCCACCGCTTCAGCTCTTGGTTTGGTTTGGATTATTCGTGTTTGGCTTGTTCTTTGCTTCTTAGGCTAACTGCGCTAATGTTTTATCACTTTAGGGCTCTATTTTACTTCTATGCTCGGCTAGAATTTCCATGATTAGCTAGCAACTAAATGTTTGAAGATGCTTTAGTACACATGTTTCAGATTCAGTTTTACAGCATCAAGATTGTGACCTTGGCATACCATTCCTTTTGTCATTGAGTCGTTAACACTTATCTTTTGTCCTAAGAGGGCACTAACACCGTCTCAGGTACTAACATGCACTGCAAATTATAGATGGACAAATGGAACAACAACTTGCTGTTAACAAGTGGTTATCACAAATTAGTAACTATGAGCACTTGTTATACGCTCAGATCAAGAAAATACTACTAGTTTTCTGCCAACTTAAACATAAGATGTTACAAAACAATTAAATAGGTTAATGTATAAGTCAGTTTTTAGCATTTGAGCATATAAATAGGTTCCATTATTTGTTAAAACATATTGGTGGATTTGTTAGGCCACACATACAGTGACTAGCTAACATTAACTTGATTGAATTTTACCCTTCTTCCATTCGTGTGGGTTTGTTAGATTCTGCAGACACATAAATAAGATTTCATAGTATTGCAGCATGATTCCAACAGTTTCTATCTTTTGTTTCAACAATAATCCCATATGTGTTCAATTTAATTATGTTGGTGTGTTATGCTGACATGCAGGTTTGATAGTTTCTTATTATACTAGATGTCCTTTCTTACTTGCCCATGTGTGTTTTTCTGTAAGCTCCTGATAGTAAGAATCATCATGGAATTTTTTAAGGTCTAGAGTGTGCACATCTATTTCAGTTCTACACCCTTGAAAAGTTGGAGCCCTGCAAAACTTGTGTTCATCACATCATATTTTTAGTTCCTTTTATTTATTTTACAACTAAGTTTTACTTCTACCAAGTTTTTTTTCTGTTGTATAATTAATAGGGATAACTAATGCGTGAGAGAGAAAGATTAATTGATGATGACCCATGTAGGCACTCACCCACACCGGCAGCCACTCTGCTCCAACAAGCTCCCGTTCAGTCGTTTTCATCGCTTAGGTTAGCTCCATGGTTTTCCCTTTCTTCTCCTTGTCCTCACTAGCCTACATGGCATAGGAGGTGTGTCTTTGTATGTTTTATTTTTGTGGCTCTTTTGTGTTAGATTTTAGCAAGTATTTCACGCTTAATTGCTAATTGACTTGTGTTCTTGATGCTTCCTAAATTACTGTTTTAGCTACACACTTGGGATGGCTGCAGGTTGCTAAGATGGATGACGGTATGCCGAGTCTTTTCAGGTTTGAAATGGACAACCAAAGCAGTTTTTTATTCGTATGCTCTTTTACTTTTTATGTCCTATATGACATAGGGTGCTTGGAGATGTATTCTGCTTCCTTTACGATTTGTCATGACCTAGAAAGGAAGAGACTGAATGAGCAGAAACTACATAAGGAAACTACCCATCTTCTAAAAACATTTTATAGTCTTAGATTACCTTCTGAAAAAGTTGCCATGAGAAATCTGAAAGCACTGAATAGATGAGTATAATGGGAGTCCCAATTATACTCATCCATCCATGAGAAATCTTTTGCATGAACTTCAGCTCAAGTGGGAGTCCCAATTCAATGGATAGCAATATTAGCAATAGTGGATTCTTTGCTAGAATCTGAACTGAATATTCAATTTTGTGAATGGCCAATCAATATACATCATGTGTTTCGCGTGAACTTACTTTTGGATGTCAAGTTTCCCAAGAAATTGAATCATGTTATTTTTATGCGGCACTACTACAGCAAAGGCTTATATCGAGCCTACGATCACGAGCGGTTTTGAAAAACCGTCGTAATATCAGAACATCACGACGGTTATGTACTCAAACCGTCGAGTGCATATATCCTGAGCGGTTTTATATTACGGTAATGCGTGATACAAAAATATCACGAGCGGTTTCTAAATATAACCGTGCAGCGATATCTGATACTCATTACGAGGCGGTTTGAAAATAAAACCGTGCGTGATATCCTGACGGTTATATAACACAACCGCGTAATATCTGATAATCATTACGAGCGGTTATATTTAGAAACCGTCTGCGATATTTCTTATATCACGAGGCGTCGTAATATAAAACCGTCTGTGATAATTCTCCGTAAAAGCAGAGCCTCGATCCACATCCACTTCGTTTATAGGGTTTGGTTTCTATGCTTAGTGGCGGTTGTGGAAGTGGCGATTTTTGAAAAAGCCATTGATTTGAAAGGTGATATTAGATTCATTTGATTTTGGTGATCTAAGGTTAGTAATGAGTTCTCTAATTGCATGTGCATCGAATTCAATATCTGGGTTTGTTAGGACATAATTAATTTAAAGATTGTTTGATTAGATCTAGTTTAATTGTAGCTGGATCCATATGTTGTTTGTGATATTTGGTTAGTCTTGTGTTTTAATTGCATTATATTCAACATCTATCTTGATAAGGAAGGAATTTGATGATTTTTTAGATCTATCTTGTAGCTAGAACCATGTGTTGGTTGTTTGATGAATAAGGTTAGCTAGTAATGGTTCTATTTGCATAATATAATATTCGATCATGATGTAGCTAGCTAGCTTGTTAAGATAGAATTTAAAGATTGTTTAGATCTAGCTTATAGATCAATTCAAGTCTTTTGGTGATCTAAGGTTAGTAATGGGTTCTAATTTCATTATTATATTGAAGATTAATTTGAATTGTGTTAATTATTTCTTTGTGATGTAATTAAGGTATGTAATTGCATAATTAGTTTAAGAATGTGTGCATCGCACTACACAGTGCATAATATTTAACACTAAGTGTTCTTGTGTAGCGTAGATGGATCGAAGTTTGGATGTCTGTTGAGAACCGTCTGAGTCTTGAGTACCTTAATGGCGTCTCCACTTTCAAAAGAAGCTGCGAGAGGAGGATATGTTTAATAAGGGGTGCAATTCATGTCATGTCAGTGCATTGATTGCGAAAATCTGAAGATGTTTGAAACTTCGGTATGATCGAAGCACACTTGATTGAAGGGGTTTCAAAGGGGCTATACATGTTGGACCGGTCATGGCGAAGAGCACAATATCTGAGAAGCGACAAGTAGTGTTAATATCGTCGGCGATGTTAATGATATGTCGGATGATCATATCGATTGTGCTTCCGATGAGGACGAGGTTGCGATGACAATTTGGATCGGATGCTACGCGATGCGAAGAAACCATGATGACGAGGGAATATGGGCGGTTCGGGGGCTTAATGGAGGACTCGGAGAAACCTTTGTTCGCGGGTGCAAGTTGAAATACACAAGGTTATCATCCGTGCTTCAACTACTCAAATTGAAGGCAAGCAATGGTTGGTCAGACAAAAGAGTTTCACAATATTTATTCGTCTATTGGCGGACATGCTTCGAGAGAAGCGAGTTGCCGACAAGCACTTACAAAGCCAAGCGGGTTCTTTGTCCCTTGGGAATGGAAGTAGAAAGAATACATGCCTATCCAAATGGTGTATCTGTCTAGTAAAGAGTACACAAACTTGCATATATGTCCGTGTGCAACGCATCCGGTACAAGCGTAAAGTCATTCAGATGATGATGGCGAGAGCATTGAGGTGAAAAAAAGTCCTCTGCTAAGGTGGCATGGTATCTGCCTATAATTCCCGTTTGAGGCGTTTGTTTGCGAACTCAAAGAAGGCAAAAGCTGTTGCGTTGGCACTTTGAGGGCGTAAGAATGATGGAATGCTAAGGCACCTGCTGATTCCATCCGGTGGAGAAACATCGGCAGAGCTTTCAAGAATTCGGTGCGGATCAGAAATATAAGGTTTGGATTGAGTCGAGATGGAATGAATCCTTTCGGTAACATGAAGCGTAGGCATAGCACTTGGCGTAAATCTCTGTATCTACAATCTTCCTCCTTGGTTGTGTATGAAGCGGAAGTACATTATGTTATCATGCTTATCCAAGGACCGAAACAACACAGGAGCGATAGTGATGTGTACCTAGCTCCATTGGTGGAAGATCTAAAAACAACTTGTGGAGTTCTGGGGTACCGCGTATGGGATGCGTACAAGCGAGAGAACTTTACTTTGCCTTTGCTTGTTACGCACCATAAATGATTACCACCGCCTTGCTAACTTTGCGGCGAGTACAAAAGGAACCAAAGCACTCCTTTGCTTAGATGATCTGAGAGATTATGGTGAATCACTCCCAAAACCGTGTACATGCGTCACCGTAGGTTCCTTGGAGGAATCACCCATATCGCAAGATGAAGCAACTTTTCGACGGAAGGAGCGAAAATGGTCCAGCTCAAAGGCGTTTGGCGGGAGAGATGTTCATGACATTGTTAAGGATTTGGATGTTGCGTATGGAAAGGGGCGTAAGTCAAGTACCCGTGAAAAGAGCATGTGGAAGAAGAGATCAATATTGCGGGACCTACCTTCTTTGGGATCACCTAGAAGTTAGCCCTTTGCATCGATGTCATGCGTGAGAAGAATGTGCGTGACGGCGTGATTGGTCTCTTACTCAACATTAAGGGTAAAACAAAGGATGGTATCAGCATGCGGCTTGACTTGGTCGATATGGGCATAAGACCTGAATTAGCACCGAAAGAGGCGATAAAGGCCGTGCGTGCTTGGAACACCTTGTTATACTCTATCAAAGGCGAAAGAACTGAAGCGTGCGGTGCTTGCATGGTGTGAAAGTTCCGTCCGTTACTCCTCAACATGAAGAGACTTGTTTAGTTGCAAGATTTGAAATTAACCGCATGAAGTCTCATGATTGTCATGTGCTAATGACCACAGATGCTCCTATCGCAATTAGAAGTATTTTGTCGGTCAAGGTCAGAAAGACAATCACTAAGTGTGTTATTTCTTTAACACAATCGCTCGAAGGTCATCGATCGAAGGACTAGATGCTCTGCAAGGCGAGGTGGTGATGACTCTATGTAATCTTGAGATGTATTTCCCTCCATCATTTTTCGATATCATGGTCCATCTCATTGTTCACCTTGTGACGAGATAAAGATATGCGGGCGGTGTTCCTCGTAGCATGTACCGTTCGAGAGGTACATAGAATTCTCAAGTCTTCGTCTGGAATCGATCTCGTCAGGAGGGTAGCATTGTCGAAGGTTATGCAGCAGAAGAGGCCGTCGAGTTCTGCGTCGATTACATGGCCGAGTCGAACCAATAGGTGTGCCTCGATCTCGCCATGAGGAGGCTCGAGTGTCGGGACCATCGGAAGAAAGCAATCACGCTGATTCGATTGCGTATGCTCGAGCTCATTTCACGGTTTTGCAACACATGGCTGTAGTGTCGACCTATATCATCGAGCACAAGCAATGGCTAAGGCAAGAGAATCTAGCAGCGGCAGAGTCTTGGATCACGAGGCAGCATAACCTTGATTCAGCAAATGGTTGAAGGAGCAACTTTGTCCTTTGGGAGCTCGTCGGATGACACGCTGACATGGTTGGCAAAAGGACCAACTTTTACAGTTGTCACATGGAAAGGATATGACTTAAATGGGTACACATTTTACACTAGAGATCAGGACATGAAGAGCACAAACCGAGCAGCGGTGTCGCATAGATGCATTCAATAATACCGTTGGGTCGACGAGGAGCTCCTACTATGGGTTCATAGAGGAGATATGGGAGCTCGACTACGTGCTTTCAAGATTCCCCTATTTGGTGCGTTGGGTCCACCTCCGGCCGTGAAGGTTGACAAGAATGGCATCACTCTGTGGACCTCGAGCGTGTCGGATACCAAGATGAACCATTCGTACTTTCGCTAACCAAGTTGTTCAAGTCTTCTATGTAGCAGACCGTCCAACAAGAAGCGCCACGTAGTTCTTGAGGAAAAAGGAGAATTGTCGGAGTTGAGAATGTAGTAGATGAGGAAGAGTACAATCAATTTGATGAGTTGCCACCTATTGGAAATGACATCTGGTCCCGAAGAGCTCATCCACGGCGCCAAAACCCTAACCCTTTGAGGCGTTTTGCCTCCCATGGCGGCCTCCCCTCGGCGTCCTCCCCTCCGGCGTCCTTCTGCGGCCTCGGCGTCCTTCCCTCGGCGTCCTCCCGCCCTCGGCGTCCTCCCGGCCTCGGTGTCCTCCCCTTCGATCGGCGTCCTCCCGGCATCGGCGTGCTCCCCCTCGGTGTGTTCTTGTGCATCTCGGGCTTCAACCGTGAGTATTTACGGGGACTAGCCATCGAGCTAGAGGCCGTTTCTCGTCTGGAGACCTTTGCTTGGCCATTTGCTCTATTTTTCGGTCTTGCAAAGGGCGGTCGTCTGCGGCTTGGGGACCTTGCGTGTGGGCTTAATGTTCGATGATGATTTAGGGGATGGAATAGACTAATTGTGACAACAAATCTTAGCGATCAATTTCACTTTCATATATATATATTTGATTAGTGTGAGGTCGGCGATGATTGAGGTTCTTTGGAAGAGTGGTTGATCGAATCGAGTTTTTGATGTTGGTTGAAAAGGTCTTTTCTTTGGTGATCAAGGATGATGTTTGTTTTACGGTTGTTTAGAGCCCGATGGCGATAACTAGTTAAAATGTCTTTGTTACGGTTGGCTAGAAGCGATGGTCTTTGTGGTTGTTTTTGGTGCCCGATAATTAGTTTGGAGGGTGCCTTAGGTGGTGGTTTAGTGGAGTTTTGATTTCTATTTGGTTGTCTATTGCAAACCGGTCTTTATATCTTAGTTAGTGAATATGCATATAAGATAACCAATTGAGTAGATTTATACTTAACTTTGTCAAGTATTAAATCATTATTGAGATAAAGTTGTCACAATCTAGTCTATTACTTGTCCATTGTGGCGAGGAGGGCCTTTTAAGGCAACCCGACATCTGTGAACATTCAAACAATCAATATGAGCTTTATGCTAATTGCTTTATTAAATAATCTGTACATGTTCATATGTGAGATCTGAGCTTCTCGTTCTATTATTACATTAGCTGTCAAATAGTTGAATCCATATGTATTCTTACAGCTTGTCTGCTGTGTGGATGTCCTAGTTTTAGGGGAGAGTCTTTGCCGAAATTTTTATTAAGTTAGGCAACCTCCTAGTTCGCTTCTTTTGCTAAAGGTTAATAACAAGCCATTTAGGCTAGTTCTTTTAAAAGGCTAATAACAAGCCATTTAGGCTAGTTCTTTTAAAAGGCTAATAACAAGCCATGGTATCCACAAACTCATTCACTCTAATGTGATTTTATTTGTTCTTCACTTTTAGTTACTTGAAACTATTCTAACTTGTAAAGAAGATGTAGTCCTCTAATCCATAAATGCGAAGGACATGATGTGCCCTCAAAAGAAGAATCGACCAGCTGCAAAGAGGACCAAACAAAAGGCCAGACCGATATACCATTACGAGATCGATCCAAATGATGGGACCCTAGAAAGCCAAAAAAGCGGCGAATGCATTTGAGTATGTGTGGGATAGTAGCAGGGAGCAGGTTCGATCACGCTATCTTCACGGAGGTTGGTGACTATTGAGGCTCGCAATGCCTTGCTAACGGAAATTCTTTCATCGTTCAACATTCGGAAGAATCCGCTCCCCTAGTGCGACGGTATGCCTTTGCTAGCGGCGAGAAAGGCATGGAAGACCTTCAAGCATCGCTTTTCGTGGACTCGTCAAGAAGGATCTGGTTCCATACTCGAAGTATGGGTTCATTGATGAGGACACGTGGGGGCGTTTTGTTGGGATGAAGACCCGCGAGCGAATTAAATGCGTCCACGATGAAGCAAACAAGGCCTTGCAAGCAAGGAACACTCACCCCCACGACTTCGACGCTGCGCTCTGCGGGAAGAAGCGCAATGGGGCGGGGAGGGCGAGGAGGGTATCGCGCCATTTCCGCCGATCACAGATCAACGTGCGAGAGGCGGCTAAGGCGAGCGAGGTCGGATGCCGTCCTTCTGGCAACGTCTCCTTTGTAAACCCAGCGGACGAGGAAATGCGCAGCGCTGTAATATATAATCGAACTACCAATTTTACGTAATTAGTCCATGACTTCATAAGTGAAATAACTTGTCCGGATCTTGCGGTGGCGTTGAGTACACAATCGTGCGATGGCTCTTTTTCCCGACGAGAGAGAAAGATGCATGTCCATAGCCTTGGGAAACAAGAACACCACAGTCGTCTGAGAGGCAAAGGGTTTTGTTCCATGGAAAAGCTGGATTCCCGACGACTTCCACGTATACCGAAGTAAGAAGAGAACTAAAGCCGGCCTGAGTCAAATCTTATAAAGAATTTGGAGGACAAGTTGAGAGGAGAGTTGAGAGAAGAGTTGAGGGAGGCGAGAGAAGAATTTTATGACGGGATCTGAATCCTCGAGGAGGCTCACCAATCAAGAAAGAAATCTTGCACAAGCCTCGGAGTATGTCCGCAAGTCAGCCCCTTGCCGTAAAACAGCTGTGCATCCGTTCCTCCAAGTGACATAGATGAACATAGCGGGACTTATCACATGTATGTGACATTAAGGTGGCCAGCGGTGTAATCTCCAAGTGAGAATTAGCAATGGCACCGTTCCTCGGCGTTTGCTTGGGGCATGGCGTATCCATCCCCAAAGGGACCATGGTGCAGTACCATCATAGCGCGGGTTTCACCAAGATCAATGTGGGCGGGGTATTTGATAGTTTCAAAATTGTCGATCTCTGAAGCCGCAAGCAGCGAGATCGTGAAACTTGGGGATGCCATTGGCACATTCATCCAATGGCCTAGCGGCGACATCTCCTGCTTCGTCCCTTCTATCATGCAACAACATGACGATCTGATTAGCCTATTGTATCGCCGTCGATCGATTGGCTACCAAATCAGCGATCGTAGAAGCGAGACTCCACTTGATGTACATAACGTTGACCTCTTTCCTGCCCATTCCTCTCCGTGAAGGGTTCATACAAAACAAAAGAAAGGCAAGGGCAAGCGAGAAGAAAGAAAGGCAAGAACAAATCGACTATCCATCTGTTGAGTTGGCTAAACAATACAAGCTAGGAGAGCCGTTACTAACGAAAGCAGCGTAACTTCATAGTATATCTTGCCAACAATTGCATAAGTGGTACACCCAAGAAGCTGGAAAGCGAGGCGTGAGCGTACAACAAGTATCGGCGTTATGTTCAAGTATGAACATATATTCAACGACTTCGGCGGGGGCTTCTTCACGGTCGATTTTACGGACTTGTTCCATCTCTACAACCTCGGCGCCATCGGCGCGCATTCATAAGATCTTTGGACCTTGTAAGTGTGTGCTATCACGGTCTACATTAAATCTAATAGTGATAAATGTCCTCCAATATATATATATATAATTAGCCTTTGTATATATAGATACATGCAACTTGAAGCGACACGGAAGAAACTATCGATCGGTTTCCTCGACCCACATATAGTCTCAAAGCAAACAATGGATGATGATATAAACATGGTTGAGGAATACGTCACACAGGCATTGCTAGCACAAAAAGATAAAGAACTCATACTTATACCCCATAACCCGGGGTAAGTGCTACCACATGCTATACTTTGAGTGCATCTTGTGCACACAACTCTGTTTCATTCATTGTCCATTGTGATATACATGTAGGTTTCACTAGGTTCTAATTGTAATTGAACCAGCCACAAACCGGGTTAAGTGCCTTGATTCCGCACGTGGCGGAAACCACGACTTAGTACCTATCGCAAAATTACTCGGCGGTAATCACGTTTCCTAAGTACATGGTCGTGTAAGTTGTTCGAGTTTATATTGCTAGTGGAATGGCTTAGGCTAACCTTTTGCAATCTTGTAGAAGCGTTCAAACACGTGAAAGGTTGGACTAAACTACTGACATGATTTGAACTTTCCGTATCAGCTATACACAACAATTCTATTTCAAACCCCTAATAGTGACTCTAGAACTAACCGTAGGTTTTATTTGCGATGCCACCGGCAAGGTCGGAAATAACCTATGTGGATTTTATGTTTGCCACAACATGCAAACCATAAATAAGCTAAAAAAATAGCAGTATGGTTAAAACTGCGTTGAATCAGGTCGATTTGAGCAACATTAGAGGGAAAGTTTGTTTCTTCCTGCTCACGGAAGTAATAAATAAAACCGGCGCGTTCCACGCAGCCTTATAACTTCTGGAGTTGTACAATTGTCAAATGGTATTCATTAATTCGGAAAATATGTCCAAAACTTGCGGTTATTCTTGTTTGTACGATTCATTGTATTGTCACATGATATTATCCTTAATACATATTTGCTCATCTTGAATGCAACAACTTAACAATGTCTTGCTTGTTGGACCTAGATGTTTTCCCCCCCTCAGTGAGAACCTCTATTATTTATGGTTTGTTGTTGAAATTTCCATCTACTTAGGTATTCTGCATCAATATTCTGAGACACGATCGATAATAGATGTTGTAATTGAATATCTGCACTTCCTATATGCATTGAGGCAGCAGTTTGTCCGATCGGGATAGACTTAAAATATAAACATTTGTGGCGCTTTTCTCCTTCTTATGATAATGTTGATGGAACTCGACTAATAAATCAACCCAAGACCCGCCCTTGACATGGCGAGTGGCGGCAACCATAGAGTGCTTGATCGAACGACACCTTTGGAGTGTGTGATTTGCTTCATGCCATCTGAAGTGGCCTTGCTGCGAAGTCACCGTCGTGCCACGGTGCGAAGTGCCGGAGCGACATGCTCTTGTGCGGCGTCACCGTCGTGCCACGGTGGGAGAACATGGTACTTTGAAAAATTTGTAGATTTAGTTCATAGATTACTCTAGTTAGGCTAATTAAAGATTAAACAAATGTGATTGCAAGTCGGGTCTTCCATGCGGAAGGCGGAAGGACTTTGAAACACCGACTTGAATGAAGAAGAGAAGGCGGGAGGAAGCGCTACAAATGGAGCGGTATTTGCAGCGGAAGAACACGGACAACCAAGGGAACACTCCATTAGGTTTTCTTGCTTATTCAATTACCACATCTATAACTCGGTTGTGCCTTGTAAATATCGTAGAAATATTGATGGAAATTTTAACAACAAAGATAAATAATGGAGGTTCTGGGGTGGGGAAAAACGACATCACAGACGGTTCTTATTTGTAACCGTCTGTGATAAGTTTACATCACGCGGTTATGATTTGAAACCGTCTGTGATTAGTTAGTAACACAGACGGTTATGATTCAAAACCGCTGCGTGATATTTAGCTATCACAGACGGTTTTAAATAAAAACCATCTGTGATACTAACTAATCACAGACGATTTCAAATAATAACCATCTGTGATGAAAATTTTCTCAGACGGGTGGAAAACCGTCTCTGATGATCTCCTTCATCACAGACCTATTGTTACTGACGGTTATGATTCAAAACCGTCTGTGATATTTAGCTATCACAGACGGTTTTAAATAAAAACCGTCTGTGATACTAACTAATCACAGACGGTTTCAAATAATAACCGTCTGTGATGAAAATTTTCTCAGACGGGTGGAAAACCATCTCTGATGATCTCCTTCATCACAGACCTATTGTTACTGACGGTTCACAAAACCATCTCTGATGACGTTTACGAACCGTCTATGATGATGATTTCTGTAGTAGTGCAGGGAATGTAGGTTGTCTATAAGAATCAATTATAGGTTGAGGAAAGTAAAAAAAGGCCCTCCATAAGCAACTTGATTATGACTAAAAGGTACTGCCATCTATTCTTATTTGATTTTGTTATGACTATTTCAAAATTTAGCATTTTTATTTAATTCCTCAGCCCTCGCTATTTTATTTTCTATTTTATGTTGCTACCTCCATGTCAATGAAAGCCGGTGCTCTGTAGAATTGGTATTGTATATTTTTGACCGTTAGTAATGCTCACTTCATCCCTTTAATTCCTTCCAGCCAAAGGTAAAGATTAGAGAATACTGGAAAGCTAGACCGAACATCATTGCACATTCTGCACTGAACATAATATCTCGCTTGAGAACTGGTGGAGATAAGATAACACAAGCCTTGAAATCACTCTATTGGAGGTGCAAGGTAATTCAAGTAGGTACAATTTCTTCAGATCGCTCGCGAGCACTCTTGTAACAATGAACATTATGGAAGAGAGTCATTAAATCACTGTGTCGGCTATATATTTGTAGGAAGCAGCAGTCATCAGTGTGGATTGCCTTAGGTTTGACTTGAGAGTGTGCTCAGGAACACAAATGTAGACATTGAGAACTGCTTTCCCTACAAAGGTCAGTGGAAGCTTTGTGTGTTTGAATTTGTATAATGTGTGAGAAATAGATGAAAGGTGAAGGAATATTACTTTCCAAACATGTAGAAAAAAGAGAGAATCTTGATAGAAAGAAGATACTTGCATTTCATTCTCAATCTTTTGCACTGTAGAAGCTTTGTGTGTTTGAATTTGTATAATGTGTGAGAAATAGATGAAAGGTGAAGGAATATTACTTTCCAAACATGTAGAAAAAAGAGAGAATCTTGATAGAAAGAAGATACTTGCATTTCATTCTCAATCTTTTGCACTGTAGGCTACTTCAAAGTTCGGTGCAGAGAAGCAAATATTTGAGCTTTTGTTTCCTAGGGTACATCAAGAGGGGCAGCCACTACAAGCTTGACAAAAAGAATCTTGATGTAATTGTGATGTGATATTCTATTCATTTAGTAGGAAAATTATTCTAGCTAAATAAAATCTTAGCCATCACCATAAAAATTGTTGTAATTGGGAGAGATAGATGTTTGATCTTGTAGCACAATTTTCTTTTATTGCTTGACCTTTATGTTTTATTACTAATTTTATTTTTCGTAGCAACGCATGGGCATTGAACTAGTACAACAATGAAAACCAGATTGAAACATATTGATGATCGCTCAAAATCTCTGGATGGAGACCGATCGGGAAAGAGATTACTTGCAACAAATCATCTGCACGTATTTCTCTTAATTGAGAGATAAAGATACAGGCTTTCAATGCAATACAGCGGAGATACAACGAGTACATGGCAATAAATATAGCTTAATCAACGCTTCAAAAAAGATACGCTCTTGTTGGTCTATAAATTAGCTGGCTGAAATGCCGAATGGAGTGCAAGCACAAACCAGTACAAGAGTGTACGCCTTCCAGAGAAAGCAGACGAGAGCAGATGGAGGCCAAGCTTCAGATCTTCGCAGTCATGTTGTTATTCTGCCTTTGCAGCAGAGGTATACCATGCACCCGGCCCTAACTATTATATATAATCCGTGTGTGTAGTTGATTTACGTAAACTAGTTATATCAAAAGTTTCGTATGTATGGATGAATAGAGTTTTTATCGTTACCATGAGCTACCACTAAATTACCTAGCTATAAACTTTTGTATCTTTTGGTATCTCTACACTTCAAACTTTTGGCATATCAACGCCATCAGGTTGGTTAAGAAGTCTAATGGATCAAATGTATATAATCCCTGCATAGAACTAACAATCGAAGCAATCTCATCAGCAGAAACACACATAATCTGACATGACAAGACAAGCACGTTCTGAATTTTTCTTTGCCACTGCAGGTGACGCACTGTGCTCTCTGAAAGATCTTGCTGTGACCCAGACCACCCTACCGGGGCAGATCGGCGGGAACCCGGAGTACCGCGTGACGGTGAAGAACGGCTGCATCTGCACGCAGTCCGACGTGAAGCTGGCGTGTCCGGGGTTCAACTCCTCCATGCAAGTCAACCCGGACATCATCAGGCCGGACGCCGACGGCAAGCTCTGCACCCTCAGCGGCGGCGGCCCCGTGAGGAACGGCGATGCGATCACGTTCGACTACGCGTGGAGCACGCAATTCAGCTTCGCTCCAGTGTCCTCGACCGTCTCCTGCTCGTGATCGCGCGCACGAGCAGCGTCGGTTTGCATGCATGGACGGACGGGTTGGTGAATAAGTTTGTGCCTTTTAATTTGGTGGCAATTGTACGTAGACACTGGTGTTCCAGTAATTATCAAGTGTTGAAAGTATAATTGTTTTTGTTTGGAAGACAGAGCTGGATTGGATGCGTTGGTTTTTGAACCGAATTGCTAAGCACTTTTGACTGAAAAATTTTGTGATTTCACTCAACTTTCTCATCATTCGATTGTCTTCACGGTTCGTGCACCGGTCACCTTCCTCAGTTCCTCTTCATCTCTGGAGAAGCCGGACCGAGCGCCGCTGCTGCCATTGATGAAGCCGAGCGCATGGCTCCGATGAAAACCAGATGGCTTGCCGGCGCGCCATGGGGGTAGCGGCGGAGCTGTGAAACCTGTTGGTTGCCGATTTGATTCTATCCAACATGGATAACCTTAACATGGGTAGCGGCGGTGCTGAAGGGGAATATGGGAAGGGCAGACATGTCATCCATCAGTGTAGGCGTGGGATTTGATCCAATAACCTTAAATTTGACTGAAATCGCTCAAAATTTTAGTTGTGTTTGTATGACCGTGATGCATCCCATCCCACTAACCAATGGTGCCTTACGAGATTGAGAAGATTTGATGACCATATCCATATGGGTAGATGCCCACGTTATTCAATTTGTGCGGTTGCACTTTTCCAAAAAAAAGGTCATCAGAAAAATCATGGATGTAGCACTTATATTTTTGCGTGCACATGCAAAAATTTGGGATACAAATTCATCTACAACAAAGAGAACAAAAAAATATATAATTCGCAGATGTAAATAGTAGATGCACTATTCACGTGCAATTAAATTGTGTCGTTTTGGTTCTCTGCAGTGGACGAATTTTAGAACGAAAATTTGCAGATACGTGGTACGTCTAAAGTAGTAGAAGTACTTTTCTTTTTAAATTTCTGGAACAATGATAATGCAAATTTTTTAATATTTGGTAAAGTTGGACAACTGCGCGTGTGCTCAGCTGAACATTTCCATTTTGAGATGTTGGTGACCATGGAATGCCACGTGATTCGTGCTTATTGCGTTAGAAATGTCACTTCAAACAAAACGTCCGCCGATGCACTGCTATGCACACCAACCAATATTAATTTTTTGGATTGGCATGGTCTAAAAAAATCGTCAAACCATAATTTCAAGTATAAAACACAAGGTTTTATATAGGTTCCAGAATCATCTTGTATCGGAACATATTAATTTCTTCAACCAAACCACCTTCAATATCTTTTATTCGATCTGTACAAGCCTTTGAAATAAATTTCAGTGAGGTAATTCGAGAATCAAAATCAATGTAGAAAAGATACTCTATCTGTTCTGAACAGAAGTCATTCCATGTTCTTACTGTTTCACCAAGGTACATCTACGAAAGGCTACATTACACTTCTTTAGTACTCCCTACATTCCTGAATACATGTTATTCTAAGTTTTAAATTTTGTTTTTAAATATATATCATTCTACAATTTCGAGACAAGTTTTCACCGTTCTTTTCTTAGGGCAGTCCCAACCCATGGTTTCCATAAACAGTGTCTAAAGGAAAGAGAGAGCAATAAACCAATGCATAGTTTTCCAACACATGGTTTCCATGAGCAGTGTCTAGAGGAGAGAGAGAGCAATAAACCAATGCATGCACCACAAACACACCTTTATCAGCGCGCAGAAACATCCAACCCCAATTTTGCTCGTTTCTTGCGTCTTGGTGTCCGCGCCGACCCAGTTTCTTGCATGAGACACAATTTCTTTGTTTTTCCTTCTCTCCATTCCTTAATTCCTATGCCACATCAGATTTTTGCTTAGTTGGCAACGTAATTAATTCTATGGACACCAGTTGAGGTGGAGGGTTAAGACTGCCCTTATATACCCCTTGCCTTCGTATTACCATGGTATTTAAGATTTAGCTTCCCAAGTAGTATAACTATTCCAAAAGACATTTACTAGTCTGGACTGGATTAATTCACATGCATATTATTCCCAGAGCAACTTGGATTAATTACATATGGATGAAAGATTCGACTTGAATATACGTGCTGATACAATGATGGTCAACTTAATCCTGACAAGGATATCCAGAGAACTATTGTGAAGATGCTTAAATTTAATCATCCAAAGTTCTTTTAGTATTCTGTTAGATTATCTTTTGTTACAATATGTGCTTCGCAACATTTGAGTTAATGATTTTATGGATTTGAGTTTCTCTCTCTTTTTTATGTCACTTTCACAGCTAATGGCTTCCTGAAACATCGAAGCTTCAATACTTCCTCTAGTCACAAACAATTTTCTTAAATAGGCACCATAGGCCAAAAAAATTTGGTTCCACCTCAAATTCCGAAATTTAAAGTTTGACAGAGAACTTATCTTTAGTTTGGCTCCAACTAAAGTCCCAGTGTTTAAAATCTCACGGAAAACTTTATTTCAATTTGGCTCCAAAATGCATGTTGGATTATTGATGAAAGGTGCATTAGTGATTGCCCATGAATTGATGTGCAATTAGGGCATCTCCAATGGTACTAACTATAAAAAATGTTCATGTCATCTATAGATAGCATATAGACAACTTCTTCAATGGATTAGCTATAGTATTGTCTATAAAATTAAATATTGGCCCACATGTAATAGATAATAAATGTCTTGGAATCAGTTATAGCCTGGCTATACATTAGTAGCCAGTCTATATCTCTCTCCTTGTTTTCTCTCTTCCACCTAGGCAAAATGGTGAGATGACACTCTTATAACTAGCTGAAGTGGCACCATTGAAGATGCCCTTAGCATAGGCTGCATGCGTGCGTGTGCATTTGTATTGAATGTATAGCCGGCTGCCTGGTCAAGGAGTACACTGACTAGGCTAATAAATGGAATGAATAAGGTCACCCTAGTCTTTTCAACACATGCCTTTGACTTTGGTTGAAGTGCAAAATGCCAAAATGTTATCTATTCAGGACGAATGGAATATTTATTTAGATGATATATTTTACTCTAGCCAATGATAGTAAATGCCATTGGAAATAGCTAAAATAGAGGGGATATATAAGGAAAAATAGTAAAAAATACCTCGAAATTATAGAATAACATGTATTTAGGGAAAAAAAATAAAAGCTACACTGGCATGCATTACTACAATAAATCTCTTTCTAACCGGTCTATCACTGCCGGTTCGACTAACCGGCAGTGATAACATTTTTACTGCCGGTTCTAAGCTAAATCGGCAATGATACTATTACTATCGGTTCTTAAGAACTGACAGTGATAAGTTATTATCACTGCCGGTTCTCAACAAGAACGGCAGGGATAATGGAGGAAGTATCACTGCCGGTTTGGAATCGAATGAGCAGTGATAATATTTTTTAAAAAAAATCATAACTTTTGCATACGGAGTTGGATAGAGACAAAATTTATATGAAAATTATAGCTCTTGATGAGATCTATAGCTTTGTAGGTGACAACGTTTTTATTTGAAGTCATTTATACGTCCAAATAATTGTTTAAACTTTCAGATATGAACAGATAAAAGTTATCAACGATTATTTGGACATCTAAATGACTTCAAATAAAAAGTTATCAACTACAAAGTTGTATATCTCATCGAGAGCTACAATTTTCATATAAATTTTATCTCCATCCGATTCCATATGTAAAAGTTATGATTTTTTCAAAATATTATCACTGCTTGTTCGGAATCCGAACCGCCAGTGAGACTATTATCACTACCGGTTTGATTCCGAACCGGTAGTGATACTGTTATCACTACTGATTCTTGTTGAGAACCGGCAGTGATAATATATTTTGAAAAATCATAACTTTTGCATACGGAGTCGGATGGAGACAACATTTATATGAAAATTGTAGCTCTCGATGAGATCTACAACTTTGTAGTTAACAACTTTTTTTATTTAAAGTCATTTAGACATCCAAATAATCGTTGAAACTTTTGGATACGAAGGGATAAAAGGAACATATATCTTATAGTAGTTGAGAAGTGTGTGTTAGGTGAGATAGTAAGGGGTGTTCACGCGAAGCGGTATGTCACGAGTTTGAATCCTAGCAATCGCACACGCACGTATTTTGCGTGAAAATCGTGTGACTTGTGACTTGCGTAGTAGTAAATATAGGTTGGTCCAGTGCAAATAAATTTATTTTTTGATTTTACCGAGTGATTTTTGGATTTACACTATTACTGCTGGTTTTAATACAAACTGGCAGTGATACAGACTATCACTGCCGATCACGTACTGCCGGTTTCAATATCCGGTAATGATGCCAGTTTGAAACCGATAGTGATGTGGTGTTTTAGTGGTGATGTATTCAGAATAAAGGGAGAGTATGTTTCATTAATTGTAATACAGCGAAGATATGGTATATTAAATTTTACTACGACGTGATCGATAAACCTAAGAGCCAAATAAATTCGGGAAAGTCTCACACCGGTGGTGCAAAATTTGATCGCTTCGTGCCAACCCTCCACGTATGTTGGGAATCGTTCGTGAGCGTTACCTTTCTTTTCATAAAAACTTTAGTTTAGGACACGTGCAATTAAATTTTTGAAAATTTAGTTATTTAAATCTTTTTTATTATTTAGATTGGATGCATGAAAAATCATATGTATGGATTCATCTCAAACGTACTTTTATAATATTTTAATTTTGTTAGATTTTTAAATATATTACAATAGAAATTAGTGGTCAAATTTGAGTTTAGTGAATGTGTCGATGTTCAACACAATAATTATTTATGAACGCAGAGAGTAAATTATATTGCACAAACTTTTATCACCAGCTTAACTTTTACGTGAAATGGTTAATGCATATAATTTAATATGCTATTAAAGACAAGGGATTCTAAGTTCAAGACTTGCACTACAGGAGACAGGGAAATTAACGTCGGCCCAATAATAAGCTGACGTTAATTAATTAATTAACGTCGGCCAACAGTTGGCCGACGTTAATTAATTAATTAATGTCGGCTTATTCTTGGGCCGATGTTAATTAAACCTTAATTAACGTCGGCTCGAAACGGCCGATGGTAACTAGTTAATTAACGTCGGCCTAAAGCCTTGGCCGACGTTCATATTTGCCATAAGTCCCCTTTTCGCTCGCGCCGCGCCCAATCGACACCGAATCGCTCTTCGCGCCCTAGCCCGCCCACGCCGTCGCGCCCTACCCATACGCCCGCGCCGCCCCTACCCGGCCCGACCAGCCGCCCCTCGTCGGCCTGGCCCCTACCGATCGCTCACCCGCCGCCCGCCGCAGCCCTGCCTGCCTCGCCCACGCCGCCGCCCCCACCCGACCACACACACCGCCGCCCAGCCCCTGCCTCGACCTCCTCTCCACTCGGCGGCGACCTCGTCCCCGGCTTGGCGCGGCGTCCTCCTCCTCCCACCGCCACAAGCTTGAAGGTCAGTCCTCCTCATGGCGTTCTACTAGCTTTGGATTTGGAATTACGATCTTGAACATGACGGTGAATAGTAAAGGAACGAAAATCTGAGCGATAGTATTCAAAAGGGTGAACTGATTATACTGAGTATTGTGAAGGGGTTAAAATGTAACTTTTACAACCTATATAAGGACTGGCTGTAGAATTGCAAAGACCAATGGAAAATATGAAATGAAATCTCTTTTGTCGCTTTTGCCTGTTCAGATGACCAACAAAAGCACTACAAATATTTGGTATAGGTATTTCTGGTAAGCCGTGGATGGATCATGAATCAACAGAATTTCTTGCCGTAAGTCTAATCGTTGCATAGGTATTTCTGGTAACTTATTTGTGACTGATTTGCGCTGCAATTTTTAAAGTTGTACTTCCAAACTTCAGCTTATATAATACAGAATTGTTCTGCAAAGTTCTCTGCTTTTCTGTTCATTCTAATTGCATCTATCTAGTGTTAGTGCATGTCCCGTAATCCTTGTGCTATTATGTTGATCCCAATAGAAGATTCTACTCTCTCTCTCTCTCTCACACACACACACAAAAAGATGGCACTAAATGAAAGCCATGCCACAATGATAAGGTGCGATGCTGCTGCAGTCATTCATCAATATCACACCCTTAATGCCGTATATGTTGGTGCTTCACAATTTACCATTCCATCTTATACACGAAATACAAACGATTTTTTTTCCTTGTTTGAATTTTGAGTTACCTTGCACCATTCAACTGTCGCTTATTATCATTGCTTTTTGGCCAGGAGATGAAAAAGATCAATGTATCTGTGATATCCTGTTCACAACTCCACCTGCGTTCTCTCACGCATATGCAAAAAGACAGAAATTTGGCTAGGCATATATAGCATGCATGTCATTTACAAGCAGTTCCTCTTGAGATGGAGAGTTCTGAAAAATTACGACTTTCTGGAAACATATGTGTTAAATTGTTAATATTTAAGTATTTAACACCAGGTGGGGTTACACTTGTAGAGGTAGTAATAGAAGAACAAATTGAGATAGTGATTAGTGGTTCCACATGGCCAACAAAAAGAAATATCCTGCAATACGACGCATCTGAGTCTGTCCTAGAAATTGAGAAGTTGTTGAATATTCAAACAATGAGCGCATTAGTTGTTGGAAAAAAAGCTAGTAGTCCCTCAGCTAGCTCTCAATCATGTCATTTGTAGATTTCAATTTTTTTTCGTAAGCACGTATCATTGTATGATTTTAAGATGCTTTGTTTCACTATTTTTCCTTATATATCACTCCCATTCATTTACTTTTCACCATGGCTATTTTCAAGGTAATTTACTCATGCATGTGTTAAGACATTGATTATCCAATGAAAACATTGAATGGGGTAATATGGTCGCCTATAGACATGCCATTGTTGTTTTGCAAGATGCTTATAAATATATATTTGAGTAATCGATTATCGTCGGATTTTTATTTTTGATTTCAAATCACATAGTGTCACGAAACTTATGCGTCACCCGTTTCGGATCGGCATGTCTCACATGTGTCACATGTGAGATGTGCTGGTCCGGAATTGTCCCTTTTTTGGACAGCCTCGGAGTGGATGACAAAGTGCGGTATTTATGACGAGCCACGGAGTGCGAATGAAATTTCGGCGTCATAACTCTGTTGTTATCCCCTGCACCATATCCGGACATGTAGGTGGAGAACAGCGGGGTTATACTGCCGAAATTTCATTCAGACTCTACAGGCTCGTCATAAATCCACGCTTTGTCAGCCACTCTTGGGTGGGTTTAGGACATATCCTTTCCTATAGATGTAGGGTCGTTATATATAGAAACAAAATGAATCTTATAACTGTTGATTTAACCTATATAGCCTCAAGTATGGGTGACGACCGCCGATGGATGTATGAAGGTTGGGAGAAAAGTGGGGCTCACTTTCGTGAGTGGGCGGTCAAAGCTACCGCTTTTGTCGACCGTGCCTTCTCTATGTCTAGTACTGTTAAGGTGAAGTGCCCATGCAGCAAGTGCCGTAATTTCCACCCCGAGGACAAGAAATCGATGTCTCTGCACCTGTGTCGGTTCGGTTTCATGCCAAGCTTTGAGTTGTGGGTACATCATGGTGAGTCATGTGCTCAAGGACCTCAAGTTGCGGTTGAAGAGGAAGATGATAGGGCGGGCGATGATAGGATGGATGAGATGCTAGAAGCTTTGTGTCCAGAGATTAACCTAGACTCGGAGGATCCGCCAACACGTGAGGTTCGGGAGTTCTTTGAGCTACTTAAAGCTTCTGAAGAGCTGTTGCACGAACACACGAAAGTGACCTAGCTTGCTTTTGTGACGCGGCTCATGGCCATTGTGTGACCCCGTTCGGATGAACAGGAACCTCCATGTGGTTACTGTGCTATTCCCTGGATCAGTAGCTAGCACTCACATGTTTACAACAATTGGAAATCACAACCATACAATATAATAATTAAGCGGAAACGATAATATAAAGAAATATTACAACTCAGAGAATCTGGCAGCAAAAGAAGCAATATCCTGTAGTTTGCCCAACCGAGCCCGCAGGCAACTGACCAGGCATAAACTCCAGATAAAACAAGCTTCAAGGAAGAACCCGCAACCTGCGATGAACAACTTCGAAGCTTCGCTTACTAAACCACCTACAATATAATTAGGCAAGGGTGAGTACTTTCGTACTCCGCAAGACTTGAGCAAAACCTACAATACATGCAGGCCATTTCAAAGGAGGCTACTACAGTTAATTTGCATAAAGCGAATTTTATTTGTAAACCAAGTTATTTGCAAACGGAATTTATAAGAGCATTTGATTGATAACAAATAAGTAAGGCATAGATAACACTCACCGTCCTCCATGACGCGAGTTCGAATTGATCATTGCCATCGCATGGCATATATCCAGTTCTTTGCCAACAAATGGCACAACAGTTGATACCAATACTTGTCAACACATGGTATAGTATTGGGTCATCTGTGAGGGTAAGCTAACTTGTAAAATAAACCCTTTTTTTGAAAATATCAAAGCTAACATTGGAATGACTTCACCAAATGCTCATGACCGCGAGCGCGGCTAATCGATTAGATTTAAACTCTGCAGAGGTGTACAACTTTACCCACAAGGAATGATCAACCTTTTTGCGAGTACATTTCGACACACGCCTCCAATAGAACAGTGTGCCTGCCAGGCGATCATACATAGTCGTTACATTACCTAGACATGGCTTTGACCAGCCCGGGACGTTAACCCCCGCCATAGAACTAGAAACACACACCCAAGCCATGGATCCACTTTCACACACCCAACACAACGTTTCTAAACATGGCAGGGCGTACACCGTTGCATTAGCAAGTAGACCTGACCGGAATACCCCGTCAGGGTAGACCTGACCGGAAAACCTGTGCGAGCTCCCACCTACCAATGAACAAAGCCATGTCTAATTAACATAACAAGCTATGGCTAACCCATCCTTACCCTTGTGGTTGCACGGAAATCTCGGATCAATAGCATCCTATTGTTCGGTCCTTAAACTGACACGGGCGACACTTCACCCTACACTACGTGCAATTCCATTCGCACATCCGGCTATTGCCAATAATCGCCCGCATCAAAGCATAGTTTTCTTTTGGATTTTTAATCAAAGTACCCGCAACCAACAGTGACATTTTCAATGTTTTCAGGAAACAATTACTAGTTTGATCATGTACATTGCTGATTCTAAAGCATGGCTAAGCATTAATAATATGAACGTATATACCCAAGATGATATTAAGTAATGCCTATCCTCAATTTATGGTTATCAAGGTTCTGTCGGGACCCGAATATGCAAATCCGGACCCTCTGTGTATACTGCACTAGTCCAGGATCACGCTAGTGCACACATGCTCAACATTAGTGAATATCACAATCATACACAACGTGAATAGATAAAAGACATAATATATTAAATATTACCAGTCGTATGACCTTATGGTCAACTTACTTAACAATGCCTCACAAGGCTGAACATCAAAATGAACTGCAGCGGAATGAAGACGTAGATAACCCCTCAGTATACCACAGGCAACTGACAAGGCTCGCACCCTAAATATTCGTCTCTTCATGATACACCTTCTCCAGCACTGATGATGTTTGTAGGCAAGGGTGAGTATACAACATACTCAACAAGTTGTGCACAGAATGCAATTCTACCATAGCTATATGCAAGGCTTATTCCAAAGGAATGGCTAAGTGGTTCTTAAGCAATAAAGCAGCATTTAAGAAACATACATAATGTAGATTGAAAAGACAGTAAAACAAATAATAACGAGTAAGTAGATTCCATCGTTTTCAAATCACCCAAGTCTCATACTAACTCAAATTCCATTATCCACATGGCATCCCGCCATCCAAATAGTTGACAAGTTTTAGTTAACTACCCCTTGACTGTAATTCCCGAGCATTGCTCAATACCGTGAGCACGGCTATCCGAATAGATTGTACACTCTGCAGAGGTTATGCACTTTACCCACACGACATGATAATCTCTTTGATGCCAAGCGCACTTCCTTTGGTGTGTCGGCAGAGAGTCATGACAAAGCCTTTACAATGCATCCTCTTAACCCAGTGCTACCCGCTAAGGTTTCAACACTGAAGTGGCTACGCTGCCACGACAGGGCCCCCCTCTTGCGCCATGTGAGTTTTCCCCGTGAACTCGGACCCACACCACCAAGATAGCACTTAAGTTAAGCATTTGCAAATTAGTCAGCTAAGCTGTCCCATTCCAGACATGTGGTTGCAAGTTAGACTCAGGTCAAAGGCTCGCAAGGTTAAGTCCTTAGTTGTGACCGAGGCAAGACTAACCAAAAGTGATCTCAATAACCAAAACCAAATAAAAACCAAATACGACTGTCCAATTGCCACCCTTGGCCCACCAAAAATAATCTTGCCACTTGCCCCGCCTAAATGAATTGTCCATCGATTGATTACCAAACACCACGTGTTCTTCACAAATCAACATCGTTGCGTGACTCCGCTGTCACAACAACTCAATCTCTTTGTGCGACCACACATGGCCCGCAAATTATCATCATAGTTCCATATTCCATTAGTCAAGATTAATAAACAATATTCCATGAGCATGTGATAACGGGGCATGGCTAAGCATTTCTATTCCGTTCTAACCATCCATGTTGATTTTCTATTTAACCAACTATAATTAACCAACCTAGGGTGACAAGTAAATCATGGCATACAACTAGCAAGGTAGGTATAATTCAAAGGGTACGATAGCTAATCCCAAACTTAAGTTGAAAACATTTGTACACATAAAATAACAAGTGATAATGTAAATCAAAATAGCATGCAATCTAGTTTATGGGTGCAACATGATCAAAGCACAACTTGCCTTGGTTAAGTTCTTGGTCTTGATCTGAAAATAACTCCTGAGCTGTAAAATCCCGTCCGAAGCCTCGCACAATTCAACGTCTACGCGAATCGAGAGAGAAAAGCAAATAAACACCAAAACCAAGGAACAAAAAGTTCAAAAAATTCAAATAAAAGCCACCATTAGAAAGATCTCAATTTTACAAATTTTTAGGAATTTGAATCACCTCAATCCGAGTTCGTATGCGAAAGTAATAAGGTTTTGAAATTTGAAAATCCTGAAAATAAACCCTAATTCATAAATTCCGAATTTCCCAAATTATTTTTGTATTGAAAATCCGATTTTTCGTTGTCACCGACACGGTTGCTTACGTGGCGCCAACTCAGCAAAGACACGCCACCTCGGCCGAATCCTACACACGTGGTGCGGATGTCGTGAAGCATCAAACCACGTCGGCCGGCCTGGCAGCGGCAGCCCTAGGGTCGCCGGCGGCGAAGGGCAAAGACCTCTTGAGACTCACCTCGGCGTCGCCTATCGAATGACGCAGTTGGCTTCCTCGTTTGGTCACCGAACAGCGGCGGCGGCGTTCTTCTCCGGCGGCGGCGGTCTCCACGGTGAATCCTCTCTCCGGTGTTGCTCCGAAAAAACGGCGGTGCGCACGAGGCGCCTCTGATCCCGGCGAAGCTGATGAGCTCAGTTTGGGGCTTCGGCGGCGACTGGACGGCGTCGAATCGGCGAAGTTCCTCCTCGGCTGCGCCTCGACGAGATCTTCGATTGCGGCGCAATGACAACGATCCTTGGGCTAAGGCTTGGCAAGGCTGTGGCTTGAAGGATTGCGCACCTGGTGCCTCCTTTTATATGGCGCGAGGCGGACGGAATAGGCAAGTTCTAACGCAGCGTCCATGGAAAGTTTACGGCAGAGCTCGACTCGGTCACGATGCGAAGGGATCGAATCGGAGACGATGACTCGCGACCCTTCGATCGGCATCCGACGGCCATGAAAAGATCTCACGAATCGGTATTTCCAATTTCGGACACGGGCCGCACAGTGTATGGGCCGAGGCCTGTTACTATTCATCCTTTTCCCCGGATTTTCCAATTAATTTAATCCGATTAAATGTTTTGATTTATTTAAAGCATCAAAAATACTCTAAAAATTCCCAGAAAAATCTCAAAAATAATTTGAGACATTCTGGACCTAAATAAAATATTTTAACAAAAACTTTATTTTGAAAATATCTTTTTATAATTATTTCTCGACAAAAGATAATGTATTTAATTCCAAAGAATTCAAATAAATTTCAGAAAATCCAAATAAATTCAGAAAAATCATAAAATCCATAATTAGCACTAAAATAATATTATTTAATTAAAAAGCTGAAATTTTGGGATGTTACAAACCTCCCCCCCTTAACGGAATCTCGACCCCGAGATTTAAGGCTGACTAGAGAATAGGTTTGGAAATTCTGCCTTCAGATCTTCTTCACGCTCCCAAGTTGCTTCATTTTCTGAATGATTACTCCATTGGACTCTGCAAAAGCGAATGGACTTGTTTCTGGTCCTACGCTCCATCATATCCAGAATCTTAATCGGGTGTTCCTTATAGGTTAGATCCTCCTGCAACTCAATGGCCTCCAATGGCGTCTGCTCAACTGGTACTCGAAGACATTTCTTGAGCTGTGACACATGGAACACATCATGCACTCCTGCCAATGACTGGGGCAACTTCAACTGATACGCAACCTTTCCTCTACGGCTCCAGATCTTAAATGGTCCATCATACCTAGGTGCAAGCTTCCCCTTTAACAATCGCATAAGAGGTCTAACTGTTGTCAAAAACCCTTTCTATGATTTAGCGATAATTATCTTTGCCATTTTCTAGGACTTCAAATCCAAGTATGAACTTTGGTTGTTTCCTATATAACACAACTTCTAGCTTTTTTTTGGCTTAACAACAACTCCTTTAGAAGTCTTTATATGACTAAAGATTTCGACCTTTTACCTCCAGGGATCAAACTTAGCGTATGACTACTGCACATGTTCTTCTTCTGACTTGGGATACACAAAGATATTGTCTATAAAAACAACCACAAATTTATCCAAGTATTCCATAACTGCTTTATTCCTCATGCTTATTGGGTCATTGGCTGATACGTAAAATTCTTGACAGGTTGAATCATAACTAAATAGTAACCTAAAACTTCAAAGTACTGCCTGACAGATCTCTTTTATTACAGGAACGGGACCTATAGGTCTTATGATAACGGAAATATTAAATTGGCAACTACTACTTTAGGCACGACTAACGACTGTGAATCATGATCCTAAACATCTAGCTAATCTTCCTCTTCACCGCCTCCACCGCAGATATCAAACGGAGGGTTACAGGCTCTTGGATAGCTATCTTTGTCCTCTTGATTTTGGTTGGCGACGAGAGAGTCATCTCCTTGCGGATCAGCGGCGGGGTTGACGTCTGGTATTTCCAGCACAACTTCTACGGTGTCCTGGGCCTCATCTGTTGTGATATGATTGAGTCTTCCGCGTATTCTTTGTCGGGCGATGCTCTGATCATCTTGGTACTCGATTACTTCCTGTCACGGGGCTGTAGACGGGGTAGTACTCAAATTGAAACGAACTGGAGTAACGTTTCCCTTCTTCGGACACTTATTGGCAAAATGTCATGGCTCATTGCAAGAGAAACATTTCTTGACAACAGACTGACTTCCTGCCTGGGTATTGCCTACTGGTGCCGAGGCTTCAACAGGGGCGGAGTTAGGATTGACTCGAATTGACGTGATTGCTTTCTTTTGAGGGCACTTATTGGCAAAATGCTCAGGTTTGTGGTGATTATAGCAGAGGCTAGGGTGAACTTCTTTTCTTGAGCATTCGTGGATTGGAATAGTGTCTTTATCTAGACGTCTTTTCTTCAATTGGTTCTCTCGGCAAATTTCTCTTGCAACTTCACCGCCTACTCTTGGCGTTATGTCTGGGACGGAAGTAACCAGTATTCCCATGGTCGTAGGAAATCTTGGTTCTCTCCGTGGGCATTGCTTAACAAAATGGCCTTCTTCCTGACAGTAGTAGCACAATCGTTTTGCCTTGATGGGTGCAACTGTGTACCCATCTTCACTTTTATAATCCAGGGTTGGTTGCTTCAGAGGGCACTCTCTAGACCAATGACCTTCTTTATCACTTAAGAAATATGCCGTTGGTGATTGCCACTTCTTCGCTTTCTGATCGGGGTTGACGAGTTTAGGAGGTTGTGTTTTTAATTCTCCAGCGGCGTCTTACGGGCGATTAACTTTCCCCTCTTATTGATAATTCTCGAGCAACTAGGGTCCGTAGATTCTTACGTTGATGTTGTATTACGGCGGTCATTATCGGATCCAGGGACATTGAGGTGGGCGATGATCTCGACCTTCACAAAGGTAACATGTGATGTTGCCCATAGGACATTCTCCAGGAGAATGGCTTCCTTCACAACTGGAGCAATTGATCGCATGCTCGTCTGCGGTATGTCCTATCTCTCCACAGCGAATGCACGCACGATCCTTTAACTCGTCTAGCTGTCCAGATCTCAAACGAGGTACATTGGTGGTATTCTTCTTTGAATTTATTGCGGCCATATCATTCTCAGTGATATTCTGTATTTGTTTCGTCATTGCTTGCATCAACTGAGTCTGAGCGGCCAAAAACTCTTTGAAGTTCTGCATATCTATCGGTATTGACGGTTGAGGAACTAATCCATCCTTAGAGTTTCCACTTTCACTATCTCCATTGCTATCACTATTCTGAACCATCTGCTTGATTACCTCAAGGGTTAAGGAAACGAAATTAGCATAGGTAAGGAGCAAAAATCCTAACACAGAGGAGATAGGTCTAACCCAATAACTTTAAGCAATCAATATTAATAACTTGGTATGGTTGCTTATATAAGCCTAAAAGCTTTGCAACACATACTGCACACTCAGCAGTCAAGAAGAACCAATTCAACCTAAACACACAAAACTACCGTCTACA
This sequence comes from Guadua angustifolia, assembly GCA_036346375.1. Taxonomy (NCBI): domain Eukaryota; kingdom Viridiplantae; phylum Streptophyta; class Magnoliopsida; order Poales; family Poaceae; genus Guadua; species Guadua angustifolia. The sequence goes on from CM070520.1 coordinate 24,302,422, forward strand.
TGGGCGACACTCCTATCTTAGGGAACGCGACTCTCACACATGAGTCTCAACTGGCTCTTTGAAGCTCTGGGTCTTCTAGCTCTTGATTCACTTCGTTGATCCACTCTTCCGTGAGCTTGATGACTCCTTCCGTCATGATCATTATGGTAGTAGCAGGTACTTGATGCCATCTCGAAGTGTGGTATATCGTTTTCTACTCAGGATAACTCAGATAAAAATTTAACTCAATTCGGAAGAGGTAAGAGTAAGAGACTTCAGCAAGGGACAAGAAAGAATTTTTGGTAAGGACAGAAGTAGAAAAATGAGATAAGTCAAGAACACATTATTCTTCTAGGTTTAGGTATTTTCTTTAGAAAATAATTTTGAAGGACCTATAGAGGCGACCAACTATCTAGGGTCAAGACCTACAACGATATGGCTCGATACCACCTTTGTCGGGACCGAATATGCAAATTCGGACCCTCTGTGTATCTTGCACTAGTCGAGGATCACGCTAGTGCACACAGAGCTCAACATTAGTGAATATCACAATCATACACAACGTGAATAGATAAAAGACATAATATATTAAATATTACGGTCGTATGACCTTATGGTCAACTTACTTAACAATGCCTCACAAGGCTGAACATCAAAATGAACTGCAATGGAATGAAGGCGTAGATAACCCCTCGGTATACCACGAACAACCGACAAGGCTCGCACCCTAAATATTCGTCTCTTCATGATACACCTTCTCCAAAGACTTGATGATGTTTGTAGGCAAGGGTGAGTATACAACATACTCAACAAGTTGTGCATGTAATGCAATTCTACCATAGCTATATGCAAGGCTTATTCCAAAGGAATGGCTAAGTGGTTCTTAAGCAATAAAGCGACATTTAAGAAACATACATAATGTAGATTGAAAAGACGATAAAACAAATAATAACGAGTAAGTAGATTCCATCGTTTTCAAATCACCCAAGTCTCATACTAACTCAAATTCCATTATCCACATGGCATCCCGCCATCCAAATAGTTGACAAGTTTTAGTTAACTACCCTTGATTTGTAATTCGAGCATTGCTCAATACAGTGAGCACGGCTATCCGAATAGATTGTACACTCTGCGGAGGTTATGCACTTTACCCACACGACATGATAATCTCTTTGATGCCAAGCGCACTTCCTTTGGTGTGTCGGCAGAGAGTCATGACAAAGCCTTTACAATGCATCCTCTTAACCCAGTGCTACCCGCTAAGGTTTCAACACTGAAGTGGCTACGCTGCCACGACAGGGCCCCCCTCTTGTGCCATGTGAGTTTTCCCGTGAACTCGGACCCACACCACCAAGATAGCACTTAGGTTAAGCATTTGCAAATTAGTCACTAAAATTTGTCCCATTCGAACATGTGGTTGCAAGTTAGACTCAGGTCAAAGGCTCGCAAGGTTAAGTCCTTAGTTGTGACCGAAGCAAGACTAACCAAAAGTGATCTCAATAACCAAAACCAAATAAAAACCAAATACGACTGTCCAATTGCCACCCTTGGCCCACCAAAAACAATCTTGCCACTTGCCCCAGTCTAAATGAATTGTCCATCCCAGTTGATTACCAAACACCACGTGTTCTTCACAAATCAACATCGTTGCGTGACTCCGCTGTCACAACAACTCAATCTCTTTGTGCGACCACACATGGCCCGCAAATTATCATCATAGTTCCATATTCCATTAGTCAAGATTAATAAACAATATTCCATGAGCATGTGATAACGGGGCATGGCTAAGCATTTCTATTCCGTTCTAACCATCCATGTTGATTTTCTATTTAACCAACTATAATTAACCAACCTAGGGTGACAAGTAAATCATGGCATACAACTAGCAAGGTAGGTATAATTCAAAGGGTACGATAGCTAATCCCAAACTTAAGTTGAAAACATTTGTACACATAAAATAACAAGTGATAATGTAAATCAAAATAGCATGCAATCTAGTTTATGGGTGCAACATGATCAAAGCACAACTTGCCTTGGTTAAGTTCCTGGTCTTGATCTGAAAATAACTCTGAGTGTAAAATCCTTAGAAGCCTCGCACAATTCAACGTCTACGCGAATCGAGAGAGAAAAGCAAATAAACACCAAAACCAAGGAACAAAAAATTCAAAAAATTCAAATAAAAGCCACCATTAGAAAGATCTCAATTTTACAAATTTTTAGGAATTTGAATCACCTCAATCCGAGTTCGTATGCGAAAGTTATAAGGTTTTGAAATTTGAAAATCCTGAAAATAAACCCTAATTCATAAATTCCGAATTTCCCAAATTATTTTTGTATTGAAAATCCGATTTTTCGGCGTCAGCTGACACGGTTGCTTACGTGGCGCCAACTCAGCGCCAGCACACGCCACCTCAGCGAATCCTACACACGTGGCGCCAGATGTCAGCGAAGCATCAAACCACGCGTCGTGCCGTGGCGCTGCCCTAAGGTCGCCGGACGAAGCGGCGACACTCTTCAGACTCACCTCGGCGTCGCCTGTCGAATGACGCATGTGGCTTCCTCGTTTGGTCACCGAACAGCGGCGGCGCTGGCGTTCTTCTCCGGCGGCGGCGGTCTCCACGGTGAATCCTCTCTCGGTGTTGCTCAAAAAAAGCGGCGGTGCGAGGCGCCTCGATCCCGCGGTGATGAGCTCAGTTTGGGGCTTCGGCGGCGACTGGACGGCGTCGAATCGGCGAAGTTCCTCCTCGGCTGCGCCTCGACGAGATCTTCGATTGCGGCGCAATGACAACGATCCTTGGGCTAAGGCTTGGCAAGGCTGTGGCTTGAAGGATTGCGCACCTGGTGCCTCCTTTTATATGGCGCGAGGCGACGGAATAGGCAAGTTCTAACGCGTCCATGGAAAGTTTACTGGCGAGCTCGACTTTCGATCCACGATCACGAAGGATCGAATCGGAGCGATGACTCGCGACCCTTCGATCGGCATCCGACGGCCATGAAAAGATCTCACGAATCGGTATTTCCAATTTGGACGCGGGCAAGATAAAGTATGGGCCGAGGCCGTTACTATTCATCCTTTTCCCGGATTTTCCAATTAATTTAATCCGATTAAATGTTTTGATTTATTTAAAGCATCAAAATACTCTAAAATTCGAGAAAAATCTCAAAAATAATTTGAGACATTCTGGACCTAAATAAAATATTTTAACAAAAACTTTATTTTGAAAATATCTTTTATAATTATTTCTCGACAAAAGATAATGTATTTAATTCCAAAGAATTCAAATAAATTTCAGAAAATCCAAATAAATTCAGAAAAATCATAAAATCCATAATTAGCACTAAAATAATATTATTTAATTAAAAAGCTGAAATTTTGGGATGTTACAGGTTCACACATTCATAATCATCAAAGGAGGATCACGAGACAACAGGTATTACTACCAAATCCACAAGATAGCAATTTACATAAAGTAATCGCATGCATGAAACAATTTGATGCACAAAAGGAATATAAAATACTAGGATCAATATGGTCAAGGATGCTTGCCTTGCTTAATCACTGATTACGATGAAGACGAGGATTGCGGTTGACGATGGCGACGGAGAATAGGGACGTCGGGTTCTACACGTCGATCAACGGAAAATACAGCAAAAACACTAACTTTAATAAGGGGCAAAAGAAAGCAGATAGAAAGAACAAATAAAACTCTTCACAAGAAACAGGGATTGCTCTTTTATGAATTTATTAATTTTATTTTACGAATTCAAGATGCTAAAATTGGTTAATATTAAATAGAATTAATCATTAGTTGCAAGTTCATTGATTTACTATTCACAATATGAGTTTCTCAACTTTATTACTTATGGGTTTTGCTCTGTTAGGATTCAGATTTAAAGAAAGACGAAATAGGAATATTTTCTTAGATTACGGTAGATTATATCCTAAAGATCATTTCTAAGCTGTTCTGTACGAAATTCAGATTTAGATGAGCTGCTTTGTGAGTTAATGAAAAGGCTTAAATGATCACATTATATTATGAATGATCTGTTCTTTACCATTAGTTGATTTCGCTCAGAATTAGTTCCACACAAGTTAGATTTACTGATTTAGGTTACTGATAGCATTTCCATCATATTTGAGAAGGTTCTGGTGACAAAAATATCTTAATTATAGACTTCTTCACTTCTACCGATTCATTTTATAAAGTTCAGGAAACTTAACACTTAAGGTTATTTGACTATTAGGATTTGAATGCAAAACATGATGAAATATGGTTATTTCTTCACAATAAGATGATTTATACTTTGTATAACAATCCTAAGATAATTCCATAAATTTTAGGCTTTGGCTGATACCTTATATTCATTGTTTAAAACGCTGATATGATATCAAGGTTTACATTACAAGAAATCGAATTGAAAACGCGTAGTGAACAGTTATCACTTAAGGTATTTGCAACGATAAGTTTTATATGCGAAGAAGGTGATAAATGAAATGTTTTCACATATTATGATGGTATAAATACCATAGAATGTTGATGAGCTATTATCTTACTATTTTGCATTTAGACGCAACATTGTATTCATTATTGAAAAGGCTTAAGTGGTATTGTAAAGTTGACGCTATGTGGAATCGGCAGGAAAGTGAAACAAAAGGTTAACACTTAAGGGTTTTGAACTAATAAGATTAATATGTAAACCTTAATGAAACAAGATTCTTTTTATAGAATATGGTAGTATAACTTTGTACAGTGTTTCTAAACTAGTTTTACTGATTTTAGTGTTTGGATGAGTTATTTTATCTACTGTTGAATTAGCCTAAATGACCATATTTGCAACCTCAAATCGGCCAACTTCATATTGAGTTTGCGGCTACATTACACATGATCTTTAATTCATTTTTCAGGTGTTAGCAGGTAGCAATCCTAGAATTGTTTTAAAGTTGGTTTGGCATTATTTCAACTTCAATTGCAATAGATTATCTAATTATTTATGGTTATAATTAAAATTTTCTTCTATTAAAAGAATACAAATTAACTCTTATTTTAAATATATTTGCATACATGGATTTGTATTATTTTTAAGAGACTAATACAAATTATTTCCTTAATCTATAAGCTTTTATGCTCTTGTTTCCATTAATGGTCATACGAAGTTTTACTAATGATCACAAAGCAAATAAGCTAAATTGGGTTGAACATTTAAATATTTTTGTATATTCAAGTTTATTATGATCCCAGAGACACAGGAAAATTCATTTAATGATTTTAAGAATTATATTTTCTATGCAGGCAATGATATATATAATCGAATTTATTCAAATCTTAAATTTTTATAATTGCTTTGTGACTCAAGAATTGAATATTTTTGGATATTTGAATACATCCTGATCCTAGCATCACATTAATATTCATTTCACCATTTCATTACTTATTATACACAAATTCTCATTAAAACCCATATTAGCATTATAACCAAGGTTTAAATTAAATAATAATCCTGTAGTCCAAAAATTAAATCTTTTTGTACATTCAGAATGTTACTGATTTCATAAGATTATACAAATTTATTTCATTGAAATTGAGTTAAAATTACAGAAGATATTCATGGTTGAATATGAAACTGATTTGGAAATTCATTGAATTAAAGAAATACGTTTTCCCTAAACTGAAAATGCCTTTTGGCTCACTCCTTCATCTACCTCAGGCGACTGGCTTCCCGGGCCCGAACGCAGTGATAAAAGAACAGAGGACTTCTAGGGCATGGCGCGAGGGTAGCTCCGGTGGTGGTCCGGCGAGTGCGAGGGCATGGAGAGCATCAGCTCGGCGAGGTGCATCCAGTGGAGGTGTTGATTCGGCGGAAGAGATACCGGAGCAGCGCGCCCACGAGCTAGGGGAGAGGTGGCAATGGCGTGAGGTTAAGAGGAGAAATCAAGGGGTGAGAGCTCGAATTGGTAGCACATATAGCATCACGGGGCAATAAGGAGTCGATTTCACCTGCTAGCCGAAGCGGGGATGGACGGAAGAGCTTCGCCCATGGCGGCCGGACTTGGGAAGAAGGGGCGCACGGCTGCAGCCAATTTTCGCATGAGGGTGCTCCAATGTTTTTGAGGGGATTTGATCCTTGAAGCCTGGAGATGCTCTAGCTCGGCTGGATTTGAGAATGGGTGGCTCTACTGCTCAAATTTCGCTTCACGCTCGAGCTTCAGGGGTCTGCGGCCATGGCGGATTCGGGAGGAACTCCATGCGACTCAGGCTGGGGAAAGGGAAGGAGAAGTGAGGGAATGAGGGAGAAGCTCATTGCGGACACTGGGGGTGCAAGGAATGGCTTTGTAGCGAATGAATGGCTTCGTGGCAGTGATCGCTGGCTTCGCTCCACTCAGGGTTCGGGAGACTTCTTCAGTGGAGCGAACGGCATTGCCAGTGGAACGAACGGGGTTGGGGGAGAAGGGCCTAGTAGGTGGGGCCATTATCGATGGTGAGAGACCATTCTTTGCAACGAGCGGAATAGCAACAATTGGCCCACCCGTCGGTGACTGATCCTGAATTTCGTTTCGGATTCTGATTTTCCTTTGATACCAATTGAATTCTATTATTTTTCAAATTTTGTTTTTCAAAAGGATTTGAGCTAAGAATGCTCCCACAAAATTTTCAAGTCAAAATATGGTTCCAATATTTTATGTAAATTCTGACGATACATTGTTTTGATTTAAAAGTTGTTTTTCCATTTTATCTCTTCATTTCTTTATACATAAAATTTCAATTGCTGGCTAAAATGGTTTAATTGAACGATCAGGGTTCTCATGGCAATTTTCTAAATTTTTACTTTTTACATTTTTGCCTTTTTCTCTTTTTCATTCTTTATTTCCATTTGTTGGATTTTCATACAATACAAACTCCATGGAAATCCAATTAAAAACCAATGATGCCAAGAAACTCAGAAATAAATATTTTCAAATTTAAAATATTTATTTTTATATTACTTTACTTTTCAGGATGTTACAGATCTACCCCGCTTACAGAAATCTCGACCCCGAGATTTGGCGGGTCTAAAGAAAATTATTCGAAGTCAGGAAACTCTTCCTTGAGTCGGTCTTCTCGTTTTCCAAATTGCTTCTTCTTCAAAGTGATTGTTCCGCTGAATCTTGATCATCTTGTGGGGTTTATAACGAGTGTGTCGGTTATCTTCTTTTAAGATTCTAATCGGATACTCTCAATAAGTTAATTCAGATTATAGATTGATTTCATTTAGCTGGATGAGCTTAGAAGGAAGACGAAGATATTTCCTAAATTGCAATATCTAGAAGATATGATGAACACTGGATAGCTGAGATGGCAACTCCGATTTATGTGTTTTCTTTTTCTTCCATCATCTTTATGATATGATATGGCCCAAAATTTCATAGCGCCAGGTTATCTCGGATTTGGAAATAGTGAATACCATGAACCTTGAAATTCTCGAGAACGAGATAGATTTAGAAATTCTTTCTCGGAGGTGACCTTGTCGTTCTGTTGATCCATCGTTTTCATTGCAATTGCTTTACTGGACCTTCGTCTTGCGATTCCAAGTTGACGTGCGAGAAATAGAGAAGAATTTTATTTCAGTTTTAGGTAAGCAGATGAGAGATACTAATACTTTCTACATATCTCTTTTGATTAAATAACTAGGATCGTTAATACGGATAATCTAATTTAGAGAGTGGTATGTGGTACGTTTAGAATATTTGAAGTGAAGGAAAGGTTGTATTTGTCGTTAAATTTTTTTGGAAGAAAAACCGAATGTTTAATACCAATAAGGGTATTTGAATACAATGGTTTTTCTATATAATTCAACCTTAGTTGATGAAGGGAGCTAAGCAGAAAGGTTATTTCGGGTTGACTTTAGATTGAACACAAGATAGAGATAATCCAAATATTGGGTTGAGGCAAGAGGATTATAAGATGATTGATCCTAGTGGTTTAACTTGGTTGATCATTTTAATAAACAGAGGGTTTTTGATTTTCTTTGGATTTGGCAACTATGAAGAAGTAAATTATACAAGATCAAAAGGTTGATTGCAGGAACTGAACACACAAAAGACATACTGAATGCCATATTGAGAGTCGGGTACAACCATACGAGGAATATGTTTACATTTAGAGCCTAACATCAGGGCAAGGGTTGTTCTGAGTACTTAATATTTTCTAAGTCTTCGGGACAGCTTAGAAATTACTAATGCCTTTCTTGACAAGGTGAAGTAGAACTCTTCTTGGGTGGATGTTGGCGAAGTATCCAAGCTCTTCTTGGCTGGAGCAGATGAAGCTATCTGTCTTCTTCAAAACAATATAAAGGTTGTTCGTTGATATTATGAAATAGATGATCAGGAAGTAACTAGGATCAATGAATTAATCTTAAGATATAACTTATATCCTGGTAAGGTTCAATTACATGAGTATCGTACCAGATATTGGATCTGGTGGGTACTAAGCTTTTTCTGCGGGTAATTGCCATGAGTGATTGGGAATAACGTTTTGAGTGGGATCAAGTGTATGTCCAGGAATTTGTTTACAAATAAAAATGAATGTAGAGATAAGAGTAGATGCCGGGACCCGAATGTGCAAATCCGGACCCCCTGCGTTTCAGCACTAGTCCAGGATCACGCTAGTGCACGATCTCAACTTCGGTACATATCACGGACATATCCAGCGAGATAGTAAAGTCTGTAATTAAATATATAAAAAGAATGGTTGATCGACCGTATGGTCGAAGTTACAAGATACGCCTCATGAGCGAAGACTTATAAAAAATATCCAAATGCAGCGGAATAAAATAAACTCGTGGCGCCAACCAATTTGCCACGAACAATCGATCGGCTCGCTCCTAGTTAAATCGGCTCCTCTTGATACTCCTCCTCTGACGGGGTTGCTTCTTCTTCAAGCTGAAGTTGTGTTGTTGTGGGGTGAGTACTTTGAGCACTCGACAAGTCATGTCTGAGAATGCAAAGCTAATATTCTCGTGCATGGCTTAGTACAAAGGGTAGGCTATGGTTCATTTGCGATCTGACATCAAGAATAACGATAGTAGATTGTAAAGCGATAAAACAATAATAAAGGTAATAACTTTCACAATTACTTTTCTTGTCAAAACAGTTCACATCCTAGATCATGTTCTTCATTACCATCCCAAGCCTTTTCCATAAACAAGTCATTTTCATGAAAATCTAAGCCTTGATCCGTAATCACCGAGCGATGCTCAATACCGTGAAACACGGCTATTGAATAGGTTGTACACTCTGCGGAGGTTATACACTTTACCCACAAGATACAGTCAAATACCACCAAGGCAAATAACAATGTGAAGCCTTTCCAAAGTTCCATCTAAACCAGATCTTGCCGCTAAGGCTTCAACCTTTGGAGGGACTGGTTACCACACCTGGGCCCCCTCTTGCGCCATGTGAGTTCTCACCGCTTCTCCGGGCCCACACCACCACCACAGTACCAAAGAATAGATTTCCCGGTTTACTTAGCTAAGCCCGTCCCATTCACGGAGCTTGTGGTTGTATGAAAGACTCGGTTCAAATGCTGCAAGGTTAAGTCCTTAGTTGACCGAGGCAAGACTAACCAAGTGTGAACTCAAATATCCATACCAATAAAAACCAAATCGACCGCCAGATTGCCACTCTTGGCCCACGAAACAATCTTGCCATTTGCCCTAGTCTAAATCATTTTCCCACCACGTTCTTTACCCTTGCACCACGTGCCATCATCAACTCAATAACACATGTCTCATTCACAAATCATGTTCCATATCTCATTAAGTCAATATTTACTTTGGTATTCCAAAATCATAAAATGTCCACGTGGCAGGGCTAAGCATACTACTTGGTCTACTCAACCCATGTTGGCAAATTATTAATGTCCAACTATTAGTCCATAATCTAGGGTGACAAAGGATTCATGGCCTACAATTATATACTGACAAGGTGGCATCTGACAACTAGGCCCAAAACTTATTCAAAGTCATTTCTATCAAATTAGCATGCAATAGTTTAAATCAAAATAATTTGCTCTAATAGGTTCAACATGATCAAACACAACTTGCCTTCAAAAAGTGCTGGTTACGGTTCTGAACTTGCTCTGGTCAAACTTCTCCTCGAAACCTTCGGACACTTCAACGTCTACGCGTAACGCAATTAAACACCAATAAATAAATAAACAGTAGACAAACAGTGCTCAAAAATTCAATTAAAATTCATATACAGAAAGATCACAATTTTACAAATTTATAGAAATTGGAATCACTCAAATCGGAGTTAAAACGTGAAAGTTATAAGCATTTGAAGTTTCAAAATACATTTAAAATCAATAAACCGAATTAAATAAATATTTTTCTTTTCGGGAAATTAATTATTGTGTCATCTATGACACGTGTCGCCACCACAGAACGACACGTGGCCTTGCTGACGTCAGCCCTGACCGGCTCCCGTGATGACGTCAGCACGACTCGGCTATCTCGCTGACAAGTGGGTCCCACCGTGACGTCAACATGACGTCAGCGGTGACGTCTACGCGCGGTGCGTCGGGTGACAAGTGGGTCCGTCTTTGTCGGCGTCTCGTGCCTGATGCATGGTGCGGTGCGACTGACATGTGGGTCCGCCTTGTCGCGACAGCGCCGCGATGAACAATGACGTGGCACTACTGGCGCCTCGGTTGCATCTAACGGTGGAGGTTAGAAGATGGGGTTTATGTTTACGGGATGACGTGGCAGAATCCGGGTCGTTGATGCGCGATCGGACGGTTGTGGGAGCTCGGCGCGGCGACGATGGCGTGGCGGCGAGGTTTCACCGGCGAGGAAGAAGACGTGGCGGCGGCGTTTACGTGCTCCTCGGCGTGAAGAAGTGGCCCTCCGACGCCGCTGCGAGTGAGTCCGATGGTGGCACGGCGACGGAGAATCACCGGCGGCGGCAAGCGACGCGAAGAACTTGGCGGTGGCTCGGGAACTTGGCGAGCTCGTCGGCGAGAGAGAGCGTCTCGGCGGCGTCGCGGTGTCTGGTGGTGGTGCGGCGAGGCGAGGATCACAACCCGGGTGGCGGCGCAATAAATAGCCCCCTCGACTTCCGTGAAAAGCGCGGAAACCGAGGCCCACACGGGCGGCGGCGGCGGAATCCGGCGACGAATCGGATTGGGTGACGTGGCGCAACGTGAGCCCTTGGATGAAGATCGAACGGCTGCCACGCTAGGGTTTTTCGGACAGACGCCGATGCCGGCCCGATCTTGTTCATGGGATATTTAATCCTTTTCCGAATAAAATTAATTCCCGAAAATAAAATAATTCATTTGGGGCTTTAAAATACTAGAAAAATTCTGGAAAAATTCCCAAAAATATTTTAAGACATTTGTGACACAAATAAAATATTTTCAGCCAAATTTTATTTTAACTTTTCTATTATTTAATTAATTTGATAAATGGCTTAATTTAAAAGAAATCCAAATAAATCCAAAATAAATTCCAAAAATTCAAAATACCATTTAAATGCAAGAAAAGAAAAAATTGGGGTGTTACAAACCTCCCCCCTTAACGGAATCTCGACCAGAGATTAGAAATTTGTCAGGAATAGGTTGAAATTCCTTCTTGAGTCCTCTTCGCGCTCCCAAGTTGCTTCGCTCTCGGAATGGTTACTCCACTGAACTCTGCAAAAGCGGGTCGATTTATTTTTCGTTTCTCGATCCATTGTGTCCAAGATTTTCACCGGGTACTCTTTATAAGTCAAATCATACGCATTTCGACCGACTCTAACGTCATCTGCTCTTACGGCACTTTCGAGACATTTCTTTAGTTGTGACACATGGAATACATCATGCACTCTGCTAGAGGCCTGTGGTAACTCCGGTGACACGCTACTTCACCTCTCGACTTAATATCTTAAATGGGCCAACATATCTTGGCGCTAACTTCCCTTTAGTGTGAAACCTCTTAACTCCTTTGAGTGGGGTAACTCGAGGTACACAAAATCTTGAGCTCAAAGCTCAAATCCTGCGGCGAATATCGGCATAACTCTTACTGTCTTGATTGCGCAATTTTCAACCGTTCCGATCATGGCTACTGCTCTTGACTTCTCGAAGAATGTCGGCCCGAACATATGGCGCTCTCGGTCTCATTCCAATTCAACGGCGTTCGACGGGTCTTCCATATAGTGCTTCAAATGGCAACATCGCAAACTTGCACAGTAATCTGTTGTTATAGCTAAACTCGGCGTCGGCAAGCACTTGTCCCACGAGGTTGTATAAGCCAGCGCACATGCCCTCAACATATCCTCGATGTCGATTAACTCTTTCTGTTTGCCCGTCCGTCTGCGGGTGATATGCGGTACTGAAATTTAGACGGGTTACTAGGGCCTCATGCAACCTATCCCAAAATCTCGAGGTAAACTGGGTTCCTCTGTCTGATACAATTTTCTTCGGGACTCCATGTAGACACACAATCCTTGACATATACAAATCTGCTAGGCGGTCCCCTGAATAGGTAGTCTTCACCAGTAGGAAGTGGGCGACCTTTGTCAACCGGTCCACTATAACCCGTATAGAATCATACCCTTTCTGGGTCCTCGGTAAACCAGTAATGAAATCCATTCCGATTTCCTCCCACTTCCACTCAGGTATCTTGGTAATTTGCAAGCAATCCCGGCCTTTGATGCATTGCTTTGACCCTTTGGCATGTATCGCACAATGCAACATGCTCTGCAACCTCACGCTTCATGCTTGGCCACCAGAATCTTTCCTTCACGTCTTGGTACATCTTAGCGCTTCCCGGATGAATGGAGTACTTGGAATCATGGGCTTCCTCCAAAATCAGTTGCTTCAGCTCCTTCTTGTCTTGATACGCTTGAATCGATTTTGATCCACAATGTACCTTGCTCATCCAGCTTGAAATCCTTCGCCTTGCCTTCCTCCATTTTCGACTTAATTTTCTGAATCTTGACATCTTCCTTTTGTCCCTCACGAATCTGATCTTCCAAGGTAGGCTTCACCTCTAAAGCGGCTAAGAATCCCTTAGGTACAACTTCCAACTTCAGCTTCCGAAATTCCTTGCATAACTCGACCTGACTTGCTTCCACCAACATGTTCACGAATGGCTTTTTAGACTTAAAGCATCGGCCACCATATTGGCTTTCCCGGGTGATAATGAATTCCCATTATAATCCTTAATTAATTCCAACCACCTTCTCTGCCTCATGTTCGAGATCCGATTGAGTAAATATATATTTAAGACTCTTATGGTCGATTATACACCTCACATCTTTCCAATCGAGATAGTGCCGCCATAACTTCAAGGCATGCACTACTATTTGCTAACTCCAAGTCATGTGTTGGGTAGTTCCTCATGCGGCCTCAAGCGCCTTGAGCGCATATCGACGACCTTTACATTTTGCATTAACACGCAACCAAGCCCTTGGAGCGATGCATCACAGTATATATCAAAACTCTGGCTTAAATCCGGTAGAACTAACACTGGTGCCGTTGTCAAACATTTCTTCAACTCCTGAAAACTTCGCTCACATTCCGGCGTCGATGCAAACTTCTTCTCCTTCTTCAACAAATGCGTAAGTGGTCTCGCAATCGTGGAGAATCCTTCAATAAATCGACGGTAATAACCAGCCATTCCAAGGAAACTACGGATTTGAGTCACCGTCTTGGGTGGCTCCCAATGCAACACTGCTTCCACCTTACTTGGATCAACCGCAACTCCTTCGGCGGTCACTACATGTCCAAGGAATTCCACTTTGTTCTTCCAGAAATCGCACTTGCTAAACTTAGTGAAAAGTTGCTATTCTCTTAACTTCTCCAGAACTAGCCCGGATGCTCGCATGCTCTTCCACAGTCTTGGAGTAAACTAGAATGTCCTCTATAAACACAACAACGAACTTATCCGGTATTCCATGAAAACCTTGTTCATCATGTTCATGAAGTATGCGGTGCATTTGTCAAACCAAAAGACATAGCGTGAACTCGTAATGTCCATATCTTGGCGAAAATGCGGTCTTGGCACATCCTCCGTCGAATCTTCATTTGGTGATATCACGATCGTAGGTCAATCTTGGAGAAAACTCCAGCTCCTCTCAACTGGTCAAATAGGTCATCGATCCTGGGTAGTGGGTACTTATTCTTTATAGTGACTTCATTTAAGGCTCGGTAATCCACACACATCCGGTAACTTCCATCCTTCTTCTTGACAAATAGAACCGGTGCTCCCCATGGCGACAAACTAGGTCTAATAAATCCCTTATCCAATAACTCCTCAATCTGCTTTTTCATTTCGACCAGCTCATCGGTTGACATCCGATAAGGTCTCTTCGCTATCGGGGCCGTTCCCGGTACTAACTCGATTACAAACTCTATGTCCCTGTCTGGTGGCATCCCAGGTAAATCCTCTAGAAACACATCCGGGTACTCTCTGACAACTGGCACATCTTCTATACTAACGGCCTTCACACTATTGACCATCAACTGTCCATCCCGAACGGCGGTTGCTTGAAACTCTATTTTTCTCCCACAAGGACTCTCGACTGATATGACTCTTCGTCCACAGTCTAGTACAACCTTGTGTTTAGACAGCCAGTCCATTCCCAAAATAACATCTAGGGTCTGGGTATCTAACACCACTAAGTTTGCTAGGAACTCTGTTCCATCTATAAGCAACTTTACCCCAGAACATCCTACATCAGATCGGAGTTCTGATCCCGGGGATTGTACTAGCAATACGTGCCTAAGGTTCACCATTTTCATCCCATTGTTCACAGCAAAAATCCGAGATATAAACGAATGCGAAGCTCCAGAATCGAATAAAACTATTGCAGGTACTAAGTTGACCAGTAACTTACCCAATACGACGTCCGATGTATTCTGCACTGCATCTGCGGTGACATGGTTGACTCTGCCCCTTACTACGTCTGTGTGGCAGCTCCAAATTGTGTAGCTCCACGGCTTGCTCCTGGCGCAGGTGTCTTCGTTGGAGTAGTCCCGAGGTTGAAGCGAACTGGTGTCACTCCTCCTCCCTTCTTAGGACAATAATTGGCAAAATGCCCTGGCTCGTTGCAGACAAAACAACGTCTCACTGTCGACTGCTGGCTCCCTGCAGCTGCATTCCCAACTGGTGTTGGTGTCTGGAAATTTTGTCCAGCGGATCTCGGTACTGGTGGCGGTGGTGTCATCACATTCCTTGGCTGAAACTTGAAGAACTAGTTTGGTGCAACCCTCAAACGCTGCGCTCCCTGGCGTGCTCCATGCTGTGCCATCCTGCGCTTCCGGTTGTCCTCTAGCTCCTTGCGCTTGCCCTCCAATATCAGCGCCTTGTTTACTAGCTCCTGAAAGTCAGGAAAAGTGTGGGTTATGAGTCCCACCTGCAGTCCTGAATTCAGCCCCTTCATGAATCGAGACTGCATGGCCTTATCCGTTGCTACATCCTCGGGTGCATAGCGTGCAGTGCGTGAACTTATTGAGATACTCGGACCTTTGGTTGATTGCCCCGCTTGATTGCCCTAAACTCCTCATTTTTCAGCTCCATGATGCCTTGGGCACATGGTGCTGCCGAAAGCAATTGTGAACTCCTCGGTGATGTCTGTGGGTGCTCATGAGCGGTAGTGATAGTTTTCCACCATTCATTGCGGTTCCTTCAAGTGATGAGGCGTGGGGTACCCTCTCATTTCCTTCACCTTTGGGTAATGTGCAACTTTCTCTCTATCGTCCTCGGCCAATCATCGCCTCCAATGGATTGGCATTCCCGAAAAATGTAGGCGATCGTGTCCTCATGAATTCGGCTGACCTCGAGTGTAGCCTCTGCCTTTGGGTTGACTTAGTTAACTTGGGCGGCGGTGGCTTAGGCGGTGACTGCTTGCATCTGCTGCATCATGGCATGCATGGCGGGTGCATGCAGCAATAAAGGCCCCAAAATTACGTATGTCAATGGCGGTCTTGGTTGAGATCCTAGTCCTTCATCATCGATGTTTCTAGTGGCGAGAACCGCTCCCATTTCCTCCTTGGTTGCCTCGAGTGTTCACCATCTGCCGATTGCGCCATGGTTTAGAGACGAGAGGGAAATAAGAATAGATAAGTAATAGAGTACTTATGCGGGGTCAAAGGTGTAGTACAAGATCTAACTTTATTACTTTATTAATATCGAGGTATGGTTGCTCACAATGCCTATGGGCCATGCAACACATACCGATCACTCCAAGCATGAAAGAAGCAAATCAAACTAATACTCTAGAGTCAAGCGCCTCTAAGGGTGACTCTTATTCCAAGACAGCGACTCAGCGCAGAGTCTCAGCCGCTAATCCTAACGCTCATTCCTCAAGCCAACCCCCACCGGAACTTCCTGGTGGATACACCGGTGGGTGTGCGGGTGCTAGTACAAACCTATCCCAACGATCCTCCGCTGGGTGCACCTCCTGCACAGGCTCAACCTCCACTGGCTCCTGCTTGGCCTCCACAAGCTCTGGCTTCACTTCCACTGGCTCTGACTTCACTTCCACTGGCTCTGGCTCTGGCTGCGGCTCTGCTGTGGCTCCTCCGGTGCAGGTCGTGTAGCTCGGCAGCTCGGCTCACAGTCCGTGCAGTGTGTCTCGGCTCCCCAATCCTCTGGATAGAGTGGGCCAAGTACTCACAAGTCTGCAACAGATCGCCCTCACTGCGTGAACTCGTCACGAGACCTCTGCGCCTCTGAACCGTCTCGTCGATAACATCCTCTTGAGCAATAACATATCTGGCAGTGGGTGATCGTGGCATCCTCCTCCTCTATGGGCTCTCGGTTGTAGCGAGTGTCTCTGCGTGGATGGTGGCGAAACACATGCCATCCAACTCCACAGGGTAGAAACGAGCAATCGCCTCATCGCCAGACGCGATGTCTCCTGAATCCCAGCGTTAAATGACAACCTCCAGGCTGTGATGCGGATGGGGCGACTACGCCTCGCCCTATCCCTAAGCGTGAAGCCGTGATAGTGACATCGAGGCAATATCGATCTGCCCGATCTCTGATAGTCCCCGTGAGGTCGGCTGTCATAACCTCCCAACAGCTGCATCATACGCCAAAGCTCCGCGGCGTACCCTCCAGTGCGCTCACCAAAAGAGTGGATCATCCTCATCTGCCAATGGTCACTCACGTGAAACTCAGTAATTTTAAAACAAAGCGTAAACGTGATAAATTCAGCAGGGGGTATGAAAAGAAAGAAGGGATAAGTCGAGATTGCATTATCATCTTGGCGCTTTTTAACTTTTTAGAAAATAATTTTATCCTCACTACGACCATTCTAACTAAGGGCCAGTCCTACAGTCAGTATGGCTCTGATACCACCTCTGTCGGGACCCGAATGTGCAAATCCGGACCCCCTGCGTTTCAGCACTAGTCCAGGATCACGCTAGTGCACGCAGTCTCAACTTCGGTACATATCACAGACATATCCAACGAGATAGTAAAGTACTGTAATTAAATATATAAAAAGAAATGGTTGATCGACCGTATGGTCGAGTTACAAAGTTATGCCTCGCAGAGCGAAGACTTATAAAAAATATCCAAATGCAGCGGAATAAAATAAACTCGTGGCGCCAACCAATTTACCACGAACATCGATCGCTCGCTCCCTAGTTAAATCGGCTCCTCTTGATACTCCTCCTCTGAAAGGGGGTTGCTTCTTCTTCAAGCTGAAGTTGTGTTGTTGTGGGGTGAGTACTTTGAGCACTCGACAAGTCATGTCTGAAATGCAAAGCTAATATTCTCGTGCATGGCTTAGTACAAAGGGTAGGCTATGGTTCATTTGCAGTACAGCATTCAAGAATAACAGTAGTAGATTGTAAAGCAATAAAACAATAATAAAGGTAATAACTTTCACAATTACTTTTCTTGTCAAAACAGTTCACATCCTAGATCATGTTCTTCATTACCATCCCAAGCCTTTTCCATAAACAAGTCATTTTCATGAAAATCTAACCCTTGACCGTAATCACCGAGCGATGCTCAATACCGTGAGCACGGCTATTCGAATAGGTTGTACACTCTGCCAGAGGTTATACACTTTACCCACAAGATACAATCAAATACCACCAAGGCAAATAACCAGTGAAGCCTTTCCAAAGTTCCATCTAAACCCGATCTTGCCGCTAAGGTTTCAACCTTTGGAGGGATGGTTACCACACCAGGGCCCCCTCTTGCACCATGTGAGTTCTCACCCGCTTCTCGGGCCCCACACCACCACGATAGTACCAAAGAATAGATTTCCCGGTTTACTCAGCTAAGCCCGTCCCATTCGGAGACTTGTGGTTGTATGAAAGACTTCAGTTCAAATGCTGCAAGGTTAAGTCCTTAGTTGGCCGAGGCAAGACTAACCAAGTGTGAACTCAAATATCCATAACCAATAAAAACCAAATCTGACCGCCAGTTGCCACTCTTGGCCCACGAAACAATCTTGCCATTTGCCCCAGTCTAAATCATTTTCCCACGGGTTCTTTACCCTTGCACCACGCCATCATCAACTCAATAACACATGTCTCATTCACAAATCATGTTCCATATCTCATTAAGTCAATATTTACTTTGGTATTCCAAAATCATAAAATGTCCACGGCGAGGGCTAAGCATACTACTTGGTCTACTCAACCCATGTTGGCAAATTATTAATGTCAACTATTAGTCCATAACCTAGGGTGACAAAGGATTCATGGCCTAAAATTATATACGACAAGGTGGCATACAGCAACTAGGCATTTAACTAATCCCAAAACTTATTCAAAGTCATTTCTATCAAATTAGCATGCAATAGTTTAAATCAAAATAATTTGCTCTAATAGGTTCAACATGATCAAACACAACTTGCCTTCAAAAAGTGCTGGTTCTGGTTCCTGAACTTGCTCCTGGGTCAGAACTTCTCCCTCGAAACCTTCGGGCACTTCAACGTCTACGCGTAACGCAATTAAACACCAATAAATAAATAAACAGTAGACAAACAGTGCTCAAAAATTCAATTAAAATTCATAAACAGAAAGATCACAATTTTACAAATTTATAGAAATTGGAATCACTCAAATCGGAGTTAAAACGCGAAAGTTATAAGCATTTGAAGTTTCAAAATACATTTAAAATCAATAAACCGAATTAAATAAATATTTTTCTTTTCGGAAATTAATTATTCGTCATCTATGACCGTGTAAGCCACCACAGAGCGACCGTGGCCTTGCTGACGTCATACTGACAAGCTCCGTGATGGCGTCATATTTGAGAAGGTTACGGTGACAAAAATATCTTAATTATAGACTTCTTCACTTCTACCGATTCATATTATAAAGTTCAGGAAACTTAACACTTAAGGTTATTTGACTATTAGGATTTGCATGCAAAACATGATGAAATATGGTTATTTCTTCACAATAAGATGATTTATACTTTGTATAACAATCCTAAGATAATTCCATAAATTTTAGGCTTTGGCTGTTACCTTATATTCATTGTTTAAAACGCTAATATGATATCATGGTTTACATTATAAGAAATCGAATTGAAAACGCATATTGAACAGTTATCACTTAAGGTATTTGCAACGATAAGTTTTATATGCGAAGAAGATGATAAATGAAATGTTTTCACATATTATGATGGTATAAATACCATAGAATGTTGATGAGCTATTACCTTACTATTTTGCATTTAGACGCAACATTGTATTCATTGTTGAAAAGGCTTAAGTGGTATTGTAAAGTTGACGATATTCGGAATCGGCAGGAAAGTGAAACAAAAGGTTAACACTTAAGGGTTTTGAACTAATAAGATTAATATGTAAACCTTAATGAAACAAGATTCTTTTTATAGAATATGGTAGTATAAACTTTGTACAGTGTTTCTAAACTAGTTTTACTGATTTTAGTGTTTGGATGAGTTATTTTATCTACTGTTGAATTAGCCTAAATGACCATATTTGCAACCTCAAATCGGCCAATTTCATATTGAGTTGCGGCTACATTACACATGATCTTTAATTCATTTTTCAGGTGTTAGCAGGTAGCAATACTAGAATTGTTTTAAAGTTGGTTTGGCATTATTTCAACTTCAATTGCAATAGATTATCTAATTATTTATGGTTATAATTAAAATTTTCTTCTATTAAAAGAATACAAATTAAATCTTATTTTAAATATATTTGCATACATGGATTTGTATTATTTTCAAGAGACTAATACAAATTATTTCCTTATTCTATAAGCTTTTATGCTCTTGTTTCCATTAATGGTCATACGAAGTTTTACTAATGATCACAAAGCAAATAAGCTAAATTGGGTTGAACATTTAAATATTTTTGTATATTCAAGTTTATTTTGATCCCAGAGTCACAGGAAAATTCATTTAATGATTTTAAGAATTATATTTTACATGCGAGCAATGATATATATAATCGAATTTATTCAAATCTTAAATTTTTATAATTGCTTTGTGACTCAAGAATTGAATATTTTTGGATATTTGAATACATCCTGATCCTAGCATCACATTAATATTCATTTCACCATTTCATTACTTATTATACACAAATTCTCATTAAAACCCATATTAGCATTATAACCAAGGTTTAAATTAAATAATAATCACTGTAGACAAAAAATTAAATCTTTTTGTACATTCTGAATATTCTTGATTTCATAAGATTATACAAATTTATTTCATTGAAATTGAGTTAAAATTACGAAGATATTCATGGTTGAATATAGGCGATTTGGAAATTCATTGAATTAAAGAAATCGTTTTCCCTAAACTGGCGCCTTTTGGCTCACTCCTTCATCTACCTCGGCGGGCTTCCGGGCGAACGCAAAGGATGTGAAGAATAGGGGACTTCTAGGGCATGGCGTGAGGTAGCTCGGTGGTGGTCCGTGAGTCACGAGGCATGGAGAGCATCGGCTCGGGCGCATCCAGTGGAGGTGTTGATTCAGCGGAAGAATCTGGGAAGCGCACCCACGAGCTCGGGGAGAGGCGGCAATGGCGGGAGGTTAAGAGGAGAAAGCAAGGGTTGAGAGCTCGAATTGGTAGCACATATAGCATCACGGGGCAATAAGTCGATTTCACCGCTAGCCAAGCGGGGATGGACGGAAGAGCTTAGCACTGGCGGACTTAGGGAAGAAGGCGCCGGTGCAGCCAATTTTCGCATGAGGTGCTCCAATGTTTTTGAGGATTTGATCCTTGAAGCACGGAGATGCTCTAGCTCATTTGGATTTGAGAATGGGTGGCTCTACTGCTCGAATTTTGCTTCGCGCTCGAGCTTCAGGGGTCTGCGGCCATGGCGGATTCGGGAGGAACTCCATGCGACTCTGGCTGGGGAAAGGGAAGGAGAGGTGAGGGAATGAGGGAGAAGCTCATTGCGGACACTGGGGTGCAAGGAATGGCTTTGTAGCGAATGAATGGCTTCGTGGCAGTGATCGCTGGCTTCGCTCCACTAAGGGTTCGGGAGACTTCTTCAGTGGAGCGAACGGCATTGCCAGTGGAACGAACGGGGTTGGGGGAGAAGGTCCTAGCAGGTGGGGCCATTGTCAGTGGCTGAGGAGACCATTGCTGCGCCAACGGAACGGAATAGCAACAATTGGCCCACCCGTCGGTGACTGATCCTAAATTTCGTTTCGGATTCTGATTTTCCTTTGATACCAATTGAATTCTATTATTTTTCAAATTTTGTTTTTCAAAAGGATTTGAGCTAAGAATGCTCCCATAAAATTTTTAAGTCAAAATATGGTTCCAATATTTTATGTAAATTCTGACGATACATTATTTTGATTTAAAAGTTGTTTTTCCATTTTATCTCTTCATTTCTTTATACATAAAATTTCAATTCTTTGGCTAAAATGGTTTAATTGAGCGATCGAGGTTCTCATGGCAATTTTCTAAATTTTTACTTTTTACATTTTGCCTTTTTCTCTTTTTCATTCTTTATTTCCATTTGTTGGATTTTCATACAATACAAACTCCAAGAAATCGATTAAAACCAATGATGCCAAGAAACTTCGAAATAAATATTTTCAAATTTAAAATATTTATTTTTATATTACTTACTTTTCGAGGATATTCTGACCATTAAGTCCAAGTATTTCTTTTCCAATAATTGTTACAATGATCTCGTGGAATTGATCTACGATATACTCTTGGCGAATCATAAGATGCCTAGAGACATGTACCGATCTAAGAAGTTGTTATGCGGTCTCGGTATGAAGTATGAGAAGATTGATGTGTGCAAGGATAATCGCATGCTTTTACGGAAGGAGCATGAGAAAGAAAGCATTGCTTAGTGTGTAAAAACCAAGATTTGTCGAGGTGGTTAATGAAGAAGGTGAAAAGGTAGCGACCAATGTTGCACACAAGCAACCCGGTACATACCTCTCACACAGGCTGAAGCGGTTGTTTATCTCAAAATGAAGTGCGGGCACATGAGGTGGCACAAAGAAGGTGTCGTGAAACAGCGGAGATAATGGTGCACCCGTCGGATAGTGAGGCATGGAAGGCTCTAGATAGCTTTGGCGAGGACTTTGCGAGGATCGAGAAATGTTAGCATTGGGTTGGCGGCCGATGGTTTCACGCCTTTCAACACAACCGCCGCATCATACTCGTCTTTGGCGGTCTTTGCTATTCCATACAACCTTCCACCTTCCTTTGCATGAAATTTGAGTTTATGTTCTGTGCCTCATCATACGGCCCGAACATCTGGAAAGCGTCTCAATGTGATGCTCAAACCCTTGATCGAAGAAATTTGAAAAAATTGTGGACGGGGGGTAGGGCGTATGATTGCTACAAAAGCGAATTCAACCTTCGTGTTGCATATTTGTGGTCATCCATGATTTCGTGGCCTATGGTATTTTTCCTGGCTGGAGCTGTCATGGAAATTTGACATGTCCGATCGTGGTTCGACACGATTGTTTTCGCCTTGTAAATGGTGGAAAGATCTATTACTTCGATTGCCATAGGCGTTTCACCTTACAGGACACGCCTTTAGGCTCGAGAGGAATGCCTTCCGTAAGGACACGGTTGTCGAAAGGTCTCCAAAAGCGTCTAACTAGGCTAGAAATTGCTGATATCTTTGAGTAAATTGGTGGAGAAAGAAGACGGGTTTGAAGGGTTTGGAGAGGAGCACAAGCTGGACTCACATTTGTGGATTATGGGAGCTCCCATATCACGAAGGCCTTGATTACGATGCACAACATTGGCGTCATGCATCGAGGAGCGTAACGTTGGTGAAAGCATTATAAGCACGTGCATGGATATGACGGACAAGACAAAAGACAACCTAAAGGCCGAAGAGACTTAGCGAGATCATGAATCGCCAACACTTGAGCTCACCGAAGCGGGGGTAAGCCACGCGCTCCATTTTGCCTTAAACCTAAAGAAAAGAAAGAAGTGTTGAGGTGGATGAAGAAATTGAAATTTCGATGGTTCTGCAATGGGATTGAGGCAATTTGTGAATGTGAAGGCAGGGGAAGCTAAATGGGTTGAAGAGCCACGATTACCACATAATCATGGAAAGACTCACTGCTGTAATGTTTCGTGGGTATCTTAATGATAATGTGTGGAAGGTGCTAGGTGAGCTAAGTTATTTCTATAGACAATTATGTGCTAAAGAAATATCGAAAGACATGATGGAGAGGTTGGAGAAAGAGATACGGTGCTTGTATGCAAGATGAAAAAATATTCCCTCCGGGTTTCTTCAATCCAATGCAACATCTACTTGTTCATCTACCTTACGAAGCTAAGGTAGGTGGCCCTGTTTAGTATAGGTGGATGTATCACATTGAAAGAGCTCTAAAGAAACTTCGAGCTATGGTTGGCAATAAGGCAAGAGTTGAAGGGTGCATTGTAGAAGCATTTTCTCTAAAAGAGATATCATACTTCTCGAGTGTATACTTTGCAAAGGAACACAAAGTCAATGCTCCCACGATGCGGTACCATGTAGATGAAGAGACACCTTGTAGTGACCTCTGATTTTCCAATGGAGAGGCACTATCGTTGGTAGTTACTGCTTGCTTACTATTACACTTGGAAGAAAAGAAGTGCGCTTTCTTGTACATGTACTCCAATATGGAAGAGATGGAACAATATTTCATGTAGCGTTTACTTTGTACATGTCAATCAAGCTATCTTTGCCAAGACATCATTCATTTATGTATCCATTTACGTTTTCATTTACATGAATTCGATAAGCGAATCGGGCGTCTATTCGTCAACCAACTGCCAAGCAACTTAATACGATGCATCGGGATGGAATAAATGGGGGCCCTAATTTCATCGCTTGGTTCCAAGATCATGTAACACCTTCACATCCTATAATATTCTGTAATGTTACGTTTCAATATATTATAAATCTTATACAACTTCGAATCATATTTTGTTGGCAGTGCGTGAAATATGGGAACGTCCATGAGGACTTGCATCAGCTATCATATGGCCTCGTAACTGTTAAAAGCTATGGGCGATACGACGTGAATGGGTTTCGGTTCCGTTCAACTAAATTTGAAGCTGGTCGTCCCCTTGCGGCCACAACAAATACTGGAGTTGTAACCAGGGCAATCGATGCACAAGGGATCGAAACAAATTTCTATGGAATCATTCAAAACATCCTCGAGTTCAAGTTTGTAGGGAATAAGGAGCTCAAAGTAGTCTTTCTCGATTGTGTTTGGTTTGATAGCAAACATGGGACTCATCAAAACCAGTATGGGATGGTAGAAGTCAAACACAACGAACAGCTACATGGCTATGACAATTTTATCCTTGCTCACCAAGTTGAGCAGGTGTATTACATGCCATATCCATGCACAAGACTAAGTGCTTGGTGGGTTGTGTACAAAGTGAATCCCCGAGAACGGTTACATACTCCTGGTGATGCTGGTTACCTTGATAGCCACCGGAGGCCATGGAGGTTCTTGAGGTTTTCAAGATGAAGAATTGCCAAGCACTTTTGATATAGAGATGGTCGGTCTCGATTCTTTAGTCGGAGACCGTGGAGATATAACGATTCCTGAGAAACGGAAAAGACAACCAATCAAGAAAAAAGTAACATATCGTCCCTTAGAAAGAAGGAGACTACATCATCGTGACATTGATGAATTTTGACAAGTAAATTTAAATTTCTATTTTTAATTCTCTAATTTTGTGTGTTTATTATCTTGTTCATTCGTTCATTATTATTGTTGTTGTACTAACTTGATATTTTTCTTTCAACAGGATGCCCCGATCGATCAAGCAGCTGGTGAAGGGATTCCTCGGTGGTAGGAGGAAGTCCGATGGATTATGCTGACGAGGATCCTAAGTTGAGTCAAGTGGATCCTAAGTTGCAGAGTCGTAGTGTTGCTTTGCGAGTGGAGAGGTAACTAAGCTTTTGATGTGTACTTTGTGTCAAAACATAAATATGACATAAATATAACTGTCTTGTATTATTTCGCAGGATAAGACATCATCGGAGGAAGAAGTGGCAGCTGCCATGGATGTTGATGTAGGTAAACTAGAATGTTATATTCTCTTAATTTATTTGATTATTATCTTCTTTATTCATTCATTATTATTGTTGTAGGTGGGATCGATGAGGATCGGGGAGGCCGATGTGGGCCAAGGGATGATGCAGGTCGAGAAGAGGACCCAATGGGTGGGGATCTGTTGAGGGTTCTCTGGGAGCCCGCTTGAGGTTTAGGAGGAGCCATACTGTTGCCCCCCCCTCCAGCGCCCAGACGGGAGGAGGACAAGGTGGTGATCACACTTGTTGGCGATAGGTTTGTATTTTCTAAACCATGTCTTATTTCATTTCTATGTTTTATATCATTTCTATGTCTTGCAGTTCATGGGATGACTCGGGGTTTGACGACAGAGGACACCATAGGCAGGTTAACTACGTACTAGGTAACCTCTGCCGTTTGCACTACCTCGGGTTGGTCACAGTGGCCAATGGCAGCGATTTGTTGCTACTAGTTGGGATCATTACCTGCTTGCTCCTAATGCCGAGCACTTGAATGCTCGAGGGCGTTTGGAGTGACTTTTGGGTAAGATTCTCATGCGATTGGTATTGGTTCAACTGTCGATTCTTTACTATTCTAACTATTCTTTGTGATGAACAATTGCGAAGCGTTACCGTTTGGTTGTGGTGCGGACATGGAGCATGCTCGTAGAGTTTTCCATGTAAATGCGTCGGGTGACCAAAGATGCATTGTCTAATGCTCGGATTCAAGCAACAAATCTTTACTTGAGGTGCATTAAAGACAGCGGATTAACAGGACTCGCGAGTCTTCGAAAGTTACTTGACCGAGGAAGATTACGGGCAGGTAATTGGCATATTGGAGCTATTTGAGTTTTACGTTTCTTGGTAATGTTGTTTTAATGTATTAATATCTTTGTGCAGGTCATGATTCCATGGTTGGGGGACCGTCCAGAAGCTTACCAGGCTCTTTGCCGGCGTTGGGCTTCACCTGAATTCATCGCCAAGTCAAAAAAGAACCGAGACTGCCGAGGCAAAGAATCAAAGCACACGTATGGTGCCGATGGACATATGCGTAAAGCTAAGCGCATGGTAAGTCAGCCATAGCAATCTTTTGCAAAATACATGTTACCAAGTATATGTATGCACCTAACTTATGTCTC
The DNA here is from genome assembly GCA_036346375.1 of Guadua angustifolia. Classification (NCBI taxonomy): domain Eukaryota; kingdom Viridiplantae; phylum Streptophyta; class Magnoliopsida; order Poales; family Poaceae; genus Guadua; species Guadua angustifolia. The sequence continues at coordinate 24,329,014 of CM070520.1, forward strand.
AGAGTTGCTCGGACGGTGTTGATCGAGTGATATTGAAGTATCGTGGAAGGTCATAAAGGTCGAGACCCGATACACCTGAAAGTATGCGGCATCGACGACTATTGATTGGTGGTTAGTGGTCACAATTTTGATCCAATTCAAATTAAGTTGTTTGATTTGCGCTTCCCATTTAAATTATCGATTTGGTTATGTAGGAGAAATATGGCGAGAAATGGTCAAGCGCCATGGTGAAGACTATGATTGGAGGAAGGAACCGATTGATGGCGTAGCTATACATGCTAGTGGAGGCGGCAAGGCCCATGGACGGTGAGATGTCATACCTTCTAAAATTTCATGAAGTCATAATTTGAAGTGCTCAAGCCTTTGTGGTCACGCATTTTGAAGGTACTCCATGTTCCTTTGGAGTGATCAACTCGGCGGAGTCTTGGTGAGAGGATCTTCTTCGTCCCGGAGCTCGGGGGTTGATAGCCGTCGCCCCTCAGAGCAGGAGTTGGAGCTTACTAGGCTGCGTGAGGAGCTGCGCCAATGTGATGATTATGCAAGGGCACAGCAAGAGTACTACGCTTCATACAATGCACAACAGCAATCGGCGATTCAAGTAAGTCCGAGTCTTCAATCTATTGCATTTAGAGAATCTATTAATTCAAAATACTTATACATTGTATTTGTAGGCAATGTTCCAGGCGATGGGGCAAAACATTGTCTTTCCACCATTCCAGCTGCCGCCGCCACCGCCACAATGGGGGATGTATCCTCCGGCACCTCCTGTAGCTCAGGTATTCTTGCTAAACATTGTGAATTGAGTTGAACTTAGTCAATCTAGCTAATATTAGTTTGTTGTACCTGATCTTGTTCAAACTAGCTACATTTAGTTAATCTAGCTAAACTTAGTCATTTCTAGCGAGACTTAGCGAATCTAGCAAGACTAAGTATCTCTAGAGTTAAGTTTGATGAATTTAACGATATCTAGTTCATTTTTGCTAAACTTGGTCCGTTCTAGTTAAACTTTGTAAATGTAGTTAAATTTACTCAATATTGCTACACTTACTAATTTCTAGCTAAACTTTGTCAAAACTTGTAAATCTAGTAAAATTTGATCAATCTAGCTATAATTGTTGCCTTATGTAGGGATCATCGGCACATGGGTCCCCGTTTTACAGTACTCCACCTACAACGCTTGCAGCACCTACAGAGCCTGCAGATCCGGCGGTTCGTTTCTTACTTGTTTTCTTATGGTACAATCATTCTTATATTATTGTCTAATCTTGCATTTTCTTGTGTAGGGAACCGACGGTGCAACTTCCTTTGTCAACGCGCTCTTTGCTTCCGGATCAAGCTGCTAGAACTCCAATGAACCAGATGGCGACCAGTAGTTGTAGATTGTTTGATAGTTGTGTCACTTTCGATGTGTATGATTCGTTTCGGACTTTGGATGTGTTTGATAGTTGGACTTTGTTTGGACTTTTGGATGTTATGACAATTTGCATATTATGATGGATCGATGACTTTATTATATGGATGTTCTGTGCTGGATTGATTATATTCATGAATTGTATGTGTTGATGTGTGAATTGCTGTCAATGTTGATTATATTATGTATTGAATTGTGTGGCAAAACATGGAAATAGGGGAAAAAAGTTGCCCCTGGTATTACTAATTAACATCAGCTTAGGTGTAGCCGACGTTAATTAGGGAGTAATTAACGTCGGCCTAGGGGTAGCCGACGTTAATTAGTACTTCCGGATTCTGTATTAATCAAGCAAATCTCGACAAATGGCTAATTAACGTCGGCCACATCTGGGCGGCGTTAATTATCCGTCGGCACTAATTAACGTCGGCATTGCGGCGAGCGTTAATTAGTAATTAACATTCGGCCAAGAGGCCGCGTTAATTAGCGAGCACGATAGTAATTAACGTCGGCCACATCGGCGATGTTAATTACTAATTAACGTCGGCAGCCGACGTTAATTATCATAATTAACGTCGTTTAACTATCGTGGGCCAAAAGCTGACGTTAATTACCCATTTGCCGACGTTAATTACAATTAACGTCGGCAAATGGCTAATTAACGTCGACTTTAAGTAGATGTTAATTCCGGGATTCTTGTAGTGTTGGCTTACACAGTATTTTAAAAAATAATAATGATTCACTTCAAGAGGTGCTTCAAAAGGTGTCTTCTTACCAAAAGGTATTTCTCGTCAAAAGGTGTCTTCTTACCAAAAGGTGTCTTTTGGGAATAACATTTGGGTGGTTATTTATGCGACTCAAATAACTATCCGATGAATTGCTCATGCAGAGATAACCACTTGCTCAGACCAGTATCACAAGTCGGGGACAACCAATGCGAAGCAATGTATAGACTATATCAGCAAATTGGTCGAAGTCGTAACCGATTAGCTGGTCATAGGCCTCGTTTCTACTTTGTGGTCTTTTCCTTTATGAGTTGCGGACCAAAAAAATAGAGTATGATTTATAAGCATTGTTAGCCTAAATACAATATATGTTTTAATCCTTGTCAACTAGCTCCAAGACTTGGGTAACAAAGTAATTTTTATCCAAAGCTTTTTAGTTGGTGCATGGGTTTTCGTAATAATCATTGCATCAATTTAATGCTCATCAAAAAGTGATGTTTGGGCTCCTTGGAAGTTGATATGGTAGTGAAACCGACATATTGAAGCATATTTAAGGGGAAGGTTTCCCTTGTATATCTTACGCCTTAGTAGTTTGAGCGTGAAACAATCCTTTGAGTATTTTTGACTTCAAACTCTCTTGAGCCCTTCCGCTTCCAATCTTTCTTCTTCTTCCCTACAACTCATCACCATGGATAAGTCTATTCTCACCAAGGGCAGTATTCAAGAGCTCAAGTAAGAAGGTTTGATCCCCCCACGCGAAATACTGAGGTGGGATCTTGAGAGGACATGAAACCGATGCCCTAGGAGGGACACCTCATCCTCTTCGCCGCTTTTGTCATATTAGGGCTTTGCCTCTGTGAAAGCGAGTTTCTAGCTGATGTGCATGATCATTATGAGATCGAGCTCCATCATCTTCCTCTCGACTCCATTTTGATATTGAGCATTTCTCGCATATTTGCGAGGTGTTCCTTAGCATTCCTCTACCCTTTCGCCTTTTTTACCATTTTTACCAATATACCAGAAATAGCAAAAACCAAGCTATCAGCATCAGTGCTTATTTTAAGCTCTAAGATAAGATGGCCTCTCAGTATTCCCCTCTCCCGACCAAAGTCACATGGCGTGATTATTGTCGGGAGTGATAATATTCTAAGATACCAAAAGATAGCTGCTTCTGGTTCACCAGGAAAGTTGCCCCGGTGTGGACGAGGGCTGAAACAATTAAAGAAGATTCACTGGTGCTAATCGATGAGGAGCAAGATATCATAAAGGTCATCGCCAAGTTAGTATCAGGGGCTTGTCAGGGTAGAAGGTTGTTTAAGATTTTCTGTACCACAAGTTGAGTCCCTTGAAGAGGCGATTTAGATTTACTTAGAGGATAGAAGGCGACTAGGATCCTACTAAGGATGAGCCTCGAGGTAAAAGTTTTTAAGTCTCTGACCTCCTATTTTTGTCTTCTTTTTATAAGAAGGTTTACTAACATTTTGGTATTTATTGTCAGTTCTAACCGCTAAGGAGACTTGGTCAACGGTTGTGTACATGTTGCTTGTCCACTTTGACGAGTCCGACCAGACTGCTTTAGACAAGCAGCCTTCTAGCTTAATCGAGGCGGTGATGAGTTCATTAATAAACGCATCAAGGTAAGTATGAAGAAATACCTTTGGTTATTTATTCATTAATTGTTGTATGATAACAATTAGTTTTATTTTTAGATGCAAGGTTAGAAGCGTGCTGCCAACCAGTCCAAGGTCACAGCCATGGCGCCGTTGAATGCCTTAAAGATGTTGGATCCTACCACCATTTCGAGCTAGTCTTGATCGACCAAAGCACTACTCGAATATGGTGCCGATCGGTGCCATGCGCTCTAAACACGTGCACGATCAACCCTGTCGGTGTACTTTACGCCAGGGTACCCTCTCTGCCGCAGATAAGTAAGACCACGTGGCGACTGGCGGTAGAAGCGAGCGTCGAGCCACTGCTCATTGAGCATCGCCCACGCGTGGCGACTGGCGGCGGCGGCGTTGAGCCACTCTCGTAGGCGGCGGCCCAAGTGGCGGCCCGGTGGGTAAGCGAGCGTCGAGCCTCTTTCGCGGGGTGTCGGCTTAGTGGCGGTGAAGCGTCGAGCCACGCTTGTCGGCGTCGTCCCACATGGCGGCGTAGCGGCGGATGGCGTCGAGCCCCTGCCGTGGCGTCGGCCCATGTGGCGGCTTTGGCGGGTGAAGCGATCGGCCTGCTTTCGTCGGCGTCGACCCACGTGATGGCCTAGCGGGTAGGTGGGCGATCAGGCCCTACCCGTCGGTGTCGTACGTGGCGGCCTTGCGATCAGGCCCTTCCCGCCAGGCCGTGCGGGCAACCAAAGGAATGAGAAGGAGGCTTCACCTCGAAGTCTCCTTTCCCTGACACGCTATGTTAGGGCCTGATAAGTTGTGTCAGGGCCATTGATTGCGAGGAGTTCTACTATCGACACGATGACTTCCCATCCCTCTGTCACCTCACACCTAACCCATCGCAGGAATGTCACATCCTGGGCGGACCGGGCGAAGCCATACATGAACATTAAATGAAACTTGAGGGACAGGTCTTTAGTGATGGGTGTAATTAATGAGTCGTAGATCAGTGTGATGTCACCTTCCTACCTACCCGAGCCAGCCCAGTCTATATAAGGGGTCTCTGGTGCATGGGGATAGGGACGTCGATCGAAGGTCGAAAGACTTAGAGCAAAAAGAATTTTAACTTGCTCAATACACATCAACAAAGATCTAATAGGACGTAGGGCTGTTACCCATGCAGGAGGCCTGAACCTGGGTACATCGCTATGTTCTTTGATCTGTTGATTCCCGGGATCCCTCGTGCGAGAGTCATTAGGGTTTCCGACCACGAAGACGCCCTCTATCGAACCCTAACCTCCATCCTAGGAGACACCTTGTCCGTTGACGGGGTCCTATCAGGCAAAATACGCCAACAGGGGCGCGCCAGGTAGGGGGCTAGTGGTTGGCTCACCCAGCCATCTCTCTGGCAGATTTCGGTCTTGTGTCGAAAAGGACTGCGCATCTGGTGATGGCAGGTTCACACTCACAGCAACAAGAGGTGGCGGAGGCTAGTAGCACCCAGAACACGTCCCAGCGCTCCCACCGGACGAGGGATCATCTCACGCCGCCCCCGCAGGGAGGCGGTGGTGCCCCCCTGGCTGTGGCAGAACATCCGGTTCGGCGACGGCTAGCCATGGAGGTAGCCACTCCGACACATAACCTGCGTGCAGTTCGTCTCCTCCTGGACCACACTCCGATGGAACTTGCAGGAGACACCCCGGCCACGCCGTGGCTGTGGGATATTGCTGGCCTTATAGACGCGGCGCAGCTCCACGTGGGGATGCCCGACCGGTCAGGTACCATCGGTGCTCCTCGATCAAGGGTGCATGGTGACCGCACCCAAGCTTCCAGCTGCCCTAGCGGGAAGCGCTCTGGCCAAGAGGGCCAGAGTAAAGGAAAGGGCATACAAGATGAGGTTCGGTTCATGCGAGGCCGTGAGGACTGAGGTTCATCTGGAGAAGCGTCCGCCGTGCGCGACGATGATTTGTGTGATCACCTGCAACGCCGCCGCGCCCAGGGGTAGGGCCGCGACAGGCAGATGGCTCCTGGTGATGCGAGCTCCTCCCATGACTCTCACCTTCGGAGCGAGGAGGAAGTCCGCTCCTCCGATTCTTTGGGGAGTCGAGATCCGCACTCCTCGGCATAGTCTCCGGGCCGGGGTTTAGGTGGACGACAGGACTCCCCCTACGGTGTCGGATGCCAGTCGTTTTCCCAACGGTTGCGTCGTGTAGCGTGGCTCGAAAGGTTTCGCCCGGCCTCCATCGAGAAGTACGACGGCACCACCAACCCGAAGGAGTTTTTACAGATCTACACCACGGTGGTGCGGGTCGTTGGCGGGTCTGAAAAGGCCATGGCCAATTACTTCCCAACGGCCTTGACGGGGTCCGCCCAGTCCTGGCTGTTGAACCTCCCACGAGGATCAGTACACTCATGGGAGGAATTGTGTGGCCTTTTCGTCGCTAACTTTCAAGGCTCCTACACACAACCGGGCGTGGAGGACGATCTCCATGTCCTCGAGTAGGAAAGAGGGGAATCGTTGCGCGACTTCATTCGACGCTTCAGTCATTATCGCAACACGATCCCCCGGATTTCGGAGTAGTCAGTCGTCATCATCTTTCGAAGAGGCATTCGAGACCACAAGATGTGGGAGAAGATGGCGACGCGTAACAACACCACCACCTCCGAGCTCTTCTCCTGGCGCTGAAGTCTTGTATGGTGTTGAGGTTCGAGGGACATTATGTCAGTCCCCAGCGCGAGCGCTTGAGAGGCGAGCCGAGGACCTCGAGGGGTCTCGGCCCTACGAGCAAGAAGGCGAGGAGGCGTGAGGCGATTGAGACCAGGTGGGTCTTGACCGCTGAACGAGAGCGTAAGGACACCTGGCTGCGAGGGCGCGATCGCCGTGACTGGTGGGATGACCACCGTGACCAGCGAGATGATCGCCGTGTCAGAGAAATGACCCGCCGCGAGGAGGGCAGGCCCTTCTGCCCGATCCATAGGTCCAACACTCACGACCTGGCTAGCAGCCAGGTTGTGAGTAAGATGGTCGGCGGCAAGGCGCCCGCCCCGCGGCGATGACCGGGCGAGACCCTACCCGTTGGCCTTCGGTGGCGATCCTGCTTGTGGCGTACATTCATGGTGGCTCATCCACCTACCCCTCCAACATGACGTACAAACGGCTGAGGAGGGAGGTCTGCGCCATGGCACCGAGTTAAGGGGCGAGTCGGATGCTGAAGTGGTCGGAGGAGCCGATCACTTTCAGTTGGGCCGACCACCCTGAGTGCACCGCCGGCTTGGGTCACCTTCCGATTGTGGTTTCGCCCACGATCTGGAACATGAAGCATGGGTGGGTGCTAGTGGATAGAGGGAGCTCTATCAACTTCCTGACCTCCAAGTTATTCTGGGCACTCTAGATATCGCGACAAGAGCTGCGCCCGGCCTTGCCTTTCTATGGAATCGCCCCAGGGGCTGGCTCCCCTAGGCCAGGTGTGCCTCCCCGTCACCTTTGGGGAGGAAAGAAACCACCGTACGGAGCTGGTCGACTTCGAAGTCACCGATTTTGACCTTCCGTACAACGCCATACTTGGCCGATCGGTGTTGGCCAAGCTCATGGCGGTGACCCACTATGGATACATGGTGGTGAAGATACAAGGGCCTAGTGGCCCCATAGTCATCCAGGTGGACAGGCCAGAAGCTTTGCGTTGCCACAAGCACGCCTTTGGACTGTGGCGCCACCCAATGTAAAGCCGGTGATCACGCCTATTTGAAAGCCCTCGGTGAAGACCCATGCCTCGCTTTGGCTCGTGAAGCAAGGTGAAGGTGGTCTCTATGCGTCCCAAATTTGACCCAATTTTAATTTTTGGAGTTATTTAAATTTTTGTGAATTAATCAACCTTTATTTGCATTTAATTGAATTTATCTGAATTTTTGGGGATTTATTGGATTTAATTAAAATTTATTTGAAATATCCTTCTCTTGATTAATTAATATCAGAAAAAGTATTTATCAAAAATAAATAAAAATATTTTATTTAGGCTCAAAATGCTCGAAAAATTTTCTAGAGTTTTTCTAGAATTTTTGAGTATTTTAGAGCTCAAATAAATACTTTGAAATCTTTGGAATTATTTTTATTGGCAAAATCTGGAAAATCGCTAGCTATAGTGTCGGGCCGAGCCCAACACTGTGCTGATGCCGAAAACCCTAAGCGCCGTCCATCGTAGACCGTCGGATCTTGATCGGACGGATGCACTCGAATACCGTTTCACCGAACTGAATTTCAATCGCCACCGTTGATTTGCGATCGTGCGGTGCGATGGGACCAACTGATGTCGGGAGAGCACCTTGTGCACCACCGTCTGCTTTGTTAGGCTGCCGTGGATCATGTCGAGAGATCTTCTGCGACTCGGCGTGTCCGAGCGGGTGAAATAGACCTCCGTGCTCAGCACTCCACTCCGCTCAGTTTGCCACTTCCCTCGTGCTCTGCCATCCTCCGTAGCGTGAGCTAGAGCTCGCCGTAGTAACCACTCTCCTCCGCCTCGGTTTTCTTCGCGTTTCGCCGCCGTCCGCCGTTCCCCGTCGCAACCAAGACCCTCTCCGAGTTCCTCGTGCCAAGCCGCGTCCAGTGGGCCACCTCTTCCGACCGGACACCTGGAATCGCCCGTGCCTTCTCCTTCTTCTCCACGTCTGGCGACAAGCACCGCCGCCCCTTCGTCAAGCTTCGCGACTCACCACCACCGTCGGATTCGCATCGGACGGCCAAGGTAAAGCCACGTGTATTCCCTTTTTATCGAGCTGAATCGGTATCGATAGAAAATTGTCGTTGGATCTTAATCGTGTGGCTTGGATTGTGCAACGTAGGCTAGAGAATAGTGAACTTACTGGGTAACGGTAGCCGTCGGATCTCCATTGCAGGTCTGAGGTAGCGCCACGTCTTCTCCCGTGGAGTCGCGTCTAAATAAACCTCGTAGATCTCAACCGTCGGATTTTGATCCAACCGCCCCTGTTGCGCCATGTAGGCTTAGTATCAGTGCATCGCTCGGGTAGCGACCGACCGTTGGATTTGAATCCAACGGCCCGGAAAAATTGTGTATGCGTGGCTTGATGCTTCCTCGCCGCGTGTCAGTCGCTGAGTGGTCTAGGTACTGTTCCTGTGGGTCCACATGTCAGTGTGATGACCCGGTATCTTGACGTCGATATGGCGTCACCCAGAAACCCACTTGTCGGTGATCGGGAGTGGCGTGGCTCACTCTGGTGTGACACGCGTGTCGCCAGAGTGAATTAATCCGGATTTCGGTGGAAAAATAAATAGAATAATTCGATTATTCTTTATTTGAATTCCAGAAAACTTGCAAATGCTATAACTTTTGCATTTTAACTCGGATTTGGGTGATTCGTGCCCAAAAATTTGTAAAAATGTAAACTATTTAATGGTGATTTTTATTTTATTTTTGGAGATGATCTTGCTGTCTGTTTTAGTATATTTATTGTGTGCACATTTGCTCTGAATAGACTCCGAGTCGCCGGAAGTCGCCGAGGGAGAATTTGAAGACCCGTTGCAGATCTCAGACCCGAACCAACTGCTATTTGAAGGCAAGTCATGCTTTGATCATTTCATGCCTAGATTTCGAAAATATATTTTGATTCAATTATTGCATGCTATGTTTAGTAAATATGATGTAAACTACATGGGAAAGGTAGCTAAAATACCTATCTTGTTTATGCCACCTTGTTAATACTAATTGTATGCCACGAACACCATGTCACCCTAGAATGCTAAATTATGTTGGTTGCTATATTAATGCCAACACGGGAGGCTAGGCCGTGATTAGTCCTTAGCTTTGCTTGTATGCGTTGAATGTCTTTTAAATAGCAAATCAATACTGACTAAACAATTATGGAACGCATTTTGGGATAATGCGATGATGTCATGAGATGGAATTGGGGGTAGCGACCTGTGTGGTGCTACTTGCGCAATGAAGTGGGCATTGGCATGTGTTGCATAAATGCAAACCGGGGTGAAAATGATTTGGACGGGGCAAGTGGCAAGAAGGCTTCATGCAGGTGGGCTGTGTGTAGCAGGATGTATTGAGTTTGTGAAGGCTGTGTGCCGTGAAATATAAAATGGAAGTCTTGCCCGGGACAGTTAAGGACTTAACCTTGCGAGCCTTTGAACTGAGTTCTATGTACAACCACTTGTCCGGTATGGGACGGACCTAGTTGATGAGGTTTCTAATATCTTTCCTTTGATACCTCGAGGCGGCAGTTACACAAAATGTAACCATATGGGGGCGTACTGTCTTTGCGGCTTGGTACCCATCCAAGCATGTCTGCTGTTTCTAAACTTTGGCTCTGTGTGAGGAAGTGTTAGAAAGGCAATCTTGGAGAGGATCAGCGGCTAAGTGTTAGTCTCCGAAAGACTTTGTTGCAATCAATCACTGTGTGGTGGCGTATCGTATCTGTGGGTAAAGTGTCTGACCTCTGCGAGTGCGTGTGTTAAATCTATTCGAATAGCCGTGTCCACGGTATTGGACATTGCTCGGTGATTACAGTCAAGGGTTAGATTTTCACAAAATAAAAATGTGGAATGGGTGGCTATGTGCCAAAAGCTGATGAATGAAACTAGGGCTGGGTGCCAAACTCTTGGAAAAGAATTGAGAAATTAATTATTAATGATATTGGTTTTACCGCTTTTAATCTAATAGGATTACCAATTTAAAAGAAATGTTGTTTTATGCAAAATAACCATTAAGCCTTTCCTTTGGCATAAGCCATGTATGTAGTAATAAGACTGCATTGTGCATGACTTGTTGAGTATGTTGTATACTCACCCTTGCATCGACAAAACCTCAGAAGAAGAAGCCGTGCCAGCTTGGGAGGAGGAGTTCATCGAAGGCTAGGAGGATTAGGGGTTGAACCGCCCTCAGTTGCCTGTGGCTGGGAAGGGTTCATTGTTTCACTTTTGCTTCCGCTACTAAACTTGAGCTACTTTGATATTTATCGTCCTGCGTGGCGAATTATTGTAAGGTGGCCATAAGGCCGTGTAACTCGTTACTATTCATGATTGAAGTACTTTATTATTAATTCATTGTGTATGATTGTGGTACTTCAACTTTGTTTAACTTTATGTGTACTAAGCGTGATCTGGACTAGTCACGAGAATACACAGTGTCGAATCCATAAATTGGGCGCGACATCTCCACAGTGAGGGCAAGCCCGAGAAGGCCGTCAACATTGGCTCCGGCCTCGGTAGCCAAATAGGAAGGCAGCGTTCGTCACCTTCCTCGGTCTAATTCTAACGTGTTAAACAGCAACCGTCCGATATGGTAGGGGTCCCTAGGGAGGTGATCGAGCACCGATTAATGCGCTTCCAAGAGTCGCCCGTCCGTTAAAGGTCGGAGGCGGGCACCAGGCGACAAGATGCCATTCGGGAGTAGGTAGAAAGGCTTTGTCTTGTGAGGATTGTCGAAGTCTCTCACCACAGGTGGCTTACCAACCCTATGCTTGTCAAGAAATCGAACGGAAAGTGGCAGATGTGTGTCAATTTCATCGACCTCAACAATGCCTACCCGAAGGATCCTTACCCCTTGCCGCGCGTCAACCTCATTGTCGACTCGACGACCGGATGCGAGCTGCTGTGCTTTCTGGACGCGTACTCTGGGTACCACCAGATTAGCATGGCGACGGAAGACAAAGAAAAAACTATTTTTGTAACCCCCATGGGTGTTTATTGTTATGTCAGAATGGCTTTTGGGTTAAAAAAATGCTGGTTCTACTTATCAACGTGCCATGCATATCTCTTTCTGTCCACAGATAGGGCGAAATTTTGAGGTGTACGACGATGACTTGGTTGTGAAAGTTAAGAAGAGCGAATAGTTAATCGAAGACCTGGAGGAAACTTTTGCTAACCTCTGGAAGAATTGCTTAAAGCTCAACCCCGAGAAATATGTGTTCGGCGTACCCTCTAGGAAGCTGTTAGGATTCCCCGTGTCCAGCCGGGGCATTGAAGCCAATCCTGACAAGTTTGCCCCTATTCAAGTTGCTGAAAAAGACCAACCACTTCGAGTGGACTGAAGAGGGTCAACGAGCATTTGAAGACTTGAAGCGGTACCTCTCCTCCCTGCCAGTACTGGTCACCCCCCAGCCTAGCGAACCATTGCTCCTGTACATTGCTACTACCCCTGTGGTGGTAAGCGCGATGCTGGTGGCGGAGAGGGAGGGCATCGAGCCGATCTACTCGTCGACAGGTGCTACACGAGGTAGAGACCAGTACCCGCAAGCACGAGAGATGTTGTCTGTTGTCTGGTGGCGTCCCAGAAGTGCGGCACTACTTCTAGGGTGAGAGATCATGGTGGTCACTACCTGCCCTCTGCGAGAGATCCTCCACAACCGGGAAGCTGAAGGCCACATCGCCAAATGGTCGGTGGAGCTGGGGGAATTTTGTATCAAGTTTGTACCCCGCACAGCCGTCAAGAGCCAGAAGCTGGCGGAGTTTGTTGCCGAATGGACTCCCGCCACTCCTAAAGCTGAAGAGATGCCCGTGCCTTCCCCCTGGACTTTATTCTTCGACGGCTCCTTCTGGCTCAAAGGCGCAGGGGCTGGAGTTGTCCTGGTCTCCCCGACCGGCGACATCCTCCAGTACATGGTTGCCTTGGACTTCAAGGTCACCAACAACATCATCGAATATGAGGGCCTACTGGCAGGGCTACGTGCCGCCTCGGTGTTAGGCGTCTGGTGCCTCCAAGTCAAAGGTGACTCCCTGCTGGTCATCAATCAGGCGCGAAAGGAATTTCAATGTTCTGACCCTACCATGGCTGCCAACTTGGTGGAGGTCAGAAAAATGGAGAGCCACTTCGAAGGACTAGGATATATCCATATCCCTCGATGCGACAACCAAATGTCGAACAGGCTTTCAAAGCTTGCGTCCTCAAGAACTTCTGTCCCGGTCGGGGTCTTTGAAGAAAGACTATCGCGACCGTCCGTCGCTGCCCCCGTTCAAGGTAGGGACGACGGTGCAGCCGTCGCGGCCTTCGACTCAAGTGGGGAGGGCGATGTGGTACTGTGCGACCTCGAGTTCGAGGAGGAAGGCGGTCGCCGCCTCGGCCCAGTGCAGGAGGGAAATGCGGCAGTGTCGGTGCGGCACCGGGAAAAGCAGCCAGCGGAGTCGACCGATCACCACATGATCGCCACACTTGGCCGGGAAGGGCAGTGGATGGATCCTATCCTAGCCTTCCTGCGAGACCAAGTGATCCCCGACGATGATGCCTCAGCTGAGAAAATTGCACGCAAGGCCAAGTGCTATACTCTGGTAGGTGGGGACCTATACCACTAGAGTAGAAACGGAATTCTACAGAAGTGCATCACTCGGGAAGAGGGGAGCAATTTGCTCTCTGATATCCATGGAGGCATGTGTGGGAGCCATATGTCCAGTCGGACACTGGTCAACAAAGCATTCCACCAAGAATTTTATTGGCTTACTGCCCTCCAGGATGTTTGCGAGCTGGTGAGGAAATGCGAAGCATGCCAATTCTTTGCCAGGCAAATCCACCGGTCGGCCCAAGCCCTGCAAACCATCCCGCTGTCTTGGCCGTTCGCGGTCTGGGGGCTGGATATCCTGGGCCCGTTCTCGCAGGCCACAGGGGGCTTCACCCATCTGTTCGTCGCCATCGACAAATTCACCAAGTGGGTTGAAACTGAAGCAGTGCGCACTATCACGGCCTCCGTTGCTATCAAGTTCATGCACGGAATCTTCACCCACTTTGGAGTTACCAATCGTATCATCACCAACAATGGCACTCAATTCACCAGTGCGGCCTTCCTGGAGTTTTGGGATGAGATGGGCACCAAGGTATGCTTCGCTTCGGTGGCCCATCCAAGGAGTAGTGGCCAAGCGGAGCGCGACGCACTGGTGTTGAGGGAACTCAAGACCAGAGCATTTGATCATCTCCACAAGTGGGGGGTGCGGTGGACGGAAGAACTCCTGGATGTGTTGTGGTAAGCCGCACCACACCCGGTCAGTATTGGAGAAACACCTTTCTTCTGGTCTCTGGGGTAGAAGCCATCATACATGCGAGTGTCTCTTGGCTCCCCATGCGTCTCGACGTTCAGCAAGGAAGGCCAAGGAGACCACCGCGGAGAAGAAGTCAACTTCCTGGAGGAGGTACGCAACCGGGCGGCCCTGCGTGCTGCTCGGTACCAGCAGAGCCTCAGGCGGTACCGCGCCACCCAGGTCCTTGAGAGAACATTGGCAGTGGGCGACTTGGTCTTGCGTAGAATCCAGATGCATGTCGGTCGCAACAAGCTGTCTCCCCTGTGGGAGGGCCCCTTTAAGGTGGTCTCAGTATCTCGACTTGGGGCGGTCCGCTTGGCCACTAAGGACGGCCAAGAGCTGGCGAACTCCCATAACGTGGAGTTGTTGCAAAAATTTTATCCCTAAGAACTGTAAGTACTTGGTGTTTTGATCTGATTAGCTACAAGGGTGGGCTCTCCCCTAGTTGATCGGCAATTGCTGATGGTCAGTAAAGTTGTTCACCTCAAAGGCTTTCGCTTTTATCTTTCCTACTTGTGCCTTGGTGGGTAGCATTTCGCGTAGGTGTCATTGGTACCAACAGTTTGGCAACTCCTTGTTGACATGCGGTAACACCCGGCGTTCATGTCGGGCAGGGACGGGTGACTAGGAGCGCAAGTTTGGCACGGTACTCAAACGCGGCTCGTACACCTTGGGTTGGCTCTACGAAGCACCGCTGGCTGTCACCGCGAGCACTGCTGGCCTAATACCACTCCTGGGGACCTGCTACCTTGACACGCAACGCCGCGGCGGGATGGTTCCGACAAAAATCACAAGGGCTTAAGTTCCAAAAAGAAAGGGTCCATGAGAACCCCGCGCAGGGACTAATGTTTTCTTAGTCTGTTTCTTGCATGCCTCACGTAACATCTACTTGTGTTTTCAGTAGCTGCATACAATCACAGATGAAGTGCTGAAGCATTGGCCCAATTTAAACGTTCAAGATCACATCGCGGGAAGCCTGGGGGCTGGTCGCCCGGCGGTCTATGATCAAGATAAGTTGTTTTGTATTGTGTATTATCGATCTATCATTCGTATTTGCACCCTGTTGGGTTGAGTTGTGCATGGTTGTCCCAAGTGCCGGTAACCTGACGGCTCCTTACTAATAAAGGGAGACGCCCAGCATTTGTGTCGTGTGAGGATGGGCGACCAGGGGGCGAGTTTGGCACGGTGCTCAAACGCAGCTCGTACACCTCGGGTTGGCTTTGCGAAGCACCGCTGGCTGTCACCGCGAGCACCGCTGGTCTAATACCACTCCTGGGAACCTGCTGCCTTGCCGTGCGATGCTGCGGTCAGGTTCAAAGAGATCACAAGGATATAAGTTCCAGAGGGGCACGAGCCAGTGACAACCTTACATAAGGACTTAGACTATATTTGTCTACATTATGCGTGTCTCGCGTAACCTTTGTTTGCGTTTGTAGCAGTTGCTTGCAATCACCCAAGAAGTGCCGAAGCATTGACCTAACCTAAGCGTTCAGGTTTGCGTCGCGGCAAGGTTGAGGGCTGCTGCCTGGTGGTTGGGTTGAACAAACTCAATCAAACGCAGACAAACAAATACACAAGTAAAGTAAAAAGATGCCAATTTGATTACAATTGCTAAGGTAGTTTTGGCATACAGACAGGAAAACAGAAACAAAAGGAAGAAGAAAACAAAGGCGGCGACCCAGGCCATCAGTTGTCATTAGCAACTTGGAAGTGCTCGCCGACCTCCTCGACCTCTGCCTCCGCTGCCACATCGAGGTCCAGGTTCTCCACCATCATCAGCCCGGCGACATGCTCCGCCGCCTCACGCACACGCGCCTGCGCCTGGGCCTCGTCTCCCTCAATGCCGGACACGACGGCCATTGGATCGAAGGAGGGGTCACGGCTGGCACAGCACGCCAGCACGAACGATGCGGTGGCAACAGCGACTTGCCGTCCTTCCTGGGTGGATCGGGCGACCAAGGCGGCGGGCAAGCCACTAAGCGCCTCAGCGACTCGGGTGATGCAGTGCGCATACTGCATCGCCGAAGGCTCAAGCGGCTCGCGGAGGTCCACCCCCAGCAGCTCCAAGGACCTCGCCATGCGCCGGTAAGCCGGTCGGAGCATGACAGCGAAGTTGTGCAGCGTGCGACGCTGCTCCTCCACCGTGTGTTCTGCGCCCGTCCTCCTCCTGTGCGGGCGGCGGGGCTGCCCAGATAGCCCTCTCACAGGCGGTAGTGTCGCTGCCCTTCTCCCTCTCCTGCGCCAGCTCCTCGCGTAGTGCCGCCATCTACTGTGACATTTGAGCCTTCCTTTGGGTGGGCTGCTGAGGAGGCGCTGGCGATGTGTACGCCTCGCTAAGTTTGGCGGCGGCAAGCGGCGAGCGAAGGTTGGGCGACAGGGCGACCAAAGCGGGGTGGGCATGGTATTGGTGCCGCAAACGCGTCCGCCGGCCGCCGGGCGTCGGGTTGCCCTTGGGCAGAAATCCCCGCTGCGTCTGTAGGCGCTACGGATGTCTGCTTGGTCAGAGCACCTTGACGGGCTACCCTTGGAGGTGACTGGAAGCGGAATGAGGCCACCAGAAGCGTGAACCCGCCTGGGCGAGCGGTGGCAGCAGCTGGAGTCGGCGTCGGTGGAGGTGGCGCCAATGGAGTCTATGCCGCGGGAGTTGGCATCATTGAAGTTGGCGTCGTTGAGTCGGCCCGTAGAGTCGGCGTCGTCGTGGCGGCCGCGGCGAAGCGGCGGGACGTCGTCGCCCCCGATGAAGACGCCACCACTCCGGGCGCGCTTTGTAAAGCAGTGGGAGTTTGATCCTTGGTGCGGGGCCTCTTGGGGTCCGCACTCGAGGCATCCGGAGCACATGACCGCTTGCCTTTGCTTTGATCGTCAGCTGGGGTCAAGTCCCTGATCACCAAGGGACCGCGGGACGGCAGTGCTGAAGGGCCCGTGGAGTCCATCGTCGGGAACAACTTAATGATCCGGAGGCGCTCTGCGGACTCCAGATCGCAGAGTGGCTGGGCCCCGGTGGGGAAGTATGGAATGCTCGGTGTTGGTGGGAGCAGTCCGAAGAGCCATTTTGAAATGGTGGGGCCGTCCAAGTTTCCTGCACCTAACGGGAGAAAGGAGACAGGAATGTTGGTTGATGGCTACCATAAAAGGAGCTGCGGAGGATGTAGAAGTAGCGGAAGAGTGGGAGATTGGGCATTACCCCTACGAACATCTCGCAGAGTTATGCGAAGGCGGAAAGAATGAGAATAGAATTGGGAGTGAGATGAAGGTGATGGCTTTCATAGAAATGGAGGACGGTGAGGAAGAATTCAGAAAATGGCGGCACTAGGCCCACCAGGAGTCCCCAGGTGAAGATGACAATCCCCCTCGGTTCGCACCGTGGTGCGAGGGTTCCACGGCGAAGGTGGAGGGAACCCTTAGGCGCCATCTTGAAGAGCGTCGCCACCCTATCCTTGTCGACAGTAGAAGACGGAAAGGGTTGCACCATTGGAATAGAAGCAAGGTCTTTAGATGAGGAAGAAGAAAGGGCAAAGAGCAAAGTGCACAGAAGGCAGAGAGAGCATGAACTGCAGGTGAGGGGTGCGCTTATATATAGGCCCCTTGCATAGACGGTTCGTGAAAAGGCAAAGGTACGCGACGTTTTAGGTCCCGAGAAAAATTGGCAGAAGCGGGGAGGACCGAGGCGGTTGCGTGCTCACAAGTGGTGGGTCCATCCAGGAACACACCGACATTAAATGAGGCCAAAAAAGAAACTAGCGCGCTTTCCAGGACGAACCCGAGGGCTACTGTCGGCATACTTCACACTAGGGTACCCTCTTCGCCGCAGATATGTAAGACCACGTGGTGGCCTGGCGAGCAGGCAGGCGATCAAGCCACTGCCCTTGGGCGTCGTACGTGGCGGCTGGTGTGGCGAGGCGTTGAGCCCCTCTCGTCGGGCGGCCCCAAGTGGCGGCTTTGGCGGGCGGCGGCGTCGAGCCACTTTCGGCTGGCGTCAGCCTCCATGGCGGCTTGGCGGGCAGGCGAGTGATCAGGCCCTGCCCACCGGGCGTCGGTCTCTGTGGTGGCCTAGCGAGCAGGCGGGTAATCGGGCCTTGCTCACCGGGCGTCGGCCCGTGGCGGCCTAGCGGGCGGGTGGGCGTCGAGCCTGCCCGCCGGGCGTCGGCCTTTGTGGCAGCTTAGCGAGCAAGCGGGCGATTAGGCCCTGCTTCTGGGCATCGGCCCATGTGGAGGCTGGTGGGCGGTGAGCGTCGACAGGCCACCGCGGGCGTCGGCCACGTCTTGACCTAGCGGGTAGGTGGGCGTCGAGCCTGCCCGTCGGACGTCGGCCTCCGTGGCGGCCACGCAAGAAGGCGAACAATCGGGCCTTGCTTTCGCCGGGCGTTATTGCGTGGCGACTGGCGGTGAAGCAGGCGTCGGGCCCTACTCACCGGGCATCGGCCCACATGGCGGCTGGCGGGCGGTGGGCGATCGAGCCTCCCGTGGCGTCGGCTGGCCGCCACTGGTGGCGATCGAGCCCCTCGCGGGGGAGTTATTACGTGGTACATCGATCGGGTAGGTGTGTGATCGGCCCTACCGCTGGTGTCGACCTCGTGGCGACCCTAGCAAGTAGGTGGGCGATCAGGCCATGCTTAAGGCGTTAGCCCGTGGCGACCTAGCGGGCGGTGGGCGTCGAGCCGCCCGGGCATCGACCTCCGTGTCCGCTGGCGGCGGCGAGCGATCGAGTCTGCTTCATGGGCGTCGGTCCATGTGGTGGCCTGGCGTGCAGGTGGGCGATCAGGCCCTGCACGCTGGGTGTCGACCTTCGTGGCGGCCTAGCGAGTAGGCGAACGATCGGGCCACTTTCGGGCGTTAACCCATGTGGCGGCTGGCGGCGGTGGTTGATCGAGCCACTTTCGCTAGGCGTCGGCCCGTGGGTGCTGCGCGAGCGGTGAGCGTCGAGCCCTTCCACGAGCCACATGGGCAACCAAAGGAATGAGAAGGAGGCTTCGCCTCGAGGTCTCCTTCCCTTGACATGCTGTGTCAGGGCCATTGATTGCGAGGAGTTGTACTATCGACACGACGACGGCCCATCTCTCTATCACCTACACCTAACCCATCGCAGGAATGTCACATCCTAGGCGGACCGGGCGAAGCCATACATCAACATTAAATGAAGCTTGAGGGACAGGTCTATAGTGATGGGTGTAATTAATGAGTCGTAGATCTGTATGATGTCACCTTCCGACCTGCCCGAGCCAGCCCAGTCTATATAAGGGGGCTCTAGTGCATGCGAAAAGGGAGGTCGGTCGAAGGTCGAAAGACTTAGAACAGAAATCATTGTAACTCACTCAATACACATCAACAAAGATCTAGCAGGATGTAGGGCTGTTACCCATGCTAGGGGCCTGAACCTGGGTACATCGCTGTGTTCTTTGATCTGTTGATCCCCGGGATCCCTCGTGCGAGAGTCATTAGGGTTTCCAACCACGAAGATGCCCTCTACCGAACCCTAACCTCCATCCTAGGAGACACCCTGTTCGTTGACGGGGTCCTGTCCAGCGAAATATGCCGACAGACCCCAAATGCAAAGGAAGAGGGTGAAGATTGCTGCTGGGAATAAAGAAACTTGATAGATTTGAAAAAAGAAATAAAGGCCAAAGAAACTCAGCCCTCCAAGGAAGAAATGAAAAAAAAGAAATTTGAAGAGCTGAGTGCCAAAATTCAAGGAGAGGTGGAAAAAATGAAGGATCAACTTCAACTCCTCTCACAAGATAAGGCCAAGATTCAAATGGAAGACAAAGCCACTCTAATTTTTATTTTTAAACAACTAAGGAAGATCACAGTGGATTTAAAGGGTTCTGAGGTTGAACTTACACAATCTGATCCGACTGTTGAGGAGTTGGTCACAGGTGTCAGTTGTCAATTGAAGACTATTCTAGACCACATACCCACAATGGCACAAGCAATGAAGAAAGCGCTCCTGTCTTCTATTGCCATCCAAGTGGGTACCCTTTTCATCAAATTGAGGCACCTTTACTAGGATGCAGTAAAATTGGAGAGACTAGTGCTCGACCGGCAACTGTCTTCCTAAGAAGAGATAAATAGAAGACATGTAGAAGTTCAATGTGCAACTACTTTTGAATGAATGAAAATATCTCTTCTTTTGTTATTTTTTGTTCTTGTTTACTTGTTTGCTTGTGTATTTTTCTAAGTATATCACTAGCCCCCACCTATTTGTGTACTAATCAACAATGTGGTCGGAATACAAATAGTTATAGAGTGATGACCTATTCTCTTCACATTGTACTTACTACTAACCAGTAGCAGATTGGTGATAAGGTTAGTCTAATGAGTTTCAATGCAATAAGTACTAGCTTACATGAAAAGTCTCTATTAGAAGTCATCTCACAATCCGACCAATAACCTTGTACTTATTTTAGAGAGTGTAGTCGAAGATATGATATTGTGATATCTTAGAATGTTAAGTAAAATAGAAAAGAGAATGTTTACAACACTTTGAGATATATACAAATGTAAATGAAATATGAAATTAAACTATTTACACATAAAATCTACGAAGATGTTGGATGTTCCATGCATTTGATAGAATCCTTCTTTCTTCCATAGCGAGCCGAATAGAACTAGGTTGGGTAATGGATACCATAGTAATGTGTCCTTCCCATTTGGAAGATAACTTGTTTAAGTTAGACTAGTTTTGGATTCGAATTAGAATCAGTTTTCTCACATGAAGTGTACTTGGCTAAACTCTTTTATTGTAGTATTGTCGTAAGCTTTGTAGGTAGGCTGCCGACCTAATTAGTGGTCGATCCCACTTTTCTTCTAGGGTTTTGATATCATCTTCATGCTGGACACCTTGATCAACCTGTTCGTGGAGAGTAGTTCTTGAAGAACCCAAGTGAATTTCAGTAGGTAACAAAGCTTCTACTTCGTAGACCAGTTGAAATGGTGTTTCCTATATTGGTCTACTGATTGTTGTGTGTATGGCCCAAAGCACTAAGTAGAGGTCATCTATCCATGCCTCGAGCGTTTGTTAAGACAATGAAACAGTCATTTTTTCATACCTTGTATGGTTTGACTATTTGTATGTTCGACTGCTCCATTGCTTTGAGGATGAGCAACTGAAATGTAACAAATTTTTGTACTTATTTCATCACAATAGTCTTGAAATAAACAACTGACAAACTATGATCCATTATCAGTAATTAATCTACTAGGAATGCCAAATCTAGTGACTATATTTTCCACAAAGAATTTCTTCATTGCTTGAGACATAATTGAAACTACAGGCTCAACCTCAATCCATTTTGTGAATGTATCTATCGCAACAAACAGAAATTTGAATCCATTGGTTGCTTTTGGTAAAGGACCTACTCTATCAATGCCCTATGTCAAAAATGGCCATAACAATGGTATTGTCTGCAATTGATTAGCAGGTAAGTGTATCTGTCAAGCATGAAATTGATATTGCTCACAAGTTTTTATAAGTTTCATAGCATCTTGTAAAGCAATGGGCCAATAAAAACTCTATCAAAATGCTTTCCCAACCAGTGTTCTGTATGAAGTATGTGCTCCACATAAGAAGCAATGTTTTCCCTGTTCTTGCGATATACGTCGCATTAGAACACCATGTATTCCCTTTCTATAAAGAGTATTGTTGAGAAGTTCGTACATTAGTGCCTTTCGAATTAATATGTCTTTATCATGAATATCCTTAGGCAGTGCCCCATTTTCTAGATAGGTTTTAAATGGTTTAGCCCAATCTGTATCATGCATAAGTATTCTGACCTTTGCACTGGTCGAGGATGATTCTATAGGTGTGTCTATAGAAGGTTTTGATAGATATTCAAGGAAAACACCTACTGGGACAGGTGATTGTGAGGATCCTAATTTTGATAACTGATCCGCTAAGAGGTTATCTTTTTGTGGTATATATTGGACTTAAAATGACTGAAGTATTTTTCCAATTTCCTCCCTTTAATCAGGTAGTGAGGTGTTACCTCATCGGACATCCTGTGTGAAGCATCTAGGCCCCTAATTTATTTTGGGTTTTGGTAATTAATAACAATTGTGGTTAAAGGTATAACAATTTCTCTTGAGGTTATGAAAATAGGTTGTCTCTAGACATGGCACATAAAGAAGTGAAATCATGAAGCACAAAGAAAATCAAGGTTTCAAGCTCAATGCCAAGGTATAAAAATTTAAGGACCTTTTTGTAGCTTTTGCTGATCTTAATGTTTGAAGAAAAGATCGGGTTGCTAAAATAGGTGTTGCACTAATAAATGGAACCTTTGACTAGTAGCTTGAAAATGATCAAAAATCATGGCTCCAGTCATGCTCATACTTAGTCATGTGCATTCCTTGAAAAATCTTCAGAAAATCTGTAAAATAGATACTACTGCCGCCTAGGAGCGGTACTGCCATAGGTTCGGTAGTATCAGCCCCTAGGCCAACAATTATTTTATAGAACAATGCATTTTTGTGAAAACCGTATTTCTGACACTACCACTTGTGTATGAGCGGTACTACTGGACCTCCGATAGTACCAGCCCAAGATCCCTCTTGGGCAGTAGCTTTATTCTAGAATGGTGTGTTTTGAGTGCATTTTCTCAGGCCAACACTATTGCTCATGTAGGAGTTGTACTACTGGATCTCTAGTAATACTAGCCATTTAGGGCGGTAGCCTTTTTCCAGAATTGGGTTAACTTGCATTGTTTTAAGTTTAAAGGCTAATATTACTGATCCTACATGGCGGTAGCACCAAAGTATTGTAGATATGTAGAACTTTGAAATGTTTTGGCTGCTCAGATCCAATTGATGCATATAATGATGTAACATGTGCAGAGTACTACCATTTAAGCTAATGTCAACAATGCGTCCCATGTATTGTCAATGATCCCCATTCCTACTCAAGATTGTCAAAATTCATGAGGACCTATCCGCTAACATTTTTTGGGAATGTCACACCTCTAGAAGCCGATGATTGGCTTAGAATTATTCAGAGAAAGTTGCACATTACTTGGTGTGAGAGCAATGAGAAGGTTCTTTATGCCTCTCATCAATTGAAATGACTTGTTGCTGAGTGTGGAAGAATTACTGTGCTACCCATGAAGTCCCACGAAATATATCCTAGAATGAGTTTGCTGCTACTTTCCATCAGTACCATGTTCTAGAAGTGATCATGGACTTAGAGGAAAAAAGAATTCTGAGCTATAAAGCAAGGAGGCTGCTAAGTATTCAAATAAGTTTACACCGCTTGCTCGCTATGCAACTGAAGATGTTGCTACTAACAGGGAAAGACAGTCTCATTTCATGAAGGAACTAAAGTTTGGACTACAAGTTGGATTGATTATCCATACCTTTCCAAATTTCCAAGAGATGGTTAACAATGCCCATATCCTTGAGGACAAGTGTAAGGGTTGGACGACAACCACAAACATAGAATGGCCCAGCAAGGAAGTTGTCCAAATCAATAGAGATTGAAAGTTGCTCCTCAATATTTTGTTAGGTTTTAAACCTTAAGCTATGTTCAAGATGCCATCCTTGCACCAAGTCTATCTGGACAGCGCTTTCAGACACCTATTTAGGTGAATGTTGCATTATGAGGAAATCAAGAGTTCTCAATCAAGCATTGTTTCAGTTGCCTAGAACTGGGACATTTCACCAATAATTTTCCCCGAAGAGGTGTTACTCCTATTCATTTCAACCTTAGTTCTACATCAGTGAAGGTGCCTGTGCTAGGAGTGAATCGTGGAACAAATCAAGCTAGAGCTACATCACAAGAAGTGGTGACAGGTCGAATCAGTCACATCACCGATGGTGCTCAGGATGCATCAAATGTTGTTCTGCGTAAGTTCTTGGTTAACTCAGTACCGCAACAATTTTATTTGATTTTAGAGCTTCGCATTCATTTGTTTCTCAAGCTTTTGCTGTTGAAATTTGATGTTATGAATCTTAATTGTATGTTATTTGTCCAATCCCTTATATCAGAACTCAGATCTAATCTAAGTTGTTTGGAAGTTAAGTTGCTTATCAATGGGATTAAGTTTTTGACAAATATCATCATATTGGATACTCAGACTCTAGATATTATACTTGGAATGGATTGGTTATCTAAACATAAAGCGCGCTATTTTTGTTTGTAGTCAAAGAGTCGTGCTGGTTGAGAGCCCAAAAGGCAAGAAAATGGAATTTCAAGCGACTACATTTTGTGATGGTCAATTGATGATTAATAGTGTTAAGGCTATCAGTTTGGAAGATGTACTTGTTGTCAGGGAATACCCAGATATTTTTCCAAAGGTTCTGCCTAGTATGCCACTAGATCGGTATATTGAATTCGTTATTGAGTTGGTGTCTAGTACAACCTCAATAGTAAAGCATCTGTAATGGATGCTTAGTGATGAGTTGGTGGAAATGTAGAAGCAAATTGAAGAGTTGCTAGAAAAAAAGCTTTGTGAGACTGTAAGGCCCCATTTTTGATAATAAATATCAATAATGGGTACCATGTGCATACTGTAGTAGTCCCATGATCAATGACTAGTATGCGCATTCACAAATTGATATCACAACCACACATATACTTTTCTTACAACAGTGAAAGCAGGGTACATAGTATTCTTACAACCAAAAGTAAAATACTGTAGAGGAGATAGTATCTTGTAGTATGCCTTTAACCCATTATCCCTACAAGCAACTGACAATATAAGCCCTAGTAAAATTCATTGTTAATATCCCCAAATCCTGCGTCAAGGTATATATCATTGGGATAATCTAACTCTTCACCTAAAAATATCAACATTGGTAAGTTGAGTACTTACATACTCTCAAGACTTTTTCAAAATCTATAATATATGCAGGCCATTTCAAAGGAAAGGCTTCTATGGTTAATTTGCATAAAGCTATTTTGAAAATGTAAGCACTAAATTGTAGATTGCAAACAGAATTTAAGAAAAATAATAGTATGTAAAGTACAAATAAGTAAAATCACGAATCTGGAGTTATGACCATATTCATGAACCACTTCTCATCAATACATGGTAGAAACCATATTTTATGAAAATAAAAACATCTAACTATGTGATGACTTTACCAAGTGCCCATATCCGCGGATGTGGCTAATCGATTAGCTTTA
Organism: Guadua angustifolia; assembly: GCA_036346375.1. NCBI lineage: Eukaryota > Viridiplantae > Streptophyta > Magnoliopsida > Poales > Poaceae > Guadua > Guadua angustifolia. Next base: position 24,353,888 of record CM070520.1, read on the forward strand.
CACTCTACAGAGGTATACAACTTTACCCACAAAAAATGGTTCTCCCCTTTTGCCTGGCCATTAACACACTTCCTTTGCTGTGTCAGCAAGGAGATCATAACATAACCATTGCATTTCTTAATCCTAACTTTGCACCAGCACGGGACGAAAACCCATACTATGATAGAAGAATTCAGAGCATAGAAATGATGGAACATCCTATAGCATGGCGTACACCATTGTATCAGTAAACATTTGATCCATGATCAGGTTGGTGTGGACATCCCTTCGAGCAATCCATTAAGAAACAGCTCGTATTACTACAGCCTACCAATATGCAAAGCTAGTTTTAAGGAACTAATAGGTTAAGGTTGGCCTATACTAGCACTTGTGGTTGTACGGTTATCTTCATCTGAAAACAACCCACAGTTCGGTCCTTAGTCTGACACGGGCAATAATCTCCCCCTACACTACATGCAAAACCTGACATTCGGCTATTGCCAATAACTACCCGCATCAAAAACATATTTTTATTTTCATTTTTAGTCAAAATAGCAATAACCATCATCATGTCTCAATATTTCCATGTTTCATCGATCAATTTTTCCAATTAATTTATCCCAAGTCTAAAGCATGGCTAAGCACGATTATTAACTATCGCATGTACCCAAATTGACATCATATATTATCTAACCATAATTCTAGGGTTATCAAGGTTCACAAATCCATACTTATCAAGGAGGTTTCATCAGTCTACGGGTATAACTACCATCACCCACAATATAGTAGAGTTTAATGAATATACGTATGCAATAAAACATTTGCAAAATTGGGATCAACATGATCAAATGGGGTGTTTGCCTTGTTGATTGTCATCGAGGTCGAACTCTTGATCATTGACGACTACATCAGATTTGTCAGGTTCTACATGTCGTTCAGCGATAACATAACAAATAACAAATTTTAATAAGGCAAAAAGAAATCAGATGGATGAACCAAATAAAAGCAACTTCATAGAACAATAAATTTATTTCTACTCTACCACAATTTACTGCTAAAAAAATAAACAATAAAAACATACCTCAAAATAGTCGCGTAGTCCCTTCCTCTCCTCCCTCTTCCTCTCTCTTTTTTTTTCGTTCGGTCTCGGCTGGCTCAAATGAGCACAGTGTCGGGTGATCAGCTTTTGAAACCATCTCTGTCACCTGTTGGTTGGGAGACAGGGACCGCCCCCCTGTCGCCTGTTCAACGGTCGATTTATGCCCTATCGCCCGACCAACGGGCGACATAGGCTCGGGGCATGACGTGGCGCGGTGTCGCCCGTTGATCGTGCGACGTGGCCCTCTGTCGCCCGTTGGATGGGCGATATTTGTGTTTCTCCCAGCCAACGGGCGACAGGGGTATATTTCTATAATTTTTTCGTGGTATATTTTTGAAATATTAAAAAAATGTATTATTAAAAAAATTCGCTATTATACTTTTTGATCTATATCCTATCTTGTCATTTGTATGCCATGATCCACTGTCACCCTAGATTGGTTCACTATAGTTGATTGATATTAAAGTCAACACATGATGGTTAGATCGTATTAGCTTTCTTAGCCATGCCACATCATCAAATGTACTTGAATCATCAATAAATAATCTTGACTAATGGAATATGAAACAATGTTATGAACTTGTGTGTCATGTGTGGTCACATGATGAGATTGAGTTGTTGTGGCGATGAAAGTCACGCAACGATACTGAATTGTTGATGGCACGTAGTGCTTGGTAATCAACTGGGGTGGTTATGATTTAGATTGGAGCAAGTGGAAAGGGGCAGCATGCCAAGGTGGGCCGTATGGTAGAGGGTATGTGGAAGTCTTGCCTCGATCACCCTAAGGACTTAACCTTACAAGCCTTTGACATGAATCAATTATGCAACCACATGTCTGAAATGGGACGGATCTAGCTAATTAATTTGCAATATCTTAGCTTTGGTACTACCAGTGGTGGTGAGGTTCACCCTTTTTAATGAACCCATATGGCGCAAGAGAGGGGTCTGTTGTGGTAACCAGTCCCTTCAGTGTTAAAACCTTAGCGGGTGGTATTGAGTTAAGATAGAGTATTGTAAAGGCTTTGTCATGATTTCTCTAAGATAAGAGATGAACATGCAGAACATTTGAGATTGGTTTTGGAAAGATTGCAAGAGCAAAAGTCGTACGCTAAGTTGCACAAGTGTGATTTATGGAGGAAAAAGGTTGAATTCCTTGGCCATGTAAAGACTGCTAAAGGAGTTACTATTGAACCAAGCATGGTAAAAGTTGCGTTACATTGAAAACAATCAAAGTTTGTTACTCAGATTCATAGTTTTCTGGGAATGGCAGGATATTATCATTGGTTCATAGAGGGGTTTTCGACAACTGCTAGACCTCTTACGTGATTGTTGAAGAGAAAAAGTTGCATGGATGCCGGAGTGCAAAAACAATTTTTGGAAGTTGAAAAGCGGTTAACATCAACACCTGTGTTAGTATTACCAACTGTGCAAAGCAGTTTCAACATATATTGTGATGCTTCTAGGCATGATCTAGGAGGCAAATCGGCGCAAAATGGCAAGGTTGTTGCCTATGCGATATGGCAAATAAGACCACACAAGGGGAATTGCCCTACGCATGATTTGGAGTTAGCTGTCATAGTGCACGATTTGAAAATATGGTGTCACTATCTCACCAAAAATAGAGGTGAACCATAAGAATTTAAATTATATAATTACTCAGTCAGATCTTGATATGAGGTAAAGAAGATGGCTGGAATTGATCAAAGGTTATAGTGCTAGAATCCATGGTCATATTGATAAGGTCAAAGTGGTAGCCGACGTTTTGAGTCGTAAAGGCCACAGTGCAAATATGTTGATAATGAGCAGTCAACCAAAGTTGTGCAAAGAATTTGAGAGATTAAAATTGGAGGTCATTCCACAAAAGTTTCATAGTTCATTCAGAAGTAAAACCAACATTAGAAGATCAGATCACAGAAAGTTCGAAGGGTGATGAAATACAAAATCAAGTCAAAGAAAGAAGAAGGCTTAGCCAAGGAGTAGAATTTTGAATGATTAGGATACTATGTGGCTTTATGGTCGAATTTGTGTACGAAATAAGGAGAAGCTCAAGTAATTGATTCTGTAGGAAGCTTATGATTCCAAGTGTTTGATTCATAGAAAGTGTCGAGATGTAACAAGATCTAGAGGAAAATTTTGGTGGCCTAAGGTGAAGAGCGAAGCTATTGGGTATGATACTCAACGTGGTATGTGTGTTGGAAAGTAAAGGCAATGCATCGGAGCCCTGTTGAATACAGTCGTTGCAGATCTCTGAGTGGAATTAGAAGGCAAACTGGAATAAAATCCATGATGTTAAGGATTTGCCTAAGACTCAGAGAGGTCATGATTCTATTTGAGTCATAGTTGATCATTTGACCAAAAGACGCTCACCTTATTCCTATAAAGACGACTTCCTCAGGAGATCGCTTAGCGAAGCTATATATGTTAAGAATTGTATGTTCATATGGTGTGCCTAAGGAGGATGTGTGAGATAGAGGTGCCCAATTTATCGAGATTTTGGAGTAAGCCGCTCAAAGTAATAGGCACTCGCTTGAATTTTAGTCAGTTTAACATCCACAAACAAATAGTCAAGCAGAAAGGGCTAATCAGATTTTGGAGGGTATGTTAAGGGCTTGCACCTTAGCTTACGCTATATCATGTGACACGGGTTTGCCGCATGCAGAATTCAGCTAAAACCACAATTATCAGGCTAGTTTGCAAATGAAATCAATTTAGGATTTATATAGTCACGCTTGTCGTACCCTATTAAATTACAATGAAACGAGAGATCGTTCAGTATTTTGGGCCAGATATCCTCAAGGAAACTGCAGAGCGAGTTTCTAGGATTAGAAAGAAATTAAAAATGGTGTAGTCAAGGCAAAAGAGTGACGCTGATAATCGTTGCCACGATTTGAGCTTTGAACCAGATGATGGGTGTATCTTGGAATTACCCTCCTAAAGGTGTCAAAAGGTTTCACACCGAGGGAATACTTGCACTGAGATATATGGGACCGTTCAAAATCTTGAGCCATTGAGGAGAGGGTGCTTATCAGTGTGCTAATGGCTAGGCACAAAGAGATTATCATGTCGTGTGGGGTAAAGTGCATAACCCCTGCATAGTGTAAATCTTTTCGAATAGCCGTACTCGTGGTATAGAGGAATGCTCGGGAATTACAGTTAAGGGTTAGACTTTTGCAAAATAAAACTTGGGATGGATGGCAAGTTGCCATGGGAGGTTGAAATTTGATTTAGGATTTGAAAAATGGTTTATCGAGAAATACTAAAATTATTACTTATTGTTATTTTTTTTACTGCCTTTTCAATCTATTTATTGTATTTATTCATAAGTACTGCTTTACTGCAAAACAACCATGTTAGCCATTCCTCTGGAATAAGCCTTGCATATAGATATGTTAGAATTGCATTCTGTGCATAACTTGTTGAGTGTTTTATGTACTCACCCTTGCCTACAACATTACCAGTTGAAGAGTCTACATCCATGCTGAAGGAGAAGAACCTTGAAAGAGATGAAGATTTAGGGTGCGAGCCTTATTAGTTGCCTGTGGTATACTGAGAGGTTTATCTATATCTCCATTCCACTGCAGTTCAATTTGTTGTTCAGCCTTGTGAGGTAAAGTCACGTAAGTTGACCATAAGGTCATACCACTAGTAATATTCAATATATGATGTCTTTTTTCTTATTTTCGCTATGTATGATTATAATATTTACTAATGTTGAACCTATGTGCACTAGCGTAATCCTGGACTAGTGCAGTATACACAGAGGGTCCGGATTTGCATATTCAAGTCTCGACACTCTGACTGTGTAGTTCCAGGTGTAACTGGTGAAGGTTCAGCGTCATCTTCTATTAAGGCTATCAGTGACAAAGGTTCTTGCTCTTTTTCTGAAGCAGATGTTGTAGGAACTTGTATCGAGGGCACTTCTGCAACAGGTGAATTTACACTTGAACTTTGCTACGGCATGTCTGTAGTGTTTCCAAATTATAAAAGACTAGTTTCTTCAGACATTGCCAGAAGATGTACATTGACTTCAGTTGATACCGAATTGTTTCCATTCAACCACTCCCAGCTACACTTTTCTTTTTCATCAAATATCACATCGCGACTAACACAAATCGTTTTACCCTCTGGATCAAGTAGTCGATGTGCTTTGCTCCCTTCCTCAGCTCTGAGATATACCTCTGTTTGCTTCGGTCATCAAGTTTTCGAGTTTGATGTGTGGGAATCTTTACATATGCCTTGCAGCCGAATATCTTGATGTGTTCAAGATTCGGTCTCCTTCCCTTCTATACTTCATAAGGAGTAGCCTTCTTCAATGCTTTAGTTGTCACATGATTGAGCAAATATACAGCATGTCTAACTGCCTCAACCCACAATTCCCTGGGCATAGCCTATCTTGAGCAAGCATCTTGTCATTTCCAACACTGAACGATTATGTCATTCCACCACTCCATTTTGTTGTGGTGCATAAGGTGTGGTGAGGTGATCTTGTATCCCCTCCTTTGCACAATACTTTGAGAACTATTGAGATACAAACTCCCTACCTCGATCAATCCTGAGTGTTATTGGTTTACAACCACTCTCATTTTAAGCAAGCATCTTAAACTTTCTAAATGCAGCAAATGCCTGATCTTTTGACTTAAGGAAGTATACTCACAGATAACAACTACAATCATTCACCAAAAGCAAGAAATACTGATTACCTATATTGTTTTTGGCATGATTGGTCCACATAAATCTGTGTGAACCAGCTCTAGTGAAGCTTCTACTCGGTACAAGGTGTGTGAAGGAAACAGTTGTCGACATTGTTTAGAAAAAACACTACTTTCACACACTTGTATAAGATGATTGGTCCTTGGCACTCCCTGTACCATGACACTGGCAGCCGTATCCTTTAGAGCTTGGAAATTCAAATGGCCGAGGTGTGCATGCCACAGCCATGCCGGCTCTTCAATGCAAGCTGATAGGCACAATGGCAAAGTAATATTCAGTAAGATTTTGTACAGGTGATTGTGTGAACGCCTAATGCTCAAAAGTAAGTTGCCTTCATGATCATCTATACTCAACATGTCTCCAGCAAGTTACACCCTACAGCCTGCTTCTGTTAATTGGCCAAGGCTCAGAATATTGCTGCACAAACTAGGAATATAATACACCTCTATGATAAGACGAATTCACCATTCTTGCATTCAAGAAATATGAACCTCTTCCCTGAATTTGTACCATTGAGTCATCTCTGAAGCGCACTTGCCCAACGACACTTTCATCAATTTCTGTGAAGAATGAATGTTGCCCTGTCATATGGTTGCTTGCACCATTATCTATATACCATAGCCCCCTTCTGTTCCTTGTGATCTGCAGGAAACCTCTTAGGGACTACCTTGTCTTCATTTAGTAGGATCATGCCAATAGAGCGGTGCTCGCATACAGACAATAGAAGTGATGACTCATCTTCTTGTGCATGAGATAGATTTGCCTCCTCTTCTTTACGTTTAGTAAGCCGGCACTCTGATGCATAATGCCCAAGTTTGCCACAGTTAAAGCTTTTTATGTGACTCTTATCCCTTGTTTTGCTGCTATTGCTTCTTGAGTCATGCCAACCTCCATAGCAGCCTCTGCCATGGCCATGGCCTCACCCTTTTCTACACCATGCTCCTCGACCTTGCCCTTCCAGTTTGCTACCATGACCCTTGCTGCTGGTGGATACCTCCCTACTACTACCACCTTTTTGACATGACTGCCATTCAGATTGTGTCAACAAAAGATGCCCGTCGGTACGTCCTGCGCCGTTGCCAGCACATAGATGAACACACTCTTCATACGCCAGATGGCCTCTTCAAACGGCATAAAATCTAGATCTAAATACTACTCAATTGAAGCCACCAATGGTTAGAACTTCTCTAACACAGAATCAAGCAATTTCTTGACTAGGGCTGCACCTTCAAGAGTGGCACCAAGGCAGCTGAATTTTGCAGCCATGATACTCAATTTCTCGGCAAACTCGTCAACTGATTCTGCCTCTTTGATGCGCAAAGCTTGAAACTTGCTCTTCAGTGTTTGAAGCCATGCCTTTTGCACCCGATCTATGCCGAAAAACCTGATTTTCAGAACTTCCCAAACCTCCTTTGTTGTCTTCTTCTTAGTGACCAAAAGAAGTATATCTTCAGGTATGCATTGAAATAGAAAAGCCTTCGCCTTATTATCGATCTTTGCTTCCACGGCCACCCTAGCCTCTAGTCAACGGCTTCCTAAATCACCTAATAGTCCATTATGGCCTCCATCTTGATTGCCCAAGTCGTATAACTGGACGTTGATAGCATTAGAAATGAAAATGGCACATTGCCGACTTCTTTCACTACTTGATGTGATGGAAGCGCCATCTACTTGAATTGGTGCAAAATTGGAAGCACCCTTGCTCTGATACCAAGTGTTGGTATTGATCTTCAAAGCCTCTTCTATTTCTCTTGTGATCTGATCTTCAGAAACACAACAACAACAAAACAAAACTAGTTCTCTGAATGTCCATTAAAACACGATAATAATACCTTATTGGTTCTTTGAACTTTAGAAGCAAAAACAACAATAGAGCTTTCACTGAAGTTCTGCACTTCAGATTGAAAACTCGACAATGCTCAGATGAAAACACAACGACGTCACGACAACAAATAATCAACAAGAGGTTTTGGTGCTGCCCTCAAAACTGTGCAGCTTTTCTCTGGGTATATTCACCTTTTTATAACCATATATAGATAAGATGTGTTTTCTGTTTATAACGCAATACAGAACAACTCTTAAGTCTAATTGGACTCCTAATAGTTGGAGACTATTACCAAACCGACAACCACCAAACAACAATACAAAACTAAGCTATCTGTTACCAAAAACTGAAATGAACTCTCCCAATTAGAATCACACGCTGATCAAGATTATAAGTAATAATTGTCATAGGGGAAGGAGGCTGCCGCAGGGGAGGAGCTCGTCGGGGGATTTGAGTATCGTCGGGGAGATTTTTGGATTAGGGAAATGGAACGCTGCGTGAGGAATTGATGCTTATATTGAAGTGATCTCTGATGGTTCAATTGTAGAACTGTCTGTGCTATCAATAGACATAACAGACAGTTGGTGAATAAACCGTCTGTGATATATATTGATATCATCATTGACAATTTTAGCCAAAAACTATTAGTGACGTGAATTTGCATCACTGACAATTTATGGCTAAAACAATCAGTGATGTCCATTGTAGACATCACTAATAGTTTTAGACACAAAACTTTAGTGATATTTAATTCTCATAGAAGATTTTGCAAAAACCATTTGTGATTATGTTTAAAACAGATGGATTTTCAAAATCGTCTGTGATGAGGCGTCTAATATAAGTTTTTATATAGTAGTGCCTTAATATGAGATAGTGAAGATGGTTAGAGTTGATAAAGGATTATGATGTTGGAATCCACTACTATCCTAGAAAAGCTAATATGGAAGCAGATGCTTTGAGTAGAAGAATTATGGCATCAATATGCAAGTTCGCGAGAGTCAGCCCGAATTATGCAAAGAATTTCAGAATATGAAGTTAAAAGTGCTTCTTAGCTACCTTGGAGGTAAGTTGACTTTTGCAGGATCAAATCCATGAAAATTAGAAAGACAATGCCAAGATCTGGTGAATTAAGTCAAAAATAGATGAAGGCAAAGCTAAAGATTTTTCTTTGAATGGTCAAGGTACTTTATAGTTTAAGAGTTGAATTTGTATACCTAATCGAAAGAAGTTGAAGAGTTGATTCTTGAGGAAGCTTATGATTCAATATAGTCAATTCACCTAGTAAGTGCTAAGATGTACTATATGAAGCGTGAAGTTGTTGAACATATTGCTTTGTATGGTGCGTATCAGAGAATGAAGACAATGCATCAAATGCTAGCTTGTTTGTTACGGCCTTTAAAAATTACTCATTAGAAGTGGGAGGAAATCGGTATAGACTTTATACTGATTTTCCTAGAACCTATAGTGGATATTATTCTATATGGATAATTGTGGATCATTGATGAAGATTGCTCATTTTACACGAGCAAAGACTACTTATATTGGAGATCGCTTGGTAGAGTTATATATGTCAAGTATTGTGTGCTTATATGGAGTGCCAAAGAAGATAGTGTTGAATAGAGGTTCTTAGTTTACCTCAGGATTTTGAAATAAGTTGTATGAAGCAATGTGAACTCGTTGGAATTTCGGTATAGTGTATCATCCAAAGACAAATGGTCAGACTGGAAGAATTAATCAAATTTTGGAGAATATGTTGAGAGTTTGTATTCTAGCTTATGCTTGTCGAATATCCAGATATGGGATGTGGGCATGCGTCATAAAGTCAAAGGTCATACCATGTATATCTCTACCAGCATTTGGAAACTCCAGATATTTCGAGCCCAGTTCAACGGAATAATATATATGGAGAAGGGATATCCCCGCATAAGGCCGGACTTGATCGTGTTCCCAATACGAGGAAACCTACTTGAATATGTCCAGCGATTGTGGAAACACAAGTGTGATACGGAGATCACAACAGTTACAGACTTCTCATGGACCACGACTCGGTACTCCAACCTACTATATAAGGGCTAAGGTGGACGTCGTCAGGGCAAGCCACAACAAGCCAATTCGGAAGTACAAGCCAATTCATAGCGCAAGTTTCAAGCAACAGCCATCTAGAGCCATACGCACAGGAGGATCTCCAAGCAAGACATCCAATAGCCTTAGCCTAGCCACCCCCATATTCATATTTTTCCTTGTAATCAGGACTAGCCTCCCCAATCTGTAATCTGTCCATTGATCTCATACATCACCAACAAAGGAGTAGGGTATTGCTCGACTCAGAGGCCCGAACCTGTCTACAACGCGTGCCCCCGATTGTGTGTTTGATCTTGCATATCTCGAAGGTACCTGTAACATCCCAAAATTTGGCTATTTTGAATTTTATGACTTATTTTGAATTTTTGAGAATTTTTGGAATTTATTTGGATTTAATTGGAATTTCTGGAATTTAACTTTATTGGAAATTAATTAAATAATGAATAATTTTTTCCAAAATATAAATGAAAATATTTTATTTGAGTCCAAAATGTTAAAAAATATTTTCTGGAATTTGATATTTTAAGTGCCCCAAATAATTTAAATAAATTTCAGGAATTATTTTTATTGGAAAATCCCGGGAAAATCTTACGAATAGTGATGGGCCGGGCCCAGTACTGTGTGCGTCACCAAGCCCACGCCACGTGGAACCCTAACGCCGCCGCCCATCAACTGTCCGATCCACATCGGACGGTGAGATCGCCTGTGCCGCCACAATGTCAGGTTGCTCGACGACGCGTGGACGTCTCGGATGCATCCAAGTCGTCTCGTCTTCGACTTCTGGTAACGCAGCCGCCGTGCGTTACGGCCGGTAAAACCGCGAGCCATTAACGCCGGTGAGTAACTCTTTCGTTTTATTAGCCGACGCATTGTATAAAGCACTTCCTTCCGCACGTTTTGAGACCTTTCACGCCTCCCGAGACTCGCCGTAGTCCCGAAGCCGTTCGTCGCATTTGTGCCGTTGTTGTTCCCTCCCCGCCGTCGTCGTGACCACCGGAGTAACCCTCGCACTAGGCCGCGTCTGTGGAGCCACTTCCTGTCACCGGAGGAGCCCCGCATCGTCAACGCCACCGTTGTCTTCTTCCTCTCCGGCAAGAACCGCGTCGTCGAGTCGTCGTCGCTGCTTCGAGCTTCCTCAGCCATTTGATCATCGCTCAACGTCCCCGGTTGCGCCACGTCGCCGCCGGTACAGTAAGTGCCATCTTCATCTCTTATCCGTCGGATTAGATGAACGGTCTAAATCATCTAGCGTAGTTTTTGCTTTGAAGTAATATTAGCCGTAGATCCATAGATGTGTGGTTTAGATGTGGCCACGTGCCCGAAATCAGGACTGCCCATGTGTGCCAAGTTGCGCCAGATCGTAGCCGTCGGATTCAGTAGCGGATGGCATGGATGCACCCACGCGTCGGAGGCTGAGACTAGCCGCGTAGCCAACCGAGTAGATTTGATCCGGTTCGTCGGATTTTGAACGCACGGTGGTGATAACGCCGTACCTAGTGCCAACCCGTGAACGCCACGTATCGCACGGAAACCCTAGCGTCGTTAGATCCCCACCGTTGATTTCAGCGTGCGGTCGAGATTGAGCCGTGTGTTCGCACAAAAACCGAAGCACCGCAGCGGTCGCCTAAGTCAAGATCTGGCCGTTGATTTTCAACCGGCGGCTAGGATGTTGCCACGTGTTAGCTCCGGGTGGATTAGAACCGAAGCGTTGGATTGGATCTAACCGTTCATTTTGAATCGAACGGATGAAATTAGATCGGGTTTTCGGTTGATGATTTTGCGCCACGCGTCGCGTTCGGATCATGCCACGTGTCACGCTAACGTCAACAGTTGACGTCATCAGTGGGACCCACATGTCACCGGGCACCGTGAGATGCCGACGCCATGTTTAGCTAATAATTGAAATTTCTTTAGGAAAATTATTCAGTGAAAATTTAATTTGGTGCTGACGTCATATTTCCGAATTTTCCGTATAAAAAGAAATAAAGCAATTCGGTTTATTTTTTTAATTAATTTATAAACTTCAAATGGTTATAACTTTTGCGTTTTAACTCCGATTTGAGTGATTCCAATTTCTAAAAAATTGTAAAATCAAGATCTATTTATTGCTGAATTTTATGGAATTTTTAGAGTTGAGTTTGCTCTCTGTAAATTATATTTATTGTATGTATATATGACTTAAGTAGACGTTGATTTGCCGGAGAGCTACGAGGGAGAATTTCCAGCACAAGAGCTAGCTCCAGATCAAGACCAGCAGCTATTTGAAGGCAAGTTGTGTTTTGACCATTTTGCTCCTAAGTTTTGAAAATATATTTTGATTCAAACTATGCATGCTAATTTAATTAAAAATGGATTTAAATAATTTGGGTGAATTAGTTAAATCAACCTATTTGTTATTGCCACCTTGTCACTAGTATTTGTATGCCATGATTTCATTCGATGCCCTAAGTTTGGTAATATTGTGCCAACACGGGAGGCTAGACCGTGAATAGTTGTTTAGCCATGCATATAACGTGAATAATCTTTTTTAATACAAAAGAAACATTGACTAAAGGAATAGTGAATGCATTTTGATAAAAGGTGGAATGTTGTTGGTAATGATATTGGAATGTAGAGACTTGTGTGGTTCTACAGGAAGGATGATTACGGGCATGTATTGCACTGTTAAACAACTTGGGATGGAAATTGATTTAGACTAGGGCAAGTGGACCGAGGCTTTGTGCCAGGTGGGCCTTTGTGGCATTTGGGAGGGTTGAGTGTTGTGAGGGCTGTGTGCCAAATCTTGAGAGAAGGATGTCTTGCCTTGGTCAGATAAGGACTTCACCTTGCAAGCCTTTGACCTGAGTCTCTCGTACAACCACATGTCTGAATGGGAAGACCTAGTTCAGTAGGATTTTGATATCTCACCTCTGATACCTCGGGGTGGCAGTTACACGGGGTAACTGTATGGGGGAGCGTGTCTGTGCTACGGCTTGGTACCCTATCCAACGGTGTTCGTCGGTCCTATACTTCGGCTCTGAGTGAGGGAAGTGATAGTGAAGGCAACCCAGAGAGGTTCTTAGGTTGAGCTAGAAGTCTCTGAAAAGCTTTCTTATGGTCAATCACCTGTGTGGTGAACGACTGTATCTTGTGGGTAAAGTGTACATGTAAGGACCCGAATCCAACCATTCGAATCCACTGTGTTTTTCCGCACTAGTCCCAGGATCAAACGCTAGTGCACACAGCTTAACAACGGTAAGCATCATATCATACACAACGATAAGGATAATAAGACTTTATTGATTGAATATAACTAGTGTATGATCTTATGATCACTTACATTATTCAGCCTCGCAAGGCAAGAACAAGACCAATGAGGCAAATGCAGCGGAAAGTAGTAGAAAACGTAGATGTCCCATCAGCACACCACAGGCGACTGACAAGGATTGGCCTAGTGACACGCGTCCACCTGAAAGTCCTCCTCATGCACGGGCGATGATTCCTCCACTGTTGTTAGTTCGTTAAGCAAGGGTGAGTACACCAACACGTACTCAACAAGTTGTGCACAGAATGCATTTCTATTATAACTATATGCAGGCTTATTCCAAAGGAAGGCTTATGGTTCATAAGCAGTAAAGCAGCATTTGAAACACATACATTAATAGATTGAAAAGATAGTAAAACAAATAGTAACAAGTAATAGATTCAGTGATTCTCAAGTAAACCAAGTTTTCCGGTCCTAAGTCAAGATTCAACCTTTCATGGCAACCTGCCATCTATCCCAAGTTTTATTTTGCAAAAGTCTAACCCTTAGTTGACCGAGGCAAGACTAACCAAAAGTTAATCATAAAACCAAATACGACCGTCCAATTGCCACTCTTGGCCCACCAAATGCATCACTAATTGCCACTCTTGGCCCAATTAAAACCAAATGCGATCACTAATTGCCACTCTTGGCCCACAAAACCAAATGCGATCGCCCAATTGCCACTCTTGGCCCACAAAAACCAAATGCGACCGCCTAATTGCCACTCTTGGCCCACCAAAACAATCTTGCCACTTGCCTCGCTTTAAATCATTTTTCCACCCCAGTTGATTACCAAACACCACGTGCTTTTCACAAATCAACATCGCTATGCGACTCATTGTCACAACAACTTTATCTCTTCGTGCGACCACACATGGCCCACAAATTATTATCATAGTTCCATATTCCATTAGTCAAGATTAATAAACAATATTCCAAGAGCATGTGATGACGTGGCATGTCTAAGCATCTCTAATTCGGTCTAACCACCCATGTTGATTTTCTATTAACCAACTATAATTAACCAACCTAGGGTGACAAGTGGATCATGGCATACAATTTAACAAGGTAGGGTGTAATTCAAGAGGGTATAATATCTAAATCCCAATCTAGGTCAAAATCATTTGTACTCATGAAATAACAAGTGATAAGGTAAACCAAAATAGCAAGCAATCTAATTTATGGGTGCAACATGATCAAAGCACAACTTGCCTTGCTTAAGTTCCTGGTATTGCTCCGAAGATTGCTCTTGCGATAATAGTTCCTCCTTCGAAACCTCACCCAACTCAACGTCTACGCGAATCGAGAGAGAAAGCAAATAAAACCAAAACCAAATAGCAAATGAACTCAAAAATTCAAATAAAATCCACCATTGGAAAGATCTCAATTTTACAAATCTTTCGGAATTCGAATCACCTAAATCGGAGTTCATATACAAAAGTTATAACATTTAAAAATTTTGAAAATAAACTAAACTCTTGGAATTAGAAATTCTAAATCTTTCCGAATTATTTTTATAAAGACAATCCGAATTTTCCCGCCTACCTTATACGCAGAAAAGCGTATTAAATCTAGATCGATGAATTCAATCTAACGGCTCAGTAAATCTACTACGTGACCTAATATCAATCGTCCGACTTAAATCCAACGGTCGACATTTAATCGGAGAGGCTTACCGATTCTGCGAAAGAACGTGAACGAATTCCGATCGCTTGGTGAAGATCCGACTACCGGCGAAGTTCCCGATCAACAATGAAGCGACGCATCCTCCGGACGGCGCCCGGCGCGTTCAGAACCAATAGTCGGCGGCGAATCAACCGGCGCTAAACTTCGGGCGACGCTGACGCTCTTCGCGAAATACCACGAATCGCCGGCGCGACTTTATCGCTTCGATTTCCGCCATCGCTTCTTTTGGCAATGCCACGACTTCGCAATTTTTTTCCTTCGCCGCTTGGTTCTCGCGACAATGCTCGAGCGCGGCTTATATAGCACAAGCGCGCCCTTTCTTGCACGAACGGTCTCGAAGTTCGCGGACGATCTCGGCGCCGTGCCCATGGTTGAATCGACCACGCGATGCTTTCCCCACGGAAGATTCCCGAACCATGGAGACTTGGCGCCACGGAGGAATTTTGCCACATCGGTACCAACGCTACCGGATTTGAATCGACCACGCATTTCTCCGCACCACCTACTGAACCGAATCCCGAACGACACGTAGCATGCCCACTGATGGACTCGTGTCAGTGCGATCTCACCACGCAATCCTTTTCCCCGCTTAAAAACTCGAGTCCTTGGCTAACTCATGCGTTGGCGCTTAGAGTTTGACTTCGGCGACGCCGGAGAAATCGAAGGAGCTCCTCCACGCCCAGCTTCGAAACGGTGAGCGGTGCCGATCAAAAGTATCGTGGTGATCGCCGATTTCTTTAAACGACATAGCTCACATTAGCCATTGGATAATCAATCGATGGCTAACCATGACCCATCTAAAACTCTAACCACTACGTTTTTAAACAACAATACCCAAAACAATCCAGAAAGAAATCTCCAAAAATACTTCAAACCTTCTATACTTAAATAAAATATTTTTGGCAGATTTTATTTTAAATTTCCTTTTATAAATATTTCTTAACAAAAGCCATATATACCAATTCAAATGATTTAAATAAATCTCAGAAAATCCAATAAATCCATAAAAGTTCACAAAAGTTATAAATTGCATTAAAATAATATTAATTTGGTAAGACTCAAAAATTAGGATGTTACAAACCTCCCCTTAATGTAATCTCAATTTTAGATTCGTGGTCGACTATAGAATATGTTAGTGATATGCCCTAGAGGCGATCATGTGAGATGATTGTATCATGCGCCTATGTTCATGTACTTATCGGCCCATGAATAAATGTCACTCCTTTGTTCATTGAGTATGACTTAATTATGAAACACATTGGTTATATGATATTATTCTAAAACGATCCTCGTTACATATCATTATGTGGGACAATAGTGATTTGACCAAAGACATGTATTGATTGATGGTAATGTTTCACATACCATAGATATGGAGATATCAAATCAATAATGTGGGCACATGTTAAAGAACATGGGGTTGATAGACCCACTCCGAGACATCGATGAGATTGTTATCTTAGAAGTGCCATCGGTATAGTCTCGAGTGGTATACCTATACGATCCTTTGACCCGAGATCCTTATTGATTCTCAATGTGTAATTGTATACTTTGAGGCTATCAAACGCTTCTCGTAACAAGGAGTTATAAAGTTAGCTTACGGGTATGCCATGAAACATGACGTGAGATATAAGAGATCAAGATGGAATTTGCCCTCCTCGATAACGGAGAGATATCTCAGGCCCCTCGTGTGGATGGATAAGGAAAAGTGCATGGCCATGCCAAAGTGATTAAAGTGTTAATCACGAATTATATCCATTACATTGACGAGTGAATGGGTCGAGCTATCACAAGGATGGCACGATCTTGCCTTGAGCTTGACCGGTATCGCGTGGCAAAAGGATTGGTATATAAGTATATCAAGGTTCACCGATACGATCACTCTGTGCATTCGGGGACAACATGTCCTGCTAGGAACCATCGTTGTCCGATGGTCTCGAAAAGAGGTTTCAGGGCCATGGCCGCTTCTGCATGAACCTAACGGGTCACACACTTAACGGGTTGGATCATGTCCGGCGGATTGGATCCATTGGTGGGTTTACGCGATTTGGATCCATCGGCATCTTAATGGACTTCTCAGAGAAGATCCATTAGCGTGAGTCCTAGTGGGCTTCTATCATAGAAGGCCCATTAGTGCGCTCTATATAAAGGGGCGTGGGGCATGCAAGCAGAGTGGCTCTCCCCACCACGAAACCCTAGCCGTCGACCCTACCCTCGCCAAACCCTAGCCGTCATAGCGTGGTGTTAGCACACCGGCGCACGGCGTTCCACCCTCGGCGTGTGGATACCGAGAGGCGCTGCTGCTCTGTCCTCGGCCTGATCGGCGATCGGTTTCACCCTCTCCACCAACCTGCGTGCACATCTACATCCGCTGCGAGGAGACGCTCAAGGACTCCAAAGAACCACTCGGCGAGCACTTTCTAAGCGGTCCGGAGACTACTCGGCGAAAGCACTCGGTGATCTCGCAAGCACTCGGCGAGCAATGGGAATACGCTCGACCACGTGCAAAGGCTTCGAGCACGGGAGGCTTCACCCACTCTACTTCCGCTGCTAACGTGCTCCAAGGGTAATGCTCCATGATCTTTGACTCGCTTGTATCCTGGTTGAATGCGTAGAAAATTTTGTTTTCGGCTAGTGTAGCATACGCGTTCTCCAACAGAATAGGATTGGGAATTCTTCCTTTAAATCTTCCTTATGCTCCCAGGTTGCTTTATTTTCCGAATGATAACTCCATTGATCTCTACAAAAGCGAGCGGACTTATTTCTAGTCCTGCGCTCCTTTACGTCCAAAATCTTAATCGGCTGCTCTTTGTAAGTCAAATCTTCCTGCAACTCAATAGCCCCTTTTTTTCCTTCTCTTTTTTTACTTGAATTTGTATTTTTCTCCCTTCGAACTTTTTGTGATCTCATTTTCCAATGTTGGTTTTACTTCTAAAGCGACTATGAAACCTTGTGAAGCGACCTTGAATTTTTAACTTCTCAATTTCTTTACCCAACTCTAGTTAACTACTTGTTATCGATATATTTGCACTGTGACCTCGTAACTCAACATCGACTACCACATTGGTCTTACTAGAATGCCTATGGATTCTGGCGCTAGCATCCTTTGAGCATTTCCAGCCATCTTCTTAGTTTCATATTAAGGTTTAAGTAAGTAAATATACAATTTAGACTCTTATGGTTCACATCTATCTTTGTTGAGTTAAATGACACCCCCCTTTTTTTTAATAGTCGCATAAAAGGTCTAGCTATTGTCGAAAACCTTTCTACAAACTAGTGATAATATTTTGCCATTCCCAGAACTTCAGATCTAAGTAACGAACTCTGGTGGCTTCCTATGTAACACGACTTCTACTTTACTCAATTCCACATCAACTCCTTTAACAGTCTTTATATGACTAAAGAATTCGACCTTTTACCTCCAGGGATCAAACTTAGTGTATGACTGCTGTTCTCGCAATTTTTTTTTCAAGACTGATTCTCCAATGTTCTGCATGCCCTTCTTCTGATTTTAGAGTATACAAGGATATCGCCTATAAAGACAATCACAATTTATCCAAATACTCCATGAATACTTTATTCATTGTGTTCATGTCCCATGCCTAAGTTAATAGCTGGTATGCGCAAGTCATCACAGCTTGGCCATAACTAAGTGGTGAATTTAAAAGCTAAACTCAGAGCACTGCTCTACTCATCCCTTTATTACAATAACTGGACCCATGGGTCATACGGCGACGGAAACATTAAACTAACAACTACTTTAGATGAAGCAAAACTGGAATGAAAACGTGATTTTTAGGCGTCCGGCTACTCCTCTTCACCACCTTCCCTACAGATATCGAACGGGGAATCGCAGGTTCTTGGATAGTTATCTTCACTCTCCTGATTTTGATTATCAAAAAGAGAGTCTTCCTCTTGCTGATCAGTGGCAGTGTTGACATCGGGTATTTCCAACACAACTTCTACGGCGTCCTGGACTTCATCTGTCGTGATGTGATTGATTCTTCCACGCATTGCCGTTTGAGTTGATACTCCCGATCGCATCGGTACTCGGTTACTTCTCACTTGGGATTTAGCTGGGTAGTTCCTAAGTTGAAAGGAACTGAGTAACATTTCCTTCTTCGGACACTTGTTAGCTTAAATGTCCAGTTCATTGCAAGAGAAGCATTTCTTGATAGCGGATCGCTGACTTCCACATTCGCATTACCATCGGTGACGATGTTTGAAAGTTCGAGCGGTTGGGTGAGATGATGGGCTGATGTCTTGTTGGTCCACTCGGGTTGAATTCTAGCAAACCTGCTATGTGTCATCCTTAACCTAAGTTGATTAGGTCGCCTCGCTCGACTAGCCATCCTGCTATTTATCTTCCCCAATTCTTTATGCTTATCCTCAAGGATTAAAGCCTTATTGACTAACTCCTGAAAATCGGGGAAATTGTGGGTGATCAGTCCCACTTGTAATCCAGAAGTTAAACCCTTCAAGAAACGCGACTGTCTAGCCTTAGCTGTAGCTACATCTTCAGGTGCATATCGTGCTAACTGCGTAAACTTGTTCAAGTATTCTGCCACTGACTGGCCTCCTTGTTTCAGAGCCCTAAATTCTTCCTTCTTAAGTTCAATCATTCCTTCGGGTATATGATACTGACGAAAAGCAGCTGAAAACTCTTCCCACGAGATTTCCTGTGGGGCTTCATGTGCTGCACAATAGTTCTCCCACCATTCTGTGGTGGTACCTTCTAGCTGGTGCGAAGCATACAACACCTTCTCGTTACCTTCACACTGCATGATATGCAACTTCCTCTCAATGGTCCTTAGCCAATCATCGTACTCTAAAGGATTAACATTGCCTGAGAATGTTTGGAGGACGGGTTCTCATGAAATCTGATAGCTTAGAATGAGAACGCGGCCCATTGTTGCCTTGATGTATATTAGTGTTGCCTAAGGTTTGATTTGTCATGTTCTGCATCTGTTGCATCATGGTTTGCATAAGTTGAGTTTGGGCGGCTATAAAAGCTCCCAAATTTTGCACATCTATCAAGGGTGTTGGTTGTAGTATGCTCCATCATTGAACTCATCATTCCGGCGAATGCCACTTCTTGAAGCTCCATTGTTACCGCGAGTGTTCACCATCTGCTTAATTTGTTTTTAAGTTAAGAAGGATAGAATTAGCATGGTAAGGTGTAAGAATTCTTAATGCGGGGGAATAGGTTAAACCCAAAACTTTATATCCTTTATTAATTAACTTGGTATGATTGCTTACAAAAGCCTAAAAGCTCGCAACACATACTGCACACTCAGCAAACATTAAAATCCAAACTAAACACTCAACCTTAACGTCTATTACATTTGGGTAAGACTATTCTATTTGACGCAACTCAATACTTGAGTTTCAACTTAAACTAAGTCTCTTCACTCTTCGAGCCATCCTCCATAGGAACTTCCTGGCGGATATACTGGCGGACGGGCTGGTGCCGGTACAAATCGATCCCAACGTTCTTCAGCTGGTTGCTCTCCTAACTTGGAGTTCATCTTCAAATGGCCACCCCGAAAAATTTAAGTAGATTTCAGCAAAGGTAAGGAGTAGAGAATAAGATGAGTCAAGAGTGTTGTTTTAGTCAATTTATGGTTTTTCCTTTTAGAAAATAGTTTTGGACACTCTATCAACTAGGGCCAAGTCCTACAACAAGATGCTCGATACCACCTCTCGAAGGACCCGAATCCAACCATTCAATCCATCGTGTTTTTCCGCACTAGTCCTGTGATCAAACGCTAGTGCACACAGACTTAACATCGGTAAACATCATATCATACACAACGATAAGGATAATAAGACTTTATTGATTGAATATAACTAGTGTATGATCTTATGATCACTTACATTATTCAACCGCAAGGCAAGAACAAGACCAATGAGGCAAATGCAATGAAAGTAGTAGAAAACGAGATGTCCCATCAAGACACCACAAAGCGATCGACAAGGATTGGCCTAGTGACACGCCGCCCACCGAAAGTCCTCCTCATGCATGCATTTATGATTCCTCCACTGTTGTTGGTTTGTTAAGCAAGGGTGAGTACACCAACACGCACTCAACAAGTTGTGCATGCAATGCATTTCTATTATAACTATATGCGTGCTTATTCCAAAGGAAGGCTTATGGTTCATAAGCAGTAAACCAACATTTGAAACACATACATTAATAGACTGAAAAGACAGTAAAACAAATAGTAACAAGTAATAGATTCAGTGATTCTCAAGTAAACCAAGTTTTCCGGTCCTAAGTCAAGATTCAATCTTTCATGGCAACCTGCCATCCATCCCAAGTTTTATTTTGCAAAAGTCTAACCCTTAGTTGACCGAGGCAAGACTAACCAATAGTTCATCATAAAACCAAATACGACCGCCCAATTGCCACTCTTGGCCCACCAAATGCGATCACCAATTGCCACTCTTGGCCCACAAAAACCAAATGCGATCGCCTAATTGCCACTCTTGGCCCACCAAAACAATCTTGCCACTTGCCTCAGTTTAAATCATTTTTCCACCCTAGTTGATTACCAAACACCACGTGCTTTTCATTAAATCAACATCGCTATGTGATCTACTGCCACAACAACTCAATCTCTTCGTATGCACACCACACATGGCCCACAAATTATTATCATAGTTCCATATTCTATTAGTCAAGATTAATAAACAATATTCCAAGAGCATGTGATGACGTGGCATGTCTAAGCATCTCTAATTCGGTCTAACCACCCATGTTGATTTTCTATTAACCAACTATAATTAACCAACCTAGGGTGACAAGTGGATCATGGCATACAATTTAACAAGGTAGGGTGTAATTCAAGAGGCTATAATATCTAAATCCCAATCTAGGTCAAAATCATTTGTACTCATTAAATAACAAGTGATAAGGTAAACCAAAATAGCATGCAATCTAATTTATGGGTGCAACATGATCAAAGCACAACTTGCCTTGCTTAAGTTCCTGGTATTGCTCTGAAGATTGCTCTTGCGATAATAGTTCCTCCTTCAAACCTCGCCCAACTCAACGCTTCACGCTAATCGAGAGAAAGCAAATAAAAACCAAAACCAAATAGCAAATGAACTCGAAAATTCAAATAAAATCCACCATTGAAAGATCTCAATTTTACAAATCTTTCGAATTCGAATCACCTAAATCGAAGTTCATATGCAAAAGTTATAACATTTAAAATTTTGAAAATAAACTAAACTCTTGGAATTAGAAATTCTAAATCTTTCCGAATTATTTTTATAAAGACAATTCAATTTTCCCGCCTTGCTTATACGGACAAAACGTATAAATCTAGACTGATGAATTCAATCTAACGGCTACGGGTAAATCTACTACGTGACCTAATATCAATCGTCCGATTTAAATCCAACGGTCGACATTTAATCGGAGACGCTTACTGAAGCTTGTCTTTCACTCTACTTTCTACTTTCTATCGCAGGAGCCCCAAAAGGGGAAAAGCAACAATTTTGTCAAGCCAGTGGCAATCTTTAGAATTGGATCATCCTAGAGTGTCGCAATACACCCTAGATTACTCATCAATCTTATTCTTTTGCTATTATTGCTGTAACATCCCAAAATTTGAGTTTTAGAATGTTTAAAGTTAAAAATGAACCATTTGTATTTTCTTGAATTAATCAAAGCTTAATTTGAATTTTCTAATAATCAAAATATTTAATTGGGTTAATCTATTCATCAATCTAAAGATTTCCAATTTTTGTTGGGTTCCTTTTGCTTCAAGGAATTTTTTGTATTTTTAGAGATTTTCTGAGTTTATTTGCTATTTATTTGAATTTATTTAGATTTATTTGAATTTCTAGAATTTAATTAATTCAGAAAATGTTTTATTCCTAAAATCCCTCTTGGGCGAATCGCCACGGACCGCTTACTATCCCTTCCGCTCGGCCCGTTCCTATTCCCTTTCTAGCCTGTCCTTGTTCGACCCATTTCTCCGCAAGACTTCAACCACGCCGCTTCGGCCAAATTTACTCGCCAAATTTATTCCGCCCATGCACGCCACGCCGTTCGATCTGCACTCCGTGAATGGCTCGGATTGTGCCACGTCGTTCCGCCACCGCCGCCAGGAATCCCTAAACCTAGCCACACCGTTTTTGGCTTTCGTGCTGGGCCCGCCTCCCGAGGCTATTTAAAGCACCACTGCACACCCTTTGAGGTTCCTTGTCGTGTGCCGCACCTGTTGCCCCTGCCCCTGTCGCCCGAGACCTCCTCTGCCGTCGTTGCGTGCTTGGCAGAGTTCTTCGCCGCGCCCGCAACCTTCCGCCGCATCGATCAACTCCGCTGGTCCTCCTCGGTCGTTATCGCTTGCGCCCACGGGTTGCCCGCAAAGTCCTCTTCCCGATCTGAACAATCCCAAGCCCAATCCGGTCTAGTTCCGCGTGCGCCGTATCATCTTCGTCGCTGCCAGTAAGTAGCGCTCCCACCTCACAGTTGACCCGCTTCGCTCAACCGTCCCCATCCGATCTTCCCTCAATGCTCCCGATCATGCCACGGCTCCGTCGCCCACTCCATGTCCCTCCGCCGTCCGATCCTCACCGAGCCGCTAGATGCGCGACACATGCCCCGCCGCATCAGCCGCCTCCTCATCAGCCACAACGTCAGCGCCGCATCAACCCTTCTGCCCACGTGCCGCCCCGTCAGTAATCACGTCAGCGATGACGGCAATCCTAGTCACTGTTCCATGCACCCGGTCTACCGTGGACCAGAGCTGTGCTGTGGACCTAGTCTATAGACCATAGTCCCACATGTGAGCGAAATACGAATTTTTGGATTTATTTTAATTTAAGAAATTTATTTGCTGACGTCAGCGATTGCACAATAAATCGATTTTCCCATAGAAAAATAAATCAGGAAATTCAGATTTTCTCTTTTTCAGCTATTTTCTCTGAATTTAATCTTCTGGATGCTCGTTCTTGCTCATACGAACTCCGATTGTAGCAATTCAAGTTTCTAAATTTTTGTAAAATTGAACTCTATCTTCCAGAGCTATTTATTTTCTATTTTGAGCTTGTTTGAGTATCTATTTTGTATTTATTTGGTTTCATTACTTTCTTTTCCGATAGACGCGAATCCCAAAGGAGCGAACGGAAACTTCGAAGGCCAAGATTAGCACTAAATCAGCAAGGCAAGTCGTAACCTTTTGACCATAATGAACCCATGATTGCTGAAGTATTTTGTTTTATACAATTGAATGTTATTTGTGTATCAATGCTTAGTTTTTCGGAATAGTTATTCACCTAGTTGACATTATACGCCCTTCATGTTTGGAATGACATGTATCCATTGTTAGCCACTAGATGGGTCATTACTATTTGGACATAGCCATAATACCAACATTGGGTTAATGTAGCTATGCTTAGACTTGCTTAGTCGTACGTTGGGATTCATATCACATGTGAACTAATGGTAATCTTGACCTAATGAGATATTGAATCTTGGCCGTTGGCCACTATTATAAAACTTGTTGTACCATGGTGGGGTTTGCCATTGGTCTTGGTTGAACAAAATATTTTACCTCCGGCAAGTGATCGTGCAGTAAAGGGGGTGCTTTCTAGCTCATTGGGATGTGGTTGTCTTGCCTGAGACAACTTAAGGACTTAATCTTGTGGCCATTGAACTAGGCCTAACCGTGCAACCACAAGTCTGGTATGGGACAGACCTAGCTGATTAATTTGCAATGTCTAGTCTTGAGTACTGCCAATTGTTGGTGTGGGTTCCGAGATGGACGGGTAGATTCATACGGCTCAAGTGAGGGCACCGAGGGGCGAAACCTTAGAGGGCAGTACTGGGTTTAGACAGTGCATTGTAAAGGCTTTGTCATGATCTCTCTGCCGACACACCATAGGAAGTGTGTTTGTAGCGCTTGACAACAAGGAATGATCATGTCTTGTGGGTAAAGCTGTACAAGCTCTGTAGAGTTTAAAACTATTCGAATAGCCGTGTCTGTGGTCATGGACAAGCCCAGAGATTTCACACGGGGTATAGAGTGTTTCATGAAATATGGAATTTGTGGAATGTGAACGGAGAGTTCACTATTGTTTTGTTGTCTAAAGTTATACTATTGAATTTAGTGGTTTGATGCTTGTTTGGATGGTGTAGGGTGATGCCTCGCCATTCTGTTCATATAGTCTACCATTAATTTACTAATTATTTATTATCTTTTCATCAATATGCTTTCAATCTAAATATTGTATTTCAATTCAAGTTATTGCTTTCTGCAAATGAACCATATGATTATCCTTATCAAGCCGTGCATGAATATACTGCATCAATTCCCTATGGCTTGCTGAGTACTTTTTGTACTCACGGCTTTATGCCTTTGTTGATCAGTTGCTGAGGAAGGACCAAGAAATAATAAGTATTATGAAGAGGAATAATATGAAGACTACATGGACTAGGAAGACGTTTCCCCAAACGATTGCCTATAGCATGTCGAATGGCCCAAGTTATCTTATTTTCACTGCAATATTTTATTTGTTTCTTAAGCCATAAGGCATGGATGTATGAACCTTGACCATAAGGTCATTTGCTTTATTCAATAATAATTTGTTTTTTCTTAGTTATTTCGATGTATGGAATGATATGTCATCTATATTTTCATTGTGTGCACTAGCGTGATCTTGGACTAGTGCAAAATACACAGAGGGTTTCAGATTTTCATATCCGGGTCCTGACAATTGCCTGTAGTCTTTCTTCCACCATCGCTCTTCCTCTTCACAGCTGGCAACTGTGGCAGCCTCCTTCAGTTGATCTCTGCCAATGCTAAGAGGTAAAATGGACTCACTATTAGTCACTGATGATTGCCAGGTCCTCTCTCAGAAGAAATAAGCTCACCGATGAGCTTTTGTTCGTTCGACCATGGCGACCGCCGCACCTCCGCAGTGGCGGCCACCCTCCCGGCCAACTCAGGCTGAATGGGTACCACCCTTAGGTGCGCATCATTATGCTGAAGCTAATGGTGGTACCTAGTCCGCCGCGCCAGAGATAGTTCGTTGCCGGTGAGTTGAGAACCATCTTCCCCTATTTGGTCCCACTGAATCTTGGGCCCTCCTCGTTAGTCTCTGACAAGTGGTTCACATCTATCGATCACGCATGCGTGGATGCGAGCTGACAGCGGGTGCTACTGCCAGCCTAATCTCACAAATGCTTGTCGCCACCAATGGTCCCAAGCTATCAGTCTCTGTAGGCTAATTCAAAAGGGCCGATGCACACTGCGAAGGACGTTTTCCAAGTCCGAAAGCGTATTTTTGAATTTCAGTTTGTTTTTCAAACTCGAGGGTTTAAATACACTAGATAGATGACTTTTTCAAATTTAGTCAAAATAAAGAAAAATAAATTTTATTAGAATCCTTACTTGAAAAGAAGTTCAAATGTGTAAAAACATTTGTATTTCAAGTTAATTTGCATCATATACTTAAAGGGATGTTTATTCGATGCAAAATGAATATAGTTTTAACTTAATATTTTATTAAATGAATGAATATACTTTATGGTCATAAATAGTATAAGAGTATGGACCTGGTATGCTCAGAAGAAATACCTAAAGTTTGTTTTAGAATTAACCGTCAAATAAATATTCATAAGGAATAGATACAGTAGAAGTCTCATTCATGCATAAGCATTTATGTGAGAGTATTTATATACATACATATGCCTATATATGCATATGAGAGAGAGCAAAGATTAGCTTTTAAATAACTAAAAATCTAATTAAATATTGCTTTGAATCTGAATCCTAATTAATGGAAGGAAATCGCTTTATGTTTAAGTGATGATCGTACCATTATAATTGTAATTAATTTTTGCATCTTGAATTCATAAAATAAGACTATTTAATTAACAGAATCAACCCCTGTTCCTATAAAGTGTTTTTATTTGTTTTTCTATTTATTTTATTTTTGCCCTTTTCAGAGTTTACTGATTGTCACTTATTTTCTTGTTACGCGACGTGTAGACATCGACGTCCTAGAAGGCAAAGAAGAGGAAGAACTTGTCGCTGACTCTGATTTTGATCCAGACAACGAACAGCAAGGCAAGCATCCCCTTGACCATGTTGAACCCAATAATTCACCAACTATATGTTGGTGCAGCGTGGCCTCCTTCCTGTAATGCCTCCTCGAGCTCCAAGACCTTCTCAGCGTAAGCTACACGGGTCTCGTGTAGTTCTTCTTCCGCAACTCTGAGCGCTTCATAGACCATTCTTAATTCTGCATCGGTGTCTCTGGCATGGGCTTCTTGAGCGGCTGCAAATCGTGCTAAGTGCACCGTAGTAGCATCCTCCTCCAGAGTGACACGTGGGCGCCAAGCATCTCGCATTGTCGGGTGGAGTCGAAACACGGTGTCATTTAGCTTGCAGTAGTAGTCGTGGCAAACCCTGTGCGGGGCGAGTCGTGAAGCCTCCTGGATACCAATCTCCCAAGTAGCCCTTCTCACTGTGATGCTGATAGGTTGACTTGCCTTCTCATTATTCCTGGCATAGATTAGAAGTTTGCACACCACTCCTCTTGTGATTCCATTGACGATCCAAGTCCGGCCTCGATACATCGGCTTGGTGAAACCTCCCAAAACTTGAAACACTCTCCATAGCTCTGCTGCGTAGCCACCCTCACTTTCTCTGTACGACTGCATCCTCCTCATCTATTCAAAAGAGAAATAGATAAGTCCACCAGTCTCAAACGGCCACGAGAAAAACAAATTTCCAGCTGAGGTAAGAAGCGGGGAATAAGAAGAGTCAAGAGTGTTGTTTTAGTCCCATTTAGGTTTTTCTTTAGAAAATAGTTTTGGACTCCCTAAGATACCACCATGCTAACTAGACCAATACCTACAGCCAGTATGCTCTGATACTACCTTTGTAAGGACCCGAATTCACCAATTAGAATCCACTGTATTTTACCGCACCAGTCCCAGGATCAACGCTAGTGCACACAACTTAACATCGGTAAGCATCACATCATACACAACGATAATAATAATAAGACTTCATTTATTTAATATAACTAGTGTATGATCTTATGATCACTTACAATTATTCAGCCACACAGGGCAATGCTAAGATAAATAAGACGAATGTAGCGGAAATAGTAGAAGACATAGTGACTCATCAGTACACCACAGGCGCCTGACAAGGCTTGGCCTAGTGACTCGTATCCACCTGGAAATCCTCCTCCAACACTGACGACGACTCCTCCACTGTTGTTGGTTGTTGATGGCAAGGGTGAGTAAAAAAGCACTCAACAAGTTGTACCGCATGTAATGCATTTCTATCATAGCTATATGCAAGGCTTATTCCAAAGAATGGCTTGTGGTTTATTTTATGTATAAAGCAAAGATTATGAACACATATATTACATAGATTGAAAAGACAAGAAACAAATAATAACAATAATTAGATTCAATGATTCAAGTAAACCAAGTTTCCATCTAAGTCCAGCCCATTATCCACATGGCATCCTCGCCATCCCATCCAGCTTGTCCAATTAATTAACTAACCTTGACTGTAATTCCCAAAGATTGCTCAATACTGCAGGCACGGCTATCCTAATAGTTTGTACACTCGCAGAGGTTATGCACTTTACCCACACGATACCCATGCACCACACAAAGTAATGATCATAACAAAGCCTTTACAATGCACTACCTTAACTCAAGATTACCCGCTAAGGTTTCAACACCGATGGGCTACACAACCACAACAGGCTCCCTCTTGCGCCATGTGAGTTTCTCCGCACACCTGCACTCACACCACCACGACAAGATTTCAAGCTAAGGCCTTGCAAATTAGTCGCCTAGGTCGCCCCATAATGTATATGTGGTTGCATGATTGACTCAGTCAAAGGCTCGCAAGGTTAAGTCCTTAGGATTGATTAAAGCAAGACTTGCACATACCCTCATTTCCCCACTGGCCCACCTCGCACACTTGCCCTACAACTTGCTTTAATCTAAAATGATTACCACCCGTTGGTTACTAAGCACCACGTGCTACTCACAAATAAACATCGCTAGTGACCTCCCGCCACTAACAACTCAATCTCTTTGTGTGACCACACATGACACACGAGTTAACATCGTTGTTCCATATTCCATTAGTCAAGATTAATAATCGATATTTCATGTACATGTGATGATGTGGCATGGCTAAGCAATCTAATTCGATCTAACGTTCCATCCATGTTGATTTCATTTTTAACCAACTATAGTGAACCAACCTAAGGTGACAAGTGGATTATGGCATACAATTAGCAAGGTAGGGTATAATTCAAAGGGTACATTAGCTAATCCCGAACTTAGGTTGAAATCATTTACACACATAAAATAACATGCATTAAAGTAAATCAAAATAGCAATTTTGTAAACTTGGGTGCAACATGATCAAAGCACAACTTGCCTTGGTTAAGCTCTTGGTCTTGATCTGAAAATTGTTCTTGAGTTGCCAATTCCTCCTCCGAAGCCTCGCACAATTCAACGTCTACGCGAATCGAGAAGAAATAGCGAATAAACACCAAAACTAGAGAACAAACAAACTCTAAAAATCCAAAAAAATCACCATTAGATAGACCTCAATTTTACAAATTTTTAGGAACTTGAATCACCTCAATCGGAGTTCGTATGAGGGAGAACGAGCCCTCAGAAGATTCAAATTCCTGAAAAATCATAAAATTGGAAAATCAATAATATCCGAATTATTTTTGAAAAGAAAAATCTGATTTATTGCGCCACCGACGTCACTTCGCTCATACCAGACGGGTAACGCTACGCCATTTCTACTGGATTGGTTGGGCCGAGACGCGTTGGATTCCCATCGGACGGCTCTGGACCGAGGTGACGTGGCACAACGGTAGCCATCCGATTAGCATCCAACGGCTATGGGTAGAAGATGAGGAGCATTGTTGACATAGTGACGTGGCAAGATCCGGGACGTGCAATCCTGATCAGACGGCCAAATCTTACCCGAGGCGTTCACTATTCCCGGAATGACGTGGCTTGATCTGGCGCGTTCGATGACGATCCAACGGCTGAGAGCTTCCGTTCTTCGCAATGGCGCCCTTACCGCGGCCGGGTTCACCGGACTTGAGGAAGATGACGAGCCCGACGGCAGCCGTGGCTAAGCCCGACGAGGAAGAAACGGCGGAACGGATTCGTCTCGATGAGATGAGTTCGGATCTTGAACCCACATGGCGGAAGAAGGTCTCGGCGACGGCGAAACGCGGCGGAAACTCCTCAGAAACTCCGGCGAGGTCGCGCAAGCTCTCCAAGGCTCCTCGGCTAGCGGCGCTAGGGAGAAAAGATGTGGCAGACTTTGAGGATACTCGGGAGGGGTGCCCCGGTCCTTATATACCTGGCACTCGAGGCATACGAAGCCATGACTCGAGTCGGCCATGGCAAGGCATGATCTCGAAGTTCGGATCGGACACGACGACGGACAGCCACACGATCACAATCGGACGGCCCAGATTGATTGGGTTTCCAAAACGGTATGGCTTGATGAAGACCGTGCGATGAAAATCCGACGGCTCAGAGCAAGTTAGGGTTTTGCTGGTGACGCGGCTTAATGAAGTCCGTTGGATCTTGATCCAACCAAGCAATGACTGCTGCCTAGAAGACCGTGCCAAGCAATTGGTTGGTGCACGACAAGGCCGGGCTTCGCCCAAGATCGCTCATACCGATTTTCTGGGGTTTTTGATTTAAAATAATTAGAGAAAATACTTTGATTTATTTAAGGCAATAAAAATACCAAAAAAATTCCAGGAAAAATCTCAAAAATACTTTGAGACATTCTGGACTTAAATAAAATATTTTTGACAAAACTATATTTTAAACTTATCTATTTATAATTAATCTTTAACAAAAGGCAATATATTTTAATTTAAAATAATTCAAATAATTCTCGTAAAATCCAAATAAATCCAGAAAATTCACAAAAAGCATAAATTGCAATAAAACACTACTAACTAAATAAAAAGCCAAAAATTGGGGAAGTTTACACATATCATGTATAGTTGTCATGACTGAGGCAACTCTAACTGATAAGTAACTTCTTTTTTATGCTACAAGATTTTAAATAGACCAACAAATCTTGGGGCAAGATTTCTTTTAGTGTGAAACCTTCTGACTCCTTTAAGAGGGGTAACTATGAGATGAACAAAATCCATATGTTCAAAACTGATCTCTTCTAGCGATTATCGGCATAGCTCTTTTGCATTGATTGAGCTACCTTCAACCTTTCTCTAATCATAGAAATACGCTCACTTCTTTTAGGATATCACATCCAAAGACAAGATGCTCTAGTGTCTCATTCCAACTCAACAAAGTACGACAAGAATGACCATGTAATGCTTCAAATGGTGGCATCTGTAAACTTACTTGTTAATTGTTATATAACTGAATTCTGCATATGCAAGCTTTTATCCCAAGTAGTAGCATAAGCTAGAGTATAAGCTCTTAACATATCCTCCAAAATTTGATTAATTCTTACAGTCTGACCATCTGTGTATGGATGATACGTTATATCGAAATTCAAATGAGTTCACATTACTTCATACAACTTATTCCAAAATCCCAAGGTAAACTAAGAACCTCTATTCGACACTATCTTCTTTGGCACTCCATGCAAATATACAATACTTGATATATATAACTCTACCAAGCGATCTCCAGTATAAGTAGTCTTTGCTCATGTAAAATGAGCAATCTTCGTCATTGATCCACAGTGACCCATATAGAATAATATCCACTCTGGGTTCCTCCCACTTCTACTTAGGAATTTTTAAAGGCTGTAATAATTTAGTTGGCCTTTGATGCATTGCCTTCGTTCTCTGATACGTATCATACAAAGCAATATGTTCAACAACTTCATGCTTCATATAGTCCACCAAAACATTTCTTTGAGATCCTAATACATCTTAGCACTTACTAGGTGAATTGACTACATTGAATCATAAGCTTTCGCAAGAATCAACTCTTCAACTTCTTTCAATTAGGTATACAAATTCGACTCTTAAACTACATAATACCTTGATCATCCAAAAAAAATCTTTAGCTTTGCCTTCATCTATTTTTGACTTAATTCACCTGATCTTGGCATTGTCTTCCTAATTTTCATGGATTTGATCCTACAAAAGTCAACTTATGCAACGTCCCAAAATTTGGACTAATTTAAAATTTTTGGAGTTATTTGCATTTATTTGAATTTATCTCTAAACTTTGGGATTTATTTGGATTTAATTGAAATTAATTTAAATTTATCTTCTCTTGAGTAATTAATTAACATAAAAGTAATTATCAAAAATAAATAAAAATATTTTATTTAAGCTCTCAATGCCTTGAAATATTTTTTGGAATTTTTCTAGAATTTTTGGGTATTTTTAGTGCCCTAATTAAATACTTTGATTTTCTAGAATTATTTCAATTGTTAAAATCGAAAATGCCTAGTTACGTTGTTAGGTCGAGCTCAACACCGTGCTCAAGGCCACCAAACCCTAGCGCCGCTAATCCCGGCCGAGCAATCTTCATCGGACGGCCGGATGAGCCGCGCCGCTTAATCGCGGGATCGTTGATTTCAAAGATCTCGAGTCGCTAGGATGTCGCCACGGGCATCGTGATCGCTGAACCGCTACTCGCCTCGACCGCTGATTTCAATCGAATGGGAGGGTTGATCGCGCCAAGATCGGAGGGAGCACTATCAAGACCACCGCCGCCTGCTGGTCCGAAGATATGTCGAGATTTGCGCTACAGACGAGGCTTGTCCGAAGCGGAGATATAGCCCTCCGCTACAAGCAAAGACCTCGCTCCGCCATTTTGCACCTCTCCCACGCTACTGTCAGACGCCGTAGCCTACGCTAGAGCTCACCGAGTAGCCTTTTCCTCTTCGCGCTTCTTCTTCGCTTCCGCCGCTATCCCTTACTCCTCGCCAGCCTAGGCCCTTCGCTAAGTTCGCCGTGCACCCCTGGCCGTTGGAGCCACTTCTTCCGATCAAGACGCCTGAAACACCGAGGATAGCTTCATCTTCCCCAGGTCCGGCGACAAGCGTCGCCGCCTCTTCTTCGGAGCATCGCAACTCGCCTCAGCCATCGGATTTTCATCCCACGACCAAGGTAAAGCCACGTGTACTCCTATTTGAATCGAAATGAACAGATGGGTAGATCTTGGCGTTAGATCTTAATCATGTGGCTCTAGTGAGGCCAATGAGGCTTGTGAATAGGTATCGCCGTAACCATCGCCGCTGATCTTCATCCAACCGCTGCCATTGAGTCCACGAGCTACGTGGTTAGCATTTGACTATGGCCGCTAGATCTTGAATGTGCGGCTCGGGTTAGCCACGAGGCTCGATAGCGCGCATCGCCGTATCAAGGGTCGCTGGATCATCATCCAACCGCGGAGGTTCGACCACGGTTCCGGTCGACGACGGTGGTGCCGCTTGATCTTAGATTATGGGTCGAGATCTCGCCACGTAGCCACCTGTAGAGCTCTCACCGTCAGATCAACCGATCGTTGATTTGAATCCAACGACCGGAAATCTTGGGGCCGTGGAACGTTGATTGAGTGCCGCGTGTCGAGTGCTGAGTGGACCGAACACTGTTCATCGGGCCCACTTGTCAATGTGATGATCGGCGGGTGTGCTGACGTCAGCATAACATCATCCGAGGGCCACGGTCGCTGACCGAAATGACGTGGGTTTCACTCTCGCGGCGACACGCACGTCAAGCCGAATTTAACCGGATTTCCAGTAGAAAAATAAATGGATTAATTCAGCTATTCTTTTATTAAAAATTTCCAAAACTTATAAACGTTATAACTTTTGCGTTCTAACTCCGATTTGAGCGATTCTAGTTCCTAAAAATTTGTAAAAATATGAAATATTTATTAGTGAATTTTATTTTATTTTAGAGTTGCTGTTGCTATCTGTTTATGTGCTTATTATATGATTGTGTGTTGCGATTAGACCCCGAGTTGCCGGAAACCGTCGGAGAAGATTTCGGAGAACCGTCGCAAGAGCCAGACCAGGACCAACTACTTTTCGAAGGCAAGTCATGCTTTGATCATTTTGTTCTGAGATTTCAAAATATACTTTGATTTAAATATTGCATGCTATGTTATTTAAAAATACCATTGATTAAATTGGGTATGGTAGCTAATATGCCAATCTTGTTTATGCCACCTTGATTATGCTGTTAATATGCCCTAAAAATCTTGTCACCCTAAGATGTTAATTTACGTTGGTTGCTATAATAATGCGAACACGGGAGGCTAGACCGTGACTAGTGCTTAGTCTGCTTGTATGCGCTGAAGGATTTTCACATTTCAAAAGAATACCGACTAAACAAATATGAAACGCATTTTGGAATAATGCGACGATGTCATGAGACGGAATTGGGGGTAGCGACCTGTGTGGTTCTACTCATACAATGAAATGGGCATTGGCATGTGTTGCATAAATGCAAACCGGTGGGAAATGATTTGGACCGGCAAGTGGCGTAGAAGGCTACGTGTTGTGGGCCGTGTGGCAACAGATGTGTTAAAGATTGTAAAGGCTGTGTGTCGATATATAAAATGGATGACTTGCCCGTGATAGCTTAAGGACTTCACCTTGCAGCCTTTGATCTGAAGCTCAGACAACCACTTGTCCGGTATGGGATGACTTAGTTTAGTAAGGCTCTAACCTCTTTCCTATGATACCTTATGGCAGCAATACACGCAAGTGTAGTTGTATGGGGAAGCATACCGTATACGGCTTGGTATTTCCATTCAACAAGATTCGCCGTTTCTAAACTTCACTCGAGTGAGGGAAGTGTTAAGAAGTGCAACATCGAGGGGTTCATCGGTTAAGTGTTAGCCTCGGAAAGACTTTGTTACAATCAATCACTTGTGTGGTGAGCGATTGTATCCTGTGGATAAAGTGTACAGCCTCTGCAGAGTGTGTGTGTTAAATCTATTCGAATAGCCGCGTCCGTGGTACTGGACAATGCTCGGGGATTACAGTCAAGGGTTAGATTTTCAAAATAAAATATGGAATGGGTGGCTGTGTGCCAAAGACTGATGAATCAAACTTAGGGCTGGGTGCTAAACTTATGGAAACAAATTGAGAAATTAATTATTATTAGTAATGGTTTTACTGCTTTTCATCTAATTAAGATTTTCTGTTAAAAGAAATGCTGCTTCAGGCAAAATAACCATTTAAGCCTTTCCTTTGGAATAAGCCATGCATGTAGTAATAGAATTGCATTGTGCATGACTTGTTGAGTATGTTGTATACTCACCTTGCTTCAACAAAACCTCGTAAGAAGAAGCAACACCCGCTTGGGAAGAGGAGTTCAACGAAGGTCCGGAGGATTAGGTTGAGCCTCGCCTGCCAGTTCGTGGCTACGAGGGTTTCATTATCGCATTTTTGCTTTCGCTTATTGAACTTGTGCTACTTTGTTATTTATCGCTCGCGGCTTAATTAATGTATGGTGACCATAAGGTCATGTAACTGCTTATACCCCGCTTGAAGTACTTTATTATTAATTCCACTGGTTTGATTGTGGTA
Source organism: Guadua angustifolia (assembly GCA_036346375.1). Lineage (NCBI taxonomy): Eukaryota > Viridiplantae > Streptophyta > Magnoliopsida > Poales > Poaceae > Guadua > Guadua angustifolia. Next base: position 24,389,131 of record CM070520.1, read on the forward strand.
CTTCAACACCTGCTCATCCTGCAGTGTACTAGCGTGATCCTCGACTAGCACTGTAATACACAGAGGGTCCGGATTTGCAGATTCGGGTCCCGACAACTTACCTCTATGGTAGCTAAGAATCACTTCTAACTTCATATTCTAAAATTCTTTGCATAATTCGGGTTGACTCTCCCGAACTAGGATATTGATGCTGTAATTTTTCTACTCAAAGCATCTGCTACCGCATTAGCTTTTCTAGCATAGTAGTGGAATCCAACATCATAATCCTTTATCAACTCTAACCATCTTCACTATCTCATATTAAGTCACTATTATAGAAAAACTTATATTAGACACCTCATCACAAATGATTTTGAAAAATCGTCTGTTTTAAATATAATCACAAATGGTTTTTGCAAAACCGTCTATAAGAATTAAACATCACTAAAGGTTTGTGTCTAAAACTGTCAATGATGTCTACAATGGACATCACTGATTGTTTTAGCCATAAACTGTTAGTGATGTGAATTCACATCACTAATGGTTTTTGGCTAAAATCGTCTATGATGATATCAATAGATATCACAAACGGTTTTATTCACCAACTATCTGTTATGTCTATTAATAGCACAAACAATTCTACATAAGCATCGGTTCCTCACGTTGTGTTCCATTTCCCCAATCCAAAAATCCCCCCGACGATACTCAAATTCCCCGACAAGCTCCTCCCTATGGCAACCTCCTCCTCCTATGACGGCTGTTACTTATAATCCTGGTCAGCATGTGATTCTGATTAGGAGAGTTCATTTTAGTTTTTGGTAACAGATAGCTTAGTTTGGTATTGTCATTTGGTAGTTGTCAGTTTGTTAATAGTCTCCGATTGTTAGGAGTCCGATTCGACTTAAGAGTTGTTATATATTGCATTGTAAATAGCAAACGGATCTTATCTATATAAGGTTATAAAAAGGTGAATATACCCAGAGTAAAGCTGCACAGTTTTGAGGGCAGCATCGAAACCTCTTGTTGATTATTTGCTCTACTGACGTCGTTGTGTTTTCATTTGAGCATTGTTGAGTTTTCAATCAGAAGTGCAGAACTTCAGTGAAAGCTTTATTGTTATTTTTGCTTCTGAAGTTCAGAGAATCAATAAGGTGTTATTGTCGTGTTTTATTGTACGTTCAGAGAACTAGTTTCATTTTGTTGTTGTTGTGTTTCTGAAGATCAGATCACAAGAGAAACTGAAGAGGCTTTCAAGATAAATACCAACACTTGGTATCAGAGCAAGGTTGCTTCCAATTCTGAACCAGTTCAAGTAGATGGTGCTTCCATCACAGCAAGCAGCGAAGGAAGTCAGCGATGTGCTGTTTTCATTTCCGATGCTATCAACGTCCAGTTATATGACTTGGGCAATCAGGATGGAGGCCATAATGGACTCCTAGGGGATTTGAGAAGCCGTTGGACTGGAGGCTGGCGTGGCCATGGAAGGAAAGATCGATAAGAAGGTGAAGGCTTTTCTATTTCAATGCATACCTAAAGATATACTTCTTCAGGTCACTAAAAAGAAGACAGCAAAGGAGGTTTGGGACGTTTTGAAAATCAGGTTTTTGGGCATAGATCGGGTGCAAAAGTCACAGCTTCAAACACTGAAGTGTAAGTTTGAAGCTTTGCGCATCAAAGAGGCAGAATCAATTGACGAGTTTGCCGGGAAATTGAGTAGCATGGTTGCAAAATTCAGTAGCCTTGATGCCACTCTTGAAGGTGCAGCCCTAGTCAAGAAATTGCTTGATTCTATGCCAGAGAAGTTCTTCCAGTTGGTGGCTTCAATTAAGCAACATTCAGATCTAGATTGCATGCCGTTTGAAGAGGCCATTAGGTGTCTCAAGGTATATGAAGAGCGTGTTCATCTACGTGCTGGCAATAGCTCAGGAAGTATCGAAGGGCGTCTTTTGTTGACATAATCTAAATGGCAGTCATGTCAAAATGGTGGCAATAGCAGGGAGGTATCCACCAGTAGCAAAAGTCATGGTAGCAAACTAGAAGGGCAAGATCGAGGAGCATGGTGCAGCAAAGGGTGAGGCCATGGCCGTGGTAGAGGTTGCAATTGAGGTAGGCATGACTCAAGAAGCAATAGCAGCAAAACAAGGGATAAGAGTCACATAAAATGCTTTAACTATGACAAACTTGGGCATTATGCATCAGAGTGCCGACTTCCTAAACGCAAAAAAGAGGAGGCAAACCTATCTCATGCATAAGAAGATGAGTCATCAGTTCTATTGTCGGTATGTGAGCACTGCTCTACTAGCATGATCCAACTAAATGAAGACAAGGTAGTCCCTAAGAGGTTTCATGCAGATCACAAGGAATGTAAGGACTATGGTATCTAGATAATGGCGCAAGCAACCATATGATGTATAAACATTCGCTCTTCACGTAACTTGATGAAAGTGTGGTTGGGCAAGTGCACTTTGAGATGACTCAATGGTGCACATTCAGGGAAGAGGTTCGTATTTCTTGAATGCAAGAATGGCGAGCATCGTCTTATCATAGAGGTGTTGTCGACGTTTATTGTCGGCAATAATGAAAATGGGGCTAGGCATCGGATCCAAACTCGATGGTAGCACAAGACGCAAGAATTATACAGGTTCGGGTTCTCGCGAAGGAGATAATACCCTAGTCCTGTGCTCTGGAATTATATGTGTCTAGTATGCTGATGTTCCACCGCCTCTCCCTTTATATAGCAGAGGAGGGCGGTTACAAAGGGGAGTCCTGGTCGGATACAAGGTAGGGATTATATCTTCTGTACATATCCGCTTGATAATGGCCTAGATTGCGATTGTATACTAACTAATCAGGATCAGTTGCTACCTTTAGGGTTTCCTTGTTTCATACATCTGGTGCAACCCTGGTAGCTTCTGTTTCAATGTTGTTGGCTTGGCCTAGCCTTGTCTAGTTGGGCCTCGCAGGCATGCCTCGCAGATACCCGTGATCCGTATACTCCACAGTAGCACCCGAGTGCTTTGCGATCGAATTGCTTTCTTATTGATAGGTTTCCGACCGTTTTCTCTCAAATGACCAGTGCTCATAGGCAAAGAGGTCGTGAAGGACTAGATAGAGCTCCACGTGTAAGCATTCCGAGTGGTTCCCAACCCAATTTATTGAGCCAGCACATGACTCGTCTTGGAGTATACCTCCGTTTAGGTTGACTTTTAGCTGAGTGGTACCTGTGTGCCATAACGCACAGCTTTTGACCTGTCATGAGGCATACCATGAATTATCCAAATGGTACCCGCTCCTTCTTTTTGCAGTATACGGCTAATGCCCATCATGAGGCATACCTTTGGAATCTTTGTTTTGAATTAGCTTATGATATTTGATTCCGTTTTGAACGGTGACCAGCATGCGACCTTACATGAGGCATATCATAAGAAGGTATTTTAGTTTGGAAGGTACCCAAATTCCGTTTGATGTGAGCATTGGCCTTTGGCCCATCGTGGGGCATACCATATCCCAAACTAGATTCGCCCAGCTTGTGCTCGGCACATGGTTGTCAAGACATGGCCACCAAATTTCATCTTGAGGCGTGCCCTAGGGCAACCCCAGGACGTGCGGAAGGCGACGCGTTTTTCCCGCTCAAGGCGAAGATTAGCATCGCTCCCTATAAATATGAGGCTCAGTGCAAACGAAATGGTTTTCCGCGCACTGTTCTTCATTTGCCTCTTCATCTTCTTACTTTCGGCGCTTCTACTGCGAACTTCGCCGCTAGGGTTAGCCTCTTTTGCACCCCCTAACTGATGCGCTTAGCTAGCCTTTGTCAAAAATGTCTTCCTTCCTCCAAAGCCGCTCTCGTGATCACCTCACCAAAAATTGGGCTACTTCGGGGACGGCGGAAAGGAGATTGGAGGAGTTGGTCACCGGCGGCGTCTTCCCTCCATTGGAGTTGCTCTTCGCCCGACCTGCAACGGGTGAGTCTTGCCCCACGCCCCAAACTGAGGAAGTGGTCGTTTTTGAGTCCTTTCAGCGTGGGTTTGGCCTTCCCACCTGCACTTTTCTCTGCGGTCTTCTTCATTTTTACGAAATTGAATTGACTCATCTCAATCCCAATTCCATACTTCAAATTGTTGTCTTCGTTCACCTTTGCGAAGCCTTCCTCAGCATACGACCACATTTCAACCTCTTTAGCCACCTTTTCCTTCTCAAGCCCTTCCCAAGCAAGAATACCCCCAAAGCAGTTGGGGGCACCGGATTCCAGCTAAGAGACAGCCTGAAGAAGTCCTATTTCGCTATTCCTTTCAAAACCTCGAACAAAGGTTGGCATTAGGAATGGTTTTAATGTACCAACCCCAAGCCTTCTCTTCCTTCCTTTTCTAGTGCCCCACCCAGTTCTTCGATGAGTTAGTCCTCACTCCCCTCAGACGGTGGGATGGACTAGGTTGAGGAGCTCATGGGGATGATTGCCAAATTGAAGGTGGATGGACTAACCGAAGTTGCGATCATCCTCAATTTTGGCTTTCGCCAAGTGCAGCCTCTCAAGGAGCGAGTAAATTTGGGATATGAGTATGATGGGGAGTGCGATCCTACCCGGGAAGCTCCTGAGCCGATTCCCAAGAGCATACTCCTTGGTCGTCTGGGTGATTTCTTCGCCCCAAGCACCCAAATCGTCAATGACGGGTGTCCGAAGCCCTTCAACAGAAGGTCTCCTCCGCCTCTAGTAAGATGTTTTCTTATCTTCCAAGGTTAGATTTTCTAGTTCTTGAGCAATTGTGATCAAATATGCGTTTGTTGCCTGTACTTGCAGGATCATGGCGTTTTCTCGATGCCACGTCCGACCCCAAAGACAAGAGTGCCAAATGGGAACGCCACGGACTTCGCCCCTGGGCCGAAAAGGAAGAAGAACAAGACAATGAAGTCAAGACCCCACGGGAAAAGGGAAACGCCTGGTCGTTTATGTACCCAAGGAGAAAGGGAAGTAGTCGGCGGCTAACATGCGCCTGACTAAAGGCCCTAAGATTCGAGACCCGGCAACCACACGCACCTCCTCAGCGGCCTCCTCATCTCCGAGTCGGTCTAGGAAACCAAAGGCCTTTAAGCCTCAAATTTCAAAGATCCTAGAGATGCGCCGCCCGCCCACACCCGATTGAGATCCATCGCCTCGCTACCGCGTGGCGGTCAAGGTTTTTCTCAGAGGCTAACCTCTACTCAGAAGAGTTCAAGGATAAAGATAAGGAGATCTAACAGGTTGGTTTCTATGTTAGCTCTTCCTTTTATTTTTCCGGATCGTGCCCTGATTGTTTTTTCTTTTTCCAGGAGGCCTGTTGATGAAGTTCCTGTGGACATGTGTAACACCCCAATTTTTGCTTTTCTTGCATTTAAGTGGTATTTTGAATTTTTGGGAATTTTTGGAATTTATTTGGATTTAATTGGAATTTAGCTATTTACTAAATCAACTAAATATTGGAAAAGTCTAAATAAAGTTTTGTTGCAAATACTTTATTTGAGCGCCAAATATCCTAAAATATTTTTGAGAATTTTCTAGAATTTTTCTGGTATTTTTAGTGCCCCAAATGGATTAAATGATTTTCGGGAATTAATTTAAAAACGGAAAGCTGGAGATAAACTCGCATGTTGTTGGGCCGCCCAACACCGTTTCACGCCAGAGTCTACCTGGCTCAAGGCCAATAAAACCCCAACACCGTTTCAAGGTCAGAGCTCAAATTTCGTCAAGGCCATAAAACCCTAACTAGCGACCTTCCGATCCCGATCGAATCGGCCGCGAAGTCGATCACAGGTGCGCTATGCGATGGCGTTGATCCGGGTCGATCGGACGATCCCCACCGCTACCACGCTGTCTCTCCAGAGTCACGGCGACTACCGTCATACCGAAAGGGCCTCGCCGCCAGCTTTTACTTGACGCCGAGCCCCTATTTAATGTGCCGCCACTTGTGCCGTGGAAGCCCTAGCCACGCCAAGACCCACCAGATTTCTCTCGCCGTTCGAGCCACCGCCACCGCAGAGCTCGCCAAGTCCCGGGTTATCCGCCACATTCTTGAGCCATTCCGCCGCCGCCGCTCATCCTTCTCGCCATCGCCGGGCACCGCCGAACTCATTCGCCGAGCCGCACGGAGGAGCCACTTCATCACGCCGGAGGAGCTCGGAGCAACGCTCCACACGCCGTTGTCTTCGCTCTCGGCGGAATTCGCCGCCGCCATCGCCGCCGAAATAGCTTTTTCCACCGTCCGATCGGCATCAACGCCTCGATTTTGCCGCCATCCCGTAATAAAGAAACCTCATCCCTAACTCTTAGCCGTTAGATCAAGAATTGAAGGCTTAGATTGGATCCATGCTAGATTTATTTCGATCATAGGATCTAGATCGTGGTTTGGAGCGATGCACGAAAAGGGATTAGATCTGTTTCACCGTTGATTGATTTGTGTGGTTAGGATTGGATCTCATATTCTCAACTAGAATAGAGTAGGACCATTAGATCTTAATCCTAGGGCTCTAGCGTTGCCACGTCGCATTAATGCCATCACCGTCCGATACGCGCCGGTTGGTCTCCGATCGTGCCGCATGTCGCATCGTGCTTCACCGCCGTACCGTTGGATCTAGCTCCCAGAGTAGCCATAGCGCCACGCGTCGCGTCCGCATCGTTTCTGAGTCAAATCGGGAGGGTTAATCCGAGCCGTTCATTTTGAATTGAACGGTTGTGATCGTGTCGTGCTTCAGTGAATAGGGTCACGCCGCTGCCGGGGAAACGATCAGCAGAATCTTGGCCGTCCGTTTGAACGGACGAGCCCGATTGAATCATGGGCGCATTTAATCTTAAAGCACTGGCCAAGCGCACCGCGGCGCCGTGACGCTATCGTAATGTCATGGTGGGTCCCACCTGCCAAGAGGGTTACCGAGCCATGTTGACGCCAAGAATCGATGTCATCCATGGGTCCTATGTGTCGAGGCATCAAGCTTCGTGGACCGAGTCCGTAGTGGACCAAACCCGAACCGTGGACAAAGTCTATGGACCGGCTGACGTCATGCTTGCGCAATAATTAGATTTTCCTTTATAAAAATAATTCGGTAGAAATTCAATTCGGTGCTGACGTCATGCTGATGTCATATTACCGAATTTCCCAAATAGAAATAAATATGGAAATTCGGTTTATTCTTTTTAAATGGTTTTCAAACTTCAATTGGCTATAACTTTTGCATTTTAACTCCGATTTGTGTGATTTTAATTTCTAAAAATTTGTAAAATCAAGTTCTTTCTGTTTATGAATTTTATTTGAATTTTAGACCTAAGTTGGTATCTATTTTATTTATTTATTGCTATTTATTTACGTTACGCTTAGACGTCGAGGTGCCTGAAGGTTTCGAAGGAGAAGTCTTGACCCAGGAGCAAGCTCAAGAACCAGAACCAGTACTTTTTGAAGGCTAGTTGTGCTTGATCATGTTGAACCTATTATAGTGAATTTATTTTGATTTAGATTATTGCATGCTAATTTAATAGAATTGGTTTTGAATAAATTCGGATTAGTTAAATGCCTAGTTGTCAGTATGCCACCTTGTCGATATAATTGTAAGCCACTTAATCATTTGTCACCCTAGGTTGTGGATAATAGTTGACATTAATATTTTGCCAACATGGGTTGAGTAGACCGTAAGTAGCATGCTTAGCCCCGCCACGAGATATTTCATGATTTTGGAATATTAAAGTTAATATTGACTTAATGAGATATGGAATGTGTTTTGGGAATGTGACATGTGTTATTGAGTTGATGATGGCACGTGGTGCAATGGTAAAGAACCTGTGGGAAAATGATTTAGATTGGGGCAAGTGGCAAGATTGTTTCGTGGGCCAAGAGTGGCAATCAAGCAATAATTTGGTTTTTGTTGGTTTTGATATTTGAGATCACACTTGGGTAGTCTTGCCTCTCGGCCACTAAGGACTTAACCTTAAGCTTTGAACTGAAGTCTTTCATACAACCACAAGTTCCAGAATGGGACGGACCTAGCTGACTAAACTGTGAGATCTATTCTTTGGTACTGTCATGGTGGTGTGAGTCTCGGAGGAGCGGGTGAAAACTCACATGGCGCAAGAGGGGGCCCGGGGTGGTAGCCACCCTCTAGTGTTGAAACCTTAGCAGCAAGATCGGGTTTAGATGGATCTTTGAAAGGCTTTGTTACGCTTATCACTTTGGTGGCATTTGACTCGTATTTTGTGGGTAAAGTGTATAACCTCTCGCAGAGTGTACAACCTATTCAATAGCCGTGTTTCACGTATTGAGCATCGCCTATGATTACAAATAAGGGATAGACTTTCATGAAAATAACTTGTTTTGGTAAATACTTGGGAAGGAATTGATGGAATGGACTTAGGTTGCGAAATGCTTTACTTGTGAAATAATTGTGAAAGCTACTACCTTTAATATTGTTTTATTGCTTTGCAATCTATTATCAGATTTATCAAGAATGCTTTATCGCAATTGAGTCAGAGCCTATCCTTTGTACTAAGCCATGCATGTAGAATATTAGAATTGCATTCTCAGGCATGACTTGTCCGAGTGCTCAAAGTACTCACCCTTGCAACAACACAACCTCGCTTGAAGAAGAAGCAACCCCGCCTGGAGGAGGAGTTTCGTGAGGAGCCGACGAACTAGGGGCGAGCCCACCGGGCTTGTTCGTGGCAAATTGGTTGGCGCAACGAGTCTATTTTATTTCCGCTGCACTTGATTATTTTAATAAGACTTCACCCTGCGAGGCGTACGTTTGTAACTCGACCATAAGGTTGATCAACCAGTTTGATTATTTAATTAAAGTACTTTACTCTTTCGTTGGGTATGACTGTGATATGTACCGATGTTGAGACTGTGTGCACTAGCGTGATCCTGGACTAGTGCTGAATACACAGAGGGTCCGGATTTCCACATTCGGGTCCCAACAACGTGCCACCCAGGAAGCCCCAGGAGGCCGCTACCGAAGGTGCCTCAAACCAGCCGGGAGCTGAGGCGCGACTGATGCCATGCCCGCCGCCTCGGCGGGCTCCTCGAAAGTGCACGACGACTCCACCGACCGCTTCAAGCACTAAGGCGCCGGGTCGATTCCAACTGAAAGTAACTGCCTGTATTCCTCCTAGGCCGACTGGCCAAATGGTGCCTCTAGAGTTCACGACAGCCCCGCCCACGGAGGAAATTTCCCCTCACCCGAAGTCTCCACTGTGGGTCGCATTCTTCGGTGAGGACGGTGAGTGGACAGCTTTTGATGACAAGGATGAGGAGGAGGAATGGAAAGCGCTCTATGACCACGCCTTCGACAGCTCCTGCTGGCTCGTGAGTTTCTTGTGCCGAGTTGGTTGGAAGCTCTCTTCTTTTTGTCTTCGGTGCGTAGCATAGCTTTATCATTCATTTTGTTGCCTTCAGAGCCTAGGAAAGTGCGCTGAGAAATGGGATGCCATTCTCTGGGAGATACTCTCGAAGACCAAGATAAAGCGGGATTATGAAGATGAGATCAAGCGGATCCGTGTCGACTTCTAGGGGGAGCTGGACATGGTCCGAAATGAGAGCCAAGCAGAGTTGGAAAGGCTCTGGGCCCAGGTTCAGGCTTCCGAGGTGGAGAAGTTGAACTTGACGAGCTCCCTTTGCTATGATAACCTTATCCGACTGCCTTAGAACGCCTTTTTAGTCTTCCGCCCCCTAACTCATTCTTCTTGTCCTAGTTTCGGTCTTCGTCGTTGCAGGCCTTCAGGGAAAGCTTGAGACCACCCAGAAGCTGGTCAAGGAACTAGAGGAATATGAAGACAAGGCCCGAACCAAGTCCGACAAGCTAGGACGAGAGCCGAAGGTTTGTTCCGACTCGCCCTTCTCGCTCTCTAGTGCTTTTTAGCGCCTTCGCTAATTCGACTGGTCTTGCTGAATACCGGGTTAAGTCGCAAGCTCAGTATCGTGTCTTTGATGAGAGGATCAAATCTACTGAAGCACGAGTCGACAAGCTCCGGGAAGGCTCCGAGGCGATGCTACAAATCTTGAGTCCTAGTGAAACTGGGCCTAACAATGCGGATGCCACAATCCAGCGACTGGCGGAGGCGCCCAAGAAGCTGTTAGCACACCTGAAGGAGACGGCGATTACGAGCGCCAGTCAAGGTCTGGCCATCGTGAAGTCCTTATATCCTCGGGTGGAGCTCGAGGCTATCACGGAGGGCTTTGCCTATACCGTCGATGACGATCAAGCCGTTGCCCTACTCGACGAGGTTAGGGATACCTCAGCCTGTTTAGTAGAGAACCTGGACTTGGATCACATGTGAATGTCCATTTGCTGAGACTTGGTCTGTAATCATTCTTTTGTGCTTTGGTAAAAACGCCTGGCAACTGAGCCGTGTTTGGCTTTTAATTGCTTCATTGTGTCTTGAGATTATTTTTTGACCTAACGCATGCATGCACCACATCTGGTTTGGTGTCCCACGGCCATACGTCTTCTCAGCCGCTTTGAGTTCTGGCACTAACACGTCTTCAGGGCCACTTCGGCTTCCCGCGCTAGCATTTACTCAAAACCGTTCGGCTTCCATGCTTTGGATATATAAGGGTGTCACCGCTACTTGAGCGATCACCCGTCTCTAAGTCTTTCCCTGCAACCTTCGACGTTCTTCTTTAGACCTTCAATGGCTTCTTCATCCCAACCTTCTTCGTCTAGCGATGAGGCTCCACCATCTCCCCCACCCCCTGGCAGAGGGGCCAATCTTTGTCTTTGAAGATGAGGCTCCGCCGGTGCCCGATGAGGAGGAGGCCCTCCTCACCGAACTCTGGGCCCATTATGAGCTCGCGCTTGCCGAGCTTGCAGAGGAAGAGGCTGTAGCCCGCGACGTTGTCGCTGTCGACATGCTGATCGAAGCCGTCCCGAAGCTTGTCAAGGTGAGGGACGCTCTTATCGAGGTAGTAGGACACGCACACCATGCTTAGGTTTTAGGTTATTGCAATAGCTCTTTCGGCTTAGGGCATCAGCAACCACATTGGCCTTGCAGGGGTGGTAATGTATTCCTGCATCATAATCTTTGATTAATTCCAACCACCTTCTCTGTCTCAGGTTCAGATCTGCTTGGGTGAAGATGTATTTCAGACTCTTATGGTCGGTGAAGATCTCGCAACGATTTCCAATGAGATAATGCCTCCATAGCTTCAGTGCATGCACAACAGCAGCCATTTCCAAGTTATGGGTTGGATAGTTTTCCTCATGTGGTCACAATTGTCATGAGGCGATGTCGACTACCTTGCCTTCCTCAAGATCAAGACACAACCAAGACCCTGCCTTGAAGCATCGTGATTAAATCTCAAGCCTTTCAATATCGGGGCAAGTGAGCACTGGGGCTGTGGTCAATCTTTTCTTCAATTCTTGAAAACTTTGCTCTCAAGCTTTAGTCCATTCAAACTTCTTTTCCTTCTTCAGCAGCTGGGTGAGCGGTCTTGCAATCTTTGAGAATCCTTCAATGAATCTTCTGTAGTAACCTGCTAGACCAAGGAAACTTCTGATATCGAGCACTGACCTGGGCTGCCTCCAATCAAGCACACCTTTCACTTTTTCAGGATCCACTGAGACACCTCCAGCAGAAATGATATGACCCAAGAAGGCAACTTCTGTCAACCAGAACTCACACTTGCTGAACTTGGCATACAACTGATGGCTTCTGAGCTTCTCTAGCACCATTCTTACCACGATTTCTTGGAAGAATTCCTTGGCCTTGGCCGCTATGATCGTGGCGGCGGGCTTGGCCTCAATCCACTTCATAAATTTATCAATGGCTACGAAGAGATGAGTGAAACCACCTTGAGCTTTCTTCAAGGGTCCGACCATATCGAGCCCCCAGATCGCAAATGGCCAGTGATCTAATAGTTTGCAATTCTTGTGCCGGCACATGTATTTGACGAGCGAAGAACTGACAACCTTCACACATGCGGACAATATTGTCGGGACCCGGATTACCAAATCCGACCCCTTTGAGTAAAACCGTGCTAGTCCAGGAACAGCTAGCACACTCAGCGAACACAGTGATGATAACATAAACATATCACAAAGTAAACAACAGTAAATAAGAAAAAAGGGAAATAGCATTGTAACCACATTATTACAAGTATCAAGCCTTATGGCTTAAGTTGGTAAGTAGCAGCGGAAATAAACAGAAACAACAAAGAGAGCCAATCCATTTGCCCACGGGCAATCGACTGGGGAGCGCGCCCTAGAAGTCCAGATCGCCTTCATCGAATCCATAGACAAAGAAATCATAATCACCTTTAGCTTCCGGATACTCCTCTGAGAAAATTTGATGTTGCAAGGGTGAGTACACACCGTACTCCGCAAGCCTTGGAAACTTAATGCATGATAACTATATGCAAGGCTTAACAATGGAAGGCATAATATGGTTCATTTGCGTAAAGCAGAATTTAACTTGAAATAACAATAGTAATTTCATAAAGCAGTATTTGACAAAAAAGTAAATAACATAATAATTGAATTTGATGTATAACAATTTAATGGGTTCCAACCACCCGGTTGGCTCCAACCGCCAAACCAAAACCCGCGAGTTACATCACTCACGGTTTTCCAAAACCATTTTCTTTTAAAATCAAAACCATAAAATCTACAATGTGCTAGCATACCTCGCCTGCCCATGACCGTGGGCACGACTACTCAAGTAGTTTTAACTTTGCAGAGATTGTACACTTTACCCACAAGACATGATCGACTTTAGTTGCTTAACACACTTCCTTAGGTGTGTCGGCTGAGAGATCATGACAAGGCCTTTACAATGTAATTACACCGCTACCGACTTCGCCGCTAAGGTTTCACCGTCAAGTAGGGTTACATCCACCCAAAGACATGAAGCCCCTCTTGCGCCTTGCAAGTGTCTACCCGACACCCCACTCAACCTAATGGCGAAGCCAATAACGACACACACAAATTACTTAGCCAGGTCGTACCCATATAGACTTGTGGTTGTACGGTATAGCTCGGTCCAAGGTAACACACGCTTCGGTCCTTAATTGACTAGGGCGGAACTAACACTAAACAAGTTCTCGTGCATCACGCACCCACCAAAACAACCATCCGCCCCGGTCTAAATCATTTTCATTTTCATTTAATAATACCAGCAATACCAATTGCCATAATTTCATAATTAATTTTGAACAATGATTGAAAGCACTTCCAAAATGGTAAGGTACCGAAGTATTTAAGCAAGACTAAGCCATTCTACCATCCCATACCAAAATATTAATTATCATCAACTACAGTACTTAATATTTTCCTAAGGTGTCAAGGTTGTCACAATTGATGTCAATGAGGGCATATCCAAATTGGAATTTAACTAAGCATTAAAATTTCATTTAAAGTACTTTACTCAAAATGATAGCATGCATAATTTAAAAAATATATATTTTCATGAAATTTAGGATCAATATGTTCAAGGAAGACTTGCCTTCCACTCTCCCTGGTGCTACCTCCTCCGGTGATTCGCTTATGCTTCAATGCGCCGCTTCGTACACGTAAAATGAGCACAAAAATAAATAAAATAAATTCAAATAAAATCCAAAAATCAAAAGAAAGGCACTGGCAGATAGAGCATGATTTTAGATGAATTTAGAAATTTGAATCGCTCGAATCGGAGTTCGAACGGGCCTTCGGAAGTTTCTCGGGAGAGAAAATCAGAAAAATGAAAGGGACTGACATGTGTCGGCTTGCGATTGGTTGGATCTTGCATTTTCGAAATAAATGAGAAAGAAAAATCATGCGGCTGACTGGTGGGGACCACGAGTCAGCGACTCGGTCCATGGTGAACCAAGTTCACCGAGGATTCTTTAGGAGCCGTGGATCGGTCACGCCGACGTGGCGCCCACGCGATTTAGGGCGACGTGGCGACACGCACGCAAGACGCTGCGCCAAGTGGCGTGGACTCGCAAGACCAAAGGCCACGCGGAGGGTTGGGCTGACATGGCACTGATGTGGCGGGGACGTGGCTAGCACGTGGCGCCACGCGAAGGGGTTAGGGCTGACATGGCGCCTATCCGCGCACACGCAGGCGCTTATGCGAGGTGATGAGGCGGCTATCGGGCGTGACACAAGGCGATCTCGAAGCGCGAAAGTCGATCCGACGGCGATGGAGTGGGGGCGCGGTGCGGCGACGTGGGGCGATCCGAGCCGTTGGAGGGAGATCAAACGGTGACGGTTAGCGGAGGGAGAACGACGGCGGGGTGGCGGCGCTATTCCGCCGGAGGTGGAGAAGACGACATGCCAAACGGCGAAAGAGTACCAGATCGAGTTCGAAACTTAGTAGATCCGGAAGAGCATGACGAGATGAATTCAACGGTACCAAGAACCGGGGCGGAGACTCACCAGAGAGGCAGAAAGAAGTGGCAGAAGACTCGGGCACGACTTGGAACTCCGACGAGGTCGTGCGGCCACACGGCGGTGCCTCCGGTGGAATGGGTAGGGCCAGTGGGTGCGACGCGAGGTGGAAAACCTAGGGAGGTGCGCGGCGCTAGGTTTTATAGCCTCAGGAGGCAAGAAAATGACACGGAAGTCGAGGGCGGCTGTGCGGCTAGGGTTACGGGTGGCGGCGTAGCACTCGGGCGACGTGGCTCCATTACGTCCGTGCGGTTCAAATCGGGCGGTGGAAAAAAGCGGGACGAAGCGCATCCGTTGGATCGGAATCCATCGGCGAGGAAAGGTAAGAGATAGGGTTAGGGTTTTCGGGTTAAGAGGTGACGCGGCGGGACTCGGCCGTCGGATCAGAAATCAACGGGCAAGGATCGACGCAGGCTAAGGTTTGGGGCGGAATGGGCCGGACCGAGCGGGAAAGAAGTGGGCCGGCATGAACAGGGTTGGGCCGAGGAAAAGATTTCGGCCCGAAGAGGAAAAAGAAAAGGGAAATGATTTTTCGAATTTGAGAAAATGCCAGAAATTCGAAATGAAGCACATAAATCCAAATAATTAGCAAATAAATTCAAATAAATCTCCAAAAATACAAAAAAAATTCTATGAAGCACAAAGAACCCAAATAAAACTATAAATCTTTAATTTGAAGTTTATATTATTCAAATTAAATCCTTTTAAATTTTGAAAATTCAAATTAAGCTGGAATTAATTCGAATCAAATGCAACTGGTTCGGGTTTTGAAATTCAGATCTGAGAACTCAAAATTGTAATGTTACAAATATCCTCTGCGTCTGATATAGCAGTCAGCCAAAAGAAGCCTTGATGATAAGCTTTGCCCACCAGGGTACTTGACGCTGCATGATGCTCGCAAATTCCCAAGTGGATTTCTCTGAGAAGGTTCTTCCTTCTGTTCGATATGCGCTGGCCTCAGACTCGAGGCACTTTTTTCGTAAGAGTTCTTCCCCAACTACCACATAGCTTTTGCATCAGCGTGTGATGCGTTTTGCATGCACGCGGTCTTCGGGAAGCTCAATCTTTAACAGGTAGCTTAAGAATGGAGTTGTCCAGTCAGGGTTGATGACCAAAACTTCCTTTTCGGCCGGTCTTTCCTCTGATTTGCCCGACTCCTGCTGTTGACATATTGAAGGTTTATGGAGCTCTTCGACAAATACTCTAGCCGGTACTATTACCCGACTAGAGCCTAACCTCGCGAGCTTGTCTGCTGCTTCATTGTCACGGCGAAGTACAAGGATGAGCTCCAGCCCGTCGAACTTGTCTTCGAGCTTCCGCACTTCCTAGCAATATGTAGCCATGCTGTCACCGACGCACGACCAGTCTTTCTGCACTTGGTTGATTACTAATAGGGAGTCTCTGCGGATTGTCAGTCGTCAGACGCCGAGGGATATGGCGATACGTAGTCCGTGGATGAATGCCTTGTACTCAGTGGCGTTGTTTGATGTTGGGAAATGGAGCCCGTCGGAGAGATGAGCACCATGCCAACCCCCGCGCCGCTGAGCATGAGGGAGCCATCAAAATACATTATCCAATACTCGAGTTCTTTAGAAGTCGTGGGAGTCTGCAGTTCCACCCACTCGGTGGTGAAGTCGGGGAGTACTTGAGACTTCACGGTTGTTCGTGGTTTGAAGGAAATTTCAAAAGCTCCAAGCTCGACCGCCCACTTAGCAATTCTCCTGGTGGCCTCCCGGTTGTGGAGTATATCCCCAATCAGAAAAGTGATGACCACCGAAATTGAATGCTCTTGGAAGTAATGTTTGAGTCTGCGAGAGGTTAGTAGTACGGCATACAATAGTTTCTGTACCTGGGGATACCGTGCTTTGGATTCGCCTAATACCTCGCTGATGAAGTAGACTGGGCGCTGAACCTTCTGGAGGTGCCCTGTTTCCTCCCGCTCTAAAATGATTGCGGCGCTGACTACATGAGTCGCTGCAGTAATGTAAAGCAGTAGGGGTTCTTCGGGCATCGGTGATACCAACACCGGCGGCAAGGACAAGAATGCCTTGAGGTCCTCGAAAGCTTGCTGCGCCTCGGAAGTCCATTGAAAATTGCCCTGCTTCTTCAGAAGTTTGAAAAAGGGCATCCCCCGGATCCCAGGCGGGAAATGAACCTACTGAGTGCCATCATGCACCCCATGAGCTTCTAGACGTCTTTCTAGCAAGTCGGTGGCTTCATCTTCAGGATGGCATTGATTTTCTCCGGGTTTGCTTCGATGCCCCGCTGTGACACTATGAATCCAAGTAGTTTTCCTGAGGGGACTCCAAAGACGCACTTCTCAGGGTTGAGCTTCATTTTGTAGGTCCTTAAGCTTTCAAATGTCTCGGCCAAATCGGATATGAGGTTCTCCTTTGCGCGAGATTTGACGACGACATCATCTACATATGCTTCCACGCTATGTCCGACGGAGTGTGAAAACACCACTCAGATTATGCTACCGATAGGTTGTGCCAGCATTTTCCAAACCGAATGGCATTGTGACGTAGCAAAATGCTCCAAACGGAGTGATGAACAAAGTTTTGATACAGTCTTCTTCTTTCAGCCTGATCTGGTGATACCTCGAGTAAGCATCCAAAAAACTTAAGAGCTCACAACTTGTGGTCGAATCTACCACCTGGTCGATGCGAGGTAACCCAAACAGTTCTTTCGAGCATGCTTTGTTAAGATTGGTATAATCAACACACATGCGCTAGCTTTTATTCTTTTTGCGAACAAGAACTGGGTTCGCTAACCAGTCGGGATGATACACTTCTTTTATGAAGCCTGCAGCTAAAATCTTAGTGATTTCTTCCCTGATGGCCTATCGGCGATCTTGAGTGAATCGTTGGAGCCACTGCTTGATAGGCTTCGCCTTCTCGTCAACATTGAGAGAGTGCTCGATCACCTCCCTAGGGACACTGGGCATGTCGGAAGGTTTCCATGCAAAAATGTCCTAGTTTGCCCGAAGAAAGGTGACGAACATGTCTTCCTATTTGCGATCGAGCCCTGTCCCGATCAGAGCCGTCTAAGCTGAGTTGGACGGGTCGAGGATTACCTTCTTAGTTCCTTCGTCAGACTTCATACTTGTCTTGACATGTTTTTTGGTTGGGACTTCTCCCTCATCTTGTTGATGTGCAGCCGCCTATCGGATCTTCTCCCTATCGGCTGTCACTTCTTGCATTTCAGCCATGTCGCAGCTCTCCCTATCACATGCGAAAGACTACCTGACGTCGCCGCAGACCAAGATAATTCCCCTCGGCCCTGGCATTTTTCAGCACGAGGTAAATATAATGGGGCACATCCATGAACCTGGCTAGGCCTGGCCTTCCCAAGATGGCATGGTACGCCGTCTAAAAATCGGCCACCTCAAAGTTAAGATATTCCATCTGGTAATTTTCTCTGGTCCCGAACGTGACTGGCAAGGTGATCTGCCCAAGTGGAACCGAAGAGGTCCCGGAGATTACCCCATGAAACGGCGATGAGCCCCGCTTTAGCTCCGAGCGGGGAATCATCATGTCGTCGAAAGTTTTGGAGAAAAGGACGTTGAGGCCGCTCCCTCCGTCAACCAGCACCCTCTTGAGTTTAACGCTGCGAATCACAGGATCCAAAACAAGAGGATATCTACCTGGATATGGAATGTGATCTGGATGATCCGAGCGGTCAAAGGCAATCGGGACTTCAGACCATCTTAGGTATTGGGGAGTTGTCGGCATGACCGCATTGATGTCTCGAGTGGTAAGCTTTTGTTTTCGCTTGGACTCATAAGTAGTCGAGCCCCCGAATATGTAGTTGAGCTCGCGCTCCATCTTCTGGTAGTCGCCCTCGTCATCTTCAGGGGGATCTTGCTTCTTCTTTGCTTCAACCTTGACCGAGCCCGGCCGCTTGTTGCTTTCCTTTGCGAACCTTTTCAGGGTGTAGCAATCTTTTGCTGCATGCTTTCCCTTGGGATGAAAAGGGCAAGTTGCGTCCATTACCGTATCATAGTCGTCCGTCCCCGGAGCACGGGGTCGGCCGCACTCGGTCACCGCGACTAGCTCCTCAGGCTTACGCTTCCTGTCCCACTGCCTAAAAGATTTAGCATGGTCCTTTTTGTCTTTTTGCCGTGGGCGATCATCCTGACATTCGACTAAGGCGTTCGAGGCCGTCACGTAACGATCTGCTAGTTCAAATATCTCCCTTACCGTAATCGGTAGTTTTTGAGACATCTTCTTAATTAATCAAGGTCGTTGACACCTTTCTGGAACGCCGCAATGACCGTAGCTTCCGAGATGTCTCTGATCGTGTTCTTCTTCTGCATGAAGCACCAGATAAATTCTTGGAGAGTCTCGCTCTTCCTCTGATGAAGCTGGTACAGGTCCCACTGAGTCCTAGGCGTTTCATAGATGCCCTAGAAGTTGGTGATGAATTGCTCGCAAGGATCTCCCCAAGAATCTATAGAATTCGCTGGAAGTCCTGTGAGCCAAGCTTGAGCCGAAGGGGTAAGCGTGACTGGTAGATAATTTGCCATTACGTTGTGATCACCCCTAGCTGTCTTGATTGCAAGGGAATAAACTTGCAGCCAAGCTTCTGGATCTCTTTCTCTATCGAATTTGGTGATGCTTTTGAGATTGAAACCTTCAGGCCAAACCACTCGGCGAAGCCAGGGAGTGAAGGCACGGATCCCATTAATAGGCCCGTCACTGCACCGATGTGGGGAGCGTCGAGGAGGTGATCTGGCTCAGTGGTCCTCGCTATTGCTCCTGTCACGGCGGTGTAGATCTCTGCGGTCATCCCGGCCGTCATGGTGGATATCGAAATGTTAGTAGTCATTTTTGCGCCGGCGGCGCTCTTCATCTTCTCAATCTCGTAGCTTGGCATTCAGGTCCAAGCGAAGGTCACGGCTGATGCTCTGTCGGGCATCCTCACCCCGATGAAATTCACGTCGGCCGCACGTGGACCAACTGCGGGCGGTATCGCTACTTGCAGTCTAAGTGGTTGCGCGGGCACGAGAGCACTCCTTCTCCGTCGGTTCTTCCTGGTGGTGTTGAATTGGTGCCGCCGTCCCCATAGCCTTAACCTGGGCCACGATTAGGGCAGCTGGGCTGTCGGGACCGAGCATCGGTCCCAATGTGTCGAGAAGTGTCTTCAATGTGACGATATTCTACTGATGAGTATGAAAAACCGATTGGTTCCCCATCTTCATCTGTAGGATGTCTTTGTTAACATTGCGGCCTCTGGCCCGGAGAGCCCTCACCCGAGTTTCTTGTGCCTCACGACGGCGGTGCTCATCTCATGCAAGGCCCGCAGATCTTTTGTCACTAGGACTCAGCTTGCGATCTTCGATCACGAAGACACCGCTAAAGTCAGGAAGCCGCTTGCCCTATTGTCTCGAGTCGAGGAACAATAAGATGATTAATGACCTTTGATCCGAGTGGTTTGTCAAGCTTCACCACTCGACTCGTCTTTGACAGAGCCTCACCCAGATGGGGGAACAAACTCCTGGCTTACTGTCCGGGGACAAATGGCCACAACCTTCCTTGATCCGAGTGGCTGCTCGACCCGGAGAGCAACGGAATCACTTCCAGATTGGATCTGGTCCAAATCCGAAAGGATAAGCTTGCCAAGATTGTCGGTGATGAAGTCCAGGCTTCCAAAACGGAACGCATGGGTGGAAGCGAAGGTTATGACGATTCTGTTGATGGAGGCCATCGAGCTTGTTGAGATTGATCTTAACGCACCCCCTACCTGGCGCGCCAACCGTCGACGTTTGTTGTCGGCAATAATGAAAACGGGGCTAGGCGTCGGATCCAAACTCGATGGTAGCACAAGACGCAAGAATTATACAGGTTCGGACTCTCGCGAAAGAGATAATACCCTAGTCCTATGCTCTGCAATTATATGTGTCTAGCTTATTTGCTGATGATCTTGTATACTGATGTTCCCCCACCTCTCCCTTTATATAGCAGAGGAGGGCGGTTACAAAGGGGAGTCCTGGTCGGATACAAGGTAGGGATTATATCTTCTATACATATCCGCTTGATAACGGCCTAGATTGCGATTGTATCCTAACTAATCAGGATCGGTTGCTATCTTCAGGGCTTCCTTGTTTCGTACGTCTAGCGCAACCCTGGTAGCTTCTGTTTCCATGTTGTTGGCTTGGCCCGGCCTTGTCCAGTTGGGCCTCGCACGTATGCCTCGCAGATACCCGTGATCCGTATACTCCACAGGTGTATTATATTCCTAGTTTGTGCAGCAATATTTTTAGCCTTGGCCAATTTACAGAAGCAGGCTATAGGGTGGAACTTGCTAGAGACATGTTGAATATACATGATCGTGAAGGCAAGTTACTTTTGAGCGTCAGGCGTTCACACAATCGCCTGTACAAAATGTTGCTAAATATTACTTTGCCATTGTGCCCTCAGCTTGCATTGAAGAGCTGGCATGGCTGTGGCATGCACACCTTGGCCATTTGAATTTCCAAGCTCTAAAGGATACAGTAGCCAGTGACATGGCACAAGGAGTGCCGAGGACCAATCATCTTACACAAGTGTGTGAAGGTTGTGTTTTTTCTAAACAATGTTGACTACTGTTTCCTTCATGCACCTTGCACCGAGTAGAAGCTTTGCTAGAGCTGGTTCACGCTGATTTATGTGGACCAATCATGCCAAAAACAATGGTAGGTAATCAATATTTCTTGTTTTTGGTGGATGATTGCAGCTGTTATATGTGAGTATACTTCCTTAAGTCAAAAGATCAGGCATTTGCTGCATTTAGAAAGTTTAAGATGCTTGCTGAAATGAGAGTGGTCATAAACTAAAAATACTTGGGACGAATCAGGGTAGGGAGTTTGTGATGCGATCATGCTTGGGGTGGCCCAATCTTCACGGCAGTAGGTAGATGAACAAAGGATAACTAGCTTTATACATGCCAAGGTTGGTTGCGACCAAGTGACGGGGAGAAACTAACCGAAGCCTATAGGTCTCCAACCCGATCTCCGATCGATCACAGAACCACAATCCTGAACTAATCCACACAAAAGGCCCGAAAGCCTAGAGCATGAACTAGGGGACCCCAGAGGGATCTCTCGCAAGGCTAGAAGAACTCACAAGAACAAAGGTGTAAGGCACTCAAACAGCTTGGCTATATTCTAATTTGTTTTGCTTAAAATGATCAATCATTCTTTAACAGATGGAGTACTGGAGTATTTATATTAGGAACAACCTTCCTAGCTTAGGTGTGAACACAATAACGTGAAAAGAACAACTGGTTGGTATTTCAATTAGTCTTCTCGGGTTCTCGTGCGACTGTTGGAGTTCTGTGCAGCCTTCAGTAAAAAGGTCATTTCTCCCTCTTCAAGAATCCAAATTACGAGCCGTTTGTTGGAGCTGAAACTAGACTAAATATTCTTTCTAACCATGTGGGCCATGACCATGTTGCATGCTCAGATTATCTCCAGAATTGTTTTCAAAAAGATAGATAGTACATGCAATTCATCTCCCTTAGGTGTGCGTCCAAACTTCGTTGTCCCTTGTAATGCACCTAAGTTCAACAAAAGAAGTAGTAGTTGGAGGCACCACTAAGTTGTTAAAATTTTAAATGAGACTTAAGTTAGCATTCACCTGATCTTGAATTTGTTTAGCGCGAGCTCGAGTGATCGGTCCTTGAAATTTGGTTGAAGTATCATGGCGAATATCTTGGTCGCTAGAACGACCAACTTAGTGATCCTGATCGATCACATTTTGAATTGTGTTGTCATAGTCATCAAAGCTTAGAATGTCCTCATTAATTTGTATCTCAATAGTTCTCAGAGTATTGTGCAAAGGAGGGGATACAACATCACCTCACTACACCTTATACACCACAACAAAATGGAGTGGTGGAACGACGTAATTGTTTGGTGTTAGCAATGACAAGATGCTTGCTCAAGACAATGGCTGTGCCCAGGGAATTGTGGGCTGAGGCAGTTAGACATGCTATATATTTGCTCAATCGTGTGACAACTAAAGCATTGAAGAAGGCTACTCCTTATGAAGTATGGAAGGGAAGGAGACTGAATCTTGAACACGTCAAGATATTCGATTGCAAGGCATATGTAAAGATTCCTACACATCAAACTCGGAAACTTGATGACCGAAGCAAACAGATGGTTTATCTTAGAGTTGAGGAAGGGAGCAGAGCACATCGACTACTTGATCCAGAGGGTAAAAGGATTTATGTTAGTCACGATGTGATATTTGATGAAAAAGAAAAGTGTAGCTGGGAGTGGTTGAATGGAGACAATTCAGTTTCAACTGAATTCACTGTACATCTTTTGGCAACGTCTTAAGAAACTGATCTTTTACAATCTGGAAATACTACAGACATGCCGTAGCAAAGATCAAGAGTAAATTCACCTATTGCAGAAGTGCCCTCAATACAAGTTCCTACGACATCTGTGAACAGCAAGGAGTGGGCAAAAGCGATGCATTTCGAGTTTGATTCAATTAAAATAAATAAGACTTGGACCCTGGTTGAGCTACCTGCTGGAGTAAACTGATTGGCTTGAAATGGTTATATAAGCTAAAGAAGAATGCAGCTAGAGAGATTGTAAAGCATATGGCGAGATTGCTTGCAAAAGGATATGTGTAACAAAAAGGAATTGATTTTGAGGAAGCATTTGCTCCAGTTGCAGGAATGGAGACTACGAGATTTCTGTTAGCATTGTTAGCTTAGAAGGGATGGCAGGTTCATCATCTTGATGTCAAGTCAGCCTTCCTCAATGGAGAGCTTCAAGAAGATGTATATGTATCTCAACCGGAGGGATTAGTCATTGCCAAGAAGGACAATAAGGTGTATAAACTATCCAAAGCACTTTATGGATTGTAGCAAGCGCCTAGAGCCTAGAACACACGCTTGGACTTGACATTGGAGAATCTTGGTTTTCAGAGATGTCCTCAAGATCAGGCAGTGTACAAGCGGAGTACTGATAAAGGCTTGGTCATTGTTGGAGTTTATGTAGATGATTTGATTGTAACCGGAGAAAACCAAAAGGAGATTTAGGCTTCAAAGATAAGATGAAAAAGGAGTTCAAGATGAGTGATTTTGGAACTCTCTCCTACTACCTAGTAATAGAAGTGCAGCAGATGGGTAATAGCATAATTTTGAATCAAACTGGATGCACAAAGAAGATTCTTCAGCAAGCAGGTATGTGGAAATGCAATCCAACCAAATATCCAATGGAACTAAAGCTACAATTGACCAAGGATGAATAAAGAGCTCTAGTGAATGCAACTAAATATCGACATTTGATTGGATGTTTGTGGTACCTACTGCATACTCGGCTAGATCTGAGTTATGCGGTGGGAATAGTTAGCACATATATGGAGATGCCTAAGCAAAGTCATTTATCAAGTGTCAAGAAAATCTTACTGTATGTAAAAAGAACAGCTAATTTCGGTATTATTTACAATAGAAGAGGAGTTGGAAGATTGATTGGTTATAGTGATAGTAAATTGGCAAGTGACCTTGATGATAGAAGAAGTACTATCGAGATGGTATTCTACTTCTTAGGTTGCCCAATCACGTGGTGTTCTCAAAAAAAAATAACAGTTGCATTGTCTTCTTGCGAGGAAGAGTTTATGGCAGCAATAGCCACGGCTTGTTAGGCTATGTGGTTGAGGAGTCTGCTAAGTGATCTAATAGGTTGTGAGTTGGAGAAAGTGCTACTAAAAGTTGACAACAAGTCGGCAATAGCACTTATGAAAAATCCTGTGTTTCACGGGAGGAGTAAACACATTGATATGAAATATCATTTCATTCAGGAATGTGTAGAAAATGGAGTGATTTCGATTGATCATGACAGCACCGAAGAACAACGTGCAGACATTTTAACCATAGCACTTGCCAGAGTTAAGTTTGCCGAGATGTGAGAGTTGTTGGGCATAAAGAACATCGCTGGTGAAAATCAGGATTAAGGGGGAGATTATTATTTGTAATCCTGATTGGCATGTGATTCTGATCGGGAGAGTTCATTTCAGTTTTTGGTAACAGATAGCTTAGTTTGGTATTGTCTTTTGGTAGTTGTCGGTTTGGTAATAGTCTCCACCTGTCAAGAGTCCGGTTCGACTTAAGAGTTGTTCTGTATTGTGTTATAAATAGAAAATGCATCCTATCTATAAAAGGATATAAAAAGGTGAATATACCCATAGAAAAGCTGCGTAGTTTTGAGGGTAACACCAAAACCTCTTGTTGATTATTTGCTCTCTTGACATCATTGTGTTTTCATCTGAGTATTGTCCAGTTTTCCTTCAGAACTGCAGAACTTCGGCAAAATCTCTATTGTTGTTTTTGCTTCTGAAGTTTAGAGAACCAACAAGGTGTTATTGTTGTGTTTTACTGGAAGTTCAGAGAACTAGTTTTGTTCTGCTATTGTTGTGTTTCTGAAGATCAGATCACAAGAGAAACAGAAGAGGCTTTGATGATCAATACCAACAACGGTGACGTAGCCGAGTGCCAAGAGATCACCCCCATGGAGTGCACCAGTAAGTCGCTCATTGATGTCCTCAGGGAGCTCGAGAAGAGGGTTCCCTAGTCCCTCATGAAGACACATGTGGACGACGACAGAATTGCCATTAGGTGTGGCGCTGCTAGAGAGGATGAAGGACTATGGCCAGGAGGGCGCCTTTGCGCTCTAGGATGAACTCTCCCCCAAGGACCGAGAGCTCCTCGTTCGGGACATCGATGTGAGCCAAATAGCATGTAGATTTCGTTCTCAGTTGGAACTCTATACAAATATTTTATTTTTTAATTTGTAAGTTTTGCTATGATTTGTGAAAATAGAGGATGATTTGGGTAACAAATTTCATTAGTGCTTTGTGGACAATTCCTAACAGGGATTCACCAATTTGCTTTGGCCATTAATACCTCTTGTTTTCCCATGAATAGCACAAGGGAAATCTACAGTGCTTTTTATTGTTTGAGCTTACCATTTTGACTATGTCTAATGGAGCTACACATACTGTGTATTTCAGAGTCTATTTTCAGGATTGATCACATCATTCGACGCTCCCTTGGATCACAAAGTCAGAGGTTTCTCAGTCTCTCAACTGGAGAAACACTCGTCGTTACTAGCCTGTCACGTGCATCTTTAATTAGTACTCTTTTTTTTTGCGACGAATTAGTACTCTCAATTATATGGTTTGCTTTCCAAGCATAAGCGTCCCAGTGCGTGGCATCAGACTTTTTAGCGGTTGGAGCTTAATCCAATATATGGTTTCGATTCTTCATATGGCGGTGCCAATTTTGTCTTGTGTTGTGCAGTTTTGAGAAGGCCGAAATGCCCTATCATGATGCTTTAGAATTGAGGTTGTACCATATGTTTTGCATTGCTGAAGCATATGATACATCCTTTGGATTTTCCTCATGCGGTCTTAATGCCTTGAAGCTTATGCAACAACCTTATCTTTTTGTATCAACACATATCCATGTCCTTGATGTGAAGCATCATAATAGACATCAAAACTATTCTGAATATTTGACAAAACTAACACTAGTGCTATTGTCAATTGTTTCTTTAACTCCTGAAAACTCTTCTCACACTCCAGTAACCAAGAGAACTTCTTTTCTTTCTTCAACAACAGCGTAAATGGCCTCGCAACTATAAAAAATCATTCGATAAATCCTCGATAATATCCTGTCATTCCCAAAAAACTATGAATTTAGGTAACTAACTTTGGTTGTTCCTAATGCAACATAGCTTCAACTTTGCTTGGGTCGGCAGTAACTCCTTTGGCACGTATAACATGTCCAAGGAACTCAATTTCCTTTTTTCAGAAGTCATATTTGCTAAACTTAGCATACAGTTGTAGCTCTTGAAGTTTTTCAAGAACTAATCTCAAATGCTCTGCACCTCTTCTTCTCTCTTAGAGTATCCAGACATGAATATCATCTATGAACACGACAACGAATTTATCCAAATATTTCATGAAAATTTTATTCATTGTAACATCCCGAAAATTCTAATGAAATAAAAATAAATGTTTTGAATTTGAATATGATTATTTCTGAGTTTTCTTGGCATTATTGGTTTTTATTTGGATTTCTTTGAATTTATACTTTGCATGAAAAATCCAACAAATGGAATTAAGGAATGGATAAAGGAAAAGGCAAAAGGTATAAAGTAAAAATTTGAAAAATTTACCTTGAGAATTCTGAGCATGCAAGTAAATTATCTTAGCCAGAAATTGAAATTTTATGCATGGAGAAATGAAGAGATAAATAAAGAGAGCAAATTTTAACTAAAAATAATGCATTGTCAAAATTAATATAATATTTTTGAATCTTATCTGGAGCTTTAAAAATTATCATGAAAATATAAATACAATGCCTATCTCAGATAAAAATATCATAAATTAATAATGTGATTTAAGACTTTTCCAAATTTAAAAACAGAAACTCTAAAAATCTGGAAATTGTAATGTTAGAATTTTTATACAATAATGGTGCTAGTTTTTTACTTCAAAATTTTAAAGTAGCATTCCTAGCTCGAATCCAACTAGGATAAAAAGTTTCAAAAATATTCAATTTAATTTTTTACCCGAAGTTAAAATAAGACCAGAAACAAGATTTTGGGATAGTCACTGTTGTAGGAATAATAGTAATTTTTTGGTAAGTTTTTTAACTTAAAACTTTTAACAGCCATCAAAATCTGTCCAAAGACCCTGTTAAAAAAGTATGGAAAATTTTCTCCATGGTTTGTTAGCCCAATAAAATCAGTCCTTGAGCTAATCAAGCCGGATTCGTCACCTAGCCATCCTGTGTCACCGACAAGTGGGACCGTTCACTATTCTACCCCGTTCTCTGGCAAGCAATGGAAAAGTATCTCGCTCACTGACTGGTGGACCTCGTCCCCACGTGCCAGTTGCTGATCTGTTCTTTCCTCCTCCTTCTTCTCCTGATGACTAAAGCCACTTCAATTGCTCCCGATCCTTCTCATCAGTCTATCGCCCCTTTACTTTGACTCATCGCATCAATCACACCGTCCTTGCTCCGATCGTGCCACATTCATCCTTGGATGATGTGCCTCTCCTTGACCTCCCCATGCCATACCGCACTAGCCGAAGACTCGTGCCATGCCTTGCCTTGTCCAAGCGCTAGAGGAACAACGCCAACTCGCCCGGGCTCACTTCTCCCCAATCAGTCTTCTCACACCAGCGCCAAGTTCACCTCCCCTCTGCAAAAATGCTGCTGCAGCACTGATTTCTTGCCTGTTTTGCTACCACGGCAGCCCTTTCTTGCCTGAGCACAGAACCAAGCCGCAAGTCGATCTCTCGTTTAAACACTGTTCTTGACCATTGCTGCCTTTAAATAGCAGTTGAGCACCACTGTGAATCTGTTTTCCCTAGCCAATCACTGATGCAAGCCTAGAGGTTGAGCTCCTTCCTTGAGCCATTATCACAAAGCGCAGGAGGCAGGAGGAAACCCGAATTCGACTACCCGTTGGTTTCTTTTCCAATTCATCAAGCATAGAGCAACCTTCGACACCACTACCTCCAGTGCAAGCTTCATTTTCAGTTCAACAAGCTTGTAACTCACCGCCGCCGTGAAGCTTATTCTCCAAGTCTGGCTCCTCGGTGGCAACCTAACTCAGTGCTTCCACGAATGAACTAACCACCGAAATGGAACCCAAATGACTCCGTGATGCTCAATTTGTTACCCATTCTATCTCTCTCACTATGGTTCTTATTCCCAGGCGATCCGCCATTAGCGCCACTGCTTGAACTCGGTGGTGCATCTCTTCACTTCAATTCCGGCCGAATGGGTTCCACCTCTGGATGCGCCTTGCTGACCTGCAGCTTTCTGTGCACTCGCCTTCGCTAGAGCCCCATCGGAGTGCCCTCGCCACCGTGCCCTAAGCCCTCCTCTGTTTTGTCTCCCTGCCGAGTGGGACCTCCCTGTCAGTGGCGCTAAGACAGCAGTGGTTCAACGCAGCAGTACGTGTTCAATCACTGAAAGCACATTTTTCCTTTTTCAGTTAATTTCCAAACTGAATTAATTTCGATCTTGATTATCTTCTGCAATTTTAATCCAATTTCAGTGAAATAAATTTCTATATTCATATAAAATAAGTGAGATTCTAAATATATAAAAATATTTAATTTTTGTATCATAGAATAATTATTAAAATTAAAAATAAAACAAACACACTATTATGGACATTGTTGCACATATGAAAAATATAATTCCTAAAATCATAAAATAAATTTTTATATGCTTTTGAAACCATGGGAAACTATGATATGCAAAAACATTTAATTTTTAATCTATGTCTAAATTAATTGCTTTGCAATTACCAAGAAACCCTAAATATGGTCATTAATAGGAATGAGTAAATAACATCTCATAAAATAATAAAATAATTTGTATGAAGTTCCTAGAAATAGCAAGGACCCATGTATGTAAAAATATTTGGAATGAGAATTAGTTTGTGTTCTTTTAATAAAAAGAAAAGTAGATCACAACAATAAATAAATGTATAATCTATCGCGATTAAAGTCAAAATAATGCAAAACTAACTTTAAAACTCTTCTAGGATTACACCCTATTAATACTAGAAAAATGAATAAAGGATCATGTATAGTGTGGTCGCAAACTTAAAATGAAACTTGATCCGATTTAACGTTACCTTTGTGATTATTTAGACTATTTCAACAGCAGATAAAATAACTCATCTAAATGCTAAAACATAAAACCTATTTAGAAACACTCTACAAAGTTTGTACTACCATATTCTATAGAAATAATCATATTTCATCATGGTTTGCATATTAATCTTATTAGTTCAAAAACCTTAAGTGTTAATATTTCTGAAATCCGTAATATGAATGAATGAACTTTGAGTATAAATGAGAAATCAATGATTATGATATTTGTATCACCAAAACCTTCTCAAATATCATGGAAATGATATCAGTAGCCTAAATCAATAGATTTAGCTTACGTAAAACTAATTCTGAACAAAATCAATCAAAGAATAAGCATTATTCACTCATAGTCTATTGTGATCGTTTAAGCCTGTTCAGTAGCCCGTAAAACATCACGTCTAAATACAAATTTTGTGAAGAATAGCCTAGAAATGATCTTTAGGATATGATCTGTAATAATCTAGAAAAATATTCCTATTTCATATTGCTTTGAATCTAAATCCTGATAGAGCAAAACCCATAAGTGATAAGGTTTCCAGAAACACATTATAAATAGTGAAGTCTATAGACCCCTGTAACCAATGTATACTTCTATTAATCCAAATAATTTTTGCATCCTGAATTTGAAATTACAAATACAAAAGTTCAAAATTTTAGCTTCTTGAATTCATAAAGCAAGAATGGATAATCTCTAAAGGAAATCGTGCATCGCTCATCTTGAAAGCTAATAGCAGTATAAAGGTTGAATCATTTAAAATATGAGAATATTGAATCATCTAATCCAAACCCTATAATTTTCCTGTCTTCTTCAGTGAGTCTTCATTTGGTGTTCAGTCTGTTCTTTTGCCATATATTGATATTTGCTTCTTATTGCTTTTACTCATTAACGACGTGTAGAACTCGATGTCTTTGATTCCGTCATCGCAATCGTTAGCTACAACCTCGACTTCATCGTAAATAAGAGATTAAGCAAGGCAAGCACCCATTTGATCATATTGATCACAGTATTTAATTTCTCTTTTGTATATCAAATGGCTTTATGCATGCGTTTATTTTCTGTAAATTCACTATTTTGTGGTACTAGTAGATATATCTGTTGTCTCATGAAACTTCCTTGATAAATATGGACATGTGAACCTTGATAACCATAGATTAAGGATAGACATTATTTAATGTCATCCGGGGTATATACGTTTACATATTATTCATGCTTAGTGTCGCGCCCGAATTCAGAAATCCGACACTCTGGTATTCCGTGACTAGTCTAGGATCGCGCTTAGTGCACACAAGCTAACAGGTACAATATCACATCATACACAATGAATATTAAATAAAGTACTTCAAGCATTTATATAAACGAGTGTACGACCTTATGGTCATCCTCATAATAGTTGTATACGCAGGCTTACAAATATCAGAAATCAAAAGTTCAACAAATGAATTAAAATAATCTTCGTGGTGCTCCATCTTCTTCACAGTCGCTCCGACGAAGACTTGCTCCTAGTTCCCTGGCTCCTCGACATACTCCTCTTCGTAGGTTGGCGTAGTCTCCTCTTCTGGTAAGTTTGTCCGCAAGGGTGAGTACACACCGTACTCAACAAGTTATGCACAGATGCACTTCTATTACTACATGCATGGCTTGTTTCAAGGAATTGGCTGTACTGGTTATTTTGCTTTGCATCAACATTTTAAAAGGATATTTATTTAGATTGAAAGCATCAAATCTTATAGTTAACATATTTCTCAAATTGTTTTTCACAACATTTTGGACACACAGTCCCTAATCACATTTATTTGGCACACAGCCTCCACCCTATTTTATTTTCGAATACTACCCTTGATCAGAATCCCCGAGCATTGTCCAAGACTGTGGACTCATTTATTCAACAGCTTTTGACACTCGCAGAGGTTGTACACTTTACCCACAAGATATCTGTCAGACACCACAAAGGCGATTGATCAGAATAAAGCCTTTCAAAGACTTCTATCTCCACCTAAGAACCTCTCCGTGTTGCCTTCACTACCACTTCCCTCACTCAGAGTCAAGTGTAGGACCGACGAACACCGCTGGATAGGGTACTAAGTCAGAGTACAGCATCGCCTCCTCGCATAGCCATTCCCCCGTAATCGCCACCCCGAGGTATCGAGGTAAGACATCGTAACCCTACTAAGCTAGGTCTTCCCATTCTGACATCCGTTGCACGAGACTCAGTCAAAGGCTTGCAAGGTAAGGTCCTTAATCGACCAAGGCAAGACTTCCTTCTCTCAGATTGGCACACACCCTCACAACACTCATCCCACCGCCATTTGCCACACAGACCCACTCGGCACGAAGCCCTCGGTCCACATGCCCCGCCTAAATCGGGCCCACCTCAGCTTGTTAACAAAGGCAACACATGCTCATATTCATCTTTTGTGTAGAACCACACAGGTCTCTACCTTCCAATGTTAATACCAACATCATTCCACATTTCATAAAAAAGCATTCTCTATTCTTTAGTCAAGATTGCCTTTGTATTCCAAAATGATTATTCACAATATAAGCATGGCTACAACTATTCACTGCCTAGCCTCCTGTTGGCACAATATCATCAACCAACTATTTATACCAAACCTAGGTTATCAAATGAATCATGGCATATGAATAATATCATGGTGGCATAAACAATTAGGTTGATTAACTAATTCACACAAAATATTTTAATCCAATTTTTAGTTGAATTAGCATGCATAATTTGAAACAAAATATATTTCAAAACATGGGACAAAAATGGTCAAAGCATTACTTGCCTTCGAAAAGTTTTTGGTCCTAGCCTGAAACTTGATCTTGCTCTAGAAATTCCCCCTCGTAAGCCTCCGGCAAATCAAGATCTAATTAAAATCAACTTACACACAATAAATTCATTTTTTCCGGAGAGCAACTCAACTCTAAAAATTCCACAAAATTCACCAAGAAATAAATCTTGATTTTACAAATTTTTAGAAATTGGAATCACTCAAATCGGAGTTAAAACGCAAAAGTTATAAGCATTTGAAGTTTTAAAATAAATCAAAAAGAATAAACCGAATTTCTTTATTTATTTTTATACGGAAAATCCGAGAATTATGACGTCAGCATACTTATTTATGACGTCAGCACCGAGTTGATTTTCTACCAAAAAATATATATTTAAAATTAATTATGACATCATCATCACTATTTATGACGTCAGCACCGAAATATTTCTACCTAATATATTTATTTACTTAAAAATCGATTTATGACGCCAAGATGACGCCATCACCGACGCCGGATCGACTATGCCAAGATCGACAAGTGGGCCTTAATCGATGACGCTAATCGCCGACGTCACGATTGACACGTGGCACTCATCCCGTGTGACACGTGGCGATTTTAATATCAACCGAGAGGTTGATTTAATCTCAACCGCCGGATCAAAAATAAACGCCGAGATCTAAACGACGGTTCGGCTTGCTATCGCGAGTCGACACGCGGCAACCTCTCATCCTCGGATCAAAATCCAACGCATTTATAATTAAACCGAATAACAATTCAATTACTCCGGTCATGCGTCAAGATTCATGCAATCTAGATCATCGGCCAGGATCGCACAGACACTTTGATCCGCTACTGCGGTGCTGACACGTGGCGCGATATAAACCCTTGGATCTAAATCTAACGGCGACAATTTCTCAGGTGACGACGACCACAAATGACGGCTATCGCCCGATTCCTCACAAGACACTCGCTGCGTTCGGATCGCCCGCAGCGGTGAAATCCGGCCCGTTCGATTCAATATCAACGGCCCAGATCTAACAAATCTCACGCCGGATCTAACGGCTACAGTAAACCCAGCTACGTGGCTGCATCTCAACCGCATGATCAAAATCGAACGGCCAATAGTTGAAGATGGGGTTCACTGTTGCGATAAATACGTGGCTAGTTCCCGATCGTCCGATGCTAATCCGACGGCTATTAGCTAACACGAGTTCTAAGCACACGTGGGCAGTCCCTTCCTTGGGCACGTGGCACTAATCCTAACCCTCTATTTCAATTTCTACGGCTGAGATCTAAAGCGCCATCAGGCCGTCTCTAATGTGAAGGGCTACGTGGACTAACCTCAATCGTTGATGCAGATCGAAGCGGTCGATGTTGATCGCAAACTTCGCGAAGGCGCTGCGAAGACCGACCACGAGTTGAGGAAGAAGACCAGTATGACGGCATTCCGGCAGCTCCGACGAAAGAAGTGGTTTCTGCTTGCGGCTCGACACGAAGTTATTCGGTGGTCACAAATGACGGCGGAGAATCACCGGAGCAGGCACAAACGGCGGCGAAAGGGCACGGAACTACGGCGAGCACGTACGGTGTCTACGGTGGTCCTTGGAAGGCATGAAAGAGCTCGACGGGTGCGGGACGACGTGCTTTATACCGTGCGCTAGATGATGAAGCGGCAGGGACGCTCGGCGGCGAGTAAATGCGGCGGTTTCGGGTCGAAACGCACGGCGGCGGCGGCGCTTCCTTTCCTCGGAGACGAAATGGCGTGGTGCCCATCCATCCGTCCACGCCATCAATCCAATCTGCAAGAAGGCAACGAACGACGACGGACGATCACAACAAGACGATGCAGACGAATCAATTTGAAATTCAGCAAGCAGCGAGGGTTTCGACCGCACAAGACAAGAATGGGCTTGGCCTGCTATCGCTCACCCATTTTAATAAGTTTTTCCAATTAAAATAAATCCAAAGAATTGCTTAAATTATTTGAAGCACTTAAAATGTCAGAAAAATTCTAGAAAAATTCTAAAAATATTTTAGGGCATTTTGAACTCAAATAAAATATTTCCATTTAAATTTTCAAAAACTTGATCATTATTTAATTAATTTTCAGATAAGAGTTAAATTCCAAAATTTTAAATAATTGCGAATAAATTCCAGAAAATCTCAAAAATTCAAAATAAATTATAAAATTCAAAAATAGCTAAATTTGAGTATGTTACAAACCTCCCCCCTTAATAGAATCTCGACCCCGAGATTCAGGGCTGGCTAGAAAATAACTCAGGAAATTCCTTCTTCAAATCTTCTTCGCGTTCCCAAGTTGCCTCGCTTTCTGAGTGATTGCTCCACTGAACTCTGCAAAAGCGGGTTGACTTGTTTCAAGTCTCACGATCCATGGTATCCAAAATATTTATTGGATATTTCTTATAAGTTAAATCTTCTTGCAACTCGATGGCTTCGATTGGTGCTTGTTCCTCCGGTACTCGCAAACACTTCTTTAATTGAGATACATGGAATACATCATGTACTCCTACTAAGGACTGATCTTGAATGGACCCACATATCTCGGAGCAAGTTTCCCTTTTGCATGAAACCTTTTAACTCCCTTTAACGGCGTGACCTTGAGATAGACATAGTCTTCTGGTTCAAAGCTCAAATCGCGACGTCGGTTGTCTGCGTAACTCTTCTGCCTGGATTGTGCAGTCTTCAACCTTTCTCGAATTAATGCAATCTTCTCTTTTGCATCTAAAAGTACATCCGGTCCGAAGACATGACGTTCTCCTGTCTCATTCCAGTTTAATGGTGTTCGACATGAACGACCATATAGAGCTTCAAAAGGCAACATTTTTAAGCTAGCTTGATAGCTATTATTGTATCTAAACTCTGCATAGGGCAGACATTTGTCCCATGATGTGGTATATGACAAAGCACAGGCTCTTAGCATATCTTCAAGTATCTGATTAACCCTTTCTGTTTGACCATCTGTCTGCGGATGGTACGCCGTACTGAAATTCAGTCGTGTACCCATTGTTGTATGTAGCTTATCCCAAAATCTCGAGGTAAATTGAGTACCTCTGTCCGATACTATCTTTTTAGGCACACCGTGTAAACACACAATTCTTGCTATATACAATTCCGCTAACTCATCTCCAGAGTAAGTTGTCTTTACGGGTATAAAATGAGCGACCTTGGTTAATCGATCTACTATGACCCATATGGAATCATATCCACCTTGAGTCCTTGGCAATCCAGTGATGAAATCCATTCCGACCTCCTCCCATTTCCATTCCGGTATTTTTAATGGTTGTAGCAGTCCGGATGGTCTCTGATGCAATGCTTTAACTCTCTGACATACGTCGCACAATGCTACATGCTCGGCTACTTCTTTCTTCATGTTCGGCCACCAGAATCTTTCTTTCAGATCCTGATACATCTTCGCACTACCCGGGTGAATTGAATATTTGGAATCATGTGCTTCTTCCAAAATCAGTTGTTTCAACTCCGGTTTATGGGGTACACATATTTTGTTCTTTATCCACAAGGTACCCTGCTCATCTACTCTGAAATCCTTAGCTAGATCTTCGTCCATCTTGGATTTGATTCTATTAATCTTCTCATCATCTTTCTGCCCTTCCCTGATCTGTTCCTCCAGGGTCGACTTAACCTCCAAGGTAGCTAAATACCCTTCTGGTACAACTTCCAACCTTATCTTCTGAAATTCTTTACATAAATCAGATTGATCCTCTGCAGCTATCAAATTCAGGCTATGGCTTTTCCGACTTAAAGCATCTGCCACCACATTGGCTTTTCCCGGGTAGTAGTGAATCCCAATGTCATAATCCTTGATTAGCTCTAACCACCTCCGTTGTCTCATGTTGAGATCCGACTGGGTGAATATATACTTGAGATTTTTATGGTCGGTGTATATCTCACATCGGTTTCCCATCAGATAGTGATGCTATATTTTAAGAGCGTGCACTACATCAACTAGCTCTAGATCATGGGTCGGATAATTTTGTTCATGTGGCCTTAGCTGCCTTGATGCATAAGCTACCACTTTACCATTCTGCATCAGCCCACATCCTAATCCCTAGCGCGAAGCATCGCAGTATATATCAAAATTGTCCTTGGTATTCGGCAACACCAGGACAGGTGCCGAGGTCAAACGCTTCTTGGCTCTTGAAACTCTTTTTCGCACTCAAAGTAATTATGCAAACTTTTTTCTTTCTTTAACAATTGCGTGAGAGGTCTCGCAATTGAAGAAAAGCCTTCAATAAACCGGCGGTAATACCCCGCCATACCAAGGAAACTCCTGATTTGTGTAACAGACTTTGGTTGTTCCCAATGTAATACTGCCTCCACTTTCTTCGGATCGACAGCTACTCCTTCGGCAGTCATTACATGTCCTAAGAATTCAACTTTCTTTTTCCAGAAGTCGCATTTACTAAATTTTGCATATAGCTGATTTTTCCTTAATTTTTCCAAAACCATTCTTAAATGTCCTGCATGCTCTTCTTCCAACTTTGAGTAAACTAATATGTCATCGATGAATACGACAACAAACTTATCCAAATATTCCATGAACACTTTGTTCATCATATTCATGAAATACGTAGGAGCATTAGTCAGTCCAAAGGACATGACCGTGAATTCATAATGACCGTATCTAGATGAGAAAGCGGTCTTTGGTATATCCTCAGTTCGAATCTTTAACTGATGGTATCCAGACCGAAGGTCTATCTTTGAGAAGACTCCCGCTCCTCTTAACTAATCGAAGAGATCATCTATCCTGGGCAACGGATATTTGTTCTTTATCGTCACATCATTGAGTGCACGATAGTCTATACACATTCTGAAACTCCCATCTTTCTTCTTTACAAACAGTACCGGGGCTCCCCATGGTGATGAGCTAGGTCTTATAAAACCTTTCTCCAATAACTCCTCGATTTGTTTCTTCATCTCCACTAATTCCTCGGTAGACATCCTATAGGGTCTCTTGGCTATTGGAGCTGTCCCAGGTACTAATTCAATCACAAATTCTATATCTCTATCTGGTGGCATTCCAGGTAGGTCTTCGGGAAAAACATCAGGGTACTCATTAACTACCAAGACATCTTTCATTTCAACAGCTTTCACATTGCTAATCATTAATTGACTATCTTGAATAGCAACTGCTTGGATTTCCACCTTCTTGCCACTTGTGTTCTTGACTGTTACTACCCTTCGTCCACAATCCAACACTGCCTTATGCTTGGATAACCAGTCCATTCCCAAAATCACATCTATGGTCTGAGTATCCAGTATAATCAAGTTTGCTAGGAACTCTATTCCATTTATTATTAATTTTACCCCAGAATATCCTACTTTAGCTCGGAGTTCTGATCCAGGGGTTTGGACTATTAATGTATTCTTAAGTTTTACCACATCCAATTCATTTCGCACAACAAAAACTTGAGAAATGAAGGAATGAGAAGCTCCTGAATCAAACAAAATTGTAGCTGGTACTGAGTTAACGAAGAACTTATCCACTACAACGTTCGTTGCATGCTGAACTTCATCGGCCGTGACGTGGTTGACTCTTCCCCGTACAACTGATTGTGGTGTAGCTCCTGCTTGAGTAGGTCCTCGACTTCCTCCTTGAACGAGTGTTCTTGCAGGCGTATTACCCAAGTTGAAGCGAACAGGGTAACACCTCCCTTCTTGGGACAAACATTGGCAAAATGCCCCATCTCGTTGCAGTTGTAGCATCGTCTTCCTGCCATTGGCAGATTTCCTATAGCTAGGTTGATGATCCTTGCCGGTGTCTACGGATTCTGACCAGTAGGTCGCTGTGCAGGCATCGGTGCTCTTGTGCTGCTTCCTGGCTGAAATCGAGTGAACTGTTGAGGTACCACCCTTGGTCTCTGCTGACCCTGGCATCCTCCTTGCTGTGCCAAGCGACGCTTATGATTGTCATCCAATTCCTTGTGCTTATCCTCTAGAATGAGCACCTTGTTGACAAGCTCTTGGAAATTAGGAAAGGTGTGGGTGATGAGTCCCACCTGAAGTCCGGAATTGAGTCCCTTCATGAATCGGGACTGCCTAGCCTTGTCAGTGGATACGTCCTCCGATGCATAACGTGAAAGCTGAGTGAATTTATTCAGATAGTCGGCCACTGACTGGCCTCCCTGCTTCAATGATCGAAACTCCTCCTTTTTGAGCTCTATCATCCCTTCCCAAGACATGGTAATGCTGGCGGCGACGTAAAACTCATCCTGTGATCTCCTGAGGATGCTCGTGGGAAGCACAATAATTTTCCCACCATTCCGCAGCAGTCCCCTCTAGCTGGTGAGAGGCATACAAAACTCTCTCATTGTCTGCGCATTGGGATATGTGCAGCTTTCTCTCAATGGTGTGCAACCAGTCATCGGCTTCTATGGGGTTGACATTTCCAGAGAAGGTTGGGGGTCTGGTTCTCATGAAATCCAATAATCTAGACTGATTCCCATAGTGATTGGCTTGGTTGTTGTTGTTATTAATGGCAGCCTGATTCTGCATTTGCTGCATCTGCTGCATCATGGTCTGCATTAGCTGAGTCTGAGCAGTCAAGAATGCCCCTAAGTTATTCATGTCCACAGGTGGTGCTTGAGGATTCGGTGCATTGTTTTGGTTTCCTTCTTGCTGTGATCCACTTCCTCCGGCTCTGCAGTTTCCACGAGTATTCACCATCTGAAGAACCAAAGAATTTAGGAAAAGAGAGAATAGAGTGGACAAGTATACAGAAATATTATGCAGGGAGGAGATTTGACTCGAACATAAGCACGCAATTTTATTTAATATTATAAGGATATGGCCGCTCACAAGTACCTACGGCATTGCGGCGCATACCAACTCACACAACCATAGATATTGTTCACCATAGAAGAAACCTAACAACTCATAGAGTTCAAACCAAGCAACCGTTCTAGGAACATACTCAACAATACTGACTCGACATAATCTTAACTCGATAACTGACTCTCACAGATGTCGACTCTAACAATAATAAAGGAAAACTCTCTAGTCGTCGATCCATCCAGGCTGCGGTCCTCCTGGAGGATACTGTGGCGGGTGCGGCGGCATCGGGGTGAACTAGTCCTGATGCCCCACAGCTGGTGGAACGAAGGAGCCCACTGACTCTGCTGGCTCCGGAGCTGCTGGCTCGGGTGCTGGTGGCTCTGGCACCACCGGCACTGGTGCCTCCTGGACGGGTGCCTCCTGCACCGGCGCCTCCTGCCTAGGCTCGGGCTCCTCAGGATCAGGGTCGTGCAGCTCTAGCTCCGGCTCTGGCTCAGGTCCCTCCAATGCCTCCTCCAGCTCGCGAACCCTCATCATGTAGATACCTAGGCCCTCAGCAGTGTCCTGCAACCAAGCCCTGACCTCTGCCACCTCCTCACGAGACCTCTGAAGCTCTCGAACAGTCTCGTCTATAAGCTCCTCCTGGGCGATGACGTACCTCGCCAAGTGAGTGACCGTAGCATCGTCCTCCTCCTCCGGATCTCACAACCGGTTGTCTCGACGCGGATGGAGACGGAAGACGGTGCCTACGAGCTCCTCGGAGAAAGTGCGTGCAATATGATGCATCGCTAGACGGGCAGTCTCCTGGATCCCGGCATCAAAAGTGGACCTCCTAGCAGTGAAGTGAAACGGACGACCGCTCTCCCCGTCTCTAGGAAAATAAGGATCTTGACGCCCCAAGCGACGCCCGGCCTTTCGAACCACCGAGTTACCTCGGTAGATCGGCCTCAAAAACCCTCCAAATCAAGCAGTACCACGGCTCAAGAGCAGTAGCCACCAAAGCGCCTCCGAAAGTGTGGATCCTCCTCATCTGCCAAAACAGATCTCGTTAGATCTAAAGTTTTGAAAGAACTCAAACTGGTAACAAATACAGCATAGGTATGAAGTAAGAAAGAAAGGGTAAGTCAGGATGTCGTTTATAATCTTGTAAAATTTTAATCCTTTAGAAAATAACCTTATCTTTTTCGGCCAGTCTATTTAGGGTCAAGTACTATAGTCGGTATGCTCTGATACCACCTCTGTCGTGCCCCGAATTTGCAAATCCGGACACTCTGTGTATTCCGCACTAGTCCAGGATCGCGCTAGTGCATACAAGCTAACAGGGTACAATATCACATCATAGACAGCGGAATATTAAATAAAGTACTTCAAGCATTTATATAAACGAGTGTACGACCTTATGGTCATCCTTACAATAGTTGTGCCACGCAGGGCTTACAAATATCAGGAAATCAAAAGTTCAACAGCGGAATTAAAATAATCTTCGTGGTGCTCCATCTTCTTCACAGTCGCTCCGACGAAGACTTGCTCCTAGTTCCCTGGCTCCTCGACATACCCCTCTTCGTAGGCTAGCGTAGTCTCCTCTTCTGGTAAGTTTGTCCGCAAGGGTGAGTAAACACCGTACTCAACAAGTTATGCATAGATGCACTTCTATTACTACATGCATGGCTTGTTTCAAGGAATTGGCTGTACTGGTTATTTTTCTTTGCATCAACATTTTAAAAGGATATTTATTTAGATTGAAAGCATCAAATCTTATAGTTAACAAATTTCTCAAATTGTTTTTCACAACATTTTGGACACACAGTCCCTAATCACATTTATTTGGCACACAGCCTCCACCCCATTTTATTTTTGAATACTACCCCTTGACTGTAATCCCCGAGCATTGTCCAGTACCGTGGACTCAGCTATTCGAACAGTTTTGACACTCTGCAGAGGTTGTACACTTTACCCACAAGATACCGTCGCACACCACAAAGGCGATTGACCGTAACAAAGCCTTTCAGAGACTTCTATCTCCACTTAAGAACATCTCCGTGTTGCCTTCACTACCACTTCCCTCACTCAGAGCCGAAGTGTAGGACCGACGAACACCATTGGATAGGGTACCAAGCCGTAGCACAAGCATGCTCCCCCGTACAGTTACCCCCGTGTAACTGCCACCCCGAGGTATCAGAGGTAAGACATCAGAACCCTACTAAGCTAGGTCTTCCCATTCAGACATCTGGTTGCACGAGAGACTCAGGTCAAAGGCTTGCAAGGTAAGGTCCTTAACTGACCAAGGCAAGACTTCCTTCTCTCAGATTGGCACACAGCCCTCACAACACTCATCCCACCGCCATTTGCCACACAGACCCACCTGGCACGAAGCCTCGGTCCACATGCCCCAGTCTAAATCAGTTCCACCCCAGTTGTTAACAGTGCAACACATGCTCATATTCATCTTTTGTGTAGAACCACACAGGTCTCTACCTTCCAATGTTAATACCAACATCATTCCACATTTCATAAAAAAGCATTCTCTATTCTTTAGTCAGTATTGCCTTTGTATTCCAAAATGATTATTCACAATATAAGCATGGCTAAGCAACTATTCACGGTCTAGCCTCCCGTGTTGGCACAATATCATCAACCAACTATTTATACCAAACCTAGGTTATCAAATGAATCATGGCATATGAATAATATCATGGTGGCATAAACAATTAGGTTGATTAACTAATTCACCCAAAATATTTTAATGCAATTTTTAGTTGAATTAGCATGCATAATTTG
Source organism: Guadua angustifolia (assembly GCA_036346375.1). Lineage (NCBI taxonomy): Eukaryota > Viridiplantae > Streptophyta > Magnoliopsida > Poales > Poaceae > Guadua > Guadua angustifolia. The sequence continues at coordinate 24,430,540 of CM070520.1, forward strand.
AAACAAAATACATTTCAAAACATGGGACCAAAATGGTCAAAGCATAACTTGCCTTCGAAAAGTTGTTGGTCCTGGCCTGAAACTTGATCTTGCTCTAGAAATTCCCCCTCGTAAGCCTCCAGCAAATCAACATCTAATTAAAAGCAATGTACACACAATAAATTCATTTTTTCTAGAGAGCAACTCAACTCTAAAAATTCCTCAAAATTCACCAAGAAATAGATCTTGATTTTAAAAATTTTTAGAAACTAGAATCACTCAAATCGGAGTTAAAACGCAAAAGTTATAAGCATTTGAAGTTTTAAAATAAATCAAAAAGAATAAACCGAATTTCTTTATTTATTTTTATACGGAAAATCCGAGAATTATGACGTCAGCATAGTTATTTATGACGTCAGCACCGAGTTGATTTTCTACCGAAAAATATATATTTAAAATTAATTATGACGTTATCATCACTATTTATGACGTCAGCACCGAAATATTTCTACCGAATATATTTATTTACGAAAAACCGGATTTATGACGTCAGCATGACGTCATCGCTTGACGTCAAGATCGAATTCTTCCAAGATCGACAAGTGAGTTCTAATCGATGACGCCGATTGTCGACGTCACGATTGACACGTGGCACTCATCCGGGTGTGACACGTGGCGACGGAATATGAATCGAGAGGTTGATTTAATCTCAACCGTCGGATCAAAAATAAACGGCGAGATCTAAACGACGGTTCGGCTCGGTTACTGCGGAGTCGACACGTGGCAACCTCTCATCCCTCGGATCAAAATCCAACGACGATAATTAAACCGAATAACAATTCAATTACTCCGGTCATGCATCAAGATTCGTGCAATCTAGATCATCGGCCAGGATCGCACAGACACTTTGATCCGCTACTGCGGTGCTGACACGTGGCGCGATATAAACCCTTGGATCTAAATCTAACGGCGACAATTTCTCAGGTGACGACGACCATTAACGACGGCCAAGGCCGCCGATTCTCACAAGACACGCTGCGTCGTCTCGATCGCCCGCTTGGTGAAATCCGGCCCGTTCGATTCAATATCAACGGCCCAGATCTAACAAATCTCACGCCGGATCTAACGGCTACAAGAAACCCAAATTACGTGGTCGCATCTCAACCGCATGATCAAAATCGAACGGCCAATAGTTGAAGATGGGGTTCACTGTTGCGATAAATACGTGGCTAGTTCCCGATCGTCCGATGCTAATCCGACGGCTATTAGCTAACGCGAGTTCTAAGCACACGTGGGCAGTCCCTTCCTTGGGCACGTGGCACTAATCCTAACCCTCTATTTCAATTTCTACGGCTGAGATCTAAAGCGCTACTGTGCTGGTCTCTAATGTGAAGGGCTACGTGGACTAACCTCAATCGTTGGATGCAGATCGAGCGGTCGATGTTGATCGCAAACTCGGCGAAGGCGCGGCGAAGACCGACGGCCGGAGTTGAGGAAGAAGACCAGGGCGACGGCATTCCGGTGCAGCTCCGACGGAAAGAAGTGGCTCTTCGGTTGCGGCTCGACACGAGCGTTACTCCGGTGGTCACGGCGACGGCAGAGAATCACCAGAGTAGGCACAAACGGCGGCGAAAGGGCACGGAACTACGGCGAGCACGTACGGTGTCTACGGTGGTCCTTGGAAGGCGTGAAAGAGCTTGACGGGTGCGGGACGACGTGCTTTATACCGTGCGCTAGATGATGAAGCGGCAGGGACGCTCGGCGGCGAGTAAATGCGGCGGTTTCGGGTCGAAACGCACGGCGGCGGCGGCGGTTCCTTTCCTCGGAGACGAAACGGCGTGGCGCCCATCCATCCGTCCACGCGTCAATCCAACGGCGCAAGGCAACGAAATGACATGGATTTATCACAACAAGACGATGCAGACGAATCTAGTGAAATTCAGCAGCAGTAGAGCTTCGACGGCGCGACAAGAATGGGCTCGACCGTTCTCGTTTCACCCATTTTTAATAAGTTGTTCCAATTAAAATAAATCCAGTAATTCATTTAAATTATATGAAGCACTTAAAATGTCAGAAAAATTCTAGAAAAATTCTGAAAAATATTTTAGGGCATTTTGAACTCAAATAAAATATTTCCATTTAAATTTTCAAAAACTTGATCATTATTTAATTAATTTTCATATAAGAGTTAAATTCCAAAAATTCAAATAATTGCAAATAAATTCCAGAAAATCTCAAAAATTCAAAATAAATTATAAAATTCAAAAATAGCTAAATTTGAGGATGTTACACTTAGCCATGCTTTAGAATCAACAAGATAGATGATCAAATCAAAATGGTTTCCTGAGAATTTATAATGGTTGGAAATGTTACTGCTGGTTGCTGGTTTTTTTATTAAAACCCAAAATAAAACTATGGTTTTGACGTGGATGATTGTTGGCAATGGTCGGTTGTGCAAAGGAAATTGCACATAGTGTAGAGTGAAGTATCACCCGTGTTAGATTAAGAACCGAGCAATGGGACGCTATTGATCTAAGAAATCCATGCAAACCACAAGTGTTGGGATGGGGTAACCTTAAACCGATTAAGTTACCTAGTTTAACTTTGCATTTATGGAAGGCGGGAGTTAGCACAAACATTCCTTTCTAGGTCTGCTTGCAGGGGTTTCTACTTACCAATGCAACGGTGTACGCCATTCTAGGGGAGAGTTCCATCATTTCTATGCTCTGAGTTCTCTTACCATAGTATGGGTTAACGTCTCAGGCTGGTGCGAAGTTAACCTAGGTAATGTAAAGGTTTTCGTCATGAACATTCTAGCCACACGCTAAAAGTGCGTGAAATATACGATAAAAAGAAAAGGTCATGACTTGTGGGTAAAGTTGTACTCCTCTGTAGAGTATAATCTAATCGATTAGTCGCGCCCGCGGTCATGGGCACTTGGTGAAGTCATTGCAATGCTAGACTTTGGTATTTTCTGAAAATAGGTTTTGGTTTGGACTTGTTTTAGCAACTATTGCTTTATGTCAAAGGGCTGGCATTAATGGATTTTATGATTTGGACTATTCGTTGCTCACGTTGTGGAGGACTGTAAGTATTACTTATGCTTTACTTATTTGTTATCAATCAAACTTGCTCTTACAAATTCTGTTTGCAAATGACAACTTGATTTACAAATTCAATTTCGCTTTATGCAAATTAACTATAGTAGCCTCCTTTGGCTTGGTCTGCATTTATGCATTTGCGAATACCACCTTAAGTTTTGCTGAGTACGAAAGTACTCACCCTTGCTTAATCTATTGTTTTAGGTGATAAAGTTAGCGAAGCTTCAAAGGTTTGTTTCGTCGCAGGATGCGGGATCTTTCTAGGGATTTATGCCTCGTCAGTTGCCTGCGGGTTGGATGGGCACACTACAAGGCTTTACTTCTTTTGCTGCTATATACTCTGGATTGTAAGATTTCTTTGTATATTAGTTTTCATTTTAATAATTTGATGTATGCTTGTAATTCTAATTGTTATAAATATGCGTACTAAGTTATCGATCCAAAGGACTAGTATCTTGTATGTACATTAGATTTTTATTTTTGCATTGTATGTAAAAATGGGGGTCGTTTCATTCATCATATTCATGAAACAGGTAGGAGCTTTCGTCAATCCAAATGATATGATTATAAACTCGTAATGTCTATATCGAGTAGAAAATGCAGTATTTGAGACATCGTCTACATGAATCTTCAATTGATATCCTAATCGAAGATCAATCTTGCAGAAAACTCCAACTCCTCTTAGCTGATTAAACAAATCATTGATTTTGGGCGATGGATACTTGTTCTTTATCGTCACTTCATTAAGTGACGACAATCAAATAGAATAGGTGATGAGGACATCACTCTTTTGGATATACACATATATCATAGTCCTATGACAAGATCTCATGCATGTAAAATTGACAATATTTTTATTTTTTTTACTTTCTCAGTTTTATAAGACAATTTTATTCTTTGTTAAAATTCAAGGATTGCCCCTCTGTTAAAACTCAAAGATCGCTCGCGGCAACGATCGGTATCTATATCTATTAAATGATATTTCTACAGTACATTACTTCCAAAAAATATTTTTCAGGAAAAACCAAACAAATAGAATTATGAAAAAAATGACAATATCGTCTACTTTTTGCTACCATAAAAAAAGTAGAGTGTGATCGAATTTTTGCAATTTTTAAAAAATCTTACGATTGTGTTGATACTTTTTCTTTTTTTGAGATATATTACAAAAAAAACTACTTTTTTTTGGTTAAAATCTCTTCTTGTCTAAAAGATTCTTTCCGTCCATGGTAACACGTGGTCTGGTGTGCATCTACTTTAGTTAAATTGCACGGTGATTACACGGAAAAACTCGATGGCATACAATGCGTTGGCCGAGGATGATTATATCCAAAAGCGCTAATTTACTGATGCCTGTTGAAAACTTTTCCCATGGACGCCCGCACGATTCCACCATGCATCCCTTACAGGCGGGCCACTCCTGCCACGTGTCCTCTGGACACTACCCAAAGATCATTCGGTCCCCTTCTCTCTCTCACATGTTCACACATTTATCCCCCACTCAGCTACATTTTGCTCTCGGGAGTCCAAGAATGGAGATCCTCAGTAGTCAGTCCCCACCGCCTCCCTCGTCTTACTGCTCCGTGGCCGCCGTCTACTCATCCGTTGCAATCTCCTAGCAGTCCACGCTGCTGGTGCTCCCCCTCTCGTGCACAACCCCACTAACCCTAACCACGCCCAATCCCCTAACACCCACCGCGCCTCATGCACGCCCACGTCCTCACCAGCCGCTGGCTTGGCCTCCGCCTCCACGTCGGGGAAGGACATAGAGGACCACCGAGTGCGTAAGCAGTTGCTGGATTTTGCCGGCGTATCAAATTCACATGGTGCCTTGCGGTTGGATTTTGAGTTGAAATTTTATCGATTGAATATTTTTTAAAAATTTGTGTTGAATTCTCCTCAGTTGAAAGTTCTTAAATTCAGGTTGAGATTCCCCAATTGAAAGTTTCAATTTCTGAGTTGAAAGTTTGGTTGAAAGCAAGAATGCGCGAATTGAGGAGGGGAATGGGAAAAATCACCCGGGTGAAGACAGGCGTGCTTCCACGTGTCGTTTTTAACATTGTCTGTGAAAAACACTGCCTGAAGGTAGCCGCAAATTAGTTGTTGATGTGGAGGGTATTAATTAGATATAACTTTAGATAAAATTTATTTTAGATGTTCCTAGTTTAGTCAGAAATTGCATGCCACGGCAATAAATAACATTAGGACCACCTCTATATAATCTTTTACCTTTATTTGATGTCTGAAGCAATGCAGTGCAGTGTGCATATCAGGACTCATCGGGGTTTGCACTGTATATGCTACATGAAAGTAGAATATCGACTGAAGAAAAAACGGGTAGAATGCACTACGATCGATGATGTGCATATGTCTATATATTTGACAGTTCGAACTTATAATTTCTACAAAAACAGCAGATATGGCCTGTAGGTTCAGGATTTCAGGGTGCGTCCGCGATCAGAGCAACACCTTGGCAAAGGGGGCCTGTACAAATTAGTTCAGAAACAATTACATGAATGAAATGTAACTTTGTCTATTACTTGTTATTACTTCGTATTACTAGAAATTAATAAAATTATAATATTATAAAAGTACTTTTAACAATAAATACAGTGGTATGGTTTTCATATGCCCAATCATAACAGTTTTAAACATAGTGATTTTCAAATTATAAACATGATGTAAAAAATCAAATAAATAAGAGCAGAACTACAGAAGGAATACAAATTAATTCAATAGCTAGGCACAAAAAATTACATACGGAAAAAATCAGGAAAACAAATCTAAAAGCACTTTCCACCCCGCACACATGCACACAAAGATGCGTTTTGAAAACATTTTGCTTGTTTCAGCCAAAAATTTAGCAATTTTTTTATCCTGACCACTTGCCCAGTTTCAGTGATGCAACTTTAAGCATTACTAGTATTTATGGCAATATATGCCAGTAGAAGTTACTCTCTTCGGTCACAAATCATTTTTGGATATGTATAGTCAAATTTTAAAACTTCGATTGTCGATATCTTTATGCGGCATTTAGATTATATGCATAGAAATCATATATGCAGATTCATCTAAAAATTATTATCATAATATTATAATATTACTGGGTTATATATATATATATATATGGCGAAATATTTGGTGAAAGATATGAAAAGACATGAAGTCAGCATAAATAGTAATTTTTGACTATTTTGGCACTACTTTTGTAGCTGCTTGTCTTTTTTCATATCTTTCAAATGCGATTGAGTTTCATCTTCAAATTATGCAGGATTGTAGAGGTTCACCTCCCTACATATGGTAATTTTTTGAGAATTTTTCAAAACTTCTACAGGTGATTTCCACGGAGTTTTTATGAAATTGGTGGTTTTCACCAAATATATCGCCTATATATATATACTAGCAATAATAGCGCGCTACGCTGCGCCGTCCTGTAAAGTCGATAGAACTCATCGGCGAATCCATGGGCTACTATAAATCTTCGTTGAAATCTGTGTTTTTTTAGAAAATGGAAAATTTGGTCGAATTTTCGATCTTTTTAAAAAGCCACGATTAGGACCCGTCGGCAAATCGATAAGCTGCTATAAACCTTCGACGAATCTGTGTTTTTTCTGTGACGAAAACTTTTTTTTCGGATTTTTTTGGTGACGAAAACATTTTTCCCGGAAAAAACGGAGAAAGGGCCAGGCTAGGACCCGTCGGCAAATCAATAAGCTGCTATAAACCTTCGATGAATCTGTGTTTTTTTTGTGACGAAAATATTTTTTTCCGGGATCTGCGTTTTTTTTGTGACGAAAACATTTTTTCCGGATTTTTTTTGTGACGAAAACATTTTTTCCGGGAAAAACGAAAAAATGACCAAGTTAGGACCCGTTGGCAAATCGATAAGTTGCTATAAACCTTCATCGAATCTGTGTTTTTTTCGTGACGAAAACATTTTTTCGGATTTTTTTGGTGACGAAAACATTTTTTCTGGGAAAAACGGAGAAAGGAACTAGACGTAAGAAGCAGGGGCCTGTCCGTTATTTTTTTGGACCTGTTCGCTATCCTGAAAAAATAGAAAAGGGCTTCCTCGCGATTTGAACTTAATTGCAGGTTTTTCCGTAAAATACCGCGCCAAGGACCTAAATGCGATGAAAAAATAAAAATCTTTGTCTCACAAAAAATCACGAAGGATCTATTTGTAATCCACAGGGACTTATCCGTAATTCGAAGAAACGGAGGGGCTTTTCTGCAAATTGGCTTGGCTGACACGTGGGCGGCCTGGTTGATCGGCAATGTCTCACACTATAAAGGGTGTAACCATATATATATATATATATATATATATATATATATATATAGGAAAAATATCTTTTACTCCTGGGAGTAGTTACTCCCACTTCTAAAATACCACCTAAATGAATTTGAAATACTCCTTTATCACTTTGGGTACACTCATACACTAATTATAAAATACTCCAATATGAGCTACATGAAAAAATTGCAAGGGAGTCCATAATTTTTAGCATATTTTGCAAATACCTTCATATAAGCACATAAAAAGGCGTATGTCCAAAAAATGTGCATACCACCTCTGAAAAAATATATATACCACCTAGATGATCTTATATACTCGTATACTACACATACATACCTTCGTAAATGCGAGATACCTCATACGCTAGAGATATGGTATAGGGAGTAATTATTCCTGGAGTAGAAAAGAGGCTTCCTATATATATATATTACTGGTCAAAGTTTGTTTTGCACAATCTCTACATTCAAAACGATATGTATTTGTGACTAGAGGAAGTGCAAGTGTGCTCTCAGTTATCTTTGAAGGACTTTTAAAAATAAAGATTGACCATATCAATATGTATATATTAACCTACCAAGATTGGCCATATGAAAGCTATATCACTGCAGTTTTCATCAAAGTACTTTAATATTGTTAGAATATTGTTAATTGACAGTAATATAAGAGTTATTAAAAATAATGATCAAAATCACTCCAAGCTAATTGGTGATCTGCCACCCAATCAAGCTAATTGCTGCGGTGTCATTGCAAGTGTTAGCCATACAAAGGCAGCATGCACAGGTCGTGCCTTAGCCATGCAAAGGCTGCATGCACAGTATGCACAGGACTTGTACCAGGCGCCATACAGAGATCGAGAATGATTCGCTTGTTTGTTACTTTTCTGCTTTCGTCTGTGCTTTAAATACTGCCGCAACCTTCCTGTAACTTCATGGTGTGAGATATTCTCCGACTTCAATACAACTTCCTCCTTCATGGTATCAGAGCCGCCGCTTCGACCTCTCTCCATCGCTTCAAGATCTATTCCCACCCTTGTCCTTCTTCCCCATGGCTGATGACCTCTCTGCATCCGGTGACCAGACGGAGCTTGAAAGGCTTCGCGCTGAGGTCGCCCTGCTACGCTCCACGGTCACCCAACGTGCGGAAGAGGACCGACGCTGCTGACGCAGTCGCAGCTACCAACGAAGCAGCGTACGGTGAAGAATCGCGCCAGCCGAAGCCGCTGATCGCGTCGACGCCGAGCAACACCGTGTGGCTGCCGAGGCTGACGCCCTCATCGTCGCCAACCTCCACGCGCAAGCTGTCGCTGTCACGAACATCCGTTCGTTGATCCCCATCGTCCTCGACCTCGGCTCCAACGTCTACTCCAAGTGGCGCGGCTTGCATCTCATCACCCTCGGCAAGTACGCGCTCGCTGATCATGTCCTCTTCGACGACGCATTTTCCGATTTCGCGCCGTGGGTGCGTCTAGACTGTGTCGTCCTCTCATGGTTGTTTGGCACCATCTCCGCCAACCTCCTTGAGATGGTCATGACCCCAGGCGCCACCAGCCGTAAAGTCTGGGTTGCGCTTGAGGACGCCTTCGTCGGGAACAAGGAGACTCGCGCCATGATTCTCGACGCCGAGTTTAAGATTTTTCGCAAGGTGACCTCGGTATTGCGATTCATCGCCGCAAGTTGAAAACCATGGCAGATCAACTCTGTGATTTGGGCGAACCGGTTCAAGACCGCACGCTCGTTCTTGCGACCCTGCGCGGCCTCAACGAACGCTTCACGCACATGTCGTCTCTCCGCCGACAGAAGCCGTTCCCTTCATTTGAAGACGTCCGCAATGAGCTTCTCCTGGAGGAAATCACTCTGGCTGATCGCATCAAGGTTCCGTCATCAGCTCTCCTCTCCACCACCCAGGGCGCTCGTGGCCACGTCGCTACAAGTAGCGCACCCAGTGGCGCCTCTCGTCTGCAAGCTTCGGGTGCTGCTTACGGAAATGCAAGCAGCTCGGTGATGACAGCGGGCGGGAATCGCCCAAACAATCGTCGCCGTCGCACCTTCAACAAGGGATCATCGCCGGGTGCTGCTGGTGCAACGCCGGGTGGTTGGCCGCCATCTTTCTTCAATCCGTGGACTGGCACAGTGCAGGTGTGGCCCGCCGGTGTGCCCCCCCGCGCACCTCTCGGTGGTCATCCTTCACGTCCAGGCGCACCGCCATATGCTCCACGCCCAGGCATGCCGCTGCATACCCCCCAGGCGCTGACTGCTCAAGCTGGATATGCTGGACCACCTCCTGGCTATGGTTCAACACTGACCTATGGCCAAGTGCAGCCCATGGTACCCTGTGCGCCCTACGTCATGGGAGCTACACCGCCAAGCTCCTCCCTTGCTGCTGCACCAGGAGTTAGCAGTGGCTGGGACCAGATTGCTCTCGCCAATGCGTTCAGTACCATCTCCCTGACGCCACCGCCATCATCCGAGTGGTACATGGATTCCGGTGCCACTAGTCACATGACGTCAGACGCCGGTAACCTCTCCAGTGCTCGCTCCCCCTCCTTATTTACTCCCTCCAACATTGTTGTCGGTAATGGATCCATGCTTCCTGTCACGTCCACTGGCTCTACATATATTCCCACTCCTAGTGGTCAACTTTCTCTTCAGAATGTTCTAGTTAGTCCTAACATCATTAAAAATCTTATCTCTGTTCGCCGTTTTACCATAGATAATCAATGTTCCGTTGAATTTGATCCATCTGGCCTCTCTGTGAAGGATCTTCGGACCAGGAGACTCATAGCCAGGTGCGATAGCACTGGAGACCTGTACCCCCTACTGCCGGCTCCCACCAGCTCCCGCGCTATGCTCGCCTCCACTTCGTCTACCCTGTGGCATCGCCGCCTCGGTCACCTAGGCTCGGACGCCATGCATCATTTAGCTCGCACTTCTGCTATTTCATATAATAATCATCCAAGTGATGCACTCTGTCATGCCTGTCAACTTGGAAGACACACTCGTTTGCCTTTTCATTCCTCCAACTCGCGTGCGTCTCATAATTTTGACTTAGTACATTGTGATCTCTGGACCTCTCCGGTTGCTAGTGTTTCTGGATACAAGTACTACCTGGTCATTCTTGATTATTGCTCGCACTATTTTTGGACTTTCCCCTTACGTTTAAAGTCGGATACGTTTTCCACGCTTTCCCATTTTTTCACGTTCATTCACACTCACTTTGGACATACCATCAAAACCATTCAGTGTGACAACGGACGTGAGTTTGATAACTCATCCGTTCGCTCTTTTTTTCTTACCCACGGAATCGCCCTTTGCATGTCGTGTCCATATACCTCCCAACAAAATGGTAAGGCTGAGCACGCTATTCGCACCATCAATGATGTCCTTCGCACACTTCTCTTTCAGGCTAGCCTTCCACCGCAGTACTGGGTCGAGGCCCTTCATACTTCCACCTACCTTCTCAATCGTCTTCCCACCAAGACCCTTCACTTTGGCACTCCTCATCACGCCCTCTACGGTTCCCCACCCACCTATGACCACCTTCGGGTTTTTGGTTGTCGTTGCTATCCTAACCTTTCTGCCACAAGCGTCAATAAGCTCTCTCCTCGCTCCACTCTCTGTGTCTTTCTTGGATATTCCCAGGAGCATAAAGGTTACCGGTGTCTTGACATGGCTTCTAACCGGGTCATTATCTCCCGGCATGTGACGTTTGATGAAGGGTCATTTCCTTTTGCTGATTTGGCTAACCCACCATCACCTGATGATTTTGATTTTTTGAGCAACTCGGACTCCTCTTCGTTGTCTTCTAGTCCATCTTCTGCAGGTATTCCTTCTACCACCGCCCTGCTGCCTCTCGGCTTCCGACCACAGTCGTTGCTGCCGAGCCGGGTGTCGCCAAGACGCGTCTGCGACTCCGTCAAATGTGTCCGCCATGCAGAGCCATATGCAACGCCAGTACCACAACTTTTTCAACTGCCGACTGGACCGATCCGCAATTTCATTGCCTCACCAACCAAGACGCCTCGACCCGGTGCTTGGTCATCACACACCTGGCCATGCAGCTATGCAATACGATCTTCCCAAACGCTTTGGACCCGACCAAAGGTCTGCAGCCCGCCTGCTTAATTAACCGCCACTACGTGGCCTGGGCATGTGGCGCGACTTCGTCTTTTTTCCCGCTCGACGCCCAGGTCCCAAAGACAGACCGGTTCCAAGATACGGACGGGCCCCCTTCTCCTGCCGCATCACTGGCTCCGGCTGCCGCAAGTCGCACTGGTGCCCCTCCGCTCGTCGTTTCCATTGCTCCTCCGGTTAATGCACATCGCATGCATACCAGGGGCAAATCAGGTTTTCGTCTCCAAGTGGATCGACTGAACCTTCATGCAACGGTTCTCTCTCCGCTTCCGAAAACCTACCGCGGTGCTCTTGCTGATTGTAACTGGCGCGCCGCAATGACTGAAGAATTTGAGGCTCTCCAGTCTAATGCAACTTGGGATCTTGTCCCCCAACCTCCTGGCGTCAACATTGTGACTGGCAAGTGGATCTTTCGCCACAAGCTGCATCCTGACGGCTCTCTTGATCGTTACAAGGCCCGTTGGGTTCTTCGACGGTTCACTCAACGTCCTGGTATTGACTTTGGTGAAACTTTCAGTCCTGTAGTGAAACCGGTGACCATCCGCACAGTTCTGACTCTGGCATTGTCACAGAATTGGCCTATTCACCAGCTCGATGTCAAAAATGCGTTTCTTCATGGCACCCTCTCAGAGACAGTATACTGCATGCAGCCGTCCGGGTTTGTTGATTCGACTCATCCAAATTATGTTTGTCGTCTCAACAAATCTCTCTACGGGCTCAAGTAGGCTCCCCGCGCTTGGTACAGGCGCTTTGCTTCTCACCTAATGTCCCTGGGATTCACAGAGGCTAAGTCGGATACATCCTTATTTATTTTTCACCGCGGCTCCGACACTGTCTACCTTCTCCTTTATGTGGACGACATTGTCCTCACCGCATCGTCTGATACCCTTCTTCAACGGACCATCACTGCCCTCCAACAGGAGTTTGCCATGAAGGATCTTGGACCTCTCCACCATTTTTTGGGTCTCTCAGTGTCCAGATTATCTAGTGGATCATTATTCCTGTCTCAACAGCACTACATTCTGGAAATATTAGATCGAGCTGGTATGTCTGACTGCAAGCCTTGTAGTACTCCGGTTGACACGCACTCCAAGCTCTCTAGTGATGGCGCTCCTGTCTCCGACGCCACTCACTATCGCAGCTTAGCTGGTGCTCTTCAATACTTAACTTTCACTCGACCAGATATCGCCACTGCTGTTCAAAGAAGTCCGCTTATTCATGCATGATCCCGGAGTTTCACCTTGCCCTTGTGAAGCTTAATTCTTCGCTATCTTCGAGGCACATTGAGCACGGATCGCTCCTACACCGGACCGCCCCGATGATCTCGTTGTTTACACCGATGCTGATTGGGTTTGGTCCGGGACACGCCAGAAGTCCACCTCGCCTCGGTGTCTTCCTTGGCGACAATCTCGCCTCCCGTCGTCCAAACGTCGGACCACGGTGTCACGGTCCAAAGGTCGAGGCTGAATACTGTCTTGCGGGCAAATGGTGTGGCCGGGCTAGCCGGCTCGACAGCGACTGGTCGAACTCCATGCCCGCGCCGTAGCTGCAGGCAATCTTCTTGGTATCATGTCAACGCGCCATGTATCTCTCCACCAACCCAGTTCAGCACCAACGGACAAAGCATATTGAGATCGATCTCCACTTTGTACGCGAGCGTGTTGCGATGGGTGATGTTCTGTAACACCCCAATTTTTGCTTTTATTGCATTTAAATGGTATTTTGAATTTTTGGGAATTTCTGGAATTTATTTGGATTTATTTGGATTTATTTGAAATTATTTGAATTTATTTTGAATTAAGCCATTTAACAAATTAATTAAATAATGGAAAAGTTAAAATAAAGTTTTTCTGAAAATATTTTATTTGAGTCACAAATGTCCTAAAATATTTTTGATAATTTTTCCAGAATTTTTCTGATATTTTTAATGCCCCAAATAAATTATTTGAATTATTTTTAATCGAAAAAGAATTAAAAATCGGGATGAATAGTGTTGGGCCGAGTACTGTGCGGCCCACTCCGGAAAAACCCTAGCGCCGTGGCCGTTCGATCTCCATCCGACGGCTCTCGTTCCACGTCGACTTGCCCGAGTCGCCACGGACTCCTTGCCGCCGCCCAGGTGGGCCTCGGTCTCCGCGCTTTCACTGGAGCCGAGGGCACTATTTAACGCGCCGCCGCCACCGTGATCCCCACCTCGCGCCAGACCCACCAGACACCGACGCCGCCAGAGTCGCCGCCTGCCGCAAGACCTCGCCAGAATCCTAAAGCCGTCCACAGCACTTCTTCGCGTCGGTTGTCGCCGCACGGCCACTCTCCGCCGCCGTACCACTCGAACTCACCTTGCAGCGCCAAGCGCGGAGCGCCACCGCAAGTCGCCGAGGACCACGGAACGCCACGCCGCACGCCGTCGTCTTCATCTCCGGTGAAGCCGAAGCCGCTGTCGCCGCCGAAGTCGAAGCTTCATCACCGCACGATCTCCATCCGATCGTGAGGTGAGTCCACGCCGCCCTAGGAACAAGGAACCCCATCTTCTAACCTCCGCCGTTAGATGTAGATCTAAGGGCACCCGTAGTGCCACGTCGCGCCTCCACAGTGCATGAGCCGCCGACAAGGCGCCCGCATGTCGGCCGCCGCCGCGACGAGCGATCAGGCACGATCATCGACGACGCGACCCACATGTCGGCCACACCGAGCATCGTTTCACACGAGACGCCGACAAAGACGGGCCCACTTCGCCACCGCCGCGATCAGTCGCGCGGACGTCTGCCATCGACGCTATGCCGACGCACGGTGGGACCCACGCCGCTGGGTTGACCGAAGTCATGTCGACGTCATGATGACGCTATGCTTGACGTCATCACGGAGCTTGGTCGTACGACGTCGGCAAAAGCCACGTGTCACTCTGGCGCTGACACGTGTCAGATGACGCAATAATTAATTTCGAAAAAAGAAAATATTTATTTAATTCGGTTTAATGATTTTAAAATGCAATTTAAAATTTCAAACGCTTATAACTTTTATGTTTTAACTCCGATTTGAGTGATTCCAATTTCTATAAATTTGTAAAATTGTGATCTTTCTGTTTATGAATTTTATTTGAATTTTTGAGCACTGTAAGTCTACTGTTTATTTATTTTATTGTTTTGTGTCGTTCTGGCGTGAGACGTTGAAGTGCGAAGGTTTCGAGGAGAGGTTCTCACCGAGAGCAAGCTCAGAGCCGAATCAGTACTTTTTGAAGGCAAGTTGTGTTTGATCATGTTGAACCTATTAGAGAAAATTATTTTGATTTAATTTATTGCATGCTAATTTAGTAAAATTTGATTGAATGCATTTTGGGATTAGCTAAATGCCTAGTTGTTTGTATGCCACCTTGTCGTAAATAATTGTAGGCCATGAATCATTTGTCACCCTAGGTTGTGGATTAATAGTTGGACATTATTTAATTGCCAACATGGGTTGAGTAGACCAAGTAGTATGCTTAGCCCCGCTAACGTGGACAATTCATGATTTTGGAAGTACCAAAGTAAAATATTGACTTAATGAGATATGGAACTTGTTTTGTGAATGAGACATGTGTTATTGAGTTGATGATGGCACGTGGTGCAATGGTAAAGAACCCAAGGGGAAAATGATTTAGACCGAGGCATGCGGCAAGATTGTTTCGTGGGCCAAGAGTGGCAATCAGGCGGTCGAATTTGGTTTTATTGGTTTTGATATGGAGATCACACTTGGTTAGTCTTGCCTCGGTCAACTAAGGACTTAACCTTGCGAGCATTTGAACTGAGTCTCTCATACAACCACAAGCTCCGTAATGGGACGGGCTTAGGCTGAGTAAACCGGAAATCTATTCTTTGGTACTTGTCGTGGTGGTGTGAGGCCGGAGAAGCGGAATGAGAACTCACATGGCGCAAGAGGGGGCCTGGTGTGGTAACCATCCCTCCAAAGTTGAAACCTTAGCGCAAGATCTTGAGTTTAGATGGAACTTTGGAAAGGCTTCGTTCGGTTATTTGCCTTGGTGGTATTTGACTTGTATCTTGTGGGTAAAGTGTATAACCTCTGCAGAGTGTACAACCTATTGAATAGCCGTGCTCACGGTATTGAGCATCGCTTCGGTGATTACTGATCAAGGGTTAGATTTTTATGAAAATGAATTGTTTATGGAAAATGCTTGGGTTGATGATGATGAACCCGACTTAGGATGGAGAAATGATTTACGATTGAAATGTTTGTGAAAGCTATTATTCCTACTCTTGTTTCTACCGCTTTGCAATCTATTCTTGTTTATCTTGAATCTTTGTCTTGCTCATGAACCATAGCCTATCCTTTGTACTAAGCCATGCATGTAGAATATTAGAATTGCATTACATGCATGACTTCTTTGAGTGCTCAAAGTACTCACCCCACAACAACACAACTTCAGTTGAAGAAGAAGCAACCCCCGTCAGAGGAGGAGTATCGGGAGGAGCCGATTTAACTAGGAGCGAGCCAAATCGGTTACTGTGGCAAATTGGTTGGCGCCACGAGTTTATTTTATTTCATTTGCTTTTGAATATTTTAATAAGTTTTAAGCCTGCAGGCGTATCGTAACTTCGACCATAAGGTCGATCAACCATTCTTTTATACATTTAAGAAAAGTACTTACTATTTCGTTGGATATGTCTGTGATATGTACCGATGTTGAGGCTGTGTGCACTAAGCGTGATCTGGACTAGTGCTGAAACACGAGGGTCCGGATTTGCAAATTCGGGTCCCGACAGAGGTGGTATCGAGCCATCTTGGTAGAGACCGGCCCTTAGTTAGAATGGTCGTAGTGAGGATAAAACTATTTTCTAAAAGCTAAAATGTGCCAAGATGATAATGCAATCTCGACTTATCCCTTCTTTCTTTTCATACCCCCTGCTGAATTTATCGCATGTACGCTTTGTTTAAAAAAAATCTGAGTTTCACGTGAGTGACCTTTGACAGATGAGGATGATCCACTCTTTTGGTGAGCGCCGAGGGAACGCCATGAGCTTTGGCGTATGATGCACTTTGGGAGGATATGACAGCCGATCTCTGGGGACTCATGGAGATCGGGCGGATCGATATTGCCAGGATGTCACTATCACGGTTTCGCTTCCGGGATAGGGCGAGGCGAGTCGTCCCATCCGCATCACCGCCAGAGGTCATCATTTGACGCCGGATCCGGGAGACATCGCGTCTGGCGATGAGGCGGTTGCTCGTACCTACCCTGGGAGTTGGATGGCACGGTGTTCCGTCACCACCCACGCAGAGACACTCGCTACAACCGAGAGCCCATCGAGGAGGAGGATGCCACGATCACCCACCGGCGGATATGTCATCGCTCAAGAGGATGTTATCGACGAGACGGTTCAGAGCCGCAGAGGTCTCGTGATGAATTCACACAGACTTAGGGCTCATCTTGCAGACTTGTGAGTACTTGGCCCACTCTATCCAGAGGATTGGGAACCGGAGACAACACAGACGGACCAGAGCGGAGCGATCTTTGGAGCTACACGACCAGATCCGGAGGAGCCACAAAGAGAGCTGCGAGCTAGAGCGAGCGAGCAGCTGGAAGTGAAGTTGGAACCAAGGAAGTGAAGCGAGCTGTGGAGGTCAAGCGGAGCCATGGAGGTTGGCCGAGCAGGAGGCCCGGCCAGTGCGGATCGTTGGGATAGGTTTGTACCGCACCAAAGACACCGCGGTGTATCCACCAGAAGTTCGGTGGGGGTTGGCTCGAGGAGTGAGCGTTAGAATTAGCAGTTGAGACTCCTGCGTTGAGTCGCGTCTTGGAATAAGAGTCACCCTTAGAGGCGTTTGACTCCTGAGTGTTAGCTCGATTTGCTTCTTTCATGCTTGTGAGTGATTGGTATGTGTTGCAAGGCCCTTAGGCATTGTGAGCAACCATACCCAAATATTAATAAAGTAATAAAGTTGGATTTTGTGTTACACCGTCGTCCCCGCATAAGTACTCTATTACTTGTCTATTCTTATTTCCCTCTCGTCTCTAAACTATGGCGCAATCGGCAGATGGTGAACACTCGTGGAAATCAAGGAGGAAATGGGAATGGTTCACGCTCAGCTGGAAACAACGAGGGTGAAGGACAAGGACCTCAACCGGCACCGCCAGTTGATATCGTAACTTTGGAGCCTTTCTTCTGCAGACTCGCTTGATGCATGCCATGATGCAGTGCAGCAAAGTCCTTCATCCAAGCCGCGCCGCTCAAGTCAACTAGGCCAACCCGGTCTGAGGCCACACTCGAGGTATCGCTGAATTCATGAGGACTAGGCCGCCAGCGTTCTCTGAAACGCCAATCCATTGGAGGCGATGATTGGTGAGGGCGATAGAGAAAAGTTGCACATTACTCGCATGTGAAGGAAATGAGAGGGTACTCTATGCCTCTCATCGCCTTGAAGGAACTTGTGAATGGTGGGAAAATTCTCTTGCTGCTCATGAGCACCCGCAGACATCACCGAGGAGTTCACGATCGCTTCCGGCGGTATCATGTGCCGAAGGCATAATGGAGCTGAAAAAGGAGGAGTTTAGGGCATCAAGCGGGGCAATCAATCGGTGTCCTAATATCTGAATAAGTTCACTCGGTATGCACGCCACGCACTGAGGATGTAGCAACGGATAAGGCCAGCGGTCTCGATTCATGAAAGGACTGAATTGAGGCTGCGGTGGGACTCATAACCCACACTTTTCCCGATTTTCAGAGCTAGTGAACAAAGCGCCGATATTGGAGGACAAGCGCAAGGAGCCGGAGGACAATCGAAGCGCAGGATGGCACAACGAGGGAACACGCCAGAGAGCGCGGCGTTTGAGGTTGCACCAAACCAGTTCTTGATTTCAACCAAGGAATGTGATGTCAACGCCGCCACCGAGACCAAGACACAGCGGACAAAATTTTCGAACACCGGCACAAGTTGGGAACACAACCACAGGAAGCGGCGATCGGTAGTCAAGCGATGTTTCATTTGCAACGAGCGCAGCACTTTGCCAATTATTGTCCCAAGAAGGAGGAGGAGACACCGCCGCTTCAATCTCGGGACTACTCCAACAAAGACACCCGCCAGAGTAAGCCGTGAGTTGCACTGTCTGGGCGCCACGCAGATCGTGGTAAGAGGCGAGTCAATCATGTCACCGCCGATGCAAAGGCGTAACACATCGGACGTCGTCTTGGGTAAGTTACTTGTCAACTCATTACACCAATGCTTTATTTGATTCTCGGAGCTTCACATTCGTTTATATCCCGGATTTTTGCTGTGAACAATGGGTTGAAAATGGTGAACCTTAGGCATGTATTGCTAGTACAATCCCGGGATCGAACTCCGATCGATGTAGGATGTTCTGGGGTAAAGTTGCTTATAGATGGAGCAGAGTTCTAGCAAACTTAGTGGTGTTAGATACCCGCACTAGATGTTATTTTGGGAATGGATGGTTATCTAAACACAAGGTTGTATTAGGCTGTGGACGAAGAGTCATATCGATCGAGAGCCCTTGTGGGAGGAAAATAGAGTTTCGAGCCCTTTGCTGCTCGGAGGGATAGCTTGATGGTCAACGTGCGTGAAGGCCGTCGGCATAGAAGATGTACCGGTTGTCGAGAATACCCGGATGTATTTCGGAGGATTTACAGGATGCCACCGACGAGGGACATAGAGTTTGTAATTGAGTTAGTACCGGAACGGCCCGATAGCTAAGAGACCTTATCGGATGTCAACCGATGAGCTAGTGGAAATGAAGAAGCGATTGAGGAGTTGATGGATAAGGGATTTATCGGACCAAGTTCGTCACCATGGGGAGCACCGGTTACTGTTTGTCAAGAAGAAGGACGGAGTTACCGGATGTGTGTGGATTATCGAGCTTTGAATGAAGTCACTATAAAGAATAAGTATCCGCTACCGGGATCGATGACCTATTTGATCGGTTGAGAGGAGCCGGAGTTTTCTCCAAAATTGATCTCGATCGATATCACCGGTGAAGATTAGATCGGAGGATGTCGAAGACCGCATTTTCGTCAAGATATGGACACTCTGAGTTCTGATTATGTCTTTTGGTTTGACAAATGCACTGCGTATTTCATGAACATGATGAACAAGGTTTTCATGGAATACTGGATAAGTTCGTTGTTGTGTTCATAGATGACATTCTAGTTTACTCCAAGACGAGGGAAGAGCATGCGAGCATCCGAAGCTAGTTACGGAGAGGTTAAGAGAGCGACAACTTTTAGCTAAGTTTAGCAAGTGTGATTTACGGAAGAACAAGGTGGAATTCCTTGGACATGTGGTGACCGCCGAAGGAGTCGCAGTTGACCCAAGTAAGGTAGAAGCAGTGTTGCATTGGGAGCCACCCAAGACGGTGACTCAAATTCGTAGTTTCCTTGGAATGGCCGGTTATTACCGCCGATTTATTGAAGGATTCTCAACAATTGCGAGACCTCTTACGCAATTGTTGAAAAAGGAGAAGAAGTTTGCATGGACGCCGGAATGCGAGCGTAGTTTTCAGGAGTTGAAGAAACGCCTGACAACAGCACCAGTGTTAGTTCTACCGGATTTAAGCCAGAGCTTTGATATATATTGTGATGCATCGCGCCAAGGACTCGGTTGCGTATTAATGCAAAACTGTAAGGTCGTTGCATATGCATCTAGGCAGTTGAGGCCGCATGAAGAGAACTATCCGACGCATGATTTGGAATTAGCAGCCGTGGTACACGCCTTGAAGTTATGGCGACACTATTTAATTGGGAACAGATGTGAGGTGTACACCGACCATAAGAGTCTTAAATATATATTTACACAATGACTGAACATGAGAGCGAGAGGAGATGGTTGGAGTTAATTAAGGATTACAATCGGAATTCATTATCACCGGAAAAAGCCAATGTAGTGGCGGATGCTTTAAGTCGAAAAGAGCCACACGTGAACATGTTGATGGGAGAAAACCAGTGAGTTATGCAAGGAATTTCGAAGTTGAAGTGGAAGTTGTGCCTAAGGGATTCTTAGCGCTCTAGAGGTGAAGCCTACCTGGAAGATCGATTCGTGAAGGACGGAAGGGCGATGTCAAGATTCAGAGAATTAAGTCCAAATGGAGGAAGGCAAGGCGAAGGATTTCAAAATCGGATGAGCGAGGTACATTGTGGATCAAGAATCGCATTTGTGTACCAAGACAGAAGGAGTCTGAAGCGGTGATTTTGGAGGAGGCCCATGATTCCAAGTACTCAATTCATCAGGAAGCGCTAAGATGTACCAAGACCAAGGAAAGATTTTGGTGGCCAAGCATGAAGCGTGAAGTTGCGAGCATGTCGCGTTATGCGACATATGTCAAAGTCAAAGCAATGCATCGAGGCCGCCGGGGTTGCTCTGACCACTTAAGATACCCGAGTGGAAATGGGAAGAAATCGGAATGGATTTCATTACCGGTTTACCAAGGACCCGACAGGTATGATTCTATATGGGTTATAGTGGACCGTTTGACAAAGGTTGCTCACTTCATACCGATAAAGACTACATACTCGGGGACCGCTTAGCAGATTATATATGTCAAGAATTGTATGTCTACGGAGTTCAAGAGAATTGTATCGAGAGGTACCCGCTTTACCTCAAGATTTTGGGATAAAATTGCATGAGGCTTTAGGGACTCGTTTGAACTTCAGTACTGCATATCACCCACAGACAGATGGGCAAACGGAAAGAGTTAATCAGATACTGGAGGACATGTTGAGGGCATGTGCATTGGCTTACACAACATCGTGGGACAAGTGCTTGCCGTCGCCGAGTTCAGCTACAACAACAGTTACCAGGCAAGTTTGCAGATGTCGCCATTCGAAGCACTATATGGCAGACCCTGTCGAACGCCGTTGAATTGGAATGAGACCGGAGAACGTCATATGTTTGGGCCGGATATTCTTCGAGAAGCTGAGGAGCAGATAGCCATGATCAGGGAAAGGTTGAAAATTGCACAATCAAGACGTAAGAGTTCTGGCGATAATCGCCGCAGGGATCTGAGCTTTGAGCCCGAAGATTTTGTGTATCTCAGAGTTACCCCACTCAAAGGAGTTAAGAGGTTCCACACCAAAGGGAAGTTAGCACCAAGATATGTTGGTCCATTCAAGATCCTAAGTCGTAGAGGTGAAGTGGCGTATCAGCTGGAGTTACCGCAGTCCTTAGCAGGTGTGCATGATGTGTTCCATGTGTCACAACTAAAGAAGTGCCTCCGAGTGCGGAAGAGCAGATCTTGGTTAGAGCGGTCGAGCTGCAGGAGGATTTGACTTATAGAGAGTACCCGGTGAAGATCTTGGACACAATGGATCGGAGGCGAAAATAAATCAACCCGCTTCTGCAGAGTTCAATTAGAGTAACCATTCCGAGAGTGAAGCAACACGGGAGCGTGAAGAAGACTGAAGAAGGAATTCCCAACCTATTCCTTAGTCGACTACAATCTCGAAATCGAGATTCCGTTAAGGGGGAGGTTTGTAACACCCCAATTTTTGCTTTTATTGCATTTAAATGGTATTTTGAATTTTTGGGAATTTCTGGAATTTATTTGGATTTATTTGGATTTATTTGAAATTATTTGAATTTATTTTGAATTAAGCCATTTAACAAATTAATTAAATAATGGAAAAGTTAAAATAAAGTTTTTCTGAAAATATTTTATTTGAGTCACAAATGTCCTAAAATATTTTTGAGAATTTTTCGAAATTTTTACGATATTTTTAATGCCCCAAATAAATTATTTGAATTATTTTTAATCGAAAAAAATTAAAATCGGGATGAATAGTGTTGGGCGAAATCTTGTCGCGGCCCACTCGGAAAACCCTAAGCGCCGTGGCGTTCGATCTCCATCCGCGGCTCTCGTTGCGCCACGTCGACCGATCCGAGTCGCCGGGACTCGCCGCCGTCGCCGTGTGGGCCTCGGTCTCCGCGCTTTTCACGGAAGCCGAGGGCACTATTTATCTTGCCGCCGCCCCCGTGATCCCCACCCGCGCCGCACCCACCGTACACCGCCGCGCCGCCAGAGTCGCCGCCGCCGCCATAAGACCTCGCCGAAGTCCCAAAGCCGTCCACGCACTTCTTCGCGTCGGTTAAATCGCCGCCGGTCACTCTCCGCCGCCGTGCCACTCGAACTCACCTTGCGCGCGCGGCGGAAGCGTCACCGCAAGTCGCCGGAGGACCACGGAACGCCAGCGCCGCGTCGTCGTCTTCATCTCCGGTGAAGCCGAAACGCCGCGTCGTCGCCGCCGAAGTCGAAGCTTCATCGGCCGCGATCTCCATCCGGCCGTGAGGTGAGTCCACGTCGCCCTAGGAGCGAGTGAACCCCATCTTCTAACCTCCGCCGTTAGATGTAGATCTAAGGGCAGCCGTAGTCTGCGTCGCGCCTCAGCGTGCATGAGCCGCGACAAGCGCGGGCCCGCATGTCGATCGCCGCGACGGCGACTATGCACGTATCGCGGCGACGCGGACCCACATGTCGGCCACACCGAAACACTTGTTCACACGAGACGGCGACAAAGACGGGCCCACTCGTCGGCCGCCGCCTTTGTCGCGTGGCGTCTGCAGCGTCATCTTGGCGTCGCAGTGGGACCCACTGCCGATGGGTTGGCGAGTCATCTTGACGTCATCTTGGCGTCATCACGGAGCCGGTCGGTGGCGTCGGCAAAAGCCACGTGTCACTCTCTGGCGCTGACCGTGTCACGATGACGTAATAATTAATTTCGAAAAAGAAAATATTTATTTAATTCGGTTTAATGATTTTAAAATGCAATTTAAAATTTCAAACGCTTATAACTTTTATGTTTTAACTCCGATTTGAGTGATTCCAATTTCTATAAATTTGTAAAATTGTGATCTTTCTGTTTATGAATTTTATTTGAATTTTTGAGCACTGTAAGTCTATTATTTATTTATTTTATTGTTTTGTCTTTGCGTTCTGGCGTGAGCGTTGAAGTGCGAAGGTTTCGAGGAGAGGTTCGACCGAGAGCAAGCTCGGGAGCGAGAATCAGATACTTTTTGAAGGCAAGTTGTGTTTGATCATGTTGAACCTATTAGAGAAAATTATTTTGATTTAATTTATTGCATGCTAATTTAGTAAAAATTTGATTGAATGCATTTTGGGATTAGCTAAATGCCTAGTTCTTGTATGCCACCTTGTCGTAAATAATTGTAGGCCATGAATCATTTGTCACCCTAGGTTGTGGATTAATAGTTGGACATTATTTAATTGCCAACATGGGTTGAGTAGACCAAGTAGTATGCTTAGCCCGCCACGTGGACAATTCATGATTTTGGAAGTACCAAAGTAAAATATTGACTTAATGAGATATGGAACTTGTTTTGTGAATGAGACATGTGTTATTGAGTTGATGATGGCACGTGGTGCAATGGTAAAGAACCGGTGGGAAAATGATTTAGGCGAGGCATGCGGCAAGATTGTTTCGGTGGGCCAAGAGTGGCAATGGGCGGTCGAATTTGGTTTTATTGGTTTTGATATGGAGATCACACTTGGTTAGTCTTGCCTCGGTCAACTAAGGACTTAACCTTGCGAGCATTTGAACTGAGTCTCTCATACAACCACAAGCTCCGTAATGGGGCGGGCTTAGTGAGTAAACCGGAAATCTATTCTTTGTATCTTGTCGTGGTGGTGTGAGGCAGGAGAAGCGGAATGAGAACTCACATGGCGCAAGAGGGGGCCACAGGTGTGGTAACCATCCCTCGGTGTTGAAACCTTAGCGAGCGTCTTGAGTTTAGATGGAACTTTGGAAAGGCTTCGTTACGGTTATTTGCCTTGGTGGTATTTGACCGTATCTTGTGGGTAAAGTGTATAACCTCTGCAGAGTGTACAACCTATTGAATAGCCGTGCTCACGGTATTGAGCATCGCTTCGGTGATTACTGATCAAGGGTTAGATTTTATGAAAATGAATTGTTTATGGAAAAATGCTTGGGTTGATGATGATGAACTGACTTAGGATGGAGAAATGATTTACGATTGAAATGTTTGTGAAAGCTATTATTCCTACTCTTGTTTCTTGCTTTGCAATCTATTCTTGTTTATCTTGAATCTTTGTCTTTGCTCATGAACCATAGCCTATCCTTTGTACTAAGCCATGCATGTAGAATATTAGAATTGCATTACATGCATGACTTCTTTGAGTGCTCAAAGTACTCACCCACAACAACACAACCGGTTGAAGAAGAAGCAACCCCGCCGGAGGAGGAGTATCGGAGGAGCCGACGAACTAGGAGCGAGCCCGGTCGATTACTGTGGCAAATTGGTTGGCGCCACGAGTTTATTTTATTTCATTTGCTTTTGAATATTTTAATAAGTTTTAAGCCTGCGAGGCGTATATTGTAACTTCGACCATAAGGTCGATCAACCATTCTTTTATACATTTAAGAAAAGTACTCTACTATTTAGTTGGATATATCGTGATATGTACCGATGTTGAGGCTGTGTGCACTAGCGTGATCCTGGACTAGTGCTGAAACACAGAGGGTCCGGATTTGCAAATTCGGGTCCCGACATGTTCGCATTCTTCATGTGCCGACGACGAGCCAGTACGCCGATATCTTCACCAAGGGACTCCCGACCTCTGTGTTCACAGAGTTTCGCTCCAGCCTCAACGTTCGCCTTCCTCCCGTTTCGACTGCGGGGGAGTGTTAGCCATACAAAGGCAGCATGCACAGGTCGTGCCTTAGCCATGCAAAGGCTGCATGCACAGTATGCACAGGACTTGTACCAGGCGCCATACAGAGATCAGAATGATTCGCTTGTTTGTTACTTTTCTGTTTCGTCTTGTACTTTAAATACTGCCGCATCCTTCCTGTAACTTCATGGTGTGAGATATTCTCCGACTTCAATACAACTTCCTCCTTCAGCAAGGAGTGTAAATATGTTAGTTTGCCACTGCCGAGTGCTGCTTTCAGAGAAATGAACAATGTTCCCTTCATGTTATATCTTCCTCACCCTTCTCCCTTAGCTTCCTTCATCTTTCATATTTCTTCTCCCTCCGTCTTGCTGGTGTTGTGCCCACCATCAACACACCGCAAGCAGGGATGGACACGAGCCGCTGTACCGACACCATGGAAGCGCGCCTAGACATGCGCGGTGCCTCGTGATGCTCTCAAGCTAGGACACCTTCCTCACCGGCACTGAGCTCGTCCCAGCCATCACTATTCACTAATTTGCAGGCTGCCGCTACGTACCATCGTCGGTGAGGGAAGAATACGGTGCTGGATCTTGGCAAGAGGCAAGGACAACATGCACATCAGTGAGGTCCAACGCAGCAGCCCTAGAGCTATCTCTCTCCTCCGTCTCCTATGTGCGCGTGTGTGTAAAGGTGGGCACTGGGCCGGGCTATTTTGGGCCGGCACGAGGCATGGCCCGGCATGGTACTATTCTAAATAGGCCGGGCCAGCACGACACGGTTGTTCGGACCGTGCCGGGCCTGCCAACCGGGCACGATGAGTGGCCCGGCCCGGCACGATAGTCCGGACCGTGCTTGGGCCGGCACGGCCCAAAACAGGCATGCACCTATGTTGTACGTGTGGATGAGCAAATCAAGGAGTAAATGCATAGCTGTATGCATGTGACTAGAAGGAGCAACTGAATCAAGGAAATCGAGAAGAATAAACACAATAGAATTTTGTTTCGATTGGAAAAAAACAGAGTCCTAAATAGATAAAAAAGAAATCAATCCGTGATCATTTTCTCTTATAGTAATAGTATAAATGGGCCAGACTTGGGCCGGTACGGCACGAAGCAGGCACGAAGTGCAAATGGGCCGCGCCTGGGCTCGCCGAAGGCGAGCTGGGCCAGCCCGGTCCGGCACAGCGAGCACGATGGGCCGTCACGGCCCAGCACGGTTTAAGCCCGAAGCACAATGGGCCCGTGCCGGTCCGGCCCGGCCCGGCACGACGCCCACCTCTGCGCGTGTGTTGTGTGAGAGAGAGAGATAAAAAGGAAGAAGATAGCAAGGGCAAAATGGTATTTCACAGCTATTTTATGGCTTGACTAGTCAATAGTGGCATAAAAAGGTATGGTTCGATTTTGCAATAGCATGAAAAGGAGATGTCGCTTTACAATGCTAGAGAAGGGATCTGGAACAATTGCAATGGTATATCATTTTTCATATTTTTGAGGACCTCCATTAGCAGGTCCATTCACCAGATTTGATCACTATAGATTGGAAAATGAGATGTATAGACGGGGCGTATTACGTGAAAATGTACTAAATATGGTAATTGCTATGAAAATCGGTCTAGAAGTTTCCAAAACTTATAAAAGTTAGGGGAGGTGATGATATATATACATCTCCACAAAATTTGAGTAGCAAAAGTCAATCTTATTTGAGAGATATAAAAGAGACAAAAACTTAGTGATCAATAGTGCATAATCACTATACACTAAGTAATTTTTTATTTTGCACGTGCAATTGAATTTGACCTTCATATTTTGCATGCCTATATATATAACATGATATCTCCTAACTCTGGTAAATTTTGGGCATTTTTTAAATCTTCTACATCAATTTATACGGCATTTACAACATTTGAAGCATTCTCGTGGAACATATCCTAATATATAGCTGACAGATCTGGTGGCCGGCGGCATCCCAATGACAACAACAGTAGCAGGCTCATGTTACTGTATAAGTATTTTGGAGAAAAATCTACTCATGGTACTTTTTGTGTTCAATGTCATATTCGCCGAGAAGTTGTTACTGATAGAAGAATAATTTAATCACGCACTGTGGAGGAGGTAACTTTTGTTTGATCGGCGGTGGCAGTACTACTATCCAACGCGCATGCTATTTGTGCAACATTTCGTTCTTTTTGCACTAAGGCTTGGTTGAATATTCTTGTTTCTTCTTCTGCTTCATTTGTCGTGCATTCTTTTTTCTTAATTGGCAATCATCAGAAATTCGAGTGATGCCGTCAGATGTAGACATGTTTTTTTTTCGCTTTAAAAATTACTACATTATGCTATTGCAATTTGCAAATTGTAAGCAGATCTTGCAATAATAATAAATCAGTTTTCAGATGTTGTTTGGGTTCTTCGTTTCAAAGCAGTATGCAATGTTTTGAATAATCTAATGTCACAAAAAAAAAGGTGGTTGCATCCTGGCCGGTGCCAGGATGGGAAAAGAATGTCCCAAGTCCTACCTGCCTGGTGCTGGCTGGACCTGTTTGTATGTCAACGGAGCTGTTCGTGGCCCGGGGATGCATTTACGGGCGCCACCTGCAAAAATGATGAATAGCAAAATAAAAAAATGGTGTATGGGCCAACAAAATTTACTTCTGTACTAAGCATTGCATACGTACGAAATAAATATCCCATCCGGTTCCCATGATATCTAAAAAAACTTTTACAATAATTCCTATTTAGATATAGGGAACATATCTAGTGCTAAAGGTGATTTCAGTGCTAACATGCTAAAATCTAATCTGGACCCTTGGATCAAATTTTGAAGGTTGAGATTTAACTAACCAGCTATGTGTGAAAGCATTCACATTAAAATGCTTTCACACATAGCTGGTTAGTTAAATCTCAACCTTCAAAATTTTTAATGCTTTCACACATAGCTGGTTAGCTTTCACACAAACAAGCAAAATGACTTGGACTGCTAGCAGCCGCGTCGAAATATAGCAAGTGCTCGGCGCCATGTTTCGTGGCTGTGCTCTATGCGGTCTGGGCGGAGAAAGCTGATCGATGGTATTTTATAGACTGACAAACGGTTCGGGTTTGTGCGGGCGTGTTGACCGAGTAATATTGACCACGTAACGGTCAGCTGGACCGGGAGTGTAAGACTTGTTAAGGAATAAGGACACATGAGGACTTTCTGGTACATGAAAAAAAAGTCCATAACAAGTCAAGTCGTCCCAATCGTGCCTTTGGCTGTCACCCTTGCTTTGAAAGGACACATGAGGACTTTCTGGTACATGAAAAAACATTGAAACGCTATGCGAAAGTCTATCTATATTTGTGATTAGTAACTGATTGTTTTTGAGTTTTTGGTGTTTAGTTTTGAGTTGGATTTGAATTGGTTTTGAGTAATTTGAGTTGATATGAGCCGTCCAAGACCAATGGTCGGGTTGTGACTGGTCTTAGCCTTCAATAGTTGTAGCTTTTAGTGGTTGGGGCTGGTTGTGATAAGTTGTAAACTGATCAAAACAAGTTGTAAGCTAGTTGGGACGAATTGTTGGAAATTGGCCCATTGGGTGGCCCATTTTCTTTAATTCCAAAGCATGCATGGTTTAGTACCATATTGCCTAGTCAAGTGGAGATTAGACAATTTAAAAGGTGGAATTCTTTCCACCTCTTGAATAATGATATTTGGCATGAGAATGGCATAGGGTGGACAGTGACTAAACACACGCACGTGCGCGCGTATTCGCGTATTTTCGCATGAAAATTCGCGTGACTTGTGACGAGCGACCACGCCGCGTCGTAGTGTGTCTTCTAGCACTTTGAATTCACTTTTTGTTTTGCTGAACATTGCAATTATCTCTCCATTCAATCTGTTTAAATGAGATTTAAACATCTGTTTTAATTCGGTGTCATTATGCAGTCAGTTACTAGTGAGTTAATTGACATTATGCAGTCAATTACTAGTAACTGCTGCATTCAAATTGTCGATTACTAATAAGCGACATATACTTGACATAATGTGGTCAGATTACTAGTGCGCGTCTATATAAACTTACAGAGCGTCGAGGCGACACCTTGAACTCTCCTCTATTCTTTCTCCTCTCTGAATTGCTGTACTGTTGAGTTGAGCTGTTGAATCTCACCGGCCTTCCTCCTTGGCGTGCACTGTGAAGGAGGGTGAGCGGTATCTCCGAACCATTGCCGCAGAGTTCACCTGCACGGGGCAGCAGTAAGGTTTCTGGGTAGCGCATCAGCGCGACCGCTTTGCTTCTTCCGCGACATTGACTATTTCCACAACCACGTCTACATCTGCGCTGCCTCCTTTTCTTCATCAAGCTCGATTGTAAGTCAATCGACTCCATTAAAATACAATACTTGAGATATTCTGAAGTACACTATGTTGCCTGCTGTTTTATGCATCTCCAGTCTTTTGTTATCTTTGCCTCAAAATAAAATCTGGAATAAAAATATTGCACCTATTTCCAACACGAATTGTGTATCATTTTGGTTACGTGTTGATTTGATTGCATATATTGTTAATGTATTTGTTTATCGGTGATGGTTGCAGGATTTCAGAGCTAGGTTATGGAGAGGCGGAGGAGACTCGAACTAGGCTAGCAGAGTTGAGGTCCAAACGGTTAAGGTGGCACCAAAGATGACTGAGGCGGGGGAGTTGCTCTAAGTTGAGAAGACAAGTGGATGGTGCAGATGCTAATTTAAGCCCTACTCAAGTGAAGGAGGATCATTGCATCGCATGTTCACGGGTAGAGTAGCGGTTAAGTAAGTGTGCTTTGAGATGTGTGTCAAAACCCATTATATTATTAGGTTTCGGGTTAGCCCATGTATGAGTTAATCCTAGCCTTTGATAATGTTCCCTTATGAGAGAAGAAAGTCATTCAAGAGTGGGGATTACTCAGGTTAGGCTATAAATAGAGTGTTAGAGGGATGTCACTCCCCATGTGTGTTGGAAAGGGTTTTAGGGTTTGTGAGAAGGATTTTGGTTTTCTTATGTTGAAAGACCATGTGAAGGTCTATCCTTGTGTGTGTGATGAGTAATTGATGAGATTTGAGTTTGGTTTGATTTGAATTGGATTACGATTTGAAGCAATTTGAGTGTTGGTTGCTTTCCCCAGTGCTACTGGTTAGGGGCGGTAGCACCGGACCGTTGAGTGAAATTATTATTAATTAATGATTTTGGGATAATCATTGAATATCTTTATGGGCATTGCTATGTGAAAGGTTTTTCCTTGTCTTTGATGGTTGCAGGGCGACGGTGCTAGGTTATGGTGAGGCGGAGGATGACCGGGACTAGGCGAGGAGCGTTGGAGATCCAGACGATCAGGAGATCGCCGGAAGATGATCAGAAATGGAGTATGGGCAAGCCAAGAAGACAAGGAAAGGAGGAGATGCTAGCTAGATGCCACGTGGATCAAGGAAGATCGTCGAATTGCGGTCTAGTTGATAGATTAGCGGGTCTAGGTAGTATGCTTTGAAAATTGTGCAAAAAAACCCTTTGTTGGTGTGGGTTTTGGGTTAGCCCTTGCATGGTTGTGTGAGTGGGCAAATCCTAGCCCTTAGATGAGTTCTCTAGGGTTGAGGGCTGCATCCAAGGGTGGTAGGTGGCCCAAGAGTTGTATAAATAGGGGTAGAGGGGTAGCCTCCTCCCCTTGAAGGTTGTAGAGGTTTTTGTGCTCCTTTGAGCTTTGCCCACTTTGTTGTGAGGCTTTGTAAACCTCTTCCTTCCAGAAATGGAAATATTTTTCATTCATACTTCAATTTACATTACGCATTTACTTTATGTCTTAAATTCAACATTCAAATTCCTGCAATTTACGTTCTTACAATTTGGATTTGCATCCCCTCCTTCTAAATGCTGCTGTTCTTGGATGTCTTGAGTGTGTTCATATGGTTTTACATCTCCCTTGCACTCTAGGATAGAGTAGAGATCATCTTTTCTATCAAGTTGCAACTCTGTCTAGAACTTGTTCTTCGCATAGTGGTTAGTATTTGATTTTTTGAAAATTTTGAAAAATCCTTTTTAAGTGATTCTTATTGTAGAAGGTGCGGGACTCCCATATCTATTTGTGAAAAAAATTTTGAGTCCACTGGTCACAACGTTTGGGCGCCACGAGGTGAAAACCGAGCCCCAAACTTTCTACTCAAAATTCCTGATTGTCTGTGTTTCTTGATTTTTGTTGCTTTTCAACAAGGAGTTTTGAGGTGAAATTTGGTGGAGTGCTTCACAACTCAATTGCTCATAGGGAGAAAAGTTCCTAAAATTTCTTGAGCACCAGAATTTCACCAACCTCCTGCTCCAATTGAGAATAGTTTCTGGAAATTCTACTTTAGCTTTTCTGAAAGTGACTTTTGGGATTTGGCTTAATATCCTTTCTAAAAGCAAGAGTTGAATTGATTTCTTTTGTTTTGGACACTAGACAACCAGGATTGTGACTCAAAAATTCCCATATATTCTAGGGTTCTCATTCATGCAAACTAGGGGTACACATAGTTGTCTAGTTGTACAAGTTTTTCACGATTTTCTTTGTGCGATCCTTTCGAGGTATTAGTTGGAGTATTTTGGGGAAAATTTTGTTTGCGACCATTCACCCCCCTCTGTTCGCCATCTCGATCTTTCATATGCTCTCTTGAGTTTTGCTCACCTAGTTATGATGCTTTTTAACTATTCCTCTTGTAAAGAAATAAAAATTATTTTTGTGCTCAAGTTCATGTTCATTTGATTGCCTTTTCCTCTTGAATTTTGATCTCTCTGTGATTTCTTTTTCTCTTGTTCATTTTGTTGCCAATGACGATTGATTGCTTCTATTTTTCATTGTTCATCCATCGAGATCTTTGTGTTATTGTTCATCGACTGTTGCTATTTTTCTTTACCGCTCACCCAACCATCGTCTTGTTTCTTGCTTCGTCAAGACTTGTTTATCGGTCCAGCAAAAGTTACTGTTCATTTGACCACTGCTGTTTGTACCGTTCATCGTTATTGTTCACCTGACCAGTGCTGTTTTACTATTCATCTAATGAACTGCTTGGTTTACTATTCATTTGACTAGTTTATTTGATATGTTCTTTTAGCTAGAAAGGTGGTTTGAATTTTAAGAGGAAAATTTTATTTAGCTCCTATTTATACCCTTCTAATTGTCTTTTAGATCTTTTTAAAAAAATCCATAACAAGTCATGCCGTCCCAAGTTTGCCCTTGGCCGTCATCCTTGCTTTGAAAGGGCACATGTGGACTTTCTGGTACATGAAAAAAAGGTCCATAACAAGTCAAGTCATCCCAAGTTTGCCATTGGCTGTCATCCTTGCTTTGTATGTCATAGAAGGGAATGAAATGATGACCACCAACAAGAAGGTCGAAGAGAGTACTACCCCAAAAACTAACATTTGTGTTGGATCGAAACACACATCTGTGTCGTTTTGAAAACCGACACAGATATAGTGACACTGATAATCGAGGATTATCAGTATTGGTTTTTAAACCGATACTAATAAGACTATTTGTGTCAGTTTTTGGCTAGAATCGGCACAGATAATATTATTTGTGTCGGTTTTTGGCTAGAACCAACACAAATAATATGATTATTTGTGTCAGTTTTTGGCTACACAACTCCGTGCCACGCACGTCCACCTCACATGGCCCATCTGTAGGATCAAGGATGCCGACTAGAGGGGGGTGAATAGGAGGTTTTTAAATTTTCTACACTAAAATCAAGTTTAAAGATATCTAAGCAAGAATGACAATTTTTAGCACTTGTAATATCTAGCAACTTTGGTGATTACCAAATAAATTTCTCTACTCAAATATTTCAATAGCTAAACTAACATTTCACCGAAATGATCAATTAGTTAGAAATAACACAAGAGTATGAACAATGAAAACCACAATAGAAGAACACGCGAATTTTTATCTCGTGGTCTCGGAGACTTGCCGGTCTCCCCTACTCAACGTTGAGGTGGCTTGAACTTCTTCAAGCCGGCTCCACTTGCTTGAGCCTTCCTCGATCACTCGTGGTAGCTCTTCCCTGCTCCGGGTAGGCGAGCTCCTTGCCTTCACAATCGTTCGGGTCTTCACACAAGCTTCTCGTGAAGATCACCGAAACCCCACGCCTCCAAGCCGTCTAGGAGGTAGCAACCTCCAAGAGTAATGAACTTGACGTAGGCTTGAGACTCTAGAGTGCTTTCAAGATGGCTCAACTAATGCAATGCACTTAAATTTCTTCTCCAAACCTCAAGAATCAAGAATTGAATGCACTTGTGAATGGAGAGAGTTGCTCGGGCTCTAATGTATTCAATGGAGTCACCAAACATCCCTCAATACAGGTGAGGGGGTATTTATAACCCCTCCACACTCAAACTAGCCGTTACTGAATTTTAATCAGGAAAACTCGTCTGGGCCGGCACTACCACCCTCTAGGGGCCGGTAGTACCGCCCATGGTGCCAACGGCTAGTCAGGGCATTTATTGCCCTGACACGTAGCCGTTTTCTCGATTTCCCTCCATGTCCGGTACTATCGCAGGTGTAGGTGCGGTAGTACCGCACCACTGCCAGCCACAGAACAGAGCTTCTATTAAATAACTACCGCAGGTATAGGTGCGATAGTACCCAATATGCGGTACTACCGCTCTGGTACCCCGGTAGTGCCGGCCAGGCTCTCGTAGAAAAATGCTCGTTCTGTTAAAAAGCTACCGCCATTGGTATGTCGGTAGTACCGCAGGTGTGGTACTGCCGCTCCACTACTTGTGGTAGTGCCGGCCAAAACAGAGAGCTCAAAAATAAAATCCAATTCGAATGCATGAATGAACTTCTTTGTCCTTGAGCCATATTGGATGCACTTTTAAAGTTCAAAACACCTAATCAAGTCCCTCTTTATAGTACGGCATCTAACCTATCAATCCGATCTTTTCTTCAACTCCAAGATCGGCAAAATGACTAAAAAAATGAACCTTAAAATTTTATACCTTGACTTCTTGCTCCTTTGATGCACACTTTTCCCTTTTTGTACTTGTGACACTTCTACGGTTCTCGAAGAATCTTGATTTTGCTGTTTTCAATTTACTCAAGCAAACAACGTCAGTTCTTTAGCTTTGATTGTCATTAATTACCAAAACCTTAATTACATGAGGGCCTAGATGCTTTCACCATCCTAGTACTACTCTCACCCAAGCACGCTTAACTTCAAAGTTCTAACAGGATCTAGTGGATTTAACTTCCTGTGAGGTCACCCATCCTAGTACTACTCTTGTCCAAGCATGTTTAACTTCGGAGTTCTTATAAGATCTCAAAGTTCTTATAAGATACAATACTTTAGTGGTGGTATGATCACATCTAACATATAATGCGTCTCTCCTCCCTTTAACCCCTTGAAGCACCTGAACACTGATTTCTAATTATTTCAAATTAGCAAACTATAGAGGTAATTAGCAAAATTTAAAACATTCAAATTTATTTTCCATACTTTTGACTATTAATGATGCTTACAATATATGTGCCATTACTATTAAGGAAACTTGTAAAAACACCATAACTTTTGAATCGTACCTTCGATTTTGGTGTTTTTGTACTTTCTAGAATTATCACACGATGAGCTCTCCAATTATATTCTTTTGGGCACCGATTCTAGTTTGCAAATACAAAATCCAAGCAAGTTTTTTAAAATGACCATAACTTTTGACTCGTAACTCCAATCGAGGCGTTCTTTGACTCATTCGAAAGATAACGAAAAGTAGCATCCGAATTCTGAAAATCAGATGGTCAGATCCGAATGTTTTGTGCAAGTGCGTGCACGGCGACGAAATTAAAAAACGTCGTTTAGGGCCTCAAAACGGCCTCCAAAATTTTGAATCTGTTTCGGTCGTTCTTTTCAATTATTGAAAATAGAATATTAGTTCTAATTATTTCAAATGTAATATTATTTAATTTTATTTCTTTCAAATTAGAAAGTAGCAGAGGTAATTAGCAATATTTCAAAATTTCTAATTTTTGGAATTCTATCACCGCTTTTCGCACTCACACAAAAAATCATTGAAAGACCTACTGATTTTTGAACTTTAGCAATTTTCAGATGGAACTTCTCATTAGCTTTCTAACGAGGCAAAGAATTCCCCAATCGGAGTTACGAGTCAAAAGTTATGATGTTTTTATTAACGGTGCGGAGGCAAAGACTATTTGTGTCGTTTTTGCTAGAACCGACACAGATAATATTATTTGTATCGGTTTTTGGCTAGAACCGACACAGATAATATTATTTGTGTCGGTTTTTGGCTAGAACTGATACAAATAATATAACTACTATTTGTGTCGGTTTTTGGCTATAACCAACACAAAAAATTAGACTATATGTGTTGGTTATTTGTGTTGATTATAAATTGGAACCGACACAAATAATGCTATTTGTGACAGTTTCAATTAAAAACCAGTACAAATAGTCTTCCCGCCATTTTAAGTTTAAGAATTGACATAAAAACATTATCTGTGTCGGTTCCAAAAAAATCGACACAGATAGACCGTCACATATTTGAGGTTTCATAGTAGTGAAGGACTGCAGCGACCACAAAAGCATGAGCCATGCCAGCGGTGAGATATGAAGTTGTAACAGTTAAAACAATATTGTCAGTCTTTTTTCATCCTAAACTTTAGGAACTTTGAAGTATATTGTCTATCTTTCTTCATTAGTTTAAGCTTTCATATGAATTGTTTAGTTCATGCAACTCAATATATAGTAAATTCTGAGGAGGCCAGTTGGAGAGGGTAGGAGCTTTCTATGTAAGTTCTATTATTTCGTTTGCGAGAAAAGGGAGCTTTATTAATTATGAAAAAGTCCATATATGGTCTTTCAACACTTGCAATGGTTTAATATTTGACCCGCATCTCTAAAAGTGTCTAGAATGCGTCCCATGAGGTCGAAACCAAAGCAAATCACATCCAAAGCTAGTTTTATAGGTGGTTTTTGGTGAACAATATGACTTCATGTTTTTTAAAAAATAATTGGGGCCCACTCATCAACCGCTCCTCTTTCTCCTTTGTCGTTTTTCTCCTTTTCTTGTCCCTCTGATCTCGCACAGGCAGCTTGGCCACCAAAGAGCTGCCGCTCTTGTATATTGCCTAATGATGATGTCACCAAAGCCACCACTCTCTCCCTATAACTCTTACCCCTCCCCACCACTCAATTTTCACCCTCTCAATCTTCCTCCCCAAATCAAGTTGGTGGTGTTAGTGTACGAGATGGTAGCTCTACAGCCGACAAGCTAGGAACACGGCCATCATTAGCTCGCTTGATCTGGTGATCGCCAGATTTGGCATTGGTGGCACCATCAACGTTTGCACTATCACCCACCTCCTTGCTCTATGGTGTAGCACTATCCTCTCCATCTTCACGCTCCTTCGTCCTCCCATTCTCTAGTGTAGGTGGTGATGTAGCTCTGAATGTTAGTGATATGCCCTTAAGACAATCATAAAGATGATTGTGTCACATCTATGTTTATAGAATAATATAATTATTTTGTCCCATCAATAAATATCATTAGTATCGATCAACAAGTATGTGATTTTTCGTGAAACTCCTTATTCTTGTTTTGATATTATTCTAAATTATCCCTAATAACCTTATATCAGCATTTGGGACAACTGTGATTCATAGGTTAACACATGTTTGATTGATGATCATGTTTCATGGATCAAGGATATAGGGATATATCAAATCAATAATGTGTACACATGTTACAGAACATGGTGTTAGAGTGACTCACTATGAGACACTATGGAAATTGTTGTATTATTAAGTATCATCAGTTCGTCTCATATATAGTGTATGTGAGATCCTTAGATTTGAGATCGTTATGATTCCTATATGTGTAATAGTATACTTACGTGTTGCCAAATGCTACTCTATAAATAGGTATTAATAAAGTTAGCTTAACAAGCAAAGGAATATGAGCGATCAAGATATAATTTGCCCATCCTATATAATGGAAGAGATATCTCTAGGCCCCTCAATATGGTATGATTAAGAAAGTGAATGGCCATACCAAATTTGATTGAGGAGTCAATTGCAACTGAGTAATCTACTATAGAACAAGTGAAGGATCAAGCTATCATAGGATGGTACGTTTCTCGCCTTGAGTTTGATCTGGTATGATGAGGCAAAGGAATCATACATGAGTACTATATAGGTTGGTTTGATATGGTCTTTGTGTATATTTAGAAGTCGTTATGCCCTGCTAAGTAACGCTACCGACTTATGGGCTGAAAAGAGTTTCTAGGTCATGGCCGAATATACATGAACCTACAAGGCCACACGCTTAAAAGTTGGAATACATTGGTTCAGAATGGATCCATTACTAATGGATTAAGTGGGCTTTGCATCTTGGTTAGGCCCCTAATGTAGGGTTCTACCAAGGGGCTATATAAAGGAGTACATGAAGGCTACGGGATGCAAGTGTTGTACCATCACACCCACTGAAAACCTTAGCTGTCACCGCACAAGCCCTGCCGTGTGCACTGGTGCTAGCACACCGATGGACGGTGTTCCTTTCCCAAATGTGTGGACTTCAATAAAGACATTGCTATTACTGCGGCGCTGATCAGGATGATCATTCAGGCACATTTGGCCATCGCTTAAGGACGATTGATCACTGCTCGAAGATGCATGTGTGTTGAATCAGGCTACTTCAATTCTTCTTCCGCTGTATTCTAGTGGTAGCTATGCATGATCTCTTACGTGCTTAGCATCCTTCTTTACGTGGTAGAATTTTTAATTTGTGCAAGTGTAGCCTACCTGTATTCCTTCATTAAGAATAGGTGATGGCGACAGAGGAAGTCGAAGATGACATAGCAGCCATAGCTACTATTCCTATTCTTCAAATCTAGGCATAGAAGAGAAATAGCTAGCGAGCTCCAAAGGAGGTGACTGAGTGGCATGGTGGAGCAGATGGCGGTGGCAATTTTCAGTTAGTGGTGTTGCACCTACGTGCTGGCCTAGGCTTGCTGATGTGGGTGAGAGGTGGGGGAGGAGAGCACCAAGGGATGCCAGAAGTAAGTGGGAGAGAAGTGGAGGGAGGAGGAAGAGAGTAAGAGAGGAGAGAGAGATAAGGGAGAGAAGGAGGGCTAACATGTGGGATCGAATTGATTATTTGATGTTCACATCACCAAAAAGTCATCCATGAAACTTGTGTGACATGATTTGCTCTACTTTTGACATTTGCAGCGTTGAGTTTTAAACAATATTGAACATCAAAGATAAAAATTAAACTTCACCAAGAATTGAGAGACCACGGAGGGAATATTTGTTGGAAATATGCCCTAGAGGCAATCATAGAGATGATTATATTTCCATAAATATTCATAAAATATGATATTGTTCATTGAATAACATCGTGGATATTGATTAACAAGTACATGACTTGTTTGTGAAACTCTATATTCATCTTTATGATGTTCATTCTAAAAGGGGTCCCTAGTCGATAATCATATGAGGATACATATGAGTAGACTAGTAATGTATCAGTTGATGGCCACGTTTCACAGGTTATAGATATGGAGATATCAAACCAATAATATGGAAACATGTTAGAGAGCATAATGTTGGACATCGACCCACTATGAGGCACTACGAGAATGTTGTATTCTTTCATGTCATCAGTTGGTCTCATATGCGATGTGTATGCTATATCCTTCGACTTGAGATTGTCGCATGTTCTCAAGATGCGTAATGGTTTACTTTGGGGTCATCAAACACTGCTACATAATTGGGTAGTTATAAAAGTGGCTTTCGGGTTTGTCATGAAACATGCTGCGAGGTGTGGTTTATCGAGATAGGATTTGCACCTCTATACAATGGGAGAGATATCTCTAGGCCTCTCGAGTGGTCGGATTTTGAAAAATGCATGGCCATGCTACTCGAGTAAAGAGTTACTTGAGTCATCGAGTTAAAGAGTTTACTCGATGTATTCGGGAAATCCGAGTCATGACATCGACAAAGAGTAGTTGAGCCATCCAAACAAGGATGACAACAACTCGCCTTGGGTTTGACCGATCTCGTAAGGCAAAAGGAAATGCATACAGGATATTGTTGAGGTTCGTCTGATCTTTACATGTACTCAGAAGTTGGTAAGTCCTACTAGGGGCCGCTATCAACTATTGGTCGAATGCTCGATGATCGAGTGGGTGTACTCAATGGTTGAGTAGGTGCGTGTACCTGATGGTCAAGTAGGAGTATTCAATGATCGATAGGGGTACTCCAGTCATGTCCGAGTGCACGTGAACCTATAGGGTCACACACTTAAGGGGTTGTAACCAATTCAGATAGGGATTCGAGTTATAATGGGCTTAGAGTTCCTAATGGGCTTCAAAGGTTGAAATCCGTCATGGGATGTCTATATAAAGGGAGGATGTGGTGGCTTTGATGAGAGATAGATATACAAAAATAAACAATAGGAATTCAGATGTGGTGCTCCAGCCCCGTACATGTGGATACCTTAGAGGTGTTGCCGCGAAGCTTCAACGCTAGGATGACCCACAACTAGCAACACTCACAAAGAAGCTATTGGAGGAGGCATGAGGCTAGTATGACTACGTTTGCACCACTGCACTACATCGACTCTACTTTTGCTACAGGTCTGCACATCTTGTGGTAATTCTGTGATCTATAACTTGTAGTGGTCTTTTCGTTACAAGGTAGAAAATTTTTGATTTTTCGCTAGAGTAGCCTACCCGTTCCCTAACAGTGGTATCAGAGCAAGGCTGTGTAGATGTATATGATGATATGTGGTAGTGATAGATGTGATCTATTGCTGTTTTATTGGTCGGTCTATTTGATAGATCGGTTTCTAGCACTAATTAATAAGATTAATTCATGTTCGATGGTCCTAGATGGGTTCAAGATCATTACGCTATGATCATGCTGTTGTGGTCGCACCACTACTTACCCCTACCGACCAGTTTTCTACCATCGGGTAGACTGTGAAACGTAAACCCATAAGCAGCATGTGAAGATCAATAGGATTGATCAACACGGATGTGTGATTGAAAATAGGGTTAGTATGATTAACCCGAAGAGGCTTTCCATAGTTAGATTCATGGATTTTATTTGTGTTTTTCGAAGAGGTTTCGGGTGTTGCCCGAACTTGGAATGGCTCTGCCCTTGACCTGTGAGGGGCGCTGCCCCTTTGAACCTCGCTCGCTAACCGGCTAGCGGGACCGTCGTATGTGTACATCGCCTTATAGTTCGTTGCGAGTTCACATCGTTTAGTAGAATGCGATTCTATGCATAACTTGTTATTGCAGGATTGATGTGAATAGTATGGCCCCTTACGTATGTGATGCAAGTGTGTAATTTTCATGGCCTACGTGTCATGCTTGATTGTAACCCAAGGCTATCTATATTTGTATTAATGGCATGTGTGTCGACTTGTGATGTTTCTACACTCCTTGTAATTTATTACTAGTGCTATTAGGAGTAAGAGCTTAGTGGTAGTACTTGAAGGACTTAAGTACTTGGAGGCATGTCGAACAGGAAATGTGGCGATATAGATCACCATGTGAAGAGCCATACTATGTCATAGTTAATGTGATTATCTGTGATTGCTTTTATGTTCCATTTATTTAATTATTTCTATGTATGTTATATAGTTGTTCCAAATGCTTTTAACATGGTAGAAGTAAAATCCCTCCTGTAATATTTAGCAAAATTGATGCCCTCTCAATTGGCTGCACCATCCAATATCACGTAAATTAATGGTAGGTCTGCTAAAGTAGGGTGCTGTTAACTTTCGCTGATTAGATGGGTTTGTGTTGGATACTCACACGCATAGTATTGGTTATACTTGACGAGGTCATCATAACGGTTATGGACCTTGGGGCATAGGGGTGGGGCCGAGGCATAGAGATGCCACCCAACAACAAGAGTCATATAGTGATATGATTAGTAAAGGGTTGCTTACCAAATTCATTAGACTTCTAGTAGTGATGCTAAAGCTCACTAGTAAACTAATTAATTGTGGGTCTTGAATTATTAAGTTCCATAAGAGGGATATGGAATTTAGTGGGAGTATCTTTATTAAATTGTTTAATATAAGTTACTCTTCATGAATGTTTATCTTAGTTTTTGCATATATTTTCTGTTTTTGATCATGGCACCACTTGCTGATGCACCCACTTCTAGTTATGCTTTACGTTTGATAAGTGAAAAGGAAAAACTTAATGGAACGAACTTTGCGGATTGGTCCCACAACCTGAGAATTGTTCTCAGGCAAGATAAAAAGGAACACGTTCAAGAGCAACCAATTCCAGATGTGCTTGACAAGAATGCTTCCAATGATGTTAAAACAACTTACAAAAAAGCGGTTTATGAGTCCCTCGATGTTAACTGTCTCATGCTTACTGCTACGAACTTAGATCTTCAGAAGTAGTTTGAGAACATAGAGGCCTATGATATGATCGTGGCGCTTAAGGGTATGTTTGAGACCCAGGCTAGGACTAAGAGATATGAGATCTCAAAGTCCTTGTTTGGATGTAAGTTGGCCGAGGGCAGTCCGGTGAGTCCTCATGTAATCAAGATGGTTGGTTACACAAAGAGCATGGAAAAACATGGTCTCCCACTTAGCCAAGTGTTGGCTAGTGACTTGGTTCTTGTGTCGCTCCCTCCGAGATTTAGGCAATTCATTATGACTTTTCATATGAATAGCATGGACAAGAATCTCACTGAACTACATATGATGCTTAAGACAACAGACGACAGCATTATGAAAAGCACTAGTCATGTGTTGATGGTGCAGAAAAGTACTAGCTTCAAGAAGAAAGCTAATACTATATGAAAAGGCAAGGCTAAAGCTTTGGATAAAATCCCCAACAACAAGCTTAAGCCTAATTGCAAGTCTGGCCCTACTTCAGAGAGTGAATGCTTCTACTGCAAAGAATCAGGCCATTAGAAGAGGAATTGCAAAAGGTACCTGGTAGATGTGAAAAATAATGGTGGAGTTAAGCCATCAAATTTAGGTATTAATGTTATAGATGTATTTCTAACCGATTCTCCTAATAACTCTTGGGTATTTGATACTGGATCGGTTGCTCATATTTGCAATTCGATGTAGGGGTTAATAAGGAGTAGGAGCATTGAAAGAGGCGAGGTTGATCTCCGTATTGGGAATAAAGAAAGGGTTGATGCATTGGCCATCGGGATCTTGCCACTACATTTACCTTTAGGATTTATTATGGAATTAAATAATTGCTATTATGTTCCAGCATTAAGTAGAAACATCATTTCTGCCTCATATTTGTTGGCAGAAGGTTATAAATTCAATATTGAGGACAATGGTTGTTCTATAATTTTGAATAAGATGTTTTATGGCTATGTTCCCGTTGTGAATGGGTTGTTTATTTTAAATCTTGATGATGCAAATGTCTATAATATTGATGCTAAGAGGTTTCAGCCAAATGATATGAATCCCACTTTCTTTTGGCATTATCGCTTGGGTCATATTAGTCAAAAATGTATGATGAAACTCTATAGAGATGATCTTCTAAAATCATTTGATTTTGAATCATTTGAAAGATGTGAGTCTTGTTTACTTTGGTAAGATAACCAAGACACCTTTCACTGGGCATTGTGAGAAGGCATCTGACTTATTAGAACTCGTACATACTAATGTATGTGTACCAACATGGTAAGAAAATTAAGTTTCTATGATCTGATCGTGGAGGCGAATATTT
This sequence comes from Guadua angustifolia, assembly GCA_036346375.1. Classification (NCBI taxonomy): domain Eukaryota; kingdom Viridiplantae; phylum Streptophyta; class Magnoliopsida; order Poales; family Poaceae; genus Guadua; species Guadua angustifolia. Next base: position 24,473,417 of record CM070520.1, read on the forward strand.
GAGTTATGAGTTTAATAATCACTTAAAGTGTTGCAGAATTGGTCTACAACTTACACCTCTCGGCATGCCTCAAAGGAATGGGATGTCTAAGCAGTGTAATTGAACCTTGTTAGCCATGGTTTGGTCAATAATGAGTCAATCAAATCTACCACTATCTTTTTGGGGTTACACTCTAGAAACTACAGCTTTCACATTTAACAAGGTACCATCTAAATCTATAAATAAGACACTATATGAGATGTGGACTGGAAAGAGTCTCAGTTTGTCTTTTCTAAAAATTTGGGGTTGTGATGTTTATGCTAAACATCATACGTCCGAAAACTCACACCCAAATCGGATAAATGCTTTTTCGTAGGATATCCTAGGGAGACAATAGGATATTACTTCTACAACCAACAAGAGGGCAAAGTGTTTGTCACTCGGAATGGTGTATTTCTAGAGAAAGAGTTTCTCTTGCGAAAGGCAAGTAGAAGAATAGTGCAAGTCGAAGAAGTTCGAGTTACTCCACTCGGGGAGGACTTGGTTGGAGATGCCCCTATCGGAGAAAATCTAGTTGAGGAACCTGTGGTTGAGAAAACTCTAGTTGTAGGGTCCTCGATCGAGGAGGCACTAATGCCACATTGATCGGATTGGCTGCACAAAATACCTTCTTGGTATTCGTGTGGTATATTGTTGTTGGACAGCGATGAGCCTATGACTTATAAGGAAGCGATAATCGGCCCAAACTCTAAGAAATGGCTTAGAGCCATGAGATCTGAGATAGAATCCATGGGAGACAATCAGGTTTGGAACCTAGTCGATTCGCCAAATGGTGTTAAAACCATTGAATGCAGATGGGTTTATAAGAAGAAGATTGATATGGATGGAAATGTTCACATCTATAAAGCTAGACTTGTCACAAAGGGTTTTCGATAAGTTCAAGGAATTGACTATGATGAGACTTTCTCGCTAGTAGCGATGCTTAAATCTGTACGGATCATTCTAGCTATTGCTGCATATTTTGATTATGAAATATGGCAAATAGATGTCAAAACAGCTTTCCTTAATGAAAACCTAAGTGAGGATGTGTACATGACACAACCTGAGGGTTTTGTCGATCCAAAGAATGCTAGTAAAATATGTAAACTTCAAAAATCTAATTATGGATTGAAGCAAGCATTTCGAAGTTGGAATATTCATTTTGATGAGGTAATCAAAGGGTTTGGCTTCATCAAGAACGTAAAGAACCTTGTTTTTACAAGAAGGTTAGTGGGAGCGTACTTGTAATTCTAATCTTGTATGTGGATGACATATTATTGATTGGGAGTCTTCGAGGCCTCCTGTGGTTCTATGGCTATCGTGCTAGTCCTTTTGCTCACCAGCTCTGCACTTTGTGTATGACTCGTCATGGTGGTGGAAGCGAGGCGAGCGTAAATGCGGTTGGAACCTCTGGCTGCGTGCATATGTAATGTGTTGCAGTACTAAAATAATAGAGAAGACGAGGGGGATTTCTACCTTGACTAGTATGATACCCATCATAGGCCACTTGATGAACGATATCCGTGCATGTCGAGAGTGATGATATCTTTGTTGGGGGGAACTCCAACATATAAGATAGGTAGTCTTTGTGGACATAGTCCACCTGCACCCTCATGTAGCCTTTCTCTAAAAGCTGACCATACATTATGTCAGTCTCCTTTCATGGAAATGCAACCCTGCATGCAGTCTCAATGGAAAATCCATCTTCCGTCGTGGTGAGCTGGTACTTGGCAGGCACCTGCAAGAAATGCGCAACTTGAGGAAAAACATTGTGAGAGTTACCCTCATACCTTTAAGTCAAGAATAATTAATTATTACTTTTAGCTAGGGACCAGACTAATTATTTTTTGGAACCGTAGCTTCTGGGTCGAGGCACAGGCTTCTCTACAAGAGGCGGGGCTATCTGACTCTAACTTTGGAAGATCATTGCCATCATCTCGGCCCTCAGACGCTCCTCACGTGCCATCATCTCCTTCTTGATCTCGTCCCTCAGTTGCTCCCTAAGCGTGTCCTTGAGGCGCTTCGTTTGTGCCTCCCACGATCTTGATATGGTATTGGCAACATCCTCTTAGAAGAAGGACCTCTTCGTATGGCCCGCCCCTACAGTAAGCACTTGGCCCTTATGGTTGTGCTTCCCAATCATCGAAGATAGGATGTCCTTTGACCCTTGGCTCAGAAAGGTCCCTTGCTCTTTCTGATGGTTTACCTCTTCCTACAAGAAGTGAGTACAAATTAGTTCAAAAATACAATAGGAAGGGTCAATTGTAATGTACTAAGTTAGATGTCTTACAATGGTGGAAACGACGCGTGTAGTCATGGGGTTTGGAACTACAAGCAGCCCGTCGGAGATTTTCTTCATCCTCGCTAATACCCAGTCGTGTGCCTGCTCTTCACATATGTGGGAGTAAGATATCACCGTTCTGGAGTTCACACACTCCTCGGCTTGTTGCGCTTACTCTGTCTTCTTCCCTTTATAGCCGGCCGAACTGAGGTAGTCCGCATACGTGTTCTGTCTCTGGATAACGATGTTTTTCTCTCTCAGTTCCTCCACCTTGGGCATATTCTTCATCATTGTGAACTCCTCCCAAACATCGGGAGTCACAAACAGATGCTTCTCAAATGGAGTATAGCCTTTCAGCACGTACTCATCATGCATGAAGACCCTAAAGTGCCTCAGCCACACCCACCTCTTCAAGTGGTACCGCCTCGCATTACTTTCATCTTCCTCTTGTATAATCCATTTGCCCTTAACTTCATCCCACAACTGATTATTCTGCTCAGCGCTGACTTCCTTCCCCCAATCTTTGACTATGATTAGCACTCTCTCCCTTACCAATTGGCCAAGAAATGACCGGTAGCCCCCCTTGTACTTGGGAGTACCTGTGCAAACCCCTGTGGCATTGAAATGGAGAACCTGCAATGTTCTCCCTATGGCCCTTTTATTCTATCCTCGGGCCTTCCTTACCATACTCGGCCCCTCAAAATTTGTAACTTTGCTTGGCCCCTTAGCATCACCTTCTATTCAATCTAGCGATGAGCCGATGCTTTCTACTTGCGATATTTCGAATATGTGTACATTTGATGTGGTCTGAAGGATCGAGATGGCGAACAGACGGGGGGTGAATGGTCGCAAATAAATTTTCCCCAAAATACTCCAAATCAAACCTTGACAAGATCGCTCAAAGGAAATCGTGAAAAACCCGAAAACCTAGACAACTATGTGTACCTCTAAATTGCATGGATAAGTACCATAAAATATGTGGGGATTTTTGAGTCACAATTCTGGTTGTTTAGTGTCCAAAAATGAGAAGGAATCAATTCAACTCTTGCTTTTAGAAAGGAGATCAATTCAAATTACAAAAGCCACTTTCAGAAAAGCAAAAGCAGAATTTCCAGAAGCTGTCTTCAATTTGAACAGGTGGTTGGTGGGTTTCTGCAGCTCAAGAAATTTTGAGAATTTTTCTCCCTATGAGAAGAAAAGTCGTGAAGAACTCCACCAAATTTCAACTCAAAAAAACCTTACATAAAAAACATGAAAAATCTAAGAACACAGACAGTCAGGATCTTTGAGAAGAAAGTTTAGGGCTTGGTTTTCACCTCATGGCTCCCAAACGGTGCAACCAGCAGACTCCAAAATTTTTCTATAGATGGATATGAGAGTCCTGCACCTTCTTCAATAAGAATCACTTAAAAAAGATTTTTTTATATGTTTCTAAAAATCAAACACTAACTGCTGCGCGAAGAACAAGTTCTGGACAGAGTTGCAACTTGCAAGAAAAGTTGATCTCTACTCAATCCAAGAGTGCAAAAGAGATGTAAAACCAAATGAACACACTCAAAACATCCAAAATCAGCATTTAGAAGGAGGGGAGGCAAATCCAAAATGCAAGAAAGTAAATTACGCGAAAGTAAATGCGTAAGTAAATGCTGAATTTAAATTACGTAAAGTAAAGACATAATGTAAATGCGGAATTTAAATTCACAATAATGTAAAGAAATTTTTTGTATTTCTGGTGGAAAGGTTTACAAAGCCTCACTTCATGTGGGCAAAGCTCAAAGGAGCAACTCAAACCTTCAAAGGGAGGAGGCTATCCCTCCACCCCTATTTATACTACGCTTGGGCCACCTACCACCCTTGGATGAGTCCCTCAACCCTAGAGCACTCATCTAAGTGCTAGGATTAACCCACACACACAGCCATGCAAAGGCTAACCCAAAATCCACACACATATCGGGTTTTCTTGCAAGGTTTTCAAAACATACTACCTAGACCCATTAACTGATCAACTAGACCGCAATCCGACGGCCCTCATTGATCCACGCGGCATCTAGCTAGCATCATCTCCTTTCCTTGTCTTCTTGACTAGCATCATCTCTGATCATCTTCCGGCGATCTCCCGACCGTCTGGACCTCCGACGCTCCTCGTCTAGTCCCGGTCATCCTCCGCCTCACCATGACCTAGCACCGTCGCCTTGCAACCATCAAAGACAAGAAAAAACCTTTCACATAGCAATGCCCACAAAGATATTCAATGATTATCCCAAAATCATTAATCGAACATAATTCCACTCAACGGTCCGATACTACCACCCCCAGGCCAGTAGCATTGGGAAAAGCAACCAACACTCAAATTGCTTCAAATTGTAATCCAATTCAAATCAAACTTAATTTCAAATCAAACCAAGCTCAAATCTCGTCAATTACTCATCACACACAAGGATAGACCTCCACATGGTCTTTCAATCTCCCCCTTGATGAGTATATTGACAAACACAAAAAAAGGCATAAGTATTGAGTTTGAATAAGAGAGAAGAAAGCAATTTGAATGCAAAGCCAAACTTGATCAAAGAAATAGAAATCAAGAACATGACCAAGTTGGCAACTAGAAATACTTATGATCTATGAAAGATAGCAAAGATTTACAAAAATCATAAGAATTAAGATAAATCAAGATGCAAAATGATGCCTTTTCTACGATTTCTCCCCCCTTTTGGCAATATAGGCATCAAGATGACATTTTCTTTTCTCCCCCTTTTTTGTTGTTTTTATGGAAGTAATGCAGCCTAAGGGAGCTTTGAAGATTATCCATGTGACCAACAAGACAAGTTATGACACCAAGCTAAGTTATGGCAAAAATAGACTAGCCTAAGGCATGTCCAAGTGCAAATAAACATTTTGCTAGCAAGATTTAATTAAAACTATGTCATTTTCAACAAGAATGAACATGAGCAACACTTGTCATTAGTTTCAAAACTAGAAGCAAAGCCATTCAAAGGATCAAATGGAAAGCCTAGAGTTCAACCTACTCAACACTTTGGAGAATCTAGACGTTCATACAAGGTCCTTCGAGCTTATTTTTGTTTCTTGTATGCAAATTTGTCTTTGAATCTTTGAAAGACATAGCGGGTGCAAATGTTTGACATTATTTGCATTCTTTACCCACGTATGTTTTTTGCATTGTTTAAAGCAATTGACTCAAGCGAATCGATCATCTCAAGGAGACTCTTAAGAGAATGATCTTGGTCATACACAACACATTCCAAGTTCATCTCAAGTGCAATGAGAAGCCGTCTTGTGAATGTGAGGTGTTGAGTCTAATCTTGCAAAAAGAGTCAATTTTGCTTCACTTTTATTTTAGCATTTTCATTGTTAAGCTAGAGAAGGACTCAAGTATGGATCAAACAAGATTCACCCAAGTTGCTATAGAGACTCTAGAGAATTCCAGAATTTCACAAATCATGGCAAAAACACCTAGACAAGAAACTTAACAAGTAAACGCAACATGTTTTATCAAGTTTTTTTTCTTTTAAAGCTCATTTTTCAATTTTGCAGGCTTAGCAAGACAAATGAACTTGGACATATCTAAGCAAGTAATTTTGTTCATAATATAGCATGGTGTATAAAATAAACATGGATCATTTGCATAATATACAAAGCTCATAAAATAAAAAATCAAGTCTATATGCAATGCATGAGACAGATTCTTAAACTCCCCCTCAACATGTGATTCAATTTTAAGCACAAATCTGGTTTAAGTTGAGTTATTAGCAAGATTAAGCTCAAGAATGGTCGAAAAGAACTCAATTAAAGCGAAAACAGAAATGGAGGAAGAAGTCAAGAAAGCTGAACTGGGTGGCTATAGAGTATAGAAAAGATGGTAGAGAACACTCTGACTCAGACTCGCTCTCATCTTCCCCAATGACTAACATAGGAAGCTGCCTCTAGATCCCAAACTAAGGAGTGCACATCGACCTGTCTACCGGGGGGCCCAACACCTGCTAGACTTATAAGACTATGAGGAACTCAACCTAAAGAGAAGAAAAATGACTAATTAAGCATTATAGCAACCTAAAGCACAAGATGAGAGGTCCATGCAAAGCATGCGAGAAGTCTAAGTGAAGTGAACTCATAACTTTAAGGAATAAAACCCATAAACATCGAGCAATACAAAAGAAAGGAAAAACTGAAATAAAATATAATACATAATATCTGATCGGCTCCCCTCACGAAGGCCGTGGGGCACACAACTCAAGCTCACTCCTCAAGGCAACAAACCTAGAGCTATCCAAAGGCTTGGTAAAGATATCGCCAGCCGGTGGTCACTCTCCACAAACTAAAGTACTATGTCTCCTTTCTCCACATGGTCTCTAAGGAAGTGATATCTAACATCAATGTGCTTGGTCCGGGAGTACTGCATTGGGTTCTTGGCAATGCAAATAGCAGAAGTGTTATCACAGAAAAGTGGAACACTCTCTATCTCTAGCCCAAAGTCCCGCAAGGTCGATCTCATCCAGAGCACCTGGCTACAACTGGCTATAGAAACATACTCGGCCTCAGTGGTGGACTGTGTGACTCCGGACTGCTTCCTAGAAGACCAAGAAACAAGAGAAGTGCCAATGAATTGGCAAGTGCCAGAAGTGCTCTTCCTATCTATCCTACTGATAGGCAAAGGCTGCATCGAAAAAACTCTAAGGGATAGACAAGAAGAAGAAGAGTACCAAATACCATAATCAATGGTAGCTCGAAGGTATCTGAAGATGCGCTTCACCGCCTGGCGATGAGAGGCACGAGGAGAAGCCTGAAAGCGAGCGCACATACACACGGCTAAGTGTATGTCCAGCCGCGAGGCAGTAAGATACAAGAGGGAGCCAATCATGCTCCGGAACTCCTTTTGATCAGCAGGCTCACCATCCTCATAGGGCTCGAGGACAACAGTGGTGGCCATAGGAGTCATCACAGGCTTCCCATCAAACATATCAAACCGCCTTAGGAGGTCCCGAGTGTACTTACCTTGGTGCAGGAAAGTACCCTCCTGAGTCTGCTTGATTTGGAAGCCGAGGAAGTAACTCAACTCACCCATCATACTCATCTCAAATTCTATGCTCATCACCTCAGAAAAATGAGACACAAGAGACTGAGATGAGCCACCAAAGATAATATCGTCCAGATAAATCTGGATGAGAAGGAAATGAGAATCTTGGTGTCTGATGAATAGAGTTTTGTCTACTATAACCATTTTGAAACCATGACTGAGAATATAGGACTTAAGCCTCTCATACCAAGCTCTAGGGGCCTGCTTAAGTCCATACAAGGATTTGCAAAGCTTGTAGATATGGTTCGGGTATTTGGGGTTCTCAAATCCTGGAGGTTGCTTGACATACACCTCTTCCTCAATGAAGCTATTGAGGAATGCACTCTTGACATCCATTTGATAGAGCTTGAAGCCCTGGGATGCAGAGAATGCAAGCAAGATTCTAATCGCCTCTAGTCTAGCTACAGGGGCAAAGGTCTCCTCAAAGTCAAGACTCTTAATCTGAGTGAAGCCCTGTGCAACTAGTCTAGCCTTGTTGCGAATGACAACCCCATCCTCACTCTGCTTGTTTTTGAACACCCACTTGGTCCCAATGACATTATGACCAGATGGAGGCTCTACAAGCTACTAGACTTTGTTCCTCTCAAAGTTTTCCAGTTCCTCATGCATAGCATTAATTCATGATTCATCGGATAATGCATGAGTAATATCCTTTGGCTCAAAAGAGGCAACAAAGGCAGAGTGAAGGCAGAAAGAAGATAAGCCTAATTTTGAGCGCGTCACATGCTCAAACAGATCACCAATGACCTGCTCAGGTGGATGAGAACGTTGAATGTGGCGAGGAGGACTAGAAGCAGAAGTGGCCTCTACCTCTTGAACAGAAGAGGAAGGGACAGAGCCACTCGCTAAAGGAGAGTCTGAAGGCAAGGGCTGGTCTCCCTAAGGTGCAGAAATGGAAACAGGAGGCACCTAGAGGGGACTGGATCAGGTGGAACACAATCATCTCCATCATCCACATCCTCTATAAAGATGGTCTCGGAGGGATAAGAAGAGCCTGAAATATCAGGTCTAGCTCCTTGTAAGTTCAACCTTCATTAATTATGGTTTTGGTGTTAATGACAAATCTAATATCCCTTAATGTGATTTTATTATTAATGACAAATCTTATATCGAGACTAACTTGTTTATTTAGAATATCTTTGATTAGTCTCATCACATTAAAAGAATGGAAAACCCAAGGTATGTTTGCGTATCCATTCTAGTATTAGTTGCATACTTTGGAGTCAAGTTAAAAAATGAATGTCCTCACTATATTAACCACAAAATGTGCATCATGTTTCCCAATCCATATATTACATGGATGCACATACTTTGGGGAGTTTATAGTTTAACTTGAAAGTCTCTTTGTATTGATCTAATTCTTATTGACACATATAAGGATCAAGACAAAGAAACTAAATACATGAGTATATGAAAACTTGAGTAGTTAATATATACTCATATCAATTTAAATGATAATTTAAATTGAGTTCATTTGTCTTGTTAATCATTAAAGAACATTTCATCATGTGTTGATGGTGTTCCTTGATTAATTAAGGACAAATGAATAGCTCTTAAATATAATAAAGCATGAGTTGCACTATTGTACTTAAGACACATAAATCATTCAAATTGATTTAGGTTGTGCTCAATTGATCTAAAGGCATCCATTATGTGTTAATGGAGTGCAAGAGATAATTGAGACAACCATGCATCTTGGACTAACAAGTTTTATGAGTTGTGATTGAGTTAGGTCCAAAGATGGATGAGATGATAAAGAAGAGGAGTCGAGTGATGATCCCAAGGAGTATCAAATGAAGATCATAAAGACCCCAAAGGGATTGCTTGATGTGGCGGCGAAGGTATAACTAGATAGGCTAAGGACTTTTGTAGTCTTTGAGTCTAGTTTTATCGCCGTACTATTAAGAGGGGTTGTCTCCTAACTTGAGCTTCATCATGTGTTGGTGATCTCAATCCCATGTTCACTCAAGCTCAAATCATTTGGATTTGGTTTTTGCATAAGAGTTAACCATTTGTCATGTGTTGCGAATGGGTTAAGTTTATGCTTGGTTGTTATTGGTTTATACTCTGATTTGCATGTGTTGCAAAAAGGAAGAGCATATGCATTTGATTTTCGCATAATGCTTTTATTTGCATGTGTTGCAAATAGGATAAGCTAATGCGTTGGCTTTTGCGTGAAGATCACTTTTGCATGTGTTGCAAATGTTGAAGCTTCATGTTTCGTTTACAAAACACAAATCTTTCTTAAATCAAAGTAGTTGCTTGGAGCTAAGATTTGCATGTGTTGCAAATAGTGAGCTCATGCATTTGAGTTTGTTTGGTTTTGTTTGGAGCTAGGTTTTGTATGAGTTGCAAAACGAGGATGCTCAAGCAAGTTGGATTTGGAGTTTATATGCGGTTCTTTAAAGCATGTGAATAGTATTTGCAAATGTGTTTTGCAAATTGTTTTGATCATGAGTTGATCATCACATGATTCAAGTTTTAATCTTGTTGAACCCTTGCTAGCTTGTAGTCATGTTTTTGATCAAGTCTATGTGAAGTATTTCGAGAAAATCTGATTTTAGACTTGAATGACTACATTAGAGTTTAGTTTTGGTGATATTTAAAAATATCTATGGTTGATTAAATCTTGAAAATGGGTGGAGATTGTAGCCCTCGTGATAAGCTTCGCATAGAATCAAAAATCACCCAAATCGGAGTTCGGAATCAAAAGTTATGAGCATTTTAGTGGAGGCAGCTGCGGTACTACCGCAAAAGCGGTACTACCGCCCGTGAGGGCAGTAGTACCGCCCGTCTGATAACTTTTTCACAGAAAGGTTTTTGATCCCTAGGCTGGTACTACCGCCCGTGAGAACGGTGAGTACCATAAACACTTGTAACAACGGCTAGTTTTAGCTCGTTTAATGCCGTTTGCCCCCAACGGCTAGTTTTCTTTGTGAGGCTATAAAAGGAGGTCATGGGGGGCATTTGCTGGTTGCTAGAGCATATTGGGTGAGGTGGTTCATGTATTGAAGCTCTCATTTGTGTATTGGCTCTTGTGTGAGTATTTGAGAGGTGATTTGCATGTATTGCATTTCCATAAGTTGTTCTTGAGCAAGAGTTACACTAATTGCATGTGTTGCAATTAGAAGTGGGTTGAGAGTCTCTTGTGCATGTGTTGCACTTGAGGGAGGTCCTTGTGCATGTGTTGCACTTGGTGATCACCGGGGCGCATTCGTTGTGCTCGGTGAAGTTCAAGCGAAGGCGACTTGTTACTCTTGGAGGTTGCCGACTCCTAGGCAGCGTGGGCGTCGTCTTGAGCTCTCAAGGTGTGAGAAGCCCGGCAAGTTTGTGAAGGTTCGGGTTGAGCCTACGCATAGCGTGAAAAACCACGACTAGTGGAAGCAGGCGGGTGCTCGGCGGGAGCGGTCCAAGTGGTTGGGCTTGCCTCAACGTGGACTAGGGAGACCGCAAGTCTCCGAACACCACGGAAAAATATCGGTTGTCTCTTTTACCTTCAAGCATTTACTTTATTGTATATTTATCAATTGCTTGATTATAATTAGAATTGCTTAGTATTGATTGTTTGCTCAATTTAGCAATTCTAGTATAGAACATAATTTAGTTAGTGCATTAGTAAGCCTAGTTGATTTAGGCTTTAATTGTCAAAACCGAGTTTTCGCTTCGCATATATCTTTGATTAGGTTTTGACTTAGGGGTGCATTAGGCGAATTATTTTAGTGAGCGATCGAATTTTGTAAAACGCCTATTCACCCCCTCTAGGCGCATCCTCGATCCTACAAGTGGTATCAGAGCCACGGTCACTCTCATTTAGGCTTAACCACTTAGAGAGTAAAAGGATGGAAACTAGAGGTTTAGTGCACTCACGATCCACTCATGCTAAATGAATCAAATTATGCTCAATGGAAATTATTCATGATTGATCATTTTAAATCCATGAGCCCACAAATTTGGTGGATCGTAGATGTCGGCATTTCTTCTCCACTAAATGATATTGCTCCAACTAAAGGAGAGGAGAAATGTCTACATCTCGACGCTCAAGCTACTAATGTTTTATTTAGCGTTGTGAGCGTAGAAATATTTCATCTCATATGCAATCTCGGCGCTCATGCAATGTGGATCAAGCTTCAAGAAGAATTCGAATTATCCACATCGATTGAGGATTGCAATGAGGAAGAAGTGTCGGTTGACGATTCAACTTCAACATCAAGCGATGAACCGACATCTCCTTCAACCTCAACCTCCGCCTCAAGCGACGACGAATCTTCACTTATATCAAAAATTCGTTGCTTCATGGCAAAAGGTAAAAATGAGGTATGTGATGACGAAGAGCCCTCATATGATGATTTAATGGATATGTTAGAGGAGCTCAATAATTATCTTGGGAAGGAGAAAACAAAATATAAGATTTTGAAGCTTGAACATGAATCACTTCGAAGTGATTATAATATGCTTAAAGAAAATCATGAATCCCTCCTTCTCAAAGAAATTTATAAGTCTAAGGTGGATATAGGAACCACATGTGATTTAATTGATGAAATGCCATGCTTAGATGTAAATTCTAATATTTCATCAAAAATTGACATGTCCACCTCTTGTGAAGATTTAATTGATATACCTTATTGCTCTAATTCAATTGTTAGCACTTCCTCTATGCGTGTTGAGGCTAACTTTGTAGAGGAAAACAAAGAGCTCAAGGCCCAAGTCTTTAAATTGGAAAATGACTTGAAGAGGTGCGTAAAGGGTAAAGCCCTCCTCGGCGAAATCTTGAGCAAGCCAAGGCGCCTCAAGATAAGCGAGGACTTCGGCTTCTAACTCCAAGAGGAGAATAGCAAGACAAGACACAACGCCGTCCTCGAAGACTATCAAGTGTTTTGCTTGCAACAAGAAGGGCCACCTAGCCTCCGTGTGCCCTAATCAAGTGGATGTCAAGGCCACAACACCAACCATGAGGCAAGCTAGGCAAGGAGCAAGTCAAATCGGTCAAGAGAGGGCCAAATAGCGTGACATGCTTCAATTGCGGGAAAAGGACACTGGTGAGGATTGTCCCAAAGGTATCACTCCTAAGCCTACTCTTGTTAATGACAATTATTTGCTTAGGAAGGACAAGAATGGCAATGTGTTTGCCAAGCTTGTCAAGTCCCCTATGCTTGACTCAAAATGATATTCATATGCATAGGAAGAGTAAATCTAGAAATGGATTTGCTAAATTTGTTAGCACTCCTAAGCCCACTCAATATAATTCAAACATATTGCTTAGGAGAAGTAACAATAGCAAAACATTTACTAGATTTGCTAGATCCTCTAAGCCGATGCAAAATTTTAATTATCACATGCTTAGAAGAGATCAAACTAGAAATGGTTTTGCAAAATATCATTGCCCTCCTAAGTCCTCTCACTTAAATCCAAATGCGTTGCTTAAGAGGAATAATTATCGCAAAACCGTTCCTAGTCATGTTAGTCAAATTAAGAATACTAAAATTAGGACCATTTGGGTTCCTAAATCAATTGTGACTAACATTGTCGGACCCAACAAGGATTGGGTACCAAAACCCGCCTAAAAGAATTTTAGGCAATAAAGAGATGGATTGGACGCTTGCACATCAAGAGGAGAAGGATTACTTTCGTCTACAAGTGGTGTCAAGCATGAAGAAAATCAAGTCCATCATGAGCCAATGCCATCTCGGGTAACAAGTATTTAAATTGATTCTTATATCTTATAGCCTTGTGTAGGTTATATTGTTATATTAATGAATATCAATTTAGATTACTTGTTATGGACACTTGCTCTCGCCTCTTATCTATTCTCTTATTACAATCTTGAGCAAGTTAGAAAGTGGCACATTAAGGGGGAGTGTTAATTCATATTCATGTGTATCACATCCCAACGTGTGCCCATATTTACATAAGTGCAAATATATTCTTTCAAAATCAAACCATTTAGCCAAAAGTCAAAATTTTGTATACTATTAGTACTCTTGTGAAAAACTAGTTGAAAAATGTATACAAATGCTTTTAAAATGTTTTTCAAAGCTTTTGGCTTCGCAAAAATCTATTTTGAAAAAAAAATGAGTTTTAACTCCAAAATCTAGTTACTAGTATCTTGATTTTGATTTAAACTTATAATTTTTATAAAATTAAAAGTAAAAAGATTTTGAAAGTAATTCCTAAACGAAAAACCTAGAGTTGGTCATTTCTAACAATTCTTGTGTTCAAAAAATTTTCAAAAGACCAACTCATCAAAAGTTATTTTATTTTGAAACTCACCGAAAAACTATAATTGACCCGTAATGGTGATATTATTGCACTTAGTGAGTTTCATCATTTGAACCAAGTTACTACACAAGAATTGGTTCAAAATGGTATTTTAGACTCATACACAAAATTCAAATCTATACATCTTACCTCTTGCTTCATTTGAATTTTTGTGTTGATTGGAATTTGATTTTGTTCTTTATTGCTTCTTCAAATGGACTATTTAAATCAAAAGTCAAATTCATATTTAAAAAGGCCCAAATTTATGAAAAGCTTTGTAAAATTATTCTATTAAGTATTTCAAAGGTTTTACAAGCTTTCAAAATGAAAAACTCTATGTTGAAATCGAATTTGGCTCAAAACGATTCAATTTAATCCAAAATAGCCTAATTGAGCAATATGCTAAAATCGTGGCATTCAAGTTGGATTTCATTATAAATCTTGGCTAGAAACATTCTTGATACACCAATCTAAGCCATGAAAGTTGAAATTGCATGAAATCCAAATTGAGTTGCAATTTGAGGCTTTTCATGAAAATTCATTTTCGTTTATGCCTCAAAGCGCAAATTTCCATATCTCTCAAAATAAAATTGCTTTTGAGAAAATTCTTTTTGCAAAACCTTCTAAATAGTCCAAAGTTGGTTTCCTGAAAATTTCAAATTATTTAGGCTTCATTTGAATCCTTTTCTGGCAAAATTTGCAAAGAATCCGAAGTCTCGACACGCGATTCTTGGTAGTACCGCCGACGATGGTAATCTGGGTTTTGGTACTCTTGACTGAGTGGTAGTACCGGCACTGGCATGTTGACTCTGTTTTTTCAGAATTTTCTCGAGTTTCGCTTTGGGATATCTTTTGATTGGTACTTCCTTTTTCAAGAATTCTTTTTGTAAAAGATTCTTGTAATCCCAAAGTTCATTTGTGCAAAATTTGAAAAGCTCTGCAATTTATTGAATCGCTTTTTCAAGTGGTATCAGTTTGAGCATTAAATTGATTTAAAGAGTGATATTCACTTGATCTTTTGAAAAGACAAAACTTGTGTCATTCAAATGCATATAACACCATGATTCATTCGTTGAACATCTTGGGGAGTTCATTTATATCAAGTTTTGGGCACTTAATTGCTTCCAAGTGATATCATATCTTTGATTTGCTCTGATACTCTATCTTTGCTAATTTCACCTCTTGGACCGGATTCTTGATGATATCTTGGTTCCAAATGGTATTTCAAACTCATACATAAAAATTCTAACCAAACATCTTCTCATTTGATTCATTTGATACTTTTTGAAATAATGTTGAAAACTATATGCATGAATATCCTTCAAATGAACCTCTTTGGTCAAAAGTCAAAATTTTTGTTTGAAAGGCCAATATTTGTAAAAATCTTTATAAAAGTCCTTAAATATGTATTTCAAATGTTTTACAATGCTTTCGGAGTAAAAATTCCTATTTTAGAAACAAAATAGCAAATTTGACCTCAAATAGATCTTATAGGATCTTGTTTTTAAATTAAATGAAAATTTTTCATAAGTTAAAATCTATTGAGTTTTTGAAAAAGTGGTCAATACAAAACTTGTAGAGTTGATCATTTTAAGCATTTCATTAGTTCAAAGTTTTTTCAAATGACCAACCGTTCAAAAGTTATAGCCATTTGAATTTAGCCAAAATCATCCATTTGACCCAAAATTACCTATTCTTGCGTTTTGCGAGTTTTGCAATTTGAGTTGGATTTCTTTGTGTATCTTGGCTTGATATAGTATTTCTAACTCATTCAAAGCTATAAAAGTTCAAATCTCCATGAAATCCAAGTTATATTGCATTTTGAGTTTTCGATACAAATTGAACTTGTCCTTATACCTACAAAGCGCAACCTGCCATATCTTTTGAACGAAATGTGCTTTTAAGGAAATTCTTTTTGAGAAACCTTCTAAATAGATTAAAGTTCATTTCTGGAAATTTTCAAAATGTTTTGACTTTATTTGAAAAAGTTTTGACTTTTCTTCTCTTTGAGTAAGATTCATGCCTACAAAGCAAAATTTGGCACATCTTTTGATTGGAGACTCCTTTTTGGAAAATTCTTTTTGGAAAAGTTTCTTAGGAGTCCAAAGCATATTTCTACACAATTTGAAATAATTTCAACTTAATTTGCAAAAGTTATGGCTTTTTCTCACTTTGATCAAATGCTGAAAATTCAGACTTTTGCATGATTTTGAGCTGATTTGTGATTTTTGTATCTTGAAATCAGAGCATAATTTGAGAGAAACATATTTGTAAGAATTGATCCTCAATAGTTGGTATATAACACAAAATTTTATCAGATTTTTTAGACTTCATATGAGCAGTTTTTCAGCCCTCATTTAAAGCCTAAATGAAATGCTAAAATCTGAAAACCTGAAATTTCAGCTTTTGAAATCCTTGTGATTTTCATATCTTCAAAGTTGTTTTAAGTTGAAAGAACCTCCCAAAATAAAACATAAGCATGTTTAGATGTATTAGCTCTATGATTTACCTTAGAATCTTTTTGGAGCTTGTTTAATCGAGTTTTGTGTATTTGGAAGATGCTCTCATTTTGGCTATGTCATAATATCAAGTTGATCTTAAATTGACATATAGTGTTTGTTTTCAAGAAAATGAGACTGTTTTGAAATAAATATCAACGTTTTCTTTCCCATAAGTGGTATCTTGGACTTTATTACTCATTTCTTATATGATATCCTTGACTATTTGATTTCCTTTTTAAGTGGTATCATTGAATTCAATTCTTTCCTACAAGTGGTATTTCATTGCCTATTTGTAGCATTACACCGATACCCACATTCTTGATTAAGATTTTTCCTTCTAAACTAAAATTGTAAGTTCAATCGCTTAAGAATTCTCTTTGTGAGATTCTTTATGAATTGAAATACATTAAAGAGGAAAATCTCTAGTTGAGCATTGTTCTTCAACAAAAATTTGAAAATGCTCATTTCTCTTGAATCTTCAAGTAAAGCCCTTGAGATAGATTTAAAGTGATATCTATTTGCTCAAGTGGTGTTCATTTCTTTTGGGTTCCTCGTTTAACCGGTTAGGTAATTTATTGGATTCTTCAAAAGAATCATGTTGAAAATTTGCAAAGCCTAATAAAATGAGGAGTGAGTTATTTGAATATGTTTCAAATAACCCGTGTGATACCCTTCCTTGCCTTTTTATGCTTATCTTTTCAAGTGGTATCCAAATCTTATTCCTTGCAAAGGTCATAAGTGTTCATTCTATTTCTTGTATGATCTTCATTAAAAGAGATAGTTAAATACCCAAAGGGAGATAATGATAAATCTCATTAATGCCAAAAGGGGTAGATTGCTTAAAATGGAGAAACCATCTAAGAGAAACATTTTTTTGGTGTTTAATGCCAAAAGGGGGAGAATTAGGAGCTTAATATCATTTGGCTTAAAAAGGGAGCTTAATATGATTAATGGGGAGAATTGATTCTCATATGCATTCAAATAGTTTAAATTCTCTCAATATGTTAGTTTTAATCCAAATGTGCTTATTAAGCTTGGATTTGTCATTAATCACCAAAAAGGGGGAGATTGTAAGTTCAACCTTCATTAATTATGGTTTTGGTGTTAATGACAAATCTAATATCCCTTAATGTGATTTTATTATTAATGACAAATCTTATATCGAGACTAACTTGTTTATTTAGAATATCTTTGATTAGTCTCATCGCATTAAAAGAATGGAAAACCCAAGGTATGTTTGCGTATCCATTCTAGTATTAGTTGCATACTTTGGAGTCAAGTTAAAAAATGAATGTCCTCACTATATTAACCACAAAATGTGCATCATGTTTCCCAATCCATATATTACATGGATGCACATACTTTGGGGGAGTTTATAGTTTAACTTGAAAGTCTCTTTGTATTGATCTAATTCTTATTGACACATATAAGGATCAAGACAAAGAAACTAAATACATGAGTATATGAAAACTTGAGTAGTTAATATATACTCATATCAATTTAAATGATAATTTAAATTGAGTTCATTTGTCTTGTTAATCATTAAAGAACATTTCATCATGTGTTGATGGTGTTCCTTGATTAATTAAGGACAAATGAATAGCTCTTAAGTATAATAAAGCATGAGTTGCACTATTGTACTTAAGACACACTTAAATCATTCAAATTGATTTAGGTTGTGCTCAATTGATCTAAATGCATCCATTATGTGTTAATGGAGTGCAAGAGATAATTGAGACAACCATGCATCTTGGACTAACAAGTTTTATGAGTTGTGATTGAGTTAGGTCCAAAGATGGATGAGATGATAAAGAAGAGGAGTCGAGTGATGATCCCAAGGGAGTATCAAGTGAAGATCATAAAGACCCCAAAGGGGATTGCTTGCGCGCGGCGACGAAGGTATAACTAGATAGGCTAAGGACTTTTGTAGTCTTTGAGTCTAGTTTTATCGCCGTACTATTAAGAGGGGTTGTCTCCTAACTTGAGCTTCATCATGTGTTGGTGATCTCAATCCCATGTTCACTCAAGCTCAAATCATTTGGATTTGGTTTTTGCATAAGAGTTAACCATTTGTCATGTGTTGCGAATGGGTTAAGTTTATGCTTGGTTGTTATTGGTTTATACTCTGATTTGCATGTGTTGCAAAAAGGAAGAGCATATGCATTTGGTTTTCGCATAATGCTTTGATTTGCATGTGTTGCAAATAGGGTAAGCTAATGCGTTGGCTTTTGCGTGAAGATCACTTTTGTATGTGTTGCAAATGTTGAAGCTTCATGTTTCGTTTACAAAACACAAATCTTTCTTAAATCAAAGTAGTTGCTTGGAGCTAAGATTTGCATGTGTTGCAAATAGTGAGCTCATGCATTTGAGTTTGTTTGGTTTTGTTTGGAGCTAGGTTTTGTATGAGTTGCAAAACGAGGATGCTCAAGCAAGTTGGATTTGGAGTTTATATGCGGTTCTTTAAAGCATGTGAATAGTATTTGCAAATGTGTTTTGCAAATTGTTTTGATCATGAGTTGATCATCACATGATTCAAGTTTTAATCTTGTTGAACCCTTGCTAGCTTGTAGTCATGTTTTTGATCAAGTCTATGTGAAGTATTTCGAGAAAATCTGATTTTAGACTTGAATGACTACATTAGAGTTTAGTTTTGGTGATATTTAAAAATATATATGGTTGATTAAATCTTGAAAATGGGTGGAGATTGTAGCCCTCGTGATAAGCTTCGCATAGAATCAAAAATCACCCAAATCGGAGTTCGGAATCAAAAGTTATGAGCATTTTAGTGGAGGCAGCTGCGGTACTACCACAAAAGCGGTACTACCGCCCGTAGGGGCCGGTAGTACCGCCCGTGCGGTAGCTTTTTCACAGAGAAAGGTTTTTTGATCCCCTAGGCTGGTACTACCGCCGTAGAACAGTAGTACCATAAACACTGTGCAACAACGGCTAGTTTTAGCTCGTTTAATGCCGTTTGCCCCCAACGGCTAGTTTTCTTTGTGAGGCTATAAAAGGAGGTCATGGGGGGGCATTTGCTGGTTGCTAGAGCATATTGGGTGAGGTGGTTCATGTATTGAAGCTCTCATTTGTGTATTGGCTCTTGTGTGAGTATTTGAGAGGTGATTTGCATGTATTGCATTTCCATAAGTTGTTCTTGAGCAAGAGTGACACTAATTGCATGTGTTGCAATTAGAAGTGGGTTGAAGTCTCTTGTGCATGTGTTGCACTTGAGGAGGTCCTTGTGCATGTGTTGCACTTGGTGATCACCGAGGCGCGTCGTTGTGCTCGGTGAAGTTCAAGCGAAGGGCGACTTGTTACTCTTGGAGGTTGCCGACTCCTAGGCAGGCGTGGGCGTCGTCTTGGAGGCTCTCAAGGTGTGAAAGCCCGGCAAGTTTGTGAAGGTTCGGGTTGAGCCTACGCGCAAGCGTGAAAAACCACGACTAGTGGAAACGAGGCGGGTGCTCGAGCGGGAGCCGGTCCAAGTGGTTGGGCTTGCCTCAACGTGGACTAGGGGAGACCGGCAAGTCTCCGAACACCACGGAAAAATATCGGTTGTCTCTTTTACCTTCAAGCATTTACTTTATTGTATATTTATCAATTGCTTGATTATAATTAGAATTGCTTAGTATTGATTGTTTGCTCAATTTAGCAATTCTAGTATAGAGACATAATTTAGTTAGTGCATTAGTAAGCCTAGTTGATTTAGGCTTTAATTGTCAAAACCGAGTTTTTAAGCTTCGCATATATCTTTGATTAGGTTTTGACTTAGGGGTGTATTAGAGCGAATTATTTTAGTGAGCGATCGAATTTTGTAAAACGCCTATTCACCCCCCCTCTAGGCGCATCCTCGATCCTACACTCCTGGGCTAGCCTCATCAAAGGTCACATCACAGGTCTCTATGATCCTATTCGCATCACAACTCCAGACCCTATAGCTATGAGAAGAAGTCGAATAACCCAGAAAAATACCATCAGAAGAACGAGACTCAAACTTATCTAGATTACCAGACTTCAAGATAAAACACTTGCAACCAAAAACGTGAAAATGAGAAATCTTGGGCTTTAGCCCATACCTCAACTCATAAGTCGATGCAAATGTGCTCTCAAGAAAGCGATTGGAAACATGACAAGCGGTAGCTATAGCCTCATTAAAACATCCTAGGTGTCTTGTACTCATCTAGCATAGTTACAGCCATCTCAACCAGGTCTGTTCTTCCTTTCCACTCGCCATTTCTTTGAGGCGTGGGGAGAAAAGAACGATGCTCTAAACCAGATTCCACAGAAACTCTCAAAGTAGGAATTCTTGAACTTCGGTGCCATTATCACTGCGTATAGCTCGTAATGCACTGGGAGCTCAATAGACAACATACTAACAAATCCCCTGAAGTGAGAAAAAGTCTCATCCTTCGAGGCCATGAAAAATACCCAAGAATACCTCGAAAAATCATCAACAATGATAAGGACATACCACTTCCCTCCTGCTGACTACACTCTAGCTGGACCAACAGTGTCCATATGTAAAAGCTATCTGGTGCATCGATCATCACTACGGTGATTTGGAGGATGAGAAGCAGTAACCATCTTGCCATGTCGGCAGGGAGAGCAAACTAAGTCTTTGACCATCTTGAGTTTGGGCAAACCACAAATAAGATTGCGGCTGCTAACTTTGGTCAAATGATCAAAACCAATATGACCAAGTCTCCTATGCCAGAATTAAGGAGAGATCATGGGACTCAGAAGCAATCAAACACCGAAGAGAGTCTCCAGATGAAACAGAAAAATCAGCACGAAAGACTCTCCTAAATCTAGAAATCTCGCAAACTAACTCTCCTGATGAATCAAGGATTCTACAAGCATTACTCTTAAAGCTTACCTCGAAAGAGTCATCGATAAGCTGAGAAACAGAAAGCAAATTATATTGCAGCTTACTTACTAAGGCAACGTCCTTAAGAATAAAATTTTCATTAATGCAGACGGTACCTTTAGCAATGACTCTACCTGAATAAGCATCCCCAAAAGTGATCAACTCATCACCGGGGGCTCGGACTAGGGAAGAGAACCAACAAGAGTCTCCGGTCATATGGCGAGAACAACCGGAGTCAACAATCCAAACATCTCCCTTCCCCATCCGACGAACCTGATCAAGTCAAAAGAGAGAGAGACTTCGATCTTTGGGATAAAGTGAGGACACAGGAACCCAATACTGAATCACACGACATCTCAAAGTACCAGCCACAGAGGAAGAAGACTGTACTCTAGTGTCTCTCTGACGCTCGACTCTCACAAGATCAGAAGAAGCAACTCTAGTAGAAGATGTAGGAGCTATCACTGGTTTGGCCCGCCGTGGTGCAAAGGCCGGACCATCCCAATGAGGCTGTCTAAACCCATTCAACCTATCCATTACTCCAGAGATGACCCACGGAAGTAAAACAGATTTTGATGCTGAGCTCGTCGCACTAACCTTGAAATTCGCTGTCTCGAAACTGAGTGCCATTATCAGTGATAATTCTATTCAGCACACCAAATCTGACCATAATTTCTTGAAAGAATTCCTTGGCCTTGGCCACCGTGATCGTGGCAACAGGCTTAGCCTCAATCCACCTCGTAAATTTGTCGATGGCAACGAAGAGATGAGTGAAACCACCTTGAGCCTTCTTCAGGGGGCCAACCATGTTGAGCCCCCAGACTGTGAATAGCCAGGTGATTGGAATAGTTTGCAACTCTTGTGCAGCACGTAAATCTGCCGAGCAAAATACTGACAGCCTTCGCATGTGCGGACAATGTCTTCTGCATCTGTCACTGTAGTCGGCTAGAAGAAACCTTGACGATACGCCTTTCCAACCAAAGTGCTTAATGCTGCATGATGTTCGCAAACTCCCGAGTGGATTTCTCTGAGGAGATTCCTCCCTTCTTGCTCTAATATGCAGCGCCTAAGGACTCCAAAGGCACTCACAGAGCTCCTCACCGACCACCACATAGCTTTTGCTTCGGCGGGTGATTCGCTCTGCCTGCACGCGATCTTTGGGGAGCTTGTCTTTCAATAGATAATCCAAATAAGGAGTTGTCCAGTCGAGGTTGACGACCAAAACTTTCGCCTTAGCCGGCCTTTCCTCTAACTTGCTTGACTCCTGCTGTCGGTTTATCGTGGGTTTATGGAGCTCTTCAATAAATACGCCAGCCGGAACTGTTGCCTGACTGGAGCCTAATCTTGCGAGCTCATCTGCTGCTTCATTATCTCGGCGGAGTACATGGATGAGCTCCAACCCATCGAATTAGTCCTCCAGCTTGTGCACTTCTTGGCAATATGTGGCCATATTGTTGCCGATACACGACCAGTCCTTCTGCACCTGATTGATCAGCAACTGTGAGTCTCCGCGAACTGTCAATCATTGGATACCAAGCGATATGGCGATACGGAGCCCGTGGATGAGTGCCTCATACTCGGCGGTGTTGTTTGATGCCGAAAAGTGGATTTGAAGAACGTACTTCAGCCGTTCCCCTGTCGGAGAGATGAGCACTACGCCAGCCCCCGTACCGCTGAGCATGAGGCAACCATCAAAGTACATTGTCTAGTACTCGAGCTCCTCAATGGCTGTGGGATTCTGCAATTTTACCCACTTGACGGTGAAGTCGGCGAGTACTTGAGATTTAATGGCAGTTCACGGCTTGAAGGAGATTTCAAAAGCTCTAAGCTCGACTGCCCACTTCGCGATTCTCCCAGTGGCTTCTCAATTGTGAAGTATATCCCTAATCGGAAAAGTGGTAACCACCGAAATCGAATGCTCTTGAAAATAGTGCTTAAGCTTGCGAGAGGTAAGTAATACGGCATACAATAGCTTCTACACTTGAGGGTACTGTACCTTGGACTCACCTAGTACCTCGCTGATAAAATAAACTAGATGTTGAACCTTCTGTAGGTGTCCTACCTCCTCCCGCTCCACAACAATTGTAGCACTAACTACATGAGTCGTTGCTACTATATAGAGCAAAAGGGGTTCTTTGGGCATCGGTGAAACCAATACTGGCAGTGTGGTTAGGAACGCCTTGAGATCCTCGAAAGCCTACTGCGCCTCGGAGTCCACTGGAAGTTGTCTTACTTCTTCAGGAGCTTGAAAAATGGCATCCCCCGCGTCCCTAAGTGAGAAATGAATCTGCCGAGTGCCACCATGCATCCTGTGAGCTTCTGGATGTCTTTCTGGCAAGTTGGGGCATCATCTTCAGGATGGCGTTGATCTTCTCTAGTTTTGCCTCGATACCGTGATGTGACACGATAAAATCCGAGTAGCTTTCCCGAAGGGACTCTGAAGACACACTTATTAGGGTTGAACTTCATCTTGTAGGCCCTTAGGCTCTCAAATGTCTCGGCCAAATCAGATATGTGGTCCTCCTTCACACGGGATTTGACAACGACATCATCCACGTATGCCTCCATGTTGCGTCCGAGTTGAGCGTGAAAACACCGCTGTATCACACGCTAATAAGTTGCACCAGCGTTTTTCAACCTGAATGGCATTGTGACATAGCAGAAGGCCCCGAACGGGGTGATGAACAAAGTCTTAATGCAGTTTTCCTCTTTCAACCTGATTTGCTGATACCCTGAGTAGGCATCTAAAAAACTCAAGAGCTCGCACCCGGCGGTTGAATATACCACTTGATCGATGCGAGGCAACCCGAATGGATCTTTTGGGCATGCCTTATTGAGATCGGTATAATGAACACACATGCGCCAACTTTTATTCTTTTTGCAAACAAGAACTGGGTTCACTAACCAGTCGGGATTATACACTTCTTTTATGAATCCTGCAGCTGTCGACGATCGGGATCGCCTAACCGCAAATGTGAAGAGGGTTTAGTGAGATCGGGGGACCCAGAAACGAGCTTTACTCAAACGGAGGAACCGGCTGGACGTAGTGTTGGTCGGAGCACGAAGACAACGAGCGTGACACAGAGAATTATACTGGTTCGATCCCCCGCGAGGGTAACGGCTCTACGTCCAATCTTCTCCTAAGGCGGAGGAATTCACTAATCGTGAGTACAGAGAGTGGATTACAGATCCAGCTTGAGCGTTATGGTTGTGTCTACTGGTCAATTGCTAGTGCGCTGATGTCTTGTACGCATGCCTTGCGAGATCTTATATCCTCCCGGACGCTGCCTGTAACGGACGGGAGAGATTCCCGGAGTAGTGGCCTTGTGTGTATTGAAGGTGGGCTGTAACCGCCCCATGATCTGACGCCCACGTCCGCCTTAACTCAGGATCTTGGTCTTGGTAGCTTAGTGAGCGCACACCCGAGCCAAGGTCGAGGCAGCGAGGCAGGACCCCCACTTGCCCAAGCTCGGGGTCGTCGAGATCGGCGTTAGCAGTCTTAGTCGAGATCCCTTGCTGCATCGTCCCGAGCTAGGGACCACATGACCGTCTTGTTGACACATCCGAGAGATTTTTGATCCTAACAGTAGCTAAAAGCTTAGTGATTTCTTCCCTGATAGCATCACAGCGATCTTGTGTGAACTGTCGGAGCTGCTGCTTGATAGGCTTCACCTTCTCATTGACATTAAGAGAGTGCTCGATGACCTCCCTAGGGACACTAGGCATATCCGATGGCTTCCAAGCAAAGATGTCTCGGTTCGTCCGAAGGAAAGTGACAAGTGCATCTTCCTATTTGTGATCGAGCCTTGTCCCAATTAGGGCCGTTTGGGCTGAGTTGGACGGGTCAAGTATCACCTTCTTGATTCCCTCAACAGGCTTCATACCTGAGTTGGCTTGCTTCCTGGCTAGGACGTTTCCTTCGTCTTGTTGGAGCAAAGCCGCCAGTCAGATCTTGTCCCTGTTAGCTGCTGCCTCCTTCTTCTCAGCCATCTCGCAGCTCTCCCTATCGCCCATGAAGGACTGCTTGACATCACCACGAACTGTGATAATGCCTTTCGGCCTTGGCATCTTCAGCGCAAGTTAAGTGTAGTGGGGCACAGCCATGAATCTGGCTAGGCTCAGCCTTCCCAAGATGGCATGGTATGCCGTCTTGAAATCAGCCACCTCAAAGTTGAGGTACTTGATCCGATAGTTCTCCTTGGTCCCGAATGTGACTGGTAGGGTGATTTGCCCAAGTGCTACCGTCGAGGTCCTAGGGATTACCCCATGGAACGGCGATGATCGACACTTCAGCTCGGTGCAGGGGATCTTCATGTCATCAAAAGTCTTGGAGAAAAGGACGTTGAGTCTGCTCCCTCCGTCAACCAGCACCCTCTTGAGTTTGACGTGCGAATAACAAGGTTTAGGACCAGAGGATATCTACCTGGGTATGGGATGTGGTCGGGGTGATCCGAGCGGTCAAATGTGATTGGGACCTCGGACATCTCAGGTACTAGAGGGTTGCCGACGTAACTGCATTGACCTCCCGAGTGGTAAGCTTTTGCTTCTGCTTGGACTCATACGCAGTCGAGCCCTCGAATATGTAGTTCAGCTCATGCTCGGTCGCTTGGTAGTCGCCTCCATCATCCTCAGGGGGGTCCTGCTTCTTGCCTGCCTCACCTTTATCTTGGCCCACTCGCTTGTTGCTTTCTTTCATGAACCTTTTAAGAGTGAAGCAATCTTTGGTTGCGTGCTTCCCCTTTGGATGAAAAGGACAGATCGCATCCATCACCTTATCGTAGTAATCTGTGCGTGGTGCTCGGGGCCGACTGCGTTTAGCTACCGAGACCAACTCCTCACCCTTTCGCTTCTTGTCCTTTAGCTTGGAGGACTCGGCGTGATCTTTTTTGTCCTTTTGGCGCTCGGCCAGGGTATCCGAGGTCGTGGCGTAGCGGACCGCTAAAGTGAACATCTCCTTCACAATGGTCGGCGGCTTTTGGGACATCTTCTTGATATCCCGATTGGAATTCTTCTTCTGCATGAAGCACCGAATGAACTCCGGTAGAGACTCACCCTTCTTCTGATGAAGTTGATACAAGTCCCATGGGATTCCAGGCCTCTTGTAGGTGCCCTGAAAATTAGCGATGAACTGCTCACACAGATTTCCCCAGGAATCTATAAAATTCTCTAGAAGTCCCGTGAGCCAGGCTTGAGCCGATGGGTTGAGCGTGATCGGCAAATAATTCGCCATCACATTGTGGTCACATCCTGCTGCCTTAACCACGAGGGCATAAACCTATAGCCAAGCCTCTAGATCCCTCACCCCGTCAAATTTGACAATGTCCTTAGGGTTGAAACCTTCGGGCCAAACCACTTGGCGGAGCCGGGCGGTGTCGACGTTTGTTGTAGGCAATAATGAAAATGGGGCTAGGCGTTGGAACCAAACTTGATGGTAGTACAAGACTGTCGGTGTTTCGTATAACTAGCAAGTAAATTTGTAAGTTTAGGGGGGTCGCGCGTCCCCTCTCCTCGAATGGTTAGACTAGAGAAGTCCCGGATGTATACTGGTTCGGGCGGAATGTCCCTACTTCCAGTTCGTGGTGGTAGTTTGTATTACACTGGGTGCCAAAGATCAGCAGAGGTTACAAGCGGAGGCTAGGGCCAGACCCTTAAGCTTGTCGGAAAGGGAAGTCGGAGGGCTTGCTTAGGTTGGATCTGAGCCGGGTCGGAAGGCTCAGTGCGTATCAAGTGTGAATGCGAGTGAGCGAGTGTGCGTGCCCCTCCCTGAAGGCCCTGCCTCCCTTTATATAGGAAGAGGGGGCAGGTTACACGGGAATTTGAAAAAGAGGTAGGGGTATGCTATGCCCGGGCGTCCCGACCTTCGGTCTTGACGATTGGAGTTTCTGTTCATCCCATCTTTGGGTTAGTAGAACTAGCGGACAGCGCTCCATTGGGAAGGTCTTTTACCTATACTGTGCTCTGTCGGATGTTGGCGGCTTGAGTGGGCCAGGTGCTTTCTTTGAGGCCTCCCTCTGGTCGCCTTGGGAAGGAGCCATCCGCCCCAATATGGCCATTGTGTCCGCGAGACGGGTGACCATTTCAGCCTGAGGCCCCAGTCGGCGTGGCGGGCCATGGCTGGAGCTTGTTGGGGCCTCGGTCAAGGCCCAGGTCGGAGCTGCTAGGGCGCCCAGCGAGGCAGTCGGGCTGGAACTGCGGGGCGTCGAATCTGGGTCTAGGTCGGGAA
This sequence comes from Guadua angustifolia, assembly GCA_036346375.1. NCBI lineage: Eukaryota > Viridiplantae > Streptophyta > Magnoliopsida > Poales > Poaceae > Guadua > Guadua angustifolia. The sequence goes on from CM070520.1 coordinate 24,500,648, forward strand.
CTGCTTGAGCGCTTGAGCCGAGGGAGGCAGTCGGAGTGACGAGTGAGGATCCTTATGGCCCGAGGAGGCCTTTGACCAGGACGCGGTCCAACACGGCCCATTTGGTATCACATTCAATATTTAGTGATAATCCCATTCGTGAGGGATGGAGACCTGGGTGACTGAGAGAAACACGATCTTGAAATAGATGTATACTTTGTTGTGGGGTACCCCTGGTATGAGTATTCGTCAGTAGCCCCCGGGGCCATCCTGAAACGCAGGCGTTCCTAGATGGACCCTTCGTCCTTGGTGGCACGATCGTCGGGCGTGCATGGGGTCACCTGGGTCGGCCGAGTCCGATCGACCCGGTCGGGTGACTTCTACAAGAGGCGCGCGAGCGCATCCGGTGGATGTAACCCCCGAGCCCCCGAGCAGGTTGGAGAGCGGGTCGAGGGGTTACATTGGTCGGCAATGAATCTGACTGGGCGAAGTGAGCGGGTTTGATCGACTCCGAACCTTCGAGTAGATCGGGAAATCGCCTTGGATGTCTAGGTCTGACTGACTTGGTCGACCGTTCGGCCAAGTCTTGTGTGGCTTCCTAAATGGTGTAACCGAGCCCCCGAGTAGGTCGGAGAGCTGGTCGGTGGGTTACCCAGGTCAAACGAGTCCGACCGACTTGGTCGGAGGGCTTTGGTTCGACGCTATGCCGGTTGGTGCGGATGCTTGGATGTCTCGCTGAGGTTCCGATTTTGGAATGCTCGTTTCGTCGTGGCCCAGGCCGCGACCGTGGTCGGCGAGGGAGGTCGAATGCCTTCGCGAGAGGTTACGTTCCGGGATGCTCGTTTTCGTCGTAGTTGAGCCGCGGTGGTGGTCGGCAGGGAGGTCCAGATGCCTTCGCGAGAGGTTCTAGTTCCTGGATGCTCGTTTTACGTCGTAGCTGGACGTGTTAGTCGGGCTGGTTTAACGCAGGATCTAGGCGAGGGGCATCCATCCCGAGTCCTCGTCGGCGAAATTTGTCTGCGGGAGGAGGCGTATCGGTCCCGTGTACGCCCTGTCGTGGGTGTGGGACTCGGAGGGTGAAACAAGCGCGTGTTTACCATATGTTGGCCGAACACCGTGCTCGTGGAGCTACAAACGGGTTATCCGAGTGGGCCCTGGAGATCACGCAATCTCCGAGCGGACAATCCCTGCGTCGGGTGTCCGACCCGCTAGGGACGACCCATAAAAAACCTTTCTTTACTCGATCCCGTATCGGACCCCGAGCCGTTCGTAACGGGCCTTGTTGTTGCTACCCTTCGGAGGGCTCATGAGAGTTTGAAGTATGGTCTCAGATACTAGTTAAGGCGATTGGGTCGTCCACCGACCCAACTAGAGACCCACCGAGGGTTCACCTTGTATTCGCCCCTCGCTCGTTTCGCCTGTTGGGGCGGCTTTAAGACTACTTGGTGGATCATGCCTTTGGAACCCACAGCACTAGGCTAGTTGTGGGCTACTTGAGCCCTCTCGCCACCTCGAGGCTGTAATGGCCCGGTGGACTTTTTATACCTATTGCAACCCGATTGATCCGGCCTAGTGGCGGAGATCGAGAGGGTGCAAGGCACGCCGCTTGGAACGATGTCCCGGCGTTTCCTACTAGCATTTAATGTGCGTGCGGGAATTAAATGCGAATTGAAATGATTAGGGGCAATACGCCTCACCAGTGGCCTGACATGGCGTTTGTGACGGGATGCGCGACGCTTCAACCAAAGCGACGTCCGTTTGACCGGTGAGCGATCGTTCTATTGCTTGTCCGGCTGGCACGTGCTTCGGCAGGTACCTACAGACTCGGTATGGCGAGTGCTGAGGCATGCTCCCGCCTTTTCCTGTCGCCGCTTCCTCGCATTTTTGCGTTTTCCATTCCTGGGGATGTCATGGACCAGATGCGGCTCCGACCAACTATGGGCCGCATCGCGCGGGCAAACCGCAGGGGTTATACAAGCGTGGGTCGGTATGTTGACACCTTTGAGGAGGGTTCGAAAAAAAAACAGGGACCTAGGGAACGAAATGTTCGCTTGCACTTGCCATGGAAAAGGAGTGTTCCCGACCAGCTATGGATCGTACCATACGGGTATTTCCTTCTACCGCAAAGCACTACTTCGCAACCGTAGCCTACTGGGGTGTAGGCCGTAGCGCTCGGGTTGAGGGGGTTACCGCTAGAGAGAACCGCATAGCCGACCGGGTCATCACTTGTCCCGTGAAAGTGTGTGAACTTGTAGCCCCCGAGCGGTGTGCGGGGGCCAATCTTGTGGTCGCCGCGCACCGCTAGGAGTCGGAGGAGTGAAAAACGAATGCGGAAAAAACTTTAAAGGAAAGGATTGCCTTAACTTTTCCTTCCGTATGTCAGAGACATCGTGGCTATTAGGCCCTTTGCTCAACCTTCTGGTGGGGAGGTCAGTTTAATGGGCCTTCTGCCACCTCGGTGCCTCCGTGGCTCATCCAGGTCCTCCTTCGCAGTCGGCCTGTCCCAGAGCCGAAATCGAAGAGTCGCGCTACGTCTCCCTGGCCGAAGCAGCGTCCTTTTTGCCCCAATAGCCACGTCGCATTTAATGCAAAGCAGGAGGCGTGGATAGGGCGCGTCCGTCGCCGCGGGGCGTGGAGTTATCGCATGTGGCGTAGCGAGGTGACTCTGCTTGACGCTCCGCCCGTCCTATAAATATGGCGCGGGGGGAGGGGTGACCACGCGTATTCATTTTCTTTGTATTCCTGCTCTTCCTTTGCCCTTGACAAGAAAGAGGAAAAGGTTAGGAAACACAGTGTCGATGGCGGCGGAGGCAGCGATCATAGGGCCCGACAAGCGGGGCGGGCGGAGGATCCCCTAGGGCGGACCCAAGAGGTCCCGCCCGCCATTGGGGTCGTCCATCTGTGAGAAGAGGAGGGCTTGTATTGCCCTCGTCGATCTTCCGCATCCGGGACCCTCTTCCGGAGTGAGTCTCCTTTGCTTTGACTTGGCGATGGCTTCGACTTTCTTTTTGTTGCTGATGTTGAGCTGTTTGTTGCTTTCCTAGCACCACCGGCTCGGGCTCTCGTGAACACTTTCTTGTGCTGGGCGATCGCTTGAGGAGACATGGACACTGCTGCCTCTATAATGGTAGCGGGCAGCCAGACATAACGGCTGTTGGCGTGGTGGATCTTCCTGATGGCTCGGTGTGCTGATCGCCCTTCGGGAGGCGGAAGTGCTTGCTCAGCAAGCCCAGGCCTGGGCTGTCGAGGAGGAACTAGCGTGGGCGCGCGAGGAGGTGGCGGCGGAGCGGGCTCGGGCTGAAGCCCTCGAGGAGGAGCTCGCCAAGACGCGCGAAGAAGCTCTGTCGCAGCGTGCCCGGGTCGAGGCCATCGTGGAGGATCTCGGCTCGATGTACACGGAGCACGTGGCCTCATGCAAGAACCTCCTATCCCTGCTCCGCCCAGCTTTCGAGAGCATGGGAAGGAGCCTGAGACCCCTGGGGGTGAGGCTGGAGGAGCCGTTGGAGCTTACTCCGTCGGGGTATGCCTTCTGCCTCACCCAGGCGGCCGACGCCTTGGTTGACCTGCCTCGCGCTTTGCGTGAGCGTTTCGCTCGCGAGGGGCAGTCCATCTCCATCGCCACGACGGAATACGTGCTGGCCTGCTGCACCAGCCGCGATGCTTCCTTCGACCCGATGGCGGCCGTCGTCGGGATTGAAGGCGGCAATGATCGGTCTTGCGGGCGGTCTGCGGCGTGGCGGAGAGTGGCCGGTGGGGACTTCACCGAGGCGGCGACAGCTCAGATGTGATGCTACGGGGCGGCGCCTAAGTTTAACTTAGGAATGCCGCCCCAGGCGCCCATGCCCAACTTTTGTTTTTGTGTGATGTAACATACGCACATTTGCACGCTGCAGTTTTTGGGGACTTTGCCCTATATCGCGCGTTTTCTTTTCTGTGATGAGCGCTTTGCCGGATGACCGTAGCCCTTAGGAACCGCTAAGGTTGTATGAGCGTAGGCTGGAGCGCTGACACTTTGGAGAAAACGCGAAAATAACGATAGAGTTGACAGCCCATAGGCGTACTAAATCGACTAAGAGACCGCTCACATGGGCACCTCCTTTAGCGCCAGTGCTGCCCATAACCATAGCCGTTAGGCGTGGGCCGTAGCACTTCGGCGAGCGAGTTACCGCTAGGCGGGGTCATGATAAGCCATTGATCGTCGCCGTCTGGGTAGTCAAGCGGACGAACAACCCCCAAGGACGCATGATGACCAGGGAGTGATCAATACGCTACGCTTCGGGCTCGGAGGGTTCGCTAGAGGCATAGGAATAAAGATAAAGTTTCAGGGATAAAATCGCCTTAACTTCTCAATGTTCCACGCATTGGGTACAATGTTGGCGTCGGCGTCTTTGAGTCGAAAGGTGCCAGGTCGGAGGACCTCCACGATGGTGAAGGGCCCTTCCCACGGAGGGGACAGCTTATGCCTACCAACGTTGGACTGAACCTGGCGCAGGACCGCCCACAGACCAGACGATCATGGTAGCGCCGCAGCGCCTGCTGGTACTTGGCCGATCGTAGGACGGCTACATCGCATGCCTCGTCGAGTTGGTCGATGGCGTCTTGTTGTGCGTAGAGCCCCCGCGCTCCGTTGAAGGCTTGTAGTCTTGGGGCGCCATACTCGGTCGATCGGCAATGCGGCTTGACCGAGCGGAGGCGGCTCAACAAAAGCTACTGGCGTCGGCGTGGTCTGCGAGCTCCACAGGGGCGGAGGCAGCTCGGCTGCCATCGTCCGCCAATTTCTCGGTCGTTGAAGATCTGCGGTTTGAGCCCTTGGAGGATCATAGCGTTCGCTCGACGCAGCCATTGGTCGCGGATAGCTCTGGCTGCCCGATCGATGCGGATATTGAAGTCATCGCGAAACTCGAGGAACTCCTTCCCGTGAAGCTGCGTCCGTTAATGGTGATGATGGAGTTCGGGACTCCAAACCGATAAGCGATGTCGCGGAAGAAGTTGGCGCTTTGCACGAAGTGATGGTGGCGGCAAACAACTTCTATCCACTTGGTGAACTTGTCCTTGCTACAAGCATGTCGTCAAGCCCGGCGCCTTCTTGAAGGGTCAGGCCAGATCGAGTCCCCAAGCGGCGAGCGACCAAGTAATGGGGATCGTCTGCGAGGCCTAACGGGGAATCGTCTGTAGGGCGAAATTGGCACCGCCGCGAGTCACGAGCGATTTGCTCAACGCCGGCCGCCAGCGGTCGGCCAATAGAAACCTTGGCGAAGGCTTTGCCCACGAGGATCGTGGTGCGGCGTGGTGACCGCGAGACTCGGCGTGGATGTCGGCGGCATTTGCTTCCCTTAGTCGCGAAATGCGCCACGGAGGACTCGGAAGACTCCTCTTGTAGAGTCTTCCCAGACCAGGGCGAAGAGATTTCACCGCGGCGAGTCAAGG